>CAWUFW010008292.1:0-600000 GCA_963921515.1 Calotriton arnoldi
CCTGTAATGCCACATGGACACTGGCATCACCTGGAGTATCATGTGTACACCACAACAAAACAAACATGACCCCCACAGGTAGTGGCCACACTTGCCATGGCAGGAGAGCCATGGACGTCTGTGACACACACGCACAACATCAGAGTCCATGCACACACAACGTGGATGTGGAGACTGTCTCCCATTGTGCACATGAAATCAGAGACATTGTAAACACTACATGCACAAAGACTGTGGAGGGCCATCACTATTGTGCCACTGGGACACCCTGGCTCAAACATACCGTCCCACATGGGACTCACGGGGTATGTGACATGACATACACAAACACCACTGTGAAATGTGACCATGGCACATGCACAGATATGAACAGTTGCACATCACAGTGGTCACGTACACGTAACACCCAGGATCCTGTCCCCATTAACACGTGCACAGCCTGGGGTGGCTGCCCACAGGTGACACCCACAGGACAACATGTACACCAACATACACACAATAGGAAATGCAGCCTTACATGCCTTATGATAAGGTTTGGACAGGCTGTCGTGATGTAGGTGTGCCCCTCACTCCCTGGGAGCTATCTGTGGCTGGCATATGTCCATCTGAGACAGGCATGCTGACATATGCCAGTCACATGTACAGTGATGCGTTGAACAGCAATGGACCGATCGGTGCCTCCGGCCGGCCCATTGCATTCAATGTGTGCGGGTACGCGTTGTACCCCTGTGCGCGTTGAACAGCAATGGACCGATCGGTGCCTCCGGCCGGCCCATTGCTTTCAATGTGTGCGGGTACGCGTTGTACCCCTGTGCGCGTTGTACTGCAATGGACCGATCGGTGCCTCCGGCCGGCCCATTGCATTCAATGTGTGCGGGTACGCGTTGTACCCCTGTGCGCGTTGAACAGCAATGGACCGATCGGTGCCTCCGGCCGGCCCATTGCATTCAATGTGTGCGGGTACGCGTTGTACCCCTGTGCGCGTTGAACAGCAATGGACCGATCGGTGCCTCCGGCCGGCCCATTGCATTCAATGTGTGCGGGTACGCGTTGTACCCCTGTGCGCGTTGAACAGCAATGGACCGATCGGTGCCTCCGGCCGGCCCATTGCATTCAATGTGTGCGGGTACGCGTTGTACCCCTGTGCGCGTTGAACAGCAATGGACTGATCGGTGCCTCCGGCCGGCCCATTGCTTTCAATGCGTGCGGGTACGCGTTAGTACCCCTGTGCGCGTTGTACTGCAATGGACCGATCGGTGCCTCCCGGCCGCCCATTGCATTCAATGTCGCGGATGCAGCGTTGTACCCTGTGCGCGTTGAACAGCAATGGACCGACCGGTGCCTCCGGCCGGCCCATTGCTTTCAATGTGCGGGTACGCGTTGTACCTCTGTGCGCGTTGTACTGCAATGGACCGATCGGTGCCTCCGGCCGCCCATTGCATTCAATGTGCGCGGGTACGCGTTGTACTCCCTGTGCGCGTTGTACTGCAATGGACCGATCGGTGCCTCCGGCCGGCCCATTGCTTTCAATGTGCGGGTACGCGTTGTACCTCTGTGCGCGTTGAACAGCAATGGACCGATCGGTGCCTCCGGCCGGCCCATTGCTTTCAATGTGTCGGGTACGCGTTGTACCCCTGTGCGCGTTGTACTGCAATGGACCGATCGGTGCCTCCGGCCGGCCCATTGCATTCAATGTGTGCGGTACGCGTTGTACCCCTGTGCGCGTTGAACAGCAATGGACCGATCGGTGCCTCCGGCCGGCCCATTGCTTTCAATGTGTGCGGGTACGCGTTGTACCCCTGTGCGCGTTGAACAGCAATGGACCGATCGGTGCGCACTCCATTGACAATGGGCTTGCCTGGCAACGGACGCGTTTTCGAATATTCGAACGAGTCGGTTGCTGGAAAATCAGTTGGTCACCCACAACAATGTTGCAAAATCATTTATGTCATGAAGTTGAAATTTTGAAGGATGCTGTGGGCGTGTTTTGGTGCTGCTATTCCATGGATTGGCCAGATTCAGAAGATGCAAACGACTTGGACCTATCACTTTGGACACAAGGGACAGTATCTGCCTCTCCAGCACATATATATTGCTGCATGTTCCCCTGAGAGCCCACTTGCCTGCACTACATGCTCCAGGACGACATCTGCCACTGCACTGCTGCTGTCTCTGCCCCTCTGGACCCTGCAATGGCACGTACTGTGGAGAGAGCCCCAGCCTTCAGCCTTGAAGAGAACCAGGCCCTGCTGGACAGCCTACTTCCACAGTACAGCAAGCTGTATGGGACACCAGGGGAGCAGGTGAGTGTTCTGTGCACTGCCTTTCTGAATGTGCATTTTGTCTGACTAGCAAGGCTGAGAGTCAGCACACCACTGGCTAGCAGGCTCACTGAGTAGTTGTCACCCCCCATAGTGTGTAGTGACTTGCACTGGACAGGTATGGTGCAGTGACAGTGCTTTTGAACAGGGTTTTACTCCCCATGCAATGATACCATGTAGTGACGTCTGGCAAACTGTCCATGGGCAGCCGTGCACTGCCTGGGTACACCATGTGCCCCTGTGATTGCGACATGTATATGCAACTGTGTCATGCACGGATATGTTGCATGTGTAGTAATGGCCTTATCACTTTGTCATCCTGACAGGCTTCTGCCCATCGGAAGCATGAGATCTGGAAGGACATCGTCCGGGCTGTCCGGTCCGTGGGGGTCTACAAGCGCCGGATCCGCAACTGCCAAAAGAGGTGGCAGGACCTTCGGGGCTGGACCCGGAGGATTGCACGGGTCCAGCTGAAGCTGTCGCCTCCTCGCAGGAGGGGCGGAACACGGACCCTGACCCCCCACATGCTCAGGATCCTGGCGGTGGTCTTTCCAGACCTGGATGGGCAGCTGAAGGCCAGAGAGCAGCAAGGAGGGGGTGAGTCAAAGACTGCACTGTGTACTCTGTCTAACATGCTATGTGCCCTCCTCGGGCCAGGTTGAACTGCCACAGTACAGCAGTCATGTTGTCCAGGAGCCATGTCCCTCTATTGTGCACTGCCCACTCCTCATCTGATACCCAGGTGTGGCCCTTACATGCAGGGAATTCTGTCACTTAGGACTGTGTCCTTGCAGTTTGCTTGACTCAAGGTGGGAGACAGCATCTGTTTCCCTGACTCTGTGGTGGGCATCATGGGTGGGTCCATTGCTTACACAATGCCTGTATTCTGACATGTATTCAGCGTGTTACTTTGATCTGTGGTCCAATTGCTGAGCTGATCCACCACATGTGGCTGGGGTACCTGGCACACACCCATGCTGCGGGTGGGAACAATGTTTGGGCCCCAGGAGTATGTATATGACGTGTGTCACACATACTTAGCCAGCTGCCTACAGTCCAGGGCTCATCCCTCATTCATGTGGGGCTGGACAGTCATGCCTACTCCAGGCCATACAATACACTCTGTACTCCCACTCCCGTGTATCAGAGGACACATTGTGCACAGTGATTTGACCCCTCAGGTGTCTGCCTCTGTGTCAGTGTGCTGTGGATTAGTCGCCAGGACTGCTGTGGAGTTTCTTGGTAGGGGCTCAGCATGCCACTGGAGATGTGACCATAGGAGACGATACTTGTGTGACACATAGGTGTCTGATCAGCTGCCCATGCAGACTGGGGCATGTAAATGTGAAGTTCAGGTAGCTGTTCCCCATGCACAGCAGAGTGTGAGGGGCTCAGGTTCAGAGGGTAGTGTCACAGGTCTCCCATATGTCCAATAGGTATGACCTGGACAGATGAGGGTTAAGAGGATGTGTTGTGGGGGGATGTACATGTGCACTTGTGCAGCTCCAGGACTTGCATTCCCCATGACCTACTATTGTGACACAGTGCAGAGTGTTGTTGTCTGGCTGCAAAGTCATACATCACTGAGACAGTGATGTATGACTTTGCAGTCATGCCTCCGCCATGGCATGTGTCTACTGATTGGGTGATCCTGCAGGGGAGTGACATGTGCTACATGCACACCATAGTGGCGCTGGCTATCAGGACATGGGTGCATCATGGTGTCTGTCGCTGGTATGCATCACATGCATTTCCTATTTGACTCTGGGCATCCCTTACATCCGTAAACCTGTACTGACTCAGTGGCAAGAGCTGTGATGTGTCCACACCGTGTCCTCTGCACTGTCCAACTACTGTGTACTTGGTGCATGTGTCAACACTGGGGTGTTGCAATCCAACAGACACCAGACAGATGGGTGCAAGGCCATGTGGGATGTGAGTGCCATGCTTGGCATCAGACTGACAATTGACTTCTCCTGTTCAATTAGTGCACTTTTAGCAATGTACAACTAATGATGCCAGGGCTTGCTCTGTGATGTGCTGTGCTCACAGTGGTGTGTGCGTTATGTGCAGGTGACTGATGTCTGTCTGTTTCCCCATTGTTTGCAGATACATCCACGGCCACGGAAGGGGACAGCTCCACGGACCAGGAGGAGCCGGAGAGCCAGACTGGGTCAGCAGCCGAGGAGTGGTCGGAGGGACCCAGTGGCACGGAGGGCGAGGGGAGCCACACCGAGGAGTCCTCAGCAGCATCCACCTCAGCTGAGGACCAGAGCAACTCGGAGGATGACTCCCTTGTGGAGGCGGGTGTCAGCAGCCACCACACCCCAGCTAGTGTTGCTGTCCCCGCCACCACCAGCACCACCACCGCCCTCCCATCGGCTCCCATTCCCCAGGTCCGTGGAGGCTCCCATGTCCGGGAGCGTGTCTCCTTTGGGCCAGGCACCGCACCCCCTGCCCCTGTGTCCCCTGCTGCCCTGAGTGAGGAGTCTGTGTACCTCCTTCGCCAGCTCCATGTAGGGCAGACAGCCATGCTGAGTGTCCTCCATGCGCACACCGCGCTGTTGACTCAGCTGGTGTCGTTCATGGAGGGCATCTCATCGGGCATGTCTGACCTACAGAGGGGCAATAGGTCCATGGACTCCTCCCTGACGGCAGCAGTGTCCCTCCTCAAACGGTCCCTCACCCCTCCTGCCTCTGCTCCATCCACACTCCCCAGCACCTTACCCATCCCAGGCACACACACACTGGCACAGGCACACACCAGCACACACACATCCAGCACACTGACACACACGCCAATGACAAAACGCACACGCACGCACATTCAGGGGACTGAAGCCAGACTCACAGGGGATGGGGCCCTGGAACACACACACGCATCCACATGCACTGCGCAGTCCTCAGTTCCCTCTCCCTCCAAAGCACCCTCCCTTGCCTCACCTGCAACCCCAAAGTCACAGCAGCTCTTCCTCTGTGACCTCGGCCTCTTCCCCACCGATGAAGCTGCTCCAGCATCCCGGGGGAAGAGGAAGCCCACCCACACGGAGCAGAGTGCCCCTCGCCCCGGACACCCTCCCCCAGGCGCAGACGGACTGAGGCCCCCACCCGCAAGTCCCCCCGGAGTGCTAAGAGCAAGACCCCGCCACCGCCCTGCAGCTCAGGCACAAGGTCTCCGTCCTCCATCCCTCAGGCCCCCACTGCACAGGTGCCCCCACCACACCCTGCCCCAGGTTCCCCACCCACAGATATACCATCCCCAAGATGCTCCGGCCTTCTCCCCTGCCACTTGCTCTCCCCAGCACCACATCCCCCGCTGCGCTTGTCTGTGCCACTGATGTGGTGAGGGTGTCCTCCCCCTCTGTCCAACCCACCTTGCCTGTTCCCCATTCTCCTCCCCTGGAGGTAGGCACTGCAGTGGAGTCCACTACCGCCCTGTCTGACTTGGGCACTGCAGTGGCGGACCTGTCCACCCCATCTGCAGGGTCCACTGCAGTTGTGCCGGCACCCACGACATCTGTGTCATGCCCCCCAGTTGTGCCGGCACACACCATGTCAGACACCTCCACTGCAGTTGTCAGTGGCTCTCCAGCACCCACCACCCCTTCCCTGACTCCCCTGGTGAGCCCTGATCCTGTCCCTGCGGTGCCTGGCCTGCCCCCGGTTGCCCCTCCTAGTGGATTGTCCCTGGTATTGTGCAGGCATGCGTAGGGTGACATCTGCCAGTGTCACCCTGTTTGAACTTTGACAATGGACTGGCCATTGGCCTTTGCTCTTTTTTCAGGACTTCGTTTGGCCTCAACACATATGCTGAATAAAGCAACTTTCTTTTCTCTAGTGCTCATGCTTCAGATGTACATGTTGTTGGTGCAGCTAACCATGCCCTTGCTGCAGTGATGGTGATATCTGGTCTCATGATTATGAAGTGTTACTGTGCAGGAACCCATGTGGTCCAGGGGGAATGTGTCCTATCATGTGGTGTATCCATGTCATCAATAGCAGCATCTGAGGGTGTCATGTGTTCAGTATTTGGCAATGGGTTTCCTACTTACATTGGCAATTTCATATCTGTGGCTTCCACCCCTGCACATCTGTTGTGCCTGCCATCGTTGCATTTGTCTACTTCCCTGACCGTGTTGCCATCTCCAGTGGACATGCAGGTTTGGGCATCAATGGGGAGGGACTCATCCGTGTAGTCAGTGCAACATTGCTATACAAGTGTGTTGGATCTGTGCTGATGATTCCGTTGGCACATCCATGACCAGGCTGATGTGATGGGAGCCCTCATTTGGTGCTAATTGTTGATTGTGTGACCAAGTGCTCAGCTGACATGATGGGGCCCTACTGAGGCAACATATGGCACAGCTTTCCTCACACAGGAGTGGAGTCCCCTCATGGCAGTGTGTACACGTGTGACATTGCCTGCGCCCAAGGTGTGTGTTGTATGTGCATGTCTGTGTGTTCACTTCCATTCATCTGCGCATGCTGTGATCCCTAGTGTTGTACCTGTTTGTGATGCTTGCTGACTTGAGCTATGTTCCCCCAAAGTCTTCTCCCTGTGTTCTCTGTGATGTGGGTGCATGGCACATTACTGGTCATCAGGGTGTCACCCATAGGTGTGTTTGCTGTCAGGGCAGAGTTTGTGTGCTGACGCAGATGGGTCACAGTCAGGTTTCCCTTTGGCACTTGTTGTTTGCCCCTGTCATGTGATTTCCAGTTTGTGTTATCTTTCAGTGATTGTGACACGTTGTGTGTGTGACTGCTGGCACTCCTTAGGGTCCGGGCTGCAATGTTGGTTGTTGTCTATGTGTGTTCTTTGTGGGTGACCTTGGCTTCTTCATTGGTGTGTGACTGTGGCTGGGATCCCATTGGTCGGTGTGGTATTGCCGTCATGTCCATGTACAGCGTAGTGTGCAGTGTGTCAGACATTCAGGAGTCTTGTTGAGTGTCCATGTGTGATGTGTTTCTACACCTTGGTTCCCACCCACCACCCTGGAATAGTCATTGGTGCATGTGCAATGTCACCAGTGCATGTGTACTTCACTGCTGCACATTGTTGGAGGTCGAGGGGTGTGGTCTTGAGTGTGTGCAGATGAGAGTTGTTGCCCGGCTAGTCCCCTGCCTCCATGTTGGCCTTGGCTTACTGGCCATGCTGATTGATTTGTGCTTGTGTAGGTGTGATGGTAGTTAGTTGCTCAGGACACCTGACTGTGGTTCACAGTGTGAACGACATTTAGCTTTGTCATCACAGTGGTATTTTTATTCAGCCCAGGGTCACCACATTGTGGGGGCCCTGGGGGTGGTGCTGTGGTGTGTCTGTGACTTGCTGTGTCAGTTGTTGTTCCTACGTGCCTGTGTGACATGTGTGTTTTGTGCTCCCTCTCACCTGTCAATGCCTGCTTGCCCACATAGGGGATTTGGATCCATGAGTTAGCTTAGTGTGGCAGTGTATGCACATCTGTATGATTGGTATTCAGCTCTCCTCATGTGTTGTGTTGTTGCCTGGGGACACTGGCACCCCCACCCCTCACCTGCTGTGTATGATGACAGTGTTGGTCTGCCTGTTTGTGTTTGTGCATCTGCACCACTGCATTGGCATATCTTGGGTGTGCCATTGGCTGTATGTTGTTTGGTGTGTTTCCCCTGCTGTCCCTGGGACTCCTAGGTCATCGGTCAGCACAGTGATCATGGTTTGTGTGTCCCATTGCTGCCATGGTATGGTATCTGTTCACCTCACATCTGCTGTCTCCACAGGGTATCTGCATTTGTGTGCCCATTGGTGCAAATATGTGGTTCTGCATTCTGATGGTCACTTCTGTCATTGTGTCATTGATGACTGTTGACGGTCTCAGCCCCCATGGGTGTTGTTTGTCTGCACATGGCCAAAGGAATGTTTCATTTGCACTGCAGTATTTGGCTCCCCCAATTTATGTTGCAATGGGACACATACACTACTTTGCCACAGATGAGTTTTTGGTTCTGTGACCAGGAATGATCCATGCAGTTTGGCAGTTGCAGCTCTTTCTTTGTCAACAATTACCTTTTGGTCACTGTGATGATGAGGGTGTAGACCCCATTGCCACAATGGTCAAAATGTGCTTCAGCTATGGACCCCACACTTGCCTTTTGGTCACTGTGATGATGGGGGTTTAGACCCCATTGCCACAATGGTCAAAATGTGCTTCAGCTATGGACCCCACACTTGCCTTTTGGTCACTGTGATGATGGGGGTTTAGACCCCATTGCCACAATGGTCAAAATGTGCTTCAGCTATGGACCCCACACTTGCCTTTTGGTCACTGTGATGATGGGGGTTTAGACCCCATTGCCACAATGGTCAAAATGTGCTTCAGCTATGGACCCCACACTTGCCTTTTGGTCACTGTGATGATGGGGGTTTAGGCCCCATTGCCACAATGGTCATGGGCTGCTTGCATTGTGGGTGCCACACACATATATGTGTGGCACATGTGCTAGGGGGTCACATTGTATGTTCAAAGTCATGTTCGGTGTTGTAGGCATTTGACACAGCCTGCTCACACGCTTGTCATGGTGGTGGGGGGATGTCTTAATCTTGCATTCCCTAGGTTGTGGTGTGCTTGTTGTGTCATGCATTGTCCATCCTATGAGTGGGGGTGGTAGTAGTGGTAGGCATCCAGCCCCCTGGCTAAGGGTGGTAGTAGTGGTAGGCTTCCTGCCCCCTGGCTAAGGGTGGTAGTAGTGGTGGGCATCCTGCCCCCTGGCTAAGGGTGGTAGTAGTGGTAGGCATCCTGCCACCCTGGCTAAGGGTGGTAGTAGTGGTGGGCATCCTGCCCCCTGGCTAAGGGTGGTAGTAGTGGTAGGCATCCTGCCACCCTGGCTAAGGGTGGTAGTAGTGGTAGGCATCCTGCCCCCGTGGGTGAGGGTGGTAGTAGTGGTAGGCATCCTGCCCCCTGGCTAAGGGTGGTAGTAGTGGTGGGTATCCTGCCCCCCTGGGTGAGGGTGGTAGTAGTGGTAGGCATCCTGCCCCCCGTGGGTGAGGGTGGTAGTAGTGGTAGGCATCCTGCCCCCTGGCTAAGGGTGGTAGTAGTGGTGGGCATCCTGCCCCCCTGGGTGAGGGTGGTAGTAGTGGTAGGCATCCTGCCCCCCTGGGTGAGGGTGGTAGTAGTGGTGGGCATCCTGCCCCCTGGCTAAGGGTGGTAGTAGTGGTAGGCATCCTGCCCCCCGTGGGTGAGGGTGGTAGTAGTGGTAGGCATCCTGCCCCCCGTGGGTGAGGGTGGTAGTAGTGGTAGGCATCCTGCCCCCTGGCTAAGGGTGGTAGTAGTGGTGGGCCTCCTGCCCCCCTGGGTGAGGGTGGTAGTAGTGGTAGGCATCCTGCCCCCCTGGGTGAGGGTGGTAGTAGTGGTGGGCATCCTGCCCCCTGGCTAAGGGTGGTAGTAGTGGTAGGCATCCTGCCCCCCGTGGGTGAGGGTGGTAGTAGTGGTAGGCATACTGCCCCCCTGGCTAAGGGTGGTTGTAGTGGTGGCCATCCTGCCCCCCTGGGTGAGGGTGGTAGTAGTGGTAGGCATCCTGCCCCCCTGGGTGAGGGTGGTAGTAGTGGTGGGCATCCTGCCCCCTGGCTAAGGGTGGTAGTAGTGGTGGGCATCCTGCCCCCTGGCTAAGGGTGGTAGTAGTGGTAGGCATCCTGCCCCCTGGCTAAGGGTGGTAGTAGTGGTGGGCATCCTGCCCCCCTGGGTGAGGGTGGTAGTAGTGGTAGGCATCCTGCCCCCCTGGGTGAGGGTGGTAGTAGTGGTGGGCATCCTGCCCCCTGGCTAAGGGTGGTAGTAGTGGTAGGCATCCTGCCCCCCGTGGGTGAGGGTGGTAGTAGTGGTAGGCATACTGCCCCCTGGCTAAGGGTGGTAGTAGTGGTGGGCATCCTGCCCCCCTGGGTGAGGGTGGTAGTAGTGGTAGGCATCCTGCCCCCCTGGGTGAGGGTGGTAGTAGTGGTGGGCATCCTGCCCCCTGGCTAAGGGTGGTAGTAGTGGTGGGCATCCTGCCCCCTGGCTAAGGGTGGTAGTAGTGGTAGGCATCCTGCCCCCCTGGGTGAGGGTGGTAGTAGTGGTGGGCATCCTGCCCCCTGGCTAAGGGTGGTAGTAGTGGTGGGCATCCTGCCCCCCTGGGTGAGGGTGGTAGTAGTGGTAGGCATCCTGCCCCCGTGGGTGAGGGTGGTAGTAGTGGTAGGCATCCTGCCCCCTGGCTAAGGGTGGTAGTAGTGGTGGGCATCCTGCCCCCCTGGGTGAGGGTGGTAGTAGTGGTAGGCATCCTGCCCCCCTGGGTGAGGGTGGTAGTAGTGGTGGGCATCCTGCCCCCTGGCTAAGGGTGGTAGTAGTGGTAGGCATCCTGCCCCCCGTGGGTGAGGGTGGTAGTAGTGGTAGGCATCCTGCCCCCTGGCTAAGGGTGGTAGTAGTGGTAGGCATCCTGCCCCCCTGGGTGAGGGTGGTAGTAGTGGTGGGCATCCTGCCCCCTGGCTAAGGGTGGTAGTAGTGGTAGGCATCCTGCCCCCGTGGGTGAGGGTGGTAGTAGTGGTGGGCATCCTGCCCCCCTGGCTAAGGGTGGTAGTAGTGGTAGGCATCCTGCCCCCCGTGGGTGAGGGTGGTAGTAGTGGTAGGCATCCTGCCCCCTGGCTAAGGGTGGTAGTAGTGGTAGGCATCCTGCCCCCCGTGGGTGAGGGTGGTAGTAGTGGTAGGCATACTGCCCCCTGGCTAAGGGTGGTAGTAGTGGTAGGCATCCAGCCCCCTGGCTAAGGGTGGTAGTAGTGGTGGGCATCCTGCCCCCCTGGGTGAGGGTGGTAGTAGTGGTAGGCATCCTGCCCCCTGGCTAAGGGTGGTAGTAGTGGTAGGCATCCTGCCCCCCTGGGTGAGGGTGGTAGTAGTGGTGGGCATCCTGCCCCCTGGCTAAGGGTGGTAGTAGTGGTAGGCATCCTGCCCCCGTGGGTGAGGGTGGTAGTAGTGGTGGGCATCCTGCCCCCCTGGGTGAGGGTGGTAGTAGTGGTGGGCATCCTGCCCCCTGGCTAAGGGTGGTAGTAGTGGTGGGCATCCTGCCCCCCTGGGTGAGGGTGGTAGTAGTGGTAGGCATCCTGCCCCCCGTGGGTGAGGGTGGTAGTAGTGGTAGGCATCCTGCCCCCTGGCTAAGGGTGGTAGTAGTGGTGGGCATCCTGCCCCCCTGGGTGAGGGTGGTAGTAGTGGTAGGCATCCTGCCCCCCGTGGGTGAGGGTGGTAGTAGTGGTAGGCATACTGCCCCCTGGCTAAGGGTGGTAGCAGTGGTAGGCATCCAGCCCCCTGGCTAAGGGTGGTAGTAGTGGTGGGCATCCTGCCCCCCTGGGTGAGGGTGGTAGTAGTGGTAGGCATCCTGCCCCCTGGCTAAGGGTGGTAGTAGTGGTAGGCATCCTGCCCCCTGGGTGAGGGTGGTAGTAGTGGTGGGCATCCTGCCCCCTGGCTAAGGGTGGTAGTAGTGGTAGGCATCCTGCCCCCCGTGGGTGAGGGTGGTAGTAGTGGTGGGCATCCTGCCCCCTGGGTGAGGGTGGTAGTAGTGGTGGGCATCCTGCCCCCTGGCTAAGGGTGGTAGTAGTGGTGGGCATCCTGCCCCCCTGGGTGAGGGTGGTAGTAGTGGTAGGCATCCTGCCCCCCGTGGGTGAGGGTGGTAGTAGTGGTAGGCATCCTGCCCCCTGGCTAAGGGTGGTAGTAGTGGTGGGCATCCTGCCCCCCTGGGTGAGGGTGGTAGTAGTGGTAGGCATCCTGCCCCCCTGGGTGAGGGTGGTAGTAGTGGTGGGCATCCTGCCCCCTGGCTAAGGGTGGTAGTAGTGGTGGGCATCCTGCCCCCTGGCTAAGGGTGGTAGTAGTGGTAGGCATCCTGCCCCCCTGGGTGAGGGTGGTAGTAGTGGTGGGCATCCTGCCCCCTGGCTAAGGGTGGTAGTAGTGGTGGGCATCCTGCCCCCCTGGGTGAGGGTGGTAGTAGTGGTAGGCATCCTGCCCCCGTGGGTGAGGGTGGTAGTAGTGGTAGGCATCCTGCCCCCCTGGCTAAGGGTGGTAGTAGTGGTGGGCATCCTGCCCCCCTGGGTGAGGGTGGTAGTAGTGGTAGGCATCCTGCCCCCCTGGGTGAGGGTGGTAGTAGTGGTGGGCATCCTGCCCCCTGGCTAAGGGTGGTAGTAGTGGTAGGCATCCTGCCCCCGTGGGTGAGGGTGGTAGTAGTGGTAGGCATCCTGCCCCCTGGCTAAGGGTGGTAGTAGTGGTAGGCATCCTGCCCCCCCTGGGTGAGGGTGGTAGTAGTGGTGGGCATCCTGCTCCCCTGGCTAAGGGTGGTAGTAGTGGTAGGCATCCTGCCCCCCGTGGGTGAGGGTGGTAGTAGTGGTGGGCATCCTGCCCCCTGGCTAAGGGTGGTAGTAGTGGTAGGCATCCTGCCCCCCGTGGGTGAGGGTGGTAGTAGTGGTAGGCATCCTGCCCCCTGGCTAAGGGTGGTAGTAGTGGTGGGCATCCTGCCCCCCTGGGTGAGGGTGGTAGTAGTGGTAGGCATCCTGCCCCCCTGGGTGAGGGTGGTAGTAGTGGTGGGCATCCTGCCCCCTGGCTAAGGGTGGTAGTAGTGGTGGGCATCCTGCCCCCCGTGGGTGAGGGTGGTAGTAGTGGTAGGCATCCTGCCCCCTGGCTAAGGGTGGTAGTAGTGGTAGGCATCCTGCCCCCGTGGGTGAGGGTGGTAGTAGTGGTAGGCATACTGCCCCCTGGCTAAGGGTGGTAGTAGTGGTAGGCATCCAGCCCCCCTGGCTAAGGGTGGTAGTAGTGGTGGGCATCCTGCCCCCCTGGGTGAGGGTGGTAGTAGTGGTAGGCATCCTGCCCCCTGGCTAAGGGTGGTAGTAGTGGTAGGCATCCTGCCCCCCGTGGGTGAGGGTGGTAGTAGTGGTGGGCATCCTGCCCCCCTGGGTGAGGGTGGTAGTAGTGGTGGGCATCCTGCCCCCTGGCTAAGGGTGGTAGTAGTGGTAGGCATCCTGCCCCCCTGGGTGAGGGTGGTAGTAGTGGTGGGCATCCTGCCCCCTGGCTAAGGGTGGTAGTAGTGGTAGGCATCCTGCCCCCGTGGGTGAGGGTGGTAGTAGTGGTAGGCATCCTGCCCCCTGGCTAAGGGTGGTAGTAGTGGTAGGCATCCAGCCCCCCTGGGTTGGGGTGGTGGCGCGCATTCAGGCCCCTGTGTGCATATGTGGCATTGGTGATGGGCATCCCGCCCCTATGGTGCTGCTGTTGCTGGTGTAAGTATATTCAGATTCCCAGTGTATGTGTGTGATGTGTCGTGTACGTGTTGTATGTGTTTTGTGGTTGGTGTCTGACTTACCTTCTGCGCCGTACGCGTCCGTGCCTGTTCCGGTAGTAGATGTAGAATATTGGTATGATCGGGACGAAGGGATTCATGGTTGGTTCGTGTCGTTCGTCCTTCTCGTTGCTTCGCGTCGTCCTCGTCGCTTGGCTTCGTCCTCGTCGCCTCGCGTCGTCCTCGTCGGTGCTGTGTTCGTCTCGTAGCCGTGGATCGTGTTGTGGCGCGATTCGGAGCTTATGTGCGCCTCTCCCGGATGCTTTGACGTGCCGTGCGTAGCGACGGGTTCGGGCGCGTACGGAAAGCGCATCGTACTTGTCCGGCCGGACGGGGCTGCATTTTCCCTTCCGTGCGACTCGATTCGGCGTTTCCGGATTCGCCTCGGTCGGAGAACAGGACCTGGTTTGGGTGAGTACGGCTCGGCCGGAATTTTTGCTGTTGTGCGCATCGTACTTGCTAGTTCGGTGTGCTGTACGGATCGGTCGGGAAACTGGCTTTCGCATGGCTTTTTTCCCGACCGAATAGTATTGGGTGCGCCTCCGACCGAGATCGGAATCGGCCCCCTAGTATGTAGACAAGCTCAGGTTCCATACAATAAACATAGACACTAGATTGAATAAATGAACAGAAAAGAAAAAAAGAAAAAAAGAAAAGAAAGACCGAAGGGGAGGTTGAAAAATTGTTTGGAGCAGTCTTCAATTTGTTAGAAAACAACACAACCCCAATAGGGACACTTGCCAAACAGTGTGGTACTCAGGTCACCAGAACTAAACATTTGCATTTTATGATTTCATCAATAATCCGTGGAGCTCAACGTGAACCTGATACTATAATGTAAAGTACACTTGTTTGATAAAATAGGTCGACGCGTTTCGAACCCCTGATGAAACTTTAGTGGGGTTCTCCTCAGGACCTGGAACAAGAGAGAGCTAAAAGAAAATAAACAAAAAAGTGCTTGTGTTACTACGTGTACATACGAATTTTCAGGCACTCCAACCACGTCCTTAAGTTTACCTTGTATAGGCTTTGTTTAAACTGCAATGTGCATGCCACTTCAGAAAACTGCAGTAGATCCAACTATCAAAAAATGAGGAAAGGAAAGAGGGAAACAAACGGTCAGTCGAACTTAAAAAGTGGTGATGTAAAGAGGGATGAGGGAGTGGGTGACTCTCAAGATGCTATTTGAGTGTTTAAGAGCACTTACATCGTTTTGAAATTAATTATGCAGGGCAGTGGCTAGCATAAAAACTGCTTGGAGCCTCTTCATAAAGGCTGGTGGAGGCGGCGCTTTCAGGATGACACTTCTTTCTTTCGAAGGAAAAATAGGAGAGACAAAAAAGTTGTGAAGGGGCTAGTACGCTTGCGGTTAAAAGGCATGATGGAGAAATAACATACCTAAAGGGGACGATTAGAGTCCTAAGTTGGCGCTTTTCAAGTGTACCACCGCAACGACTGTTGTTTGCCTTCCGTTTATGGAACTCTAAAAAGAACGAAACAACTTCATCAATGCAGAACCGGACCGCATTTGGACAGAAAGTGAAAAACGAGTGAAGAAGATAAAGGAAGAGGTGCTGTTTATCGTACCTGTATCCAAATATCAAACGCCGTAAGAGTGCCGATCACCTTGCCATGTCTCGCAGCCAGCAGCGTTAAGACGTTCCATACGCTGCCTATTTATGACGAAATGATCGTGCGCATGCGGGAGGATCACATGACCTCATCCATACTTTCACAAAACTTTATTGTATCCCTTAAGAATAACACATTGTGGCGATACATAATAGAATTAAGACCGAAATTTAAAACGGAAAAACTGAAAAAATAATAAGATAAAAATTCATTAGTAGCTCACCAGTCCACAGGGGATATTAGGTCCGATCTAGATTCCAGTTAAAAAGCCTTTTAAATTAATGTCGAAGAGAGGGGGTGTGTCCGCGCATCTAACGCTTGGAAAAAATTGAAAAAAATGCATCCTGGGATGTGTAGGCTTTCCAGATTAGTTGTATATCCAGAGACGGAAAAGAGTTGACATTCGTGGAATGGTAGACCAATTCTTTTATTCACCAGGTGCTTTTTGGTTGAACTGTTATTACCGAATAAACAGGACGTGGCCATCCATCTGATGTGTAATAAAATTAGCGGAAACATTTAGTTAGGTCCAAGGGATCCTATCATAGATTGTAAATTTCAGATAATTCATTCAGCCCATCCACGGCAGTATTGAATTTCACAATCAACATGGCTTCTCTTTGTAATAGTAATGTCTCTATGTCTCCACCTCGTGGGTCCTTCTCAATTTTTGATAGGACAGTCCATTTTAGATCAGTTACCGTGTGATTGTTAAGTATCCAGTGGTTACCCAAGGGTGCGTTCGCTGTTTTTTTGTGAATCCTCGACATGTGTTGTATTATGCGCTGGCTGGCTTCCTGATTTGTTTTCCCAATGTAAAGTTTGGGACATGGGCAAATAACGCCATAAACAACGTTCCTTGTTTTACAGTTGGTAAAAGCATCATGTTTCCATTTGATGTTGTTGAAGGAAAAAAGTGGTCCTTCAATCGTTTGAGGGCAGCACACACAGGTGCCACATTTGTGGTGTCCCGTGATTGGTGGTAGACTCAGTTGTGATCTTAGCGTGCTCCTATTCATAGGTTTTGGTGTCGCTGCTCGAATGATGAGGTTACCCACACTTTTGTCTTTTTTGAGGGCAAACAACAGTTTGTTAAACGATGCGTGCACCTTTTGGACCAGATGCCAATTCGGATTGATCACCTTTTTGAGGAAGTTCGTGCGCGAACAATAGGTCGTCACACATACAAGACGTTCATTGTTATTTTTTTCTTTTCTCTGTAAGAGAGTTCCTCTTGGTGTCCACCAGGTGCGTTTCATTGCGTATTTTAACAGTTTTTTAGGGTAACCTCGCATCTTCAGTTTCTCCACCAGATTGTTCGCATGGTACATGTATTCTGTTTTCAATGTACAATTGCGTTTTACCCTAAGGAACTGTCCGAAGGGGAGGTTATTGGGCAAACTGCGCGGATGGTGACTTGTATAGTGAAGAGCTTTATTGTTGTGATGAGTGTGCCATGGGAAGCGTAAATTTCTACATCCAGGAATGTCATTCTCGTGGAACTGTAGTTTAGACTGAATTTGATGTCCGCTGAGCGTTTGTTCAACCACGCATGAAATTCCAAAAGGTCTCTTGCTGACCCATCCCATATTAGACAAACATCATCAATATACCGTGTCCAAGTTAAAATTTAAGCAGAGACAGGGTTGTTGTTATAGACAAATCTTTCCTCGAATTTAGCCATGTATAACACGGTCAATTCCGGCGCAAAGGGACTACCCATGGCAGTCCCTTTGGCCTGAAAATAGTAGTCACTGTCAAACTTGAAATAATTCTTTTTGAGTGCAAAACTGGCCAGTTGCATTATGAATTCACTGGGGACCCTCACTGGTCTTGGTCTTAGCCCCAGGAAAGTTTCAATTGCACTTAATCCATCTTCTTGCAGTATCTGGGTGTATAAGGACACCACATCCAGCGTAACCAAAAATTGATTACTGGATGAAAAATCAAGGGTTTCTATTTGGTTTATAAAATCAGTGGTGTCCTGAAGATAGGAAGGCACCTGTTCCAGGAAGGGCTTTAAAAAGATTCACATCCGGATACGATGGGACACCCACCTGGCCGTCCCATCGTATCCGGATGTGAATCAGTACTGGAGCCTATATCTAAATATATGGATTTCTTCTTAAAGTGCCCAAATTTTAAACTGGGCACGGTACATTGATGATGTTTTTCTAATATGGGATGGGTCAGCAAGAGACCTTTTGGAATTTCATGTGTGGTTGAACGAACGCTCAGCGGACATCAAATTCAGTCTAAACTACAGTTCCACGAGAATGACATTGCTGGATGTAGAAATTTACGCTTCCCATGGCACACTCATCACAACATTACATAAAAAACCAACGGACAGAAACAAAGCTCTTCATTATACAAGTCACCATCCGCGCAGTTTGCGTGATAACCTCCCCTTCGGAAAGTTGCTTAGGGTAAAATGCAATTGTACATTGAAAACAGAATACATGTACCATGCGAACAATCTGGTGGAGAAACTGAAGATGCGAGGTTACCCTAAAAAAAGTGTTAAAACACGCAATGAAATGCGCCTGGTGGACACCAAGAGAAACTCTCTTACAGAGAAAATAAAAAAATAACAATGAACGTCTTGTATGTGTGACGACCTATTGTTCGCGCACAAACTACCTCAAAAAGGTGATGAATCAGAATTGGCATCTGGTCCAAAAGGTACACGCTTCGTTTAACAAACCGTTGTTTGCCCTCAAAAAAGACAAAAGTGTGGGTAACCTGATCATTCGAGCAGCGACACCAAAACCTATGAATAGGAGCACGCTAAGATCACAACTGAGTCTACCACCAATCACGGGACACCACAAATGTGGCACCTGTGTGTGCTGCCCTCAAACGATTGAAGGACCACTTTTTGCCTTCAACAACATCAAATGAAAACATGATGCTTTTACCAACTGTAAAACAAGGAACGTTGTTTATGGCGTTATTTGCCCATGTCCCAAACTTTACATTGGGAAAACAAATCAGGAAGCCCGCCAGCGCATAATACAACACATGTCGAGGATTCACAAAAAAACAGCGAACGCACCCTTGGTTAACCACTGGATACTTAACAATCACACGGTAACTGATCTAAAATGGACTGTCCTATCAAAAATTGAGAAGGACCCATGAGGTGGAGACATAGAGACATTACTATTACAAAGAGAAGCCATGTTGATTGTGAAATTCAATACTGCCGTGGATGGGCTGAATGAATTATCTGAAATTTACAATCTATGATAGGATCCCTTGGACCTAACTAAAAGTTTCCGCTAATTTTATTACACATCAGATGGATGGCCACGTCCTGTTTATTCGGTAATAACAGTTCAACCAAAAAGCACCTGGTGAATAAAAGAATTGGTCTACCATTCCACGAATGTCAACTCTTTTCCGTCTCTGGATATACAACTAATCCGGAAAGCCTACACATCCCAGGATGCATTTTTTTCAATTTTTTCAAGTGTTAGATACGCGGACACACCCCCTCTCTTCGACATTAATTTAAAAGGCTTTTTAACTGGAATCTACATCGGACCTAATATCCCCTGTGGACTGCTGAACTACTAATGAATTTTTATCTTCTTATTTTTTCAGTTTTTCCGCTTTAAATTTCGGTCTTAATTCTATTATGCATCGCCTCACTGTGTTATTCTTGAGGGATACAATAAAGTTTTGTGAAAGTACGGATGAGGTCATGTGACCCTCCCGCACGCGCACGATCATTTCGTCATAAATAGGCAGCGTATGGAACGGCTTAACGCTGCTGGCTGGGAGACATGGCAAGGTGATCTAATCGTTCCCTTTAGGTATGTTATTTCTCCATCATGCCTTTTAACCGCAAGCGTACTGGCCCCGGAGAGGCCCTTCATAACTTTTTTGTCTCTCCCGTTTTTCCTTCCAAAGAAAGAAGTGTCATCCTGAAATTGCCGCCTCCACCAGCCTTCATGAAGAGGCTCCAAGCAGTTTTTATGCTAGCCACTGCCCTGCATAATTAATTTCAAAACGATGTAAGTGCTCTTAAACACTCAAATAGCATCTCGCGGGTCACCCACTCCCTCATCCCTCTTTACATCACCACTTTTTAAGTTCAACTGACCGTTCGTTTCCCTCTTTCCTTTCCTCATTTTTTGATAGTTGGATCTACTGCAGTTTTTCTGAAGTGGCATGCACATTGCAGTTTAAACAAAGCCTATACAAGGTAAACTTAAGGATGTGGTTGATGTGGTTGGAGTGGCTGAAAATTCGCATGTACACGTGGTAACACGAGCACTTTTTTGTTTATTTTCTTTTAGCTCTCTCTTGTTCCAGGGTCCTAAGGAGAACCCCACTAAAGTTTCATCAGGGGTTCGAAACGCATCAACCTATTTTACCAAACAAGTGTACTTTACATTATAGTATCAGGTTCACGTTGAGCTCCACGGATTATTGATGAAATCATAAAATGCAAATGTTTAGTTCTGGTGACCTGAGTACCACACTGTTTGGCAAGTGTCCCTATTGGGGGTGTGTTGTTTTCTAACAAATTGAAGACTGTTCCAAACAGTTTTTCAACCTCCCCTTGTGTCTTTCTTCTCTTTTTTACCTTTCTTTTTTTCTTTTCTGTTCATTTATTCAATCTAGTGTCTATGTTTATTGTTTGGAACCTGAGCTTGTCTACATACTAAGTTGTTTGTTGGTTAATGTAACAGTCAATGTTTTGTCATATATGTGACTCAGGGTTAATGTTGTATATATGTGAAATTTTATGTGGTTAAAGCAAAATCGTTGGAATTGTTCATTGTAATAATGATATGAACATTTAAATCTATCTTGATGAAATTTAATGTTTTCTAAGAAGAAACAGAAAAAAGAAAAAAATCACTTTTTTTCAGTCACTATGAGTGTCACGTGTGATTGATAAAAAGTAAGCAGCACAGTAAGCATCAGTATTGGCAATTGTAACGTTGTTATAGAATTATGATGTATAGCAGACAAAACTCCGACCGCGTCAGTCGGAGACGATTCCGACCCGACCGCATTAGGCAGAAACGAGTCCGAACCGACCGCATCGGTCGGAAAGTCTGTCCCATAGGGATTCCGATTTCGAACATGCATCGGTTGTCCCGGCGAGCAGATTATGATGCATCAGACTCTGTTACAGACTCATGGCGGTTTGTGTCCCACATGGCAAGTGCAAAATGGAAAAAAAGCAGGCCAAACATCAAGCATAGGCAGCGCCCCCAAAAAAATGTCAATTTAAGAAGTAGACACACCCACCAATCCACATATAAAATGAAAAAAAACAAGACTATGATCCTTTGTCAAAACAATACTGCACAGAGAGAAGTAGGGAGCTCTTGCTACAGTCATTGCTGTCAGCCCTGCACACACTCACACACTGCATTCACTTCACTACCTGCACATTTCACTTTTCTGTTTCAGATTCCGTTCTTAGACATACCTTCTAATTCACATTCACTTTTTCCCTCACCCTCATAACTATGTCAAAGAAGAAGCAGCCACGTTTTACTGATGGAGTTGAGAGTGCTAGTTGATGAAATCCTCAGAGTAGAGTATGTGTAGGACAGGGCCTGATGGGAGATGTAGTCATTGCAAACACTCCTCCTTCCTCCCAGCCCAAACAGCACCCCTGGAACTATGCTTTCTTGACAGTGAGTGGAAATGTACTAGCAAGATGGCGGTGACTGGGGCCTGGTGTTTTGAGCACAAAAGCTTGATAGGAGTTGTGGTCAAGTCAAACACCAGGCACCAGTGTTAGCCATCTTGCAAATATATCTCCAATCATGTTGGGTACCCCAAGGCCGAGATAAGCTGGTTGGGCTGGGTGGGAGGAAGAGTGTTTGCAATGACTACAACTCCTATCAGACCCTTTCCTACACACACCTTTCCACCCAGCCCAACCATGCCACCTGAAACTCTGCTTTCCTGACAGTGAGTGAAAATGGACTAGCAAGATGGCTGACACTGGTGACTGGTGTTTGATTTGGCCACAACTCCAAACAGGCCCAGACCTACACACGCCCTTCCCACCCAGGCCACCGTGAAAAATGGTTTCCTGACAGTGAGGGGGAAGTGTACTAGCAAGCTGGCTGACACTAGTGACTGGTGTTTGGTTTGGCCACAACTCTCAGCAGGCCCTGACCTACACACACTCTTCCCACAGATCACAGCCAGCCCATCAGGAACTATGCTTTCCTCACAATGGTTCAAAATGTATTAACAGGGTGGCTGACACTGGTAACTGGTGTTTGACTTGACCGCAACTACCATCAAGGCCATGTGCTCCAAACACCATGCACCAGTGTCAGCCATCTTGCAACTACACTTCCCCTCATTGTCAGATAGCCATAGGCCCAGATGAGCTGGTTGGGCTGGGTGGCAGGAGGAGTGTTTGCTATTACTACAACTCCCATCAGGCTCTGTCCTACACACACTCTTCCCACCCAGCCCTAACCAGGAGCTATGCTTACCTGACAGTGAGTGGAAATGGACTAGCAAGATGGTTGACACTGGTGACTGGTGTTTGACTTTACCACAACTACCAACAGGGCCTTGTGCTCCAAACACCACGCACCAGAGTCAGCTATCTTGCTAGTACACCTCCACTCACTGTCAGGAAAGCAGAGTTCCAGGGGGGCTGGTTGGGCTGGGTGGGAGGAAAAGTTTGTTAATTTTCCCAAATAGCCCAGCAGCCCTTCGAACCCCAGCTCACAAAATTTGTTATCTATAAAAGTAGAAAACAAACTTTTGAGATCACATCTAACTATAGAGGCAAAATTCAAAATCCATGAGGTGTGTATGCACAAAGCTAAGCAGTCACACTTTTGCCTCCTGAGTGGGATTCAATCGAGGATCATTAGTTGAAAACAATAAGCATATCACTCACTCCATGATTACAAAATGACTGGGAAAAAACAGAATGTGAATGTGTAGGCAGCCACACCTATGTGGCTGCTGATACATGGACTATGCCCAGTACACAGGCCAGACAAACTCAAACATTAGGATTTAAAGAGTACGTATGTCATTGACATTCTTCATATGTGGAGCACACTAACACACCAGTGTCATCTACAGAGTGTCAGGTACAAGTCAATGTCAGTGGACATGTCATAAGAACTAAACTGAACATAGCCATTTCTGCACATAGGTGTAGCTGATTACCAATCCACATCTTGTTAAAGTTGCATTGTTCATCTCAAACATAGGCGACCTTCATGGATAAAGGAGGCCAATCAATCATCCTAAACTGTTTTTTGGTCCAATCATTGACGTAATGGGTACCATTCGAGGTGCAGTGGATATTCACATAATTGACTGCGTTATTTCTGTACCCAGAGGGCGGGCTGGGAACACATCTGTGGCCAATGATGATGATAGCCAGGCTCAGACTCCAAGCCAGAACGAGCTCACCAGCATTGAGGACTCTCCTGTATCCTTGGACAAGGAGGAGCAACCAGGCCCATCAGGTTTGGGTCGGCAGACAGCACCAGCATCTACAGCAGGATCCACAGCGACAACTCCCGCCTCAGCTAGCAACACTCAGCTGACCCCTACCGTGACAAACACAGAAGTAAAGGGAAACACCAGCACAGCAACACTGAGCACTCTGGAGTTGACAGATAACACAGTCAATGAAGAAGGCAGCTCAGGGTTGACTGTGTCACCGCAAACTGTGCATGCCCGTGGGGGTAGGGGTGTGGAGGGGTCGTGTGGATCCACGCCATTCAGCTGGTGCTACAGATGCCCACCCAAACCTCTTCCGGGTACCCAATGCCTACGAGGGGTACCAGGGAGAAATGGGCCAGGTTGTACAACACCTCAAGAACATTGATCAGCTGCAGGCCTCCCAAGCCCAGAGAATGGACAGTTTTATACAACAAATGGACATGGTCATAGGGGTGCAGAGGGATATCGGTACCAGTTTCCGCCAGCTAGCTTGTCAGCAAAGTACCCATCCCTGTGTGCCTACTCCATCTGTGCCAACATCTGCACAAGCCACAGGGAGGGACGCTGAGCCCGGCGGAGATTCCCCAGTGCCCCAGTAGCCTGCAGCTGGGGTTCCCCCACCCAAAAGTGGGGTGGGTCATCTAAGGAACAATATGGGAGAGTCCGATGTCAATGCACCACCCCAGCAAGTAAAAAAAGGTGCACATGATATAATCCATTGTGTGCCGAGCGTTAACTTTGTTGACTGTCCATACAAACTGTTCCACATCTGATGGAGGTACAAAGTTGGACTTGAATAACTGTGGCTAAGTTATTTTGGATTTCATCAGCAAACACGGTCAACTCCAGTCAGCACATTTATGTTTCATGATCACATCACTATTGTGTGGCTTCACCTATGCACCATGTATGTCAAAATAAACCACCTTACACAGCAATATTAGCTCATGTTATGACTGACTTCAAAATCTTGCCATCACCTTTTTATCACAATGATGAAAGTGTCACCAACCTAGGTAATCAAGTACTTGTAAGAAGTAACCTAAGTGCCACCAAGTAAATGAAATTTTGCACAACAAGATAGATATACACAGAGTATCAGACAAACTGTAGTCCACGGTACATATTCACAGGAAGTCAATTGTGTACACAACTATCACTATTTGCCAGCCCAATCATTGGTAGCCAACTAGTTCATCATGTTCAAACTTAGATTAGAACTTGTTTGGATGTGTGATATCAGACATTGCACACCTCAATGTGGAACACATTCTTTATTGTCCAGATACAACCTGGTGCCTGAACACAAACTACAATTATATCACACAATACTGAAAGGCACTAATAACAAAAACACTAGACTATTATGTCAGAACGAAGTGTGTGCCAGGGAGTTCAGCAATATTTCCATGTAGGTGTCTGTCACAGCATCATATGTCTGGTGAGGTCCCAACTATGTAAGTCCATTCTGTTGATGACAAGGCAAAGTACACTGGGAAAAAAGCATAAAGAATAACCCTGGGCGGTGAACTACGCTACGCTTGCGGAGCTTGCATAGTTTCGGTAACTTCGCGATTCGCGTATAACGCGAAGTTACCGTGCACTACGCATTTTGCGGCATAGCGTAGCTGTTTTTCTTCTTCGCGCGCTCAATATACGTTTTCGCGCGCACGGTAACGACCTACCTTGATTCTGCATTCGCCGACGCGACTTCCTATCCGTTTGCGGGCGCCACGAGATTTGGAATCCGGCCGCATGATCCCGCGAGAGTGTGCGAACGCGAACACGTCATTCGGACGCGCGATCTGACTTCCGGCGGCAGTGTTGGTAAGATCGCGATCACGAACACGAAGAAACTACAATCTGTCGAAGAATATCTCTCAAGCATCATAAAACCTTCTCGAAAATGATGATATTGCTCCAAAAAACTCCTCAGATTGTGATTTGGCTGTAGTTTTTTGTGCAAGGAGTCCTTTTTCTTTTTTTACTTTTTTTTCCAAGAGGAAGGAAGTGCCCCTGATTCTCAAACTTCCTGTTCCTGTCCAGCAGTCTCCTCCCAGTGCTTTGTCCATGTGCTGTTCACTTTCATTTGGATTTGGAGCTGGAAGGATCACTTTTTGTGTCTGTCTGCTGCATCATATCATTGGATTGGATTTGAGGACTTTTGGATTTGAGATTTTACAAGTAAGTTGGAGAATTGGTGTACTTGTTTGTTTGATTGGGGCTTGTTTGTACCTACATTTTTTTGGGGATTTCCATCGTTTTTAAAATTTATTGTTGTGGCCTGTAGTTTCGGTAGGGGCCTAGTTGTTTTTCTTTGATTGGAATTTCAGCCAGTAGGCCCAGACTAGAGCCAGAGGTACCCATGGGTGCATGTTTTTGTGGTGTCTGTTGAATTTAAACATCATGTAGGGCATGCATGGATGGCATTGGATTGAATTGGTAAATGTGGTTTTTGGGGTGTATTTCACTTTTTGGGTGTAATATATACCTTTGTTGGATGTGTGTGTGTGTGCTTGTTGTGTAACTTTCCAACCTTTCGTAGCCCTGTGGATTTTCGTTTTTGCATTTTTGTATTAAAGCTGTGTTGTTTAGCACTGCAGGCCTCCTTTGTCTGGTCATATTATTATAGGCCTGCTTGAGTTCATTGTTTTCCATGGCCTGTTGTGACTGTGAGTGACCACGTGGCTTGGGGCCATTTTGTGGTGTTAGTTTAGTAGTGTGCTGCTTTTTCCATATAGGCCTGCATGTCTTTTCTTTGTTCCCCTAGGCTTATGCTTGTTGTGAACTTGTGGGTGGCCTGGCCATGTGGTGGCGGCCATTTTGTGGGACCAGCCACTGTGCTTTTGCCATAGGCCTCCAAGCTTGCGGCCTAGTCTGCCAGTAGGCCCGGAGGGTAGTCATCCTCATGGGTGCATAAAAACTGTTTCTGTGTTGTCTGTTGAATTGTAACATCATTTAGGCCATGGATGGCATTGGATTGAATTGCAAAATGTGGGTTTTGGGGTGGTATTTCAGTTTTTGGGTGTGTGTTATATAAATAGGCCTTTTCAGCCACTAGGCAACCCTGGGCATTCAGCTCGCGGACTTTGGGCAACTCCGCATCGCGCGACAACGCGGACTTACACTTTTTATCTTCTTTGCGCGCTCAATATACGTTTTCGCGCACGCGATAACGACTTTTTGTGACGATCGCGATGCCGAACACGCAGAATTTACAATCTGGCGAAGAATATCTCTCGAGCAGCATAAAACCTTCTCGAAAATGATGATTTAGTTCATTTTGCACAAAAACTCCTCAGGTTGTCATTTAGATGTAGTTTGGTGAGCAAGGAGTCACTTTTTTTTGTTTTACAATTTTTTTCACGAGGAAGGAAGTTGTTGGGTGGCCTGGCCATGTGGTGGCGGCCATTTTGTGGGACCAGCCACTGTGCTTTTGCCATAGGCCTCCAAGCTTGCGGCCTAGTCTGCCAGTAGGCCCAGAGGTAGTCATCATGGGTGCATAAAAACTGTTTCTGTGTTGTCTGTGGAATTTTGACATCATTTAGGCCATGGATGGCATTGAATTGAATTGCAAAATGGGGGTTTTTTTGGAGGGTCTATTTCACTTTTGGGTGTGTTAAATAAATGCCTTTTTTGCGTGTGTAATTATAATTATGTGTTGTTGTAGTGGTTGTCTAACTTTCCAAACTGTTTTTAGCCATGTGGATTTTAGTTTTTGCATTAAAGCTGTGTGTGTTTTATCAGGCATCCTTTGTCTGCCCATATATAGGCCTGCTTGAGTTCATTGTTTGCCGTGCCTTGTGCCTGTGAGTCACCATGTTGCTGGGGGCCATTTTGTGGTGGTAGTTAGTAGTGTGCTGTTTTTGCCACATAGGCCTGCGTGTCTTTCCATTGTTCTTCTTCTCTTACTGCTTCCAAATCCATCCCCATTGCCAGCTGCAGCTCCCTGATGCTGCATACATCACACGTGATGCACAAATTTAGGCCAAACATGCTCCACTACATTTTAGTTTTTGTTCTTTACTATTCTTATTCTTCCAGAGTGTACACACTACACAGTAGCCAGGAAAGCCCTGGCCTTGTTGTCAAAGTCTCATAAATGTCTACACTGTGTGTTGTTGTTCACTGAGTTTCTAAAATTTAATAATTGAGGCCACCACACACTAAGTTCTATATTATATTTGTTTGATTTGTGCTATCGTTTGACTGCTGTTGTTCTGGCTTTTTTGCTTTTAGGTGCACAAAGACTGAGGAGGAGGTGTGTCATCATTGCCCGTTGCACTGCCAGACAGATATCCTGCTGCTGTACACAACGTGACGTGTGACCTGACCAGACATCTCTGCAACTGAGTGCTGCTGACATCTGAAGAAGATGGGCCCAAAGAAAGCAGGTACCAGGTCCTCCAGTACCAAGAAAGTTGCTATTGAGAAGAAGGAACAGAAGAAGGAAGTGACACTTAAGTCTGGTGTGCCGCCCAGTGCCTTTTTTTGGGGGAAAAAAAATTACACCTGCAGCAGCGGTGTCCGGGGGGCAAGCTGGGGGCAGCACCTCTGCATCAGTGGGCCCAACCCACCAACCCAGGCCCAAGCACATGAGTGTGGAAGAGGTAGCCAGTCTAATGGTGGAAAGCAGTGATGCTGAGCCTGAGATAAACTTATCGCTATCTCAAAGTAGTACCCAATCAACGCAGGAGGAAACACAGCAGATAAGTGGTCAACAACAACAGCCGCAACCACCGCCCGCAATAGTAGTTGTTGTTCCTCCCGAAGTAGGGGCTGTTCAGGAAATTGAGCCTCATGCAGAGGTAGAAGAAGAAGCCACTCATTCAGAAGATCCATTGTCTTCCAAATCTCCAGCAAGGAAAAGGAGGGGTAGTCCATCAAGTTCTTCGCGAAGCCCCCCTTCTGATGATCTAGATGCCACTTGGAAGCCACAAACTGAGTTTGAGAGGGATCCACGTCCCAAGACCAAGCTAGGGAAAAGGAAGGTTCCAGAAAGCCTTACACTTATGGAGGTCGATGTAGAACAGCAGGATGATGATGATGAGCCAGTCATCACGAACATCACTCCCGGCCCCGAGGAGATGGAGACCAACAATATTACCCTATCCAAAATCGCTGCGAGGGATGTAGCACGCATACCTCCACAGGTAACACCAACACGACCTACAGCTTCCATATTTGCATTAGCAAAGGCCCGGCAGCGACCTACATCCAGCACAACCACCACCTCAGTAGAAGTTGGTAGTGGTACAGCAGCACAGAGTCAAATTCAACACACACCCTCCAGTTCATCCGGCATTGGAAGTAGCACCTCCAGCAGGAGGCCAAAGTTAAGCTCCCCAGTTTGGGACTTCTTTACGGTTAGCGAAAAGGAGGAGAACATTGCTATATGCTCCATTTGTAATACCTCTGTTAGTCGTGGTAAGCTTGGTACAAACTATGGTACCAGAGGCCAAATGACCCATCTGAAAAAACACCACTTGATCAGCTGGGAGGACCACCTTCGCGGCATAAAAACTACAACCATTGGTGTTGGTGGGGATAAAGGAGTAGAAGATCCGATCACGGTGGAAGAGGAAGGACAGGGAGACATTCTCTCTGGTAGTGGTACACAAGGTGTCCCTGACCCCAGCAGTGCAGTGTTAATGTCGCCCACATCTTCAGCAACATCTCAGTGGCACAAGAGTAAGAGTCAGCCTGAGACACCAAGGAGTACCGCAATCAAAAAAGTGCGTTGTTGAGCCTAAGAGAAAAGAAAACCATGCAGCCTACCATTATCAGCATGTTTGGGGGGAGGGGCAGTACGAACGCAACCACTCAATAGCACGTTTGTACAATGCGAAGCTGGCTAAAATGTTAGCACTGGACCTTCTCCCTTTTTCTTTTGTTGAAGGGGTGGGTTTTCTGGAATTTGTGTCAACCATCTGCCCAAAATGGCATGTTCCCAGCCGCTACTATTTTGCCAGAGTTGCTGTTCCAGCACTACATCACGACGTGCTGGAATTGCTTGGAAAAGCCTTGAAGCAGAGTGCTGTTCACAGTACCCACCTGACAACAGACATGTGGACCAGTTGCCAAGCCACAGATTACATGTGCATCACTGCACACTGGATCTCTTTGCGGGGGTTAGAGAACAGATATCTGCTGGTGTTGACGCTGCTGAGATTTTTCATGCCACTCGCAAACATGCAACTGTAGCCATGTTTGCCATGGAGAAATCTCATACTGCTGCAAACATTTTGGAAGAGTTTAACACCAATGTCTTTGAGTGGCTGCGCCCAAGAGGGCTTAAGATTGGTTTTGTTGCCACGGACAATGGCAGTAATGTAGTTAAGGCCATGGGCGATGGTGGCTATTTCAGGGTCCCGTGTTTGGCACACTGCATTAACATTGTTGTTAAAGACTTTTTGAAAAATGAATCCAAAGTCAGCAACTTACTGGCCACCTGCAGAAGAATATGCACACATTTCAGCCATTCTTTTAAAGCCCGGAAGCAGCTGAGGGTCATTCAACGTGAACATAAAATGCCAGTCAAAGCGCTCCTCCAGGAGGTGCCAACACGTTGGAACTCAACTTATTACATGCTTGATCGTCTGTTTGAACTGTACATACCACTCAATGCTTATGTCATGCAAAGATTAGGGGAACCTACTGTGAGAGGCATGACCGTTGAGATGGGTCAATGGGACCTCATTAAATGCCTGACTGAGATGCTATTTCCTTTAGAGATCTTCACACGTGAAGTCAGCAGGGAGGACTGTACTATGGGCCAAGCTATCCCATTGTTGCACATGCTAGAGCAACAGCTGAAGGAGGTGTCTGAAACGTACGCAGGTGTGGATGACAAACAAGACGCATATCATTTGGCGGAGACCTTAGCCGCTCGCTTATCTGAAAATACAAGGATTCAAAATAAAATTTTGTCACAACAACATTACATTAGTGCCACAATTTTGGATCCACGGTACAAAGTATTTCTGAACAGCAAGGCAGTAATTCCTTTTTCGGAAGTGGATGTTGCCAACTACAAAACTTTGATAGCTAAGGAAGCCACTATTTTCGAAAACGAACGGCTGTTAATTACAGGCCCCCCACCCCAGGCCATAACAAGTACTACAGGGCATCCAGAGTCAAGTTCTACTTCGGAGCCTGAGGGCAGTGCGTTTGCCTCCCAGCAGTCACCTACACCAACAATAACATCAACAGCAACAAGAACAGGATCATCCACAGTACAATCGGCAACTGATTGGTTTCTACGGCAGGGGTATGGTAAGTCCAGTGCTGATGCAAAGGCAAAAGAGGCCGAGCACATCGGAGCACCCCTGAACATTGAGCGGACGGTCCAGGCCTATCTGGATGACCCAACAGAGGTCTTCATCAATCGAAACCCATTGGTGTATTGGTATGGGAAAAGAAGCCAATGGACAGTGCTCAGCAGGCTGGCGATAAAGTATCTGGCTTCCCCTGTCGCAAGTGTCTCTTCTGAGCGTGTTTTCACTGCTGCTGGTGCCATTGTAACTTCGAAAAGGACCAGTCTCTCGCCCAAAAGCGTGGAGAGGTTAACCATGATCAAAATGAATCAGCACTTTATACCACCGGATTACAAAATACGTGAATCACAGCAGGAAGAGGAGAGCGACTTGGATGACGTAAATAGTGCGTTACAGGACCTACTTCTGTCCGAACCACCAGAGTTTGAGGACGAGCTCCTCTTCCCTGACAACTAGGCTTTCAAATTGTTACTTTCTTCCTTCCTTTATTTGTCTGTGTATCTGTCTTTCTGGTTCAAATCAAATCACAACAAATCCATCACCACCGTCTTCTCTTTTTATTTCCCTATTGGAGTTGCACGTCTGTGCATTTAACTGTCCACTCTTCAGAGTCCTGCTTCATCTTCCTGTCTCGCCCTAGTACATTTCCATCAAGCCAGACATTGGAGTACAAGAAATGTTGCCTTTAACAGTCCCTCCATAAGAAGTGAAACGTGACTATAGCTATCCTCCGTTTTGTTTCCGAGCCGAAACTCATCAGTGTCCGAAGGCTACCGCCTCTGCAGGCATCCACAACTCTTCACTGTCAGAACTTGGGCAGGCATCCAAAAGTAAACTCATCACTGTCCGAAGGCTACAGCCTCGGCAGGCATCCAAAGCTCCTGACTGTCAGGACAGAAGGTACTTGGCAGAGAAAGACAAGACTCTTCGAAGAAACTTGCTGACATTTGTGCAAACTCAATTGACCAGCAACGAGCGCTACCCAGGCCCCGGACCATCATCACAGTGCTGACCATGTGAAGCAACTTAAACTGTGACAAAGTGCCACAGATGAATAAGACGAAAACCGAAACAGCGACTAACACTCAAAATGAATGTGGACTGGAGTAATGATGAGGCCACTGCCCTGTTAAAAAAAAACACACACCTGTCAGAACTAGGCATCTGATGATCTGACAGCCAAAGAGAAGAGCAAGACAGGTAATGATGGAATGCATTGGATGCTTGCAGACTCTGAGCGATTGCTGTTGTTTGTTGTGTTGATGTTGTGCATGAAGTCGAACTCTACTCTACTAGTTAATCTACAAAGTGACTCAAGTGACAGTCAATGTTTCCCTTCTTGTTGTTTAATAACCAAATTGTACTCCTACTACTGCAGGTGCAGGCCAATATCTGTTGCAATTTTTTAATATGGAATATGGACTTAATCGGAGTCACTCACTACAGACTGAGTTGGAGTTGGACAACACGTACCACACCATGATGATGACCATACTATCTTTGCACGCAGTCAGTCAGTTGGATCGGAGATGATTGAAGGAATAACTGCGTTTCATGAAGTGGCATAAGGTAAACATAAACACAACAATTCAACAAGAAAGTAAACACAGCAGACCTACATGTCCATGTAGTGGTGGAGTCGAGTGTAGTCATGACTGACAGCGGCGCATTGATTTTGTCACTTAATTTTGAAAATGCTAAGTTGCTGTATATATGCCTTTTGTCTGGCTCTGTCAAAAATTAAGGTAAATGGAAGTTGGGTCACGGGCTGGTGCTGTGGTGGGCCTGGTCTGTCCTGTTGTTGTTGTAGCTTAATGCTGTAAATAGAATATACACGATATATCCAAGCCGCCTCAGTCTGAAAGTGTTCTCTCTTCTCTTCTTGGACTCCACCGTAATTGATGCTTTTTTTTATTCATTGATTTTTCAATACCCCTTTTGTTTTTCCATCTAGACGTTACAGGCCGGCCTTTACCCTGTGCTATACTGGGAGACACAACTCACATTTACCTTACCAATCTGCATCAGGAAGGCCACCAAGATTGATGTGCGGAGCGTCCATGGAAGATAGGACCAAGAGGAAGGACGAGATTCAACTCCACAATTTGACCAGGATAATACAGTAACTTTAGTATCATTCATCATTCATCTTTTAATTAATTGGAATCCTTTTTTCTCTTCAATCATTACGACTGTGTGTTGTGTGTTGTTGTTTGTTTGCTAATTGATCCCTACAACTATTTTTTAATTTTCTTTGCTATCTTTAAAAGTAAGGCCAGTACAACATGGAATTTGGGTCTCTGAGGGCATATTACAGGCAAGGCAAATTGCATAGAATATACTGCTGCCCTGTACTGTCTAATTGTCTAGTAGGAGTTAGTAAGTACTACTCATTAACCATCAAGTTATCTTCATCATCATGCATGCATTTCCTTTTTCTCCCTTTATAGATTTTTTGGATAAGATCATGGTCGTCTGCCAAGATTGCGCTTTGCTTTTGTTGTCCATGCGTACTGTTTTTCTTTCTCAAACCTTTCCCCAAACCCCCCTTCCCATCCATTCATCAAACCCTAATCCTCTTCCCCCGGGCTGTGATTTATATTGAGGTGTGATGTGACTACATAAAATGTACACCAATTGATCACACGCTTGCTGGGGCAGATGTGGTGAAAGCAACACTAATTCAATTTCAGGGCGAGGAGCTTCTTCTGCTTGCCCACCCATGCTCAGTCTATGTGCAAGCTGTCACCGGCTAATAGTACATCATAATTAATTACCGGCATTGATTGGATTCATCATCAAACTCCTACCACACAGCAGTAAAGGTTACGAATTACGATTGTGTTAAGTTAAGTGACTCACTCGACACAACTACAGTTTGTAACTTCTTGTACTAGGCTGTCCCCGCCACCATTATGTTTTATTTGACTTTAGCAGTTGCAAATGCAATATTGTTTGTTTGGCAGTCTTCTTCTGTACTGTATTTTACTTCGTTCTACTACTCCTCCCACAGTCGCTCTCAGGCATGTGACTGTCTCTTTTTAATTTTTTTAGCAAATGCTACTGCCAGTGTCTACTCTACTACTACCACCACAACCATGGCATCTTCTCCATTCTCTTGGGAAACCATGCAGCCATCGCTGTGCCGAACGTAATCATCATCAATCACAGGTAAGATAAGTTTGGTGGGAGGTATAATGGACTAGGAGGAGAGACTGACAGTACTAGTAGGACAAATAACTCAGTGAGGGGTACCGCATCTATCTGTTTGTGTTACATCATCAGCAGATTATTTAAATCAAACACTGGCTGCGGCCCTGCAGCAGCAAGGAAACCATGTTATGTTAATTCGTAAAACAGTAACCCCCCACAAAACATTAACATTGTATGTTTAAGTATAAATATAATTTATTACCCTAACAAAAATAAACTATCCAATCAATCAATCAATCAATCATGTCACTTATAAAGCGCACTACATACCCGCGAGGGTCTCAAGGCGCTGGGGGAAGAGGGGGGTGGTGCTGCTACTGATCGAAGAGCCAGGTCTTGAGGAGTCTTCTGAAGGCCAGTAGGTCTTGGGTCTGTCGGAGGTTGGTGGGGAGGGTGTTCCAGGTCTTGGCGGCGAGGTGGGAGAAGGATCTGCCGCCGGCGGTCGTTTTCCGGATGCGGGGGACTGTGGCGAGAGCGAGGCTGGTCGAGCGGAGCTGGCGGGTGGGGGTGTAGAAGCTGAGTCGTCTGTTGAGGTAGGCTGGTCCGGAGTTGTGGAGTGCTTTGTGTGCGTGTGTGAGGAGCTTGAAGGTTATCCTCTTGTTGACAGGGAGCCAGTGCAGGTCTCTCAGGTGGGGTGTGATGTGGCTGTGTCGGGGGATGTCGAGGATAAGACGTGCAGAGGCGTTCTGGATGCGTTGCAGCCGTCTCAGGAGCTTAGCCGTCGTTCCTGCGTAGAGGGCGTTTCCGTAGTCCAGCCTACTGGTGACGAGGGCCTGGGTGACTGTTTTTCTTGTTTCGGTGGGGATCCACTTGAAGATCCTGCGGAGCATTCGGAGGATGTTGAAGCAGGATGAGGAAACGGCATTGACCTGCTTAGTCATGGAGAGGGTGGGGTCGAGGATGACCCCTAGGTTGCGTACGTGGTCGGTGGGTGGCGGGGCTGTTCCCAGTGATGTTGGCCACCAGGAGTCGTCCCCAGGCTGAAGGGTTGGAACCAAGGATGAGGACCTCCGTCTTGTCCGAGTTCAGCTTCAGGAGGCTGGTGCTCATCCATTCGGCGACGGCCTTCATTCCTTCGTGGAGGTGGGCTTTGGCGGTGTGAGGGTCTTTGGTGAGGGAGAGGATCAGCTGGGTGTCGTCGGCGTAGGGAGATGATGTTGAGGCTTGTGCTGTCGGGCGACGTGGGCGAGGGGTGCCATGTAGATGTTGAACAGCGTTGGGCTGAGGGAGGAGCCTTGGGGTACGCCGCAGATGATCTTGGTGGCCTTGGATCGGAAGGGGGCGAGGCGGACGCTTTGTGTTCTGCCGGAAAGGAAGGATGTGGTCCAGTCCAGGGCCTTCTCTTGGATCCCGGCGTCGTGAAGGCGTGTTCGTAGTGTGTGGTGGCAGACCGTGTCAAAGGCGGCTGATAGGTCCAGGAGGATGAGGGCTGCTGTTTCTCCGTTGTCTAGCAGGGTCCTGATGTCATCGGTGGCGGCGATGAGGGCGGTTTCGGTGCTGTGGTTGCTGCGGAAGCCGGACTGGGAAGGGTCCAGGATGTTGTTCTCCTCGAGGTAGCAAGTCAGTTGTTTGTTGACGATTTTCTCGGTGACCTTCGCGGGGAACGGGAGCAGAGAGATGGGTCGGAAGTTCTTGAGGTCCTTGGGGTCTGCCTTGGGTTTCTTGAGTAAGGCGGTGATCTCGGCGTGCTTCCAGCTTTCCGGGAAGGTTGCTGTCTCGAAGGAGATGTTGATTATTTTCCGGAGATGGGGCGCGATGGCTGTACTGGCTTTGTTGAAGATGTGGTGAGGGCACAGGTCTAGCGGTGAACCGGAGTGGATGGTGTTCATGATCTCGCTGGTGTCCTCGTCGTTGATGTTGGTCCAGGAGAGCAGGCGGTTGGTGGTTGTGGGGGCAGTGGTCTCGGTGGTTGCCGGGGCGGTCGTGGTGTTGAAGCTGTCGTGGATGTCGGCGAGTTTGCGGTGGAAGGAGGTGGCCAGTGAGTCGCACAGGTCTTGCGACGGCTGGATGTCGTTGGTGTTGGAGCTGGGGTTGGAGAGTTCCTTCACGATGTTGAAGAGCTCTTTGCTGTTGTGTGCGTTGTTGTCTAGGCGGGTCTTTGAGTGAGGCCCTTTGGCGGATCTGATGAGGTGATGGTGATTGCGGGTGGCGCTCTTGTGGGCGGCGTAGCTGTCCGCTGTCCGTTCGTGGAGCCAGATCTTCTCCAGTTTTCGGCATGTTCGTTTGGAGGCCTGGAGGTCTTCGGTGAACCAAGTGGCTTTCTTGCTGGTGTGGCTGTTGGGCGGATTCTTGAGCGGGGCGAGGGTGTTGGCGCAGTCGTCGATCCACTGTCTGAGGTTGCGGGCGGCGGTGTCGGGGTCGGAGGGTTCGGCGGATGGGCTCAGGGCGAGGGTTGTGGTTAGCTGGTCTTCCGTGACTCTGCTCCAGCAGCGGCGAGGCATTTGTTCGGTGCGGTGGTGCATGGTGGGCTTCCTGTAGGTGAAGTGGATGCAGTGGTGGTCAGTCCAGTGGGGTTCGGAGGTGTGGTTGAAGGAGACGTGTGGGCTTGCGGAAAAGATGGAGTCTAGCGTGTGGCCGGCGGCGTGGGTGGGTGTAGTCACGAGCTGTCTGAGTCCGAGGGTGGCGAGGTTGTCGATCAGGGTGGTGGAGTTGGTGTCCTTGTTGTTCTCGAGGTGGAAGTTCAGGTCCCCGAGGAGGATGTAGTCCGTGGAGGCGATGGCGTGTGTGCTGATGAAGTCAGCGATGGAATCGCTGAACTGTGGTCGGGGTCCGGGGGTCTGTAGATGAGGGTTCCTCTGAGGGTGGTGTTGGGATCGGTGTGGATCTGGAAGTGCATGTGTTCGGCTGTGCTGAGGGTGTCGTCGGTGTTGGTTGAGACTCTGAGGGTGTTCCTGTGGACGATGGCGATGCCTCCTCCGACTCCGTTGGTGCGGTCCCTGCGGGTGATCTTGTATCCGTCCGGGATGGCAATGGCGATGTCGGGGGCTGAAGCGGGATTCAGCCAGGTCTCCGTCAGGAATGCGTCGTCTGGGGAGGTTGAGTCGAGAAGGTCCCAGAGTTCGATGGCGTGTTTGCGGGCAGAGCGGGTGTTGAGGAGGATGCATCTGAGGTAGTTGTGTTCTTTCCTGGGCGGTGGTTTGGCGGGGCGGGTGCTGGCGAAGCTGCAGTTCCGGCAGGTGAAGGGCCCTTGGGTGCGCTTCGGGGTGGCCTGGTAGCAGGCGTGATCTTTTCCGGGGTTGAGTGCGTGGAGGGTGCTGGCGTCGTATCGGCGTCTGTTGATGTGGCGGGCGCGGGGGATGCCCGGACCAGGGGGTCTGGCGCTGGGCGCGGCGCAGACGGGCTTGCCTTAGGCGCGCCAGCGGCGCGGCCGCGCAGCGGCCGCCATAAATGGGGAGGAGCAGGGAATGGGGCAGCGAATGGGCAGTGAGGGGGCGGGGCCGCAGGGGCGCAGCGGCGGGAAACAGGCACAGAAAGGAAAAAACGATCACAATCAGGGGCAGCAAGGGGGCACAGAAAGGAAAAAACGAGCACAATCAGGGGCAGCAGCAGGGCACACAGACGGAGCTGTGTGGTGGGGGAGCGACCTACCAGTCAAGGTCAGGGGTCGCTCTCTTCACCACGCAGCGGCCGCCATAAATGGGGAGGTGGGAGGGAGGAGCAGGGAATGGGGCAGCGAATGGGCAGTGAGGGGGCGGGGCCGCAGGGCGCAGCGGCGGGAAACAGGCACAGAAAGGAAAAACGATCACAATCAGGGGCAGCAAGGGGGCACAGAAAGGAAAAAACGAGCACAATCAGGGGCAGCAGCAGGGCACACAGACGGAGCTGTGTGGTGGGGGAGCGACCTACCAGTCAAGGTCAGGGGTCACTCTCTTCACCACGCAGCGGCCGCCATAAATGGGGAGGTGGGAGGGAGGAGCAGGGAATGGGGCAGCGAATGGGCAGTGAGGGGGCGGGGCCGCAGGGCGCAGCGGCGGGAAACAGGCACAGAAAGGAAAACGATCACAATCAGGGGCAGCAAGGGGGCACAGAAAGGAAAAAACGATCACAATCAGGGGCAGCAAGGGGGCACAGAAAGGAAAAAACTATCACAATCAGGGGCAGCAAGGGGGCACAGAAAGGAAAAACGATCACAATCAGGGGCAGCAAGGGGGCACAGAAAGGAAAAAAACGATCACAATCAGGGGCAGCAAGGGGCACAGAAAGGAAAAAAACGATCACAATCAGGGGCAGCAAGGGGGCACAGAAAGGAAAAAAACGATCACAATCAGGGGCAGCAAGGGGGCACAGAAAGGAAAAAACGATCACAATCAGGGGCAGCAAGGGGGCACAGAAAGGAAAAAAACGATCACAATCAGGGGCAGCAAGGGGGCACAGAAAGGAAAAAACGATCACAATCAGGGGCAGCAAGGGGGCACAGAAAGGAAAAACGATCACAATCAGGGGCAGCAAGGGGGCACAGAAAGGAAAAACGATCACAATCAGGGGCAGCAAGGGGGCACAGAAAGGAAAAACGATCGCAATCAGGGGCAGCAAGGGGGCACAGAAAGGAAAAAAACGATCACAATCAGGGGCAGCAAGGGGGCACAGAAAGGAAAAACGATCACAATCAGGGGCAGCAAGGGGCACAGAAAGGAAAAACGATCACAATCAGGGGCAGCAAGGGGGCACAGAAAGGAAAAAACGAGCACAATCAGGGGCAGCAAGGGGGCACAGAAAGGAAAAAACGAGCACAATCAGGGGCAGCAAGGGGGCACAGGAAGGAAAAAACGAGCACAATCAGGGGCAGCAAGGGGGCACAGAAAGGAAAAAACGAGCACAATCAGGGGCAGCAGCAGGGCACACAGACGGAGCTGTGTGGTGGGGGAGCGACCTACCAGTCAAGGGTGGTGGGGTGGGGGAGCGACCCACCCCTCTCCCTAACCCCAACCAATGTCCAAAACGAAAAAAGTCCAAAGAATGTCCAGAAACCCCAACGCCCAATCCCCACCCACCAACAAAAGGAATAAAAAAGGGGCAATGCAACAGGGTCCTATAGTTGTTATATTCGGCGGGCTTTTAGGTGTTTGTCCACCAGTATTTTGACACGCTCCTCTAGTTGCTCCTCTAGCCGTGACACCCGGAGGAGAATCTTGCGGCAAAATGCCCTGCAGTGGCATCCAGGGTGGGGGACAGCAGTGCTGGCTGCTAGAGAATTGCGGCGGCGGGCGGCTGCCAGACCGCGGCGCTGTACCACTGGAGGTGGGGCCTGGCTGGGGCCCGGGGCATCGGACGAGGCTGCAGCTGCTGCCGCCTCCGCCTCCTCCTCCTCCGCCTGAGCCACCAGCCGCCGGTACTCCTCACAGATGGCCTCCAGTTTCCGGCGCCGGGCATTGGCTGCCAACTCCTTCCGGGATGGTTTTTCTTGGGAAGGAGTACTATCTATATCAAGAAAGAAAAAGAATATTGTTGTAACCAGTACTCTTAGCAAAACAGTAACACAAAATTAATTCAACACATAATGGCACAGTAGCACTAGCAAGAAGCACAGTACATAACATTTGTGGTAATAATCTATCTATCCTCCCACTTCCTCGGCCTCTAACATTTGTGGGAGTTTCAGGCATTATACTAGCACTATGGACTCCAGTACACAGTACACCAGTCTTCTTATCTCTAGTTTAGCGAAATGACATAACCTGGTTGTAGCCGGCATGCCAGCTCGGTCATCTATGCTTGCACCCAAGACAAACATACGAGTATGACGCAGACTCACGTTAGTTTGATTTACTACTGTCTGCAGGTGGGGAAGCTCGTATTTTTCTATTACGGGTGGCACTGGCCATACTCTCTCTGTTACATGAAGGGCAATTGGTCAATTTCACTTTCACAGTGCCCTGGCTACTACAAAAAGGCAGATTATATATCTGATCCAATGATCATTGCTTTTATATGGGACGACTGACATAAGGTCAGTAGCGGTCGGTGGTGGGGACTCGGGGAGTGCTGCCGGGCGGTGATGTGGGAGGGGCAGGGTGGGGGTAGTAAACTATGGATTACGGCCAATTACAGGTAAGTAAACATATTAATAAAACTAATTTTGTTGCGCGCACTGCATTGCATTTGGCGGTGCAGTGCGCACAATGAAATTCGTATTATTTATTTTTATGTTTACAGTAAAGTTACCTGTATTTGGCCGCGTAATACATTGTTTACTACTACCCCCCACCCTGCCCCTCCCCACATCGGCTTTGCTACTCTGGCGCGGTTTCTTTTACATTCCCTTAAAACTAAAACTGTGCATCCCGTGACAGTCTCCACCTATGCAGTCTATGATGAATACATACAGGCATCCATCCATTCTAAGTAAATGTCAATCATTCTTCTTAATCTCTCCACAAACCTTACTTTGTTTCACCAACAACCACCCATGCGTCCACTCACTCCGTTGCTTGCCTTGGCTTTGAGTTTCACCCAAACACCGCTGATGATTCTTGCTATCCACAGTATCCACCCATACTGTGTCGCCCACCCAGGCAGGCATCCATTCTTCTTTCACCTTCCACCCATCCTTCCCTTCACCTTCCACCCATCAGCCACCTATCCATGCTTCCAACGTATCCTTCTCTGCCAGTCATCATATTAAATCTCGCCCGTCCTTCCTCCTTCCACCCTTCTTTCCCTTTTTGTTCAACACATCCATCAAGGTCATCTGATCTGACTTTTAGTCTCCTCCATAAAACTTTCACAGCTGAGTTGGAGTCAGATAGAAGAGGCCATTGGTTAATCAAGTCACGCTGGTAATGCTATTGCTACTGCATTGCTAATGCTAAGTAAAGGGTGTCTTCTTCAACCGTTGTATAATGTTCACTACAACTTCATACCTAATAAGTCTCAACAACAGTACAGTGAGTGAAGTCAACACCCTTCCAGCTAGTGCAATGTCAATAAGTAATGAATATAACTTACCACCGCCCGCCACTGCTGCTGGCTCACCCCCTGTAGCTCCTGCAGGTGCCACATCTCCTGCCCCCTCCGGAATGGTAGAATCGCCGCTGGCCCCGCCGGCACTGGTGGTCGCTAGTACGCCTACATAAAAACATGACACATTTTTAGATGCCTGTACACCTCCCCCTATTTATTCGTTTTCACTAGCAAGATTGAAAAAAAAAGTTAATACATACATATTATACATCACATTCACTAGTCCAAATCGGGTACTAGAGTAGAGTCAGTAGACACTAGTAGTGTTATGGTCCCTAGGGTCATTATTATACTATACTCTACTCTTTGCAAAGTTAGCCTGAGCCATGCAACCATTTTTCACTTCATGTCTTTTGCGCATGTTACCTCGCAGCTTGTTGTGCAGTAACAGTAAGACGCCTTTTGAGCCCACATGAGCACATACAGCTACTGTCTGAGCGTTGCGTACAAGAGGTCGAAAAACAAGCCACTTTGTTATGGAGTTCGGTTAGTCCGTATTGCTTAGCCATAAGTAACATGTTACACTTTTTGGCAGGACTGAGAAATGCTTGCATTATACTATCTAACGCGCACCATTTTTCTCAGGCAGAAGATTCCCTTCTACGAACCAGAGATTTGCAGAGCTTATGAATGATGCATGTAACCAGTAATTCTACGTTCTACGGTGAGGAGTCTCCCAGAATTCGCACAGATCTTTTGTCTTCTATCATCATGCACTTGTTGTAACAATGTTTATTGTTTTAATCTTATGCATTTTGCTGTTGGAGCTGGCTGGAGTACACTGAATTTTATAGAACAACATACAGAGCTTGTTAGTTGAAATAAACCTTTTGAACTTACACCTAGACTCTGTTGTATTTGGTGTGGTGGTGGACTTACACGAGTGAGCGAAAGGGTGTTATCTGTTCTGGGTTGTGTAATCATTGGGTATCTTCGGGTAGGGGTTCGGGGACCTAATGAGACACTACAGCTAGTCGTTCAGGGGATTGTGGGTTCACTTCTGACTGAGGTGTGAGGAATGTCCAAGTTCCAAACTCCCATCACCAACATCCTTATTCCTTGTGCATAGTTCTGCATGGGGCTGTGCAGAATCCCCACATCAGTAGTAGTATGTACTATAGCCTATCAAAAATAGTCAAATATCTGGTTGGGCATTTTGTTTGTGGTAATTGTCAAAGCCTTAAGATTAAGAAGCCTAGAAGAGGACAACCGAAAGGACTGGACTCAGTGGCTAGAGCTATTGGTCAATCTGAGTTTTATTCAAAACCGTAAAATAAAGAGTGGCAATGCAAACTGGGCAAGGTTAGCGACAGACTAATAGTAGTAGTACAGACATTCATAGCAGAGGCAGTTAGAACTTAGAGGCAGGGATAACCAGAATTTAGAAACAGATAGTCAAGTCAAGATCAAAGAATCTTTTGTAAAAAATAGAATTAGGGAGTGGAACCAGAATTAATAGTTCGGAAAAAATAAGGTGCAGTAAAAGTTAGGGCAATATAATTGTTAATATTAACCACTGGAGGACTTACTGGGACCAGCAGCAGGGCCCTCGGTAGAGGAGCGGTCCTCTGGTGGTTGTCCCGCCGACTCGGACCCCGTCTTCTTGCCCCTGGGTGCTGCAGATCAGTGATCATGTAAGATATAATAAAGAAAGACACAAACATTAATGATTGCTGTGAAACAAATAAATTATCTAAAAAAACGCTCAAAAAACGTTTTAGGAAACAAAAATTGCAATAAAATTGACCCTATCTAATCCGATCGACTACTGGCTTGCGGGATTCACGGACAGTCTACTTATTTAGGAACACTAATTCAGTGCTCCATTCTGATTGATTCAAATAAAATCCAGAACACTAACTAAGCCCAAGTACCACCTGACCTAGCCCACCTATTCCAGGCGGGCCAATTGTTCATTAAGTCTGCATTTCCATTTTTTTTAGCCCTCAAAAATGCATAGATGAGAAGGAGGACACATGCATAAATTGGTGCATAATGCATACACCAAATTGTTGGTTGGTTGCGTCTGATGTTCTGCAGCTGACTGACACTGCTAAGCCTACCACTCACTAAACTAACTACAAAAGGTTCTACTAAGGACTGGGGTAAGCAGAACTCAGTGACAGAGGACGCGTCACGCAGACAGCTCAAAAATTATCAACTAATAGTAACTAAACCTAGTATCAATCCATCCACCACTATTTGACAGGAGGACAAAGGAAGGACTAGAGTCTCTCTAGCAATAGCATTACCTAACTGAAGTTCTCTAAAGTAAACTCTTACATAATAATAAGGACAAGCGAGCGCAAAGTTGCAAACAAGTAAGAGTAGCGCCCAGCACCTGTGTCCTACAATCACAGAAGATTTTGAAACGTAATTTACCTGCAATGTAAGCAGCAGTATTCTTGTTATTTGTAAAAAATTTATACACAAATCACAATACTTATACTACTATATATATTAGCTACTCACCAAGCCCCACGACCTCGACACCTAGCAGGTCCAACAGGTCCTGCTCTCGGTCCAGGATGTCTGACCACCGGTGTGCCAGCTGGTTATGGGTGCGCCGGACCCCTGAGCAGCGAAACACTGCCCGGCGCACCTTCGCCCACCGGCGGTGACGCTCCTGGGTAGGGTACCCGGAGCCTGGCCTGCCGCCTGCTGCCAAGGTCAAGGGGAGGTGGCGCTGAACAAAAAAAACAAGGGCGGCCACTTCAGCCTCACTAAAAAGCTGGCGGGCTTGCACCCCTGCAGGGCGCAGTCTGCCGCAAGGTAGGCGGCTCTTGGGCGCACGCGCCTTGCCCTTCGAGCCGTTACTGCTGCTGCTATCCTTCGCCATGGTTCTGGGGTGGGTGGAGGCGGAAAAGAAAAGTTAGAAGGGAAAAATAAAGTTAGGGGAAGAAGTAGGAACTTAAAGAAGAAAGTTATATAAAACAGTCGAAAAGTAAAAAAAACAGTAAAAAGTAGAAAAAAATGCAAAATATAGACTTAGGCAGAGAGAGAGATAGATAAGAAAAAAAGAAAAATTGAAAAACAGTGTAAAAAACTAAGGATTGCAAAGATTGAGGGAGGATAGAAAAGCAGGCCCAGAACCATAGCATAGAGTGAAAAACAAGATGGCCGCGCCCATCGCGACCGCGTGGGTAAGTTCGCGTGATATTTCTCCCCAAGCACGCAAAAAACATCGCGAACACGTACGACGCGTTCCCGAACATGAAATGCGCATCACGAGCACGCTATACGCGACCCAGAACAGGAAATAAGGGATCGCGAACGGGCGGGACAAGTGAAAAACAAGATGGCCGCGCCCATAGGCGACCGCATGTGTAAGTTCGCGAGATACTATCCCCATAGCACGCAAACAGCGTCCCAAACACGCACAACACGTTCCCGAAGAAGAAAAACGCATCGCGAACGGGCGCGACAAGCAGCAACGAACGCTTGCGTAGCTATGCGTAGCTCGCGTAGCGCTCCGACGTCTTTGCGTAGCTTCGCGTAGCGCGACTACGCGAACTACGCCCAGGGTTAATAAAGAACAGAGTTTAGCAATCATAAATAATGTCTCACATGTCAGAGAAATATGATACCTCAGCCACAACAATGTCATTGTTAACACTAGCTAATCTTCACTGAAACACTGTATATGTAAATTTTAACATTTCAAAAACAAGTCTCCAAAAAACTTCAGGGCACTTATCCTACACTCTTAAGCATACATCCACATTGTCCACCAGTTGCACAACAACAAGCAATGATGGTTAGTCACCTCCTCTCGTTGCATACTCACAGTCATGTGAAAAAGTTGTGGATAAGCGGTTGTCTCAAATCCACTCCATCACCACTGTCATCATTGCCCAGTCCTGGATCCTCCATCGGCAGCACCTGCTGGTCTCCTTCTTCCTCAATTAGAGGTATGTTCTTACATATTGCTACGTTGTGTAGCATGCAGCAAGCCACAAATATCTGGCACATCTTTCCTGGGGCATATTGGAGGACTCCTCCCATCTTATCCAGACAGTGGAATCTAGACTTCAGGAGGCCAAAAGTCTGCTCCACTCGCCTGGTCCGGCCATGGGCCTCATTAAAGCACACTTCTGATGGGGTGACTGGTTTGCGCAGTGGTGTCAGTAACCATGTCTGGTTGGGGTATCCAGAGTCTCCTACATTGAACACAGAAAATAGTTCAGTTGTCAAACATCATATCACTATCTGACATACAACCAAGACACACTACAACATTCAAATACAACACCACCTACCAACAAGCCAGGCCCGTTCAGGTTGCAGTTAACTCAAATGTTGGATATGCTGTTACGCACGATATATGCGCCATGTGCAGACCCCGGAAATCTGGCACAGATGTGTGAAATGCACGTCAGGCAAACACACCACCTGGGACATTGATGGAGTGGAAGTGTTATTGTACAAGAGAGGAGGCCCCACAACCCAAGGAAACAGGGCACTGCTATGCAGTGAAGAGAACAAGAATTCCCCTTGGAAATCCTATAACAAACACACTCATACACAAACTCGCTTCAGTTACCTTTTCTCTGTGAATAGACTCAGCATAAAGTTACAGTGAAACCCACCCTCCAGGCCTGTATACCACCAATTATGAGATCCAACATCCAGGGTTTTTTTTTTTTTTAAAGAATTTTCTACTTTATATCAAATGTCATTTTTTACTGCTTGTAATCGAAACATTTAAAATTTCATAAAGTTCATATTTGACATGCAGTATACAGTTTAAAAACAATGTGTGCAGTATATAAAAAACACTTTTTGAAATATCTAAAAACGACTAATATCTTAACGGGGAACCCTTTTTGCACAGTTCCAAAAAGCTGTTGCATTAGCTGATCCAACAGTTCACATCAAGTTTGTGTCCTGGTGAATGTGAGTCCATTCATTCCAGTAGTTCCTTGTGGTTGGATTCAGCAGTGCTCAGCGGCGACACGTTTCGGTGGGTACAACTACTAAAACCACCTTCCTCAGGACAGTAAGATAATAAGGGATTTTTCCTCCCTCCTCGAGATGCTAACCATATGAAATCTATGGAGATGAAAAACATACAAAGATATATATTTAGTTCCTATATTGTATGGACCCGTACTCCTCTCTAGACGTTCTAATTTTATGTTCTTTTCTATTATACCACACACTCTTATAGCCCCTTTGCGGTCCTATATTGATGCAGAATCTCATTTGGTGGTTACATAACCCCTTAACTCAGTGCCTAGGGCTACCCAAGCCTCTACCATCCGATCACACATACCATACATTCAAACTTTTTCTAATTTCCACTTAAAAAAATATATAACACTCACCACACTTGGTGATACGTGTTCAATCTAGATAAAGCAGGATGTTATAAAGTTTGTGGCTTTGTTTAATTCGCCCACATTCTTGATTCAGAACCGGAAAATACCTTTTGGTGATTCTAAGATAAAAAAGGGAGAAAAAACATACCGGGTGCTCTTCAGTATAAGTCATCCCTTGTTGTAATCCAAGCTATTTATTTTATAATAGTGCTGTGGGGTTCTTACTTCCTCTGAACCAATCTAATCTCATGCAAGCGTAGATTCTGTGTCCTAAATTCGGTAGGGATAATGTGTCTCCTACTCGTGCTGCCGTCAGCTTCTTTTAATGTTACTGCATATTTCCAAAGCGGATGCCAAAGTCACACCCCAGACTTCTTATAGGGTTATGAAAAGCTCGACCCTAAAATAAACAGGCCTCGATCTCAATACTCAACTGCCTATTCAGTGTGTCAAGATTAAAAGCTGGAGTCTACATGTTCCCAGAGATAATGTGTTTCCTGTTGCGATACACCTGTTCATTGGCCTGTGGTGGTATCAAAGCAACACGAGTGCCATCAATTGATCCAATTATATGTGGTATTCATCCAAATGCATAAAAATCACCCTTGATGGAGGCCAGCTCTCCAGGTCTTGGAAACGTGATATAGTGGTCCATGTATCGGGTCAATGCCTGCAACACATCCCGAAGAACATTATTAAACATGAGCTGGGACATTCCACCCAATGTTGCCACTGTTTATTGGTATGTTCCTGTGGCAAAGAAATGCAGTGCTGCCATCACCTTCACCTTAGGGGTTATTGCTGTTAGATAGGTGCCGCAAATAAGGTGCCAAATACTGGCACAAATCATTAATTGATGCCCTTGTGAGACGGTATTTTTTGATTATGTCTCGCTCTTCCAATGTTTGGAGGTCTGGAAAGGGCCTGTACAGAGGAGGCTGTCTTCCGGTTTCTCCTGGATACCTATGTGTAGAGTGTATACACAGTTGGTGTCAGTTCAAAATGTAACAAGCAACATGCACTTACACCAACAGAAAAGAGCAATTAAACACACATAACACTTAATGTCAGTGGAAAAACACATTTCAATGATCAAGGTTATTCTTTGATACATATAACAGCATACATGTCATTGCTAAACATGTATGAAAGGTTTGGTGGCACAGCAATTAGAGTGCAGTAGTGCAATCTTCACTAGTGTCAGTTATTGTTCATGCCAAATCATGCAGGACATACTCCAAAACTCACAAGCCAAGAAGCCTAGACTTATGTTTGTGATATCAATTATATGGTTCATCTACACACACAATAAGGTCATGTAATTCACGACATCTGGGACACCACATACATCTAGCGTATCACAATGCAATATATGCACATACATCTAGCGTATCACAATGCAATATATGCACACTAATGTCACAGAGTGGACACAGTCATGTTGTCATGTCTGCATTCCACAAACAATTACATACACAAACCATTTACAATGTAGAAGTGTCAGAAAAATGTTGTACACTTAAGTGTAAAAACAACAGTTGATGGACAGAATGCAGAACAATGTCATACATTCACCCCAGTACAGAGATCTGGGCCTAAATCCATCGTTTTTTTGCTCACCATGCCATTCCAGTTTGAACCCAGCCATATGCAAATCAGTCTTGACCCTGTGCCTCATGGGAACAGTCCAGCCCGAACTGCCAAGCCAGGTTCTCCCTGGACTGGAAACAAGCATCCTAGGACCGGTTTCAAGGCAGTGGGCAAAAGAACGATGGATTTAACCCAGATCTTTTGACTGGGGGAGAATGTTTGCATTGTCAGCATTCCGTCCATCATTTGTTTGCTGTACACTTAAGTGTAGCACACAAAGGTGTCCTAGAAACTCACATATCAGAGCAAAGTGTATGTAGGCTGCTTGATATTAGAGTGTAGTCATTCCTCTGGGAATGTAGTATCCAGGACTTCAAACACACACCCTTTCCAGATGCACATCACACAGATCACACACTGGGTCACACTGTCCTGTAATGCAGTAACAAGGTGTACACTGTACTTGAAATGCACCAGAGATGCATATTGACTGTTATACCCCCTAAGTAGCAAAATGGCGTAGTTTCATTTTCCTGTTGGGATTAGCCTCCCAATCAGTGTGTTATGTGCCCTTCAAGGTTAGGTCATCAGGGGATTGTGAGTGTTTCAGTTAGATGTCCCTTTCACCAGAAATATTCTGCATTGAAGCATGGAATATCACAAAATCACCACATTTACAAAAGTGTTTGCACTACAGACCGATTTTTTAAAGGTCGTGGTAGGCGGTTCATAACTGATTTGGACACTGCCATAGGATGTTAGTTATGGCGACAGTTGCGGATCTCGGATTGTGTCCGCCTCGCGTGTAAACCGATACAGTAAACTCCAATTAGTCATGTATCAAAGATACTTGGCGACCGCAGATATTTTTTAAACCGCGCGGTGTCAGCAAGCAATGGAATGCCTTGAACGGGATCGGAAAATGGGACCGACGTGAACCCATCCCTTTGACTACCTGGACTGAAGACTGCCTATGTGGTCAAGATATAAGTCTGGCGCTTTCCGAGAGAGCTCACTTGCCTGCACTAATTGTATTATCTTAGGATCTCCCCATCTCTCTGCTGCTGTCCATATCCTCTGGGAGCTACAATGTCTCGGTGTACAGAGCGCAGGGCCCCAGCCTTCACAGCTGAGGAACTCAAGGTGCTGGTGGACATGGTCCTGCCCCTGTACAGGCAGCTCTATGGCACACCAGAGGAGCAGGTGAGTGATGATCAGACAGCATTGTTAGTTTACATGTGCAATAACCATGGACTTCTGGCATTCGTAATCATGGAGACAACTATTTAAACCAGATTCTTAAACTTGCAAAGTGTGTATGTAACTGTTCTGGGCAAGTACACTGCTGCAGATGTGTATGTATTGGTGTTAACATTATATCACTGTTCTCATGGGAAAGAGTCCTCATTGAACACAGGCGAAGTGCAAAGAAAACCACTATGCTAACTTTTAGATTGTTTGGGCAAGCTGTTCATGACCTATGTGTACAAGTATTTGTATATGTAAATGTTGCATGTGAACTAAGGGCCTGTCACCATGTCATCCTTACAAGTCAACTTCCGTCAGAAGGTCAACCTGTGGAGGACCATCGCCCAGAAGGTGCGTTCCGTGGGTGTCACAGGTCGTTGCAGTGCCCACTGCAGGAAACAGTGGCAGGACTTGAGAGGCTGGAACAAGAAGACAGCTGGGCCTGTCACTGCCAGGCAGGAAGGGGTGCGCGCCGCACCCTGACCCCCCCTAATGCTACGCGTCCTGACGGTGGCCTACCCAGACCTGGATGGGCAGTTGAGAGCCAGATAGTAGCAAGGAGGGGGTGAGTATGTGCCTTGTTGCACTACATATTAATCCATGCATTTGCAAGTATTTGAGACAGGTTGCCCCCTTTTTTAGGTTGTGTTTTTAGATTGTGTTAAAAGATGCATATCCAACAATTTTTGAAGATGCATGGGTATGTCCCTTTCATCTGGGACATGGGAGGCTAAGATAGTCAGGGTATTGCCAGTAGTGCCATTCGATTGTAATATGAACACATGGGAACACCATGTGTAGGGAGATGACCTTCAGTATTTGTTATTGCTCAACATGGCTCAGCACATCAGCACATTTTTGGCCTGTTTTCTGTGTGGCCACAATAACGATGTAAATTCAATTGATGTTGGCTCACTTAACTGTGAACTGCCATGCCACACATCCAGGTAGCTGTTAATGTCCATGTTGAGCTCTTGGTGATTGTCTATTGTGGCAATGTTAGTTCCCAGCACTGGTGCTAAGTGTACTTAAATGTATCCAATGGCCAAATGATAAGTTTGCCTACTGAGGTCACATTTCACACTGACCATTCCCATGATGGAGTGTCAGATATCATCATATCTATTCCAATGCTGAGCCCGTGTTTCTAACTCTGTGAAAGTGATGGCACATGTCATTGAGTGGCGACCAAAGTAGGTCTTTGTTGGAAACAGGGTTTTAAGTAGAGGGATGATTTAAAAAAACATTCTCAAAGGTTATTATGTGTATAAATGGTCTTCATTGGTCATACATTATACTTTGAAAAGCGTGGGTTAGTTGCCTTACTGGTAGATTTAGAAAAGTCACATGAACATCATTTTGAGGTACATGATATTTTGAGATGAAAAGCTATAGCATCAAAGCTATACATTATGTGCATGATGCAAGAAATAAAGGGGAGAAATGCTGACTTGGCCTTCTTAAATGTGGACATCCTCAGAGCTGAAACAATGGTAAGAAGTGTTGAATACATGTTTTCAAGTATGGTGTTCAGGACTACTATCTTGTACAAACAATGGATCAAGCTGGCCTGGTGGAATAGTGATCCACATGAAGCACAAGGAAGATGCAGCCATTGAATTTTCAAGTGTGCTATGCTGTGTTAACAGCCCAAACTGTTATAATGTTAACAATCTGGAAAACAATCTGATTACCCTTTGTGACACTGTGCCTAAATGCCACAAGACTTGGGGTCAACTACATCCTAGCAATGCCTATTTGCAATGTGTGTCCACGATAAGAGAAACCCATATGACACTGCAAACAACTGCATCTGCTACTGGACACATGAGCAACTTCAATGTGATCTGTGTGATATGGCCCATTCAATGACTACACCATCTTGATGTATGATAATCAAGATATGTGACCTTTGACAGTAGACCTGCTGTTTCCCAAGTTGATGAATCTGGATAGCAAACTGGATACCATATCAACAACCTAGTGTATGACTCCTGTTCTCATTATGAGGTCTAAACTGCCTTGGATTAGATGAGACTAGTATGTTCTGACCCAAGGCCATCAGTAGTGAGAGACAATAAATCAGCTGGTACCTACCTATACTCAAGATATTGTGCATGAGGAAGTAGAAGTTGCAGCACACAATGTTGCCGACAATCATGTGTGAGGGCGCACAGGTTTACTTGTGTTCAAACATGTGGTATTTACGGACCACTATCAAGTATTTTACCCACAAGTTCGAGTAATGTAGTTGTGTAATCTTGGAAGAGTTGTGATGAAACCCATGTGGTAAGTTCATATGGATAACTCATGTGATTTATTTTACTTCTTGTTTACAGCATCAGACCCGGGCAGTGAAGGAGACAGCACCATGGATGTTGGGGAAGCAGCTATCCAGAGTGGTTCCTGTGCTGCGAGTGAGCAAGAGGGAACCAGTAGCACGGAGGGTGACGGGAGCATCGCTGAGAGCATGAGCGACATTACATATGTCACCTCGACTTCAAGCTTCAGTGATGACTCCCAAGTGGTGGTAGATGACCCTGGACCTGTATCCACTCCATCAGAGTCCACCACCACCCCTACCATCTCCATCCTCCCAGCTGCTCCTCAGCCCAATGTCCGAGGCCGCTCCCCTAGAAGGGGAGGCATCTCCTTTGTGCCAGGCACCTCACTCCTTGCCTCGGTCTCCCCTGCTGCCCTGAGTGCGGAGGCCATTGACCTCCTGAGGCAGATCTCTGTGGGGCAGAGAGCAGGGCTGAATGTCCTCCAGGTGCATACCAATCACCTTACGCAGATGGTATCTTTCCTGGAGGGCATTAACTCTGACATGTCTTCCCTACAGAGATTTATTCATGCTCTAGCCTCCACACTGATGGCAGCATTAGTCCAAACTCAGCTTGCCCACCCCATCCACAGTCCCGAGTACCCTCCCTGACCAAAGCACACACAAACAAACATGCATCCACCTCAATTTCCACACGCAGCACACAAACACATAGACATAAGGGCAAACACACACACACAATCACAAGACAGAGTCACACTCACTACCACAGACATGCCAACAGACACAATACCCACTGCACCACATGTCACACTAACAGCAAAACAGGCAGACAGCACACCATCACACCCAGACACAGACACCACCCCAGCATCCACAGACATGCCACATACCTCACAACCCTCTGCCTCCACAGCCCCTACCCTTGCCTCTCCTCATACCCACTCTGCCCAAAAACTCCACACCCCTACCCTTGCCTCTCCTCATACCCACTCTGCCCAAAAACTCCACCTCATTGCCCTTGACCTCTTCCCTACCCAAACTGACCAACCCCTTCCCAAAACGAAGAAAAAGACCCTGCCGTCCCTGCCATACCCTTCTACATCCCCCCGCAAACACCAACCTAGCCCCCTACCAAAAAAAAAAAAAAGTCCCGCCCCAAGTTTCCCCAGGAAAGGAAAGCTCCCCAGTCCAAAAAATCACCACCCCCCTCCGGAAAACCCAAAGTTCCCCTTCCACATTCTACTCCAGTAACTCGACACCCAAAAAATCCCGATCCAAAAGAGCAACAGCCCTCCCTGTTCCCTTACAAACCCTTCAGCACAACAAAATTCCCAAACTGCTGAAGCCCAGCCCATCCCCTCCATCTAGCCCTCCCAGTGATGTTGTCCCACCCCTCTCCGTCTAGGCCTTCCACTGACGTTGTCCCCCTCTCCTACTGATTCCAGCCCTCCCAAAGACCAACCCAGTTCTCCCTAGTCTTGTCCTTTTGGTGCCTTGCCTGCCCACTAGATGGCCCATATGAGGAACTCTTTTGGACTGACCATTGGCCTTTTTCTCTTGAAAAAACCCATGTTTGCTGAATAAAGCATGTTATAATTTCGTTTTCATATTTCTGTGTCCCCAAAATGGATTTGTTGTTAACTGTCATTCATGTGTAATTAGTGATGTAAGTATACAATGATATTAGTTTATTTATTTATTTAAGAGTTTTATATAGCGCTAGCTAGACCCGGAGGTATCAGAGCGCTTTACAACATATATCGTGAAGCAAATATTTATACAGTGTTACGATAGACAGCATTGTCTTGTGATAAATCTTGTTCCGGCGGTCTTGGGAACGAGGCTAAAAGGGAAGGGGAACAGGCGAAGGAAAGTCTTCTTGTTGAGGCGTCTAGGTTCTGCGCTTAGCAGGATTCCTTTGTTGAAGGGGCTCAGTCACATTGTGCGTCATCTCTCACTTCGGGTGTGCGCTGTTTAGGAAGAGGTCTTTGAGCTGTCTTTTGAAGTTTATGAAGGAGGGGTTGGTCCTGATGTGAACTGGTATGGAGTTCCAGATTTTGGGTGCATTTCCCGAGAAGGAGCGAGACAGGGTTTTTTGTTTGCAGGCTTTCGGTGGAATGAGAAGAAGGGTATTGGTGCTCCTGAGGTTTCTCGTTTGTCCTGCCTTTTTGAGTTTGGAGGCCAGGTAGGCCGGTTTTCCGGTGTGAAGAGCTTTGTGTGTGAGACAGGCAGTTCTGAAGTTGGCACGCATTTCGATTGGTAGCCATTTTAGTTCTCTTAGGGAGGGAGAGATGTGGTCAAATTTCTTTGCTCCTGTGATCATCCTGGCAGCTGTATTTAGGGTTACTCGGAGGGGAGCTAGGTGAGAATTTGGCTTGCCCGTGAGAGTAGCGTTCCCGTAGTCCAATCTGGACAGCACCAGGGATTGAGTGGCCAGTTTAAGGTCATTGGGGGGGGATGAAGGGTTTTATTTTGTTGAGTAATTTTAGGTTCAAGAATGCGCTCTTTGCTGAGTTCTTGATATGTTTGTCCATGTTTAGGCTTGCGTCCAGGGTGATACCCAGGGATTTTACAGAGTCTGCCAGGGTGAGCTTACAATTAAGAGCATCAATGGATTTTAGCCATTCTGTGGCTAGGGGGGTCTGCTCCTTGTTGGAAATGAAAAGGATTTCCGTTTTGTCTTGGTTGAGTTTAAGGTGGTTGTGGGATAACCAGTGTTGTACTTCTCGTAGGGTGTTGTTTAGTTTCTGTATGTCTCCTAGTGACGATGTTTCAAGGTAGATCTGGGTATCATCGGCATAGAGGTGGAAGGGGATGTTGGCTTTTTTGAGTATGGAGGTGAGGGGTTCCATGTAGATGTTAAACAGTGATGGGGAGAGAACCGATCCTTGTGGGACTCCCCTGGTTATGGGGAGAAGGTCAGACGTGAAGTTGTTAATTTTTATTCTTTGTGAGCGGTTCTGAAGGAAGGAGGTAAACCATTTTAGGACCACCTCGTCTGCACCGATTCTTTCTCGGAGTGCATTTATGAGCAGATTGTGGTCAACCGTGTCAAAGGCTGCCGATAGGTCGAGGAGTATGAGCAGGCAACCACGGCCTGCATCGAGTGATTTGTAGACATCATCAACGATGTTCAGGATTGCTGTCTCTGTGCTGCAGCCTTTTCTGAAGCCTGATTGGTGAGTATCCAGAAGATTGTTGCTGTCAATGTGTTGGTTAAGTTGAAGGAGAACACATCTTTCCAGGATTTTTGATAGGAGAGGGAGATTGGAGACAGGCCTGAAGTTGTTGGGGTTGTTTGGGTCCGTGCCCATTTTTTTTAATAATGGCGTGACTTGGCCCATCTTTAGACAGTCTGGCATGATTCCAGTACTCAGGGAGCTATTTATGATCTGGGTCCAGAGGGGGGCTAGGGTGAGGTTGAGTTTTTAGCCAGTTGGACGGGAATCGGATCCGCTATGTGTGAGGAGGGTTTGGACCTGATAATCATTTCCGTGATGTCTGCTTCAGAGATGAGGTTGAATGTCTTCCAGCTGCACGGAGGGTGCTGAGGGGGTTATTTCCTTCAATGCTGGGAGGCAGGTTGTCGTTAGTTGCCAGGAGGTGTTCATCAAGGGAGCGTTCGATCTTGGTGATTTTATCATGAAAGAAATTAGCAAAGGTGTCACATAGTTCTTTGGAAGCCTGTATGGTTGATGTGGGAGGTTTGGCTGTTTGTTGTTTGATGAGATTGAATAGTTCTTTTGGACGATTTTTAGCGTTGTCTAGTGCACTACGGAAGAAGGTGGATTTTTCATTTTTGATATGCTTATTGTATTTCCTGCGTTCTGATTTGAGCTGGTCAAGGTGGGTTGAGGATGGGTTATTCCTCCAGAGTCTTTCCGCCGCTCTGAGATGTCTTCTTTCAGAGTTTAGGTCTGTATTGAACCAGGTTCTCGATGGGTTGTTCCTGACTCTTTTTTGCTTCAGGGGGGCTATTTGGTCTAGTATGGTTGTCATTGTTGTGTTGTAGTGAGTGGTGAGCTCAGTTGCCGATAGGTCGTTCGAATTGGGTGGGAGTAGTGTTCTTACCCGTTCTTCCAGGTCGGCAAGGGGAATCTGTCTTAGATTTCTTGTCCAATGAAGGCTATCCTGTGTACGGGTAGGGCAGTGGGACGGATGGTTGATGTGAAATAGAATGATGTGGTGGTCTGACCAGTCGACAGGGAGGATGTGGTCGACAGTAACTGTATCTTTCTGAGCTATAATGGCGTCCAGGATTGAGCCTCTATTATGCGTTTGCTCTGTGCAGTGTTGGGTAAGGTTATTATTGAGAAGAAGATCATTTAGGGTTTGGATCAGAGTGTTATTTGCATCATTCCAATGTAGGTTAAGGTCCCCTAAAATTATGTTGTCGGAGTCTAGGAGAGAGCAGTGTGATATCAGGTCGGAGAGGTGTTCTCCGAAAGAGGGAGTGTTGCCTGGCGGGTGGTAGAGGAGATGGCAGTGAATCGTTTTGTCGTCCTTCGTCTTAATGGTGGCGGATAGATATTCGAATGTGGTGTAGGAGAGAGAGTCGATTTCGGTTATAGAGATGTTGCTCTTGTGGATGATTGCAATACCCCCGCCACGGTGGTTCTTACTGTCTTTGTTTATGATTGAGAACCCGGGGGGCACAAGCATGTCAAGGATAGGTAAAGAGGATTCTTTCAGCCAAGTTTCTGTGATGAACGCGATGTCAATGTCATGAGATAGGAAGGTTTCCGCCAGTTCTGTTGCGTGTTTAGTCGCAGATCTGCAGTTTATAAGCATGCAGTGGGTCATTGTCTTGTTGGCAGGTTTCATAGGAGGAGGGGCCAAGGGAATGTTCGTGAGGAGGGCCGGCGGCCTCTCTGTTCTGGGTGTGGTCTGGTCTCTCCCATAACCTGTGATTACCTGGATCGTGTAGTTGGGGTTGTTAGCTGTGGAGGAGTCATAGGAGTTAGCAAGAACAGTCGCCTCTTCCATGGACATTGCAGCACTTGTTCTTTTGGGTCTATGTGGCTGGTTAATGAGGGGGATTGAGATCCAGTTGTGTGTCCGTGGATTGTGAGGGCTTGGGTGTTTTTTGTTGGGGACAGTGGGAGGGGAGTGTAAGAGTTGGATAGGCTCCAGATGCATGGTGATGTTTGATAGTATTTTGCTTAGTCCCTGTGTTATAATCTCAAGTTGGCTTTCCACCCGAGAGAGTCTTAACGACATATTCAGTGAGTCGGGAGAGTTTAGATTCGAGATGCCTTGTGCAGGATAGTCTGGGGGCGGTGTGAGCCTGTCGGTGAGAGGGTGAGTTATTATATCATTGGCACCTGTGTTGCTCCTGTGGTTGGCCGAGGGCATGTGGAGGGAGTGCTCCTGTTGCGTTTGAAATAACGGTTTGTTGCGTACTGTTGTGAGGTGAGAGTAGGGAGACTTTGATTGTGTCTCGGTTCCCCTGGGTGTCTGTAAGGCCGAATTTCTGGGAAAGGGGAGGGAGGGGAAGGTGTCTGTGAGGGGGTGGTGAGTTTTAGAAGAGACACATCTCGGAGATGCTCTGGTTGAGAGGAAGGCGTTGGAGGGAGTGAGATTGGCTTTGGTGGAGTGCGTCTGGAGAAAGCTTTGTGGATTCGCGTGGGGGGTGATAGGTTAGGGGAAAGGGGGATCGGAGGTAGGGGGTTGAGTGGGTGATTATATTGTAAGTGGGTGATGGCATTCCGTAGCGTGTGGAATAGGGAGTCAAATGAGTCTAGGTTGGTGTTGTTGGCTTGAATCAGGACTATACCGTTGCTGTAGATGGTGGCAGAGGTGTTGCCGCTGCGCGAAGTGTGTTTCTCGTTGGAGATAGTCAGTTTGCAGCTGAGAGGGGTGCTAGTTGTTTTGGATATGTGGAGGTGGGATCTAAGTATGGTGTTCCATTTCGCGGGTCGTTGGGTGTGGAAGATGAGATCCATTTTCTTTTGTCCTTTGGAGGAGCAGTGGTATATATCAGCGATGAGAGTTTCCGGGAATTGTCTAATCAACCTATGTTTGAAGTTTCTTTTTGCTTTGGGTGAGAGATTAGATGGGAAGATAATGGAGAAAGAGTTAGGGCCGTGGGTTTTCAGGCATTTCGTAGGGGGGCGTTGGGAGGTAGATGTGTCGAGAGGCATCTTGCCTCAGTGGGTGTCTTGATGTCGTTTGCGCTCAATTGAACCGGTTTCCACTAGGAGATCTCCGCTAGTGGGGTCTCCCCAGGGTGGGAGGGAGGGGCAGGGGGACGGAGCCCCGTCTTGCTGGCGTCTGGTATTAGTGCCTCCGATCCGGCGTTGTAGCAAGTCGTGTTTCGCAGTGGGCACAACTCGTCAGGCCTGGTGAGTAGGTATCACTCTAGCCTGAATTCTGTTGGCAAGCTAGGAAACGGAGGGGTGTGTGCCTGGGATTATGATAGCATTATCATGATTCCACATCCCATAGCTCCTTTTGGGTGCTCCTTCTTGGCGGGCATCTTGCGTCTCTCTCGTTGCAGGAGTGTCAAATGGCCATGACTCTGATTGAATATACTGAGATCTGAGTTATGGGTGCCATCTTAGGGGCAGGCAGTACTCTCTTGAAGATCGTCTTGGCGGTGAAATTGGCCTTGCGAAGAAGTGCTCCTTCTTATCACCAGGCACCACATCAGTACTAAACCATGCACGTCAATGGCCAGTTATAAAACACTTGATCACAGAAATGATCACCCAGATTTGGTACAGGGGCGCCATTTTAAAGTCAGGCGTTGCACCCATGAGAATGCCGTGTTGAAATGATCGGCTTGACAGTAACTCGTTCCTTGTAGATATCAGGCACCACATCAGCTGTAATACATGGAAGTAAATAGCCAGTTGTAGACAATCGTATCCATTGTTAAAAACGATAATATCTAGTACACGGGCGACATTTTAAGGTCAGGCAATGCACCCATGAAAAAAACGCTGTGTTGAAGAGATCGGCTTTTCAGTGACTCGCTCCTTGTACTTATCAGGTACTGCCTCAGTATTAGATGCTCAGTTTATCCGCAGAGTTGCAGCGTAATTATGCAGTAGCGGTTGGGGCGCTCCCCGTGTTACGAAAATCGCCGCCATTTTAGGGTCAGGCCATTTAAACTAATGGTCACCGAGGATGAGAGCCATTAAGCAGAGTTGCTGCAGATATTGTACCTGATAGGAGCTGTAATGAGGCGTTTGGATCCGCAGTCGGTCCCATCAGCTCCGGTGTTCCGATATGCAGATTCTGCCCTCAACGCAGATACTGGATCGTGCAGCCGTATGTCTCCGGTACTCGCTCCACACGGCCGGGGGGTGGGGGGGGAGTCCATTCCCAGTGATCACCGTTGGTAATGTGTCTCCGGTCACAGCTTCAGATTCCTCTCGGCGGAGCCACTGCACCCACCGGGCACTCCACACGGCTGCGGGCGATTCCGGCCCCAATGACCACCGGGACGGGCCACCCCGTATTCTGCTCCGGCGACCGAGTGAAGCCACAGTTACACAGGTAACATCACCTTCGGTTCCGGTCTGGGTGGTGGGATGCTGGTGGGGGATGGAACGGGCAATCAGGGATATTTATCAACAAAAAAGATCCCAGCCCTCCGGAGCCCACAAGGCAGCTCCCTCTCGATCGGCCATCTTTTTCAAGAGTATGGCATGGATTGCATATGGACCTTGGAGTATGAGCACTCTGTTAGGATGTAGTATACATTCTTGTGCCTACATTGGCTGTGTGTCAATGTCAACATTAGTTTTGTCTAGGAGTGTGACATGAAGTCACAAACTTTTGCTTTCGAAAGTAGATTCCCTCATAGTTTCTGCTTACAGATGTCAACATAGTGCAAGTGTGGCAAAGTACAACAGTTTTGGAGAAGCATGCTGTATATGTATGTAATGGGCTGAAAGACAACTGTCTTATCAATACACCAGGATACATATGGACTCTGCCTACATGGTAGTGACTTTAGACGCACATATGTACACAGAGTAATGGTACAATTGCTGTATGTGACTTGATAGTGGTAGACCAATGTCTGTGCCTTCAATAGATCTGGTTAACTAGTTGCAATGACAACATTGCCACAGGTGGCTTCCACTGTAGGCCAATACCCTTTCAAGGCAGTTGACCCATATTATACATGTCCTGTGCCTATGGTGAGTGTGAGGTAGGTATGATTCTGACAGTGTCCTGGTCCTGTTGCCTTTCCAGACTCCCATTCATTTAGATATTCCTGTTAGGCAAGGTGTCTATGGTCTGTAACCTCCAGTGCATTCTAATTTTGATGTTAGTCATTACATCCCAATTTTTTTAGGTACATTATTTGGATGGTGTGTGTCCATGACATGGCTCAGTAAGTTACAATGTGTTTCTGTCCTCACAAAGACACTATTGTTGTAGGTGTTAGTTGCATGTGCACCCAGTGTATGGTGCATGAATGGTTGGCACACATTTTGAATGCTAGTGATGACATGTATGATTGTAGAGTTGTACAGTACATAGCGTTGTAATGTACATATCATTCTGGGCTGATGCAACCTTAGAGTATGGAAGTCTGGGCATTTCCCCAATATGTGAACTGGACATAGGCCACATCATGCTTATGTGATGTTCCTTTAGAATCTGTGTTGGTGCACACATGCCCCTGCATTTAATCCTACACCCTGAAATATGATGCACTATACTAGAGAATGGTAAGCAGCAGGATAAGGGATGTAGGCCTACCCAAGGGTAATGTTAGTCGTATTGTGTTGTTCAAACATTTCAAAGAGTGTTTGTGAGATAAGTCAAGTTGAGTGTGTCAATATGCCCAGAGAGTATGTTTGACATGCAAACTGTGACCAAGACACAAGGCTTCTGACTTCTGGGTTGTGATTTAGTGGATTAGTGTAGTGTTTATTAGCATTGTGACATGGTTTAGGTTGTTTCTCACAACATATTGGGTATTTTGGTTCAACAAGTGTTTTGTTGTGGAGAGTCAAAGGGATGTGTATCATGAGTATGTGGCTACATTTTTCACCCAAATGAGCAACTTGATTGCGCATTAAACATATAGGCACAAGTTCTAAATGTTGTACTTTCAGCCATGTGATGAATCTGGGATTGGATATTACACACCTTCCATTGTACCCAAGATGGCTGACAGTTTGTGTTTGACGAAGGTTGTGACAGTCATATCAGTTATGTGACACACGTGACTTTGCTCCATATGGATTTGAAGTTGTCACAATACTGACAGGAGTGGATTGTACTTGTTGTATCCAAGATATTTGATCTACTTGTTCTGAGATACTGGTGGGTGCTGCATGGGCTAAGTGCGTTAGTTATGTTTCAAACATTTAGCTGAACTCTATTAATTTCAAAGGGTATTTTAAATGTACATTAAATTGACAAGTTGTGAATGCTAGGCTTTGTCAAGTCCTTTTAGTATATTAGGAGTGAAATACATTTGTCTGTGCTTGGTCATCCAATGTCCCTTCTAGCCCCCTCATGTGATACAGCAGAAGGTATACCTTTTCTGCGTAACACTGCACAGCAACACTCTCCTTCTTGGCTCTGTTTATGCAAGCAGATGAAACCTCAGTCATTGGTAACAGGTGTGGTGTAAAGGATATTTAGTTCAGGGTGGATGCTGTGTGCCAGTCCGGGCTTGGGCTGCCCGTGTACAGCTGCCCAGGGCCTCACAAAAGTTAATGACTACAGGACCCGACAACAGAGCACTGCCTTTAGGAGGAATTCAATAATAGTCCCGAGCACAACCACTCCAATAATTGTCAAATACAACAAAATTGAGTCCATTCAATTCTTCTTGTGTTCCAGACTGCTTTATTCTTATGGTCCTCGTTTCATCAGTAGTCCCTTAAAGCCAAAGCCAACACGTGTTTCGTCAGATCGATGCATTAACATCACTGACTTCATCAGGGCGTCCTACCACGCCGGGATGGATGTACGAAGGAGCACTCTCCCTCATGCAGGTGGATAACACAGCTAACGAATGGATGTCCGAGCTAAGATACTTGCTGGATTTGTGGAGGTTGATAATACCACACAGTACCTATATGATACAATTTTGCTGCTAATAGATGATGAGCCCTGATGAAGTCAGTGATATTAATGCATCGATCTGACGAAACACGTGTTGGCATTGTGGGAGTGATAGTGGCCGCTCTCTCCCTTTGAGCACCACGTGATTTGAAATACGTCCGGTGATTTTGGGAAGAATAATTGGGTTTGCGCAGGTGGCCCAGCCACACTCTACGTCTAAAGCCTTTAGGAGGAAGTCAGTGTTATGAGCTACATGTGGTCAGCCCCCTCCCTTGTGTTTTGCAGCCATGGTGCAGCGATGTGATGCACAATTAACGCACAACATCCCTCACCTGGGTCCCTGAGGAATGGGTTGAAAGGGCAAAATGTTTATCACAAACAGCCTTTCAGTATACAAACTGTATTCAGTTGGTTTAATTTGAATTTCTTTTTCTGACAGACTTGCCTTGCTTTCACCCCTCACTCTGCTTAAACAATGCACTGACATTATGACAGCAGATAGCCACAGCACTTGAGGGTGCTATAGAGGAGACCGGCACCGGCCTGAATGAAAATCAGGGGATCATATGGGACACACAAAAAACTTAAGTCTAACATCAATTATGCCATCATATCACAATGGGCATTGTTCACCAGGTATGACGGCCAAGGGAGAAGAGTGGAGAATGGGACAGAATGGCAATTTGTTTACACTTTTCCAATGACTAATCTTTTGTTTGTACAAGCTATAACTATACTATTTTACACACACATCATTTGGAATTCAGCGTATGATAGCTGTGTATTTCGTTATTTGTGTATTGAAAATAAAGGAGGTTTGAGAAATGCTTGATGCTGGCCCTGATCAAACACAGATGGACTTGAAGGGTTGTTAAGGCTAGTGTATTGCCCTGTGCTACATGTGGTCAGCCTAGTGGACTGCGAGTCCCTAAAAGTGATGCAAGCCAGTCTGCTGTGCAGGGGCTACAGTAGCCTGTGTTACACCCATGCACTAATATGACAGACAAGTGAAGAGGTCGGTGTGGAACTGTGAAGCACAGCTGCACATGTTGGAGGGGTAAATGTTTGAGGGGCTGAGCTAGCTAAACAAGGGTAGAGGTGAGAGAGAGTTGTGATAACATGTTGTGCAAGGAGAGAAGACTCAGAAATAATAGGGGCAGAACAAGTAAAAAGAATTAGATGAGTGAAAGGAAGGAGTTAAGGTTAAATGCAGTGTTTGGATAGGATACGTGAAGACTCCTCATTATTACAATTGAGATTGGAGGAAATGCTGAGGTGTGGATGCAGGGGACTGGCTTGGTATATGGTGCTCACTTATGTAAGTGTAGCACCCTGCACTAATCTAGACAACCCTTATGGTGATTTTAGTGGTCTTAGAAAACCTTAGAAAGCTCACTAAGTGGTAGCTGTGGAGAGCAGCCCTCAGTCTTAGTCCAGAAGGAGTGTAAAGCAGCTCGTTTTACCAGAACGTAATCTTATTGGTGTAGATTAAGTGAAAAAAAACTACTTCGTGTATTTATAAAAATATGTATTTCTTATAAGACACTCCCTAACACGTACAAATATCTCCATTCCGGAGATTTACGAAATGCATACGATACTTTGCAAAGAAAACAGGTAAGCAGCACGAATACACAGTGGTGACCAGGGGGGGGACCAAACCATATACTAAAATAGAGGAATGCAAACCACGTCTCAAGTGAAGACTGTACCCAGAGGATGTAGAAATGCCGGGGACCCAAGGAGCCACCCGAGGTAAGTAACCAGGAACCTCACGGAGGCAGAATGAGAACACGAACGTGGGCTCAATTCAAGTCAATGAGCAAGTCGCGGTTGCAATTTTAAAGAAGAAGGACCCTTCCCAGTGGACCCTGAAGAAACCCTGTGGAAGACATTAGGTTGGAGAGCCACCCCACCTGTGAATACCCTAGGAACCAGGAAGCCTACACCAGGGAGGCCGGGTGCATAGGTGCGAAGTGGAATTGGAAACCGCCGTCGAACTCAATGGAGGACTTCAGGAAGATTCCGCTGGCGAAGTGGAAAATGTCCAGTGGAACCCAAAGGTGGATTCAAGATGAGAAGTACCTGTAAGCAGAGGGTACAGAGTCTATGCCACTCGGGAGTGTCCCGAGGGCATGGAAGTCAAATGCCCACCGATGTCGGGTATTGTAGGAGAGTCGGCAGTGACCTTGGCGCTGCAGCTGTGCGGACCAGGCGATGCTGTGGAAGACCAGGAGCTCTTCACGAGCTGTCCCACATTGGATGTTGAGAGTTGAGGGGGTTGGTGTCTGTCGGGAGCACCAACAAGCCTTGGCAACAGCAAACAACATAGAAAACAAAAAAGGTGCAGTGTAGGGACCAGCAAGGTCCAGGTGACTCTCCACAAACAGGGTAGTCAGAGCAGGACCCGAGCAATCAGTGGAGCCCACTGGAAGCAATGAAGTCCCTCAAGAGGACCCACAGGCCAGAGGCACTGGAGTCGTGAGAGGACCTCGTGCAGCTCACCAAAGATGCAGACCATGGTGCAAGAGATGTGGTGAGGGCAAAGATCTTGGTAAAAGGAGATACTTGAGGGGGGAGGCTACTTGGAGCCCGAAGATCTCAGAGGAAGAGCGCCAACAAGCCTTTGCAACGGCAAGTCGATGCTGTGCACAGTGGTTCAGTTCATGCAGCTCCGATGAGGGATACTGACCTCAAACTTGATGAGAGGACAGGGCAGGCCTCGAGGGAAGTGAAGAACTACCACTTGTGTTAATGAGCCTTTCAGAGTCCGTGGGAGCCCAGGATCAGCAGACCGGTCAGCTTCGTTGCGGTGCCTGCAGACTCAGGGAAGTGACTCCTTCACTTCAAGGGCGATTCCTTCAGGTATGTTGGATGCCCACAGGCCTTGGACGAATCCTGTATGGGGCACAGGCACAGACATTGCAGCAGACCAGCAGGACAACGAGACCTGGAGCAGCAGGAGTCTTCCCGGTTGCAGTCTCGGTACCCAGAGCGAAGTCCAGAGTGCCCAGACAGTCAAAGATTAAGTGGTGTCTTGATATGAATCTTGTCCCACAACGAATCTAGGGACCGACCCACAGGTAAGCCCTTAAGTACCCTAAGGAAAGGGTTGGGACGATTCAGGGTTCCCTCCCAGGAGAGGGGTCAGACAATGGGGAGGATACTCCCATGTCCTTTGTCCAGTTTCGCACCAGAGCGGGAGCCAACGGCTCCCTAAGCTGGTTTGAACTAGAGTATGCAAAGAGGGCACCAAATGTGCCATTCAAGCAGACAGAGTGGAGCTGGCAAGTGCTCCCACCTTGCCCCAATACACTAAGCCCTGTCTGGGAGGTGGTCACACCTCCCTGTGACAGGATATCTATTGTTCTGCCTTCCTCTGCTCGAGCTTGGCTCAGAAGCAAGAGGGCAGAATCGAATCTCTGGTCAGCAGCAGCCATGTTGTGCTGTCCTGGTCTAGAAGACTGGTACCGGGAGCACGGAGGGCCTCCTGGAGGAGCTTTACAGTGCATGGAATCATACCTCCCGTACCGTTTACTGTGTGGGGGTATGATTCTAACATGTTTGATACCAAACACAATAGGGTTCATTCCAGCCAGTTTAGAGATTGTCATTACGCAATGACGCATGGCCATTCTATGTATTGTAATGGCTGATGCACTTACACCCCGGGAGAATGGACTCCAAAGGTTGCAGGGGTGTTCTGCTCATGCAAAGGCACCTTTACACTTAGAACTGAGCACCCTGCCGTCAGGATTGAAAGGCCTGCCTTAGGGGTGACTTATAGGTTTTAAGTGCAGTGACCTCAGATATAGGGAAACCTATAGCGGTCGTAAGTGGTGCTAGCACCAGCTTACACAGGCTGCAATGGCAGGCCCGTAGTCACAATTTAAGTGATCTCTCATGGGTGGCATAATACATGCTGTAGCCAATAGGAGACCCCTGGTGTACCTATGCCCTGGGTACCTCAGTACCATATACTAGGGACCTATAATGGTACACCAGTAGCCAACCATGCAGAAGGATCCTGCCTTCCTACAGAGGATATCAGAGTGAAGGACCTTGAAGGACTGGTTAAAGCCTGGGTGAGGTATGCTATGAATAGGTAGATGTGAAAGAGGTAGAACCAGCTAGACAAGGTTAGAGGCTAGCAAGAGATGAGAGCTGAAGTATGTAGTACTACGGTGAAAGGTGGCTGTGATAGAGGCAGATTCATTGAGAATGAGTTGTTAATATGCAAAAGAAAATGGAGGTATGGAACTGAGATGTGGATGTAAGAGAGCCACAGTTAGACAAGGTAACAGTTTTTTGGAAAAGCAAGTGGATAGGTGGATGTCAAGGAGATACACCAGCTGTTTAAGTTAGGATGCTGGATGGAGAGATGCGAGGTGTTGGCCAGTAGATGGATGGTGTGTTTAAATATACGGATGCTCTAGTATGTCTAATTACTATGAGTAGGCCTTAAGCATAATAGCGTAAGTGGATGGTGAGAGGCTAATGAGTAAGACCAGATTCAGTGAGCAATGTAAGGGTCAGGATGAGAGATGTGGTGAGGTGTTAAGAGTGACTGTAAGAGGTGGATATAATGGTGCACCGTGGCAAAAATGAGTGTCCCAAAGCCAGTGAAAAGGGGAGAGATGGGGATGAGGGGGGTATATTTGACATGATAAGGTTATCTGCTGCTGAGGAGGTTATAAGTACAGTACATTGTGAGTACAGCATGAAGGGGAGAGGTGTTGTGTACATAGAGGTGAAGAGTAGTGCAGGGAATGTAGGTGTGGATGGAAGAGGGGCAGCACCAGAATGAGAAGGTGAGAGTCTGGGTGGAGTAGTAAGAGTTCAAGGGTAGAGTTTAGAGGCAAGAGATGGATTTAAGAGTGGCAGAACCAGAGGGTTATTGTAAAAAGCTTGTGGATGAAGGAGAGGTTGAGTGATGACCATGTACTTTGAGGTGGATGCGAGAGGGGTCAAACCAGCAAAAGTAGGAAATAGGCCGACCAAGAGGCAATGTGGAAAGGTACACAAAGAGAGGAGAGGTAGATGCAAGTATGCAAAATCTATTGCCAGATGAAAGTAAGAGATGTAGTTAGGGTTCGCTGCTGCTTGCTATCTGCCACGGATTGTTCATTTCAGATTGTAGAAATGTCCACTAGGAGACCCCTAACATATGCAATACCCATTAGCATCACAGGGCACGTTGCCCCCACCCTGCATGCCTTGGCAAAGTTGTGTGTGGGCAAAACTGCCAAGTTTCATTTTGTAGGTTGATGTTGTTACTGATTGCTCAGTCTTCCCCTTGGATACTGCCCTGGGATGGAGGTATTGAGGATTCATGTTTTCGTTCCTGATGCATATCCATTCAGTAACGGACCATCAATTAGGGCACATATCCCCCAAGGAAAGACTCCAGGATGTGTGTTGCTGGCCCACCTTGGGGCAGACTACTCCTGAAACCCCTACCCACACTTCCCAGTACACTACACACACATGGGTACTATTGGTAATATGACTTTGGATGTCAGATGTGTGGGGACGACAAGGAAGAGATGCACATTATGACAATATATCAGGAGGCACAAGGAAAAGACATAGCACTGTTACAAGAGACCCACGGGACACGGGGGAAGGAGAGCTAGTTCCAGAAGTGCTTACAGAGTCATTCTTTTTGCACTGTCTACTCTTGTTTGGCAAGGGGAGCCCTTGTGTGGGTATGTACGGCTGTCCCATTTAGCCCATTATATACTGCCATAGAACCTAAAGGGCTCAATGTCTTTGTAGAGGGGCAACTTGATGGTTGCAAATATTATTGGACAGTGTTTATGTGCCGAATGTGGCCAAACCAAACTTCCTTGTGCACCTATCCCTCATCCTCACAAGGTGGGCCCATATCCCCTGGGTTGTGGATGGCAATTTCAATTGTGTCCAAGAGCTGCGGCTTGACCGTTCTTCCCCCCGCCATCCTCTCCAGTGTTGTTAGCGTGCATTACACAATGGGCTGAGCACTGGTCCCTCCAACATGGTTGGTGGATCCTACATTCGGAGACCCAGGAGTACTCCTACTACTCTGCAGTAGGCAATCTACACATTCGGATTGAGAAGATTTGTTATCACCACACACTACAGCCTGGGGTGCTAGATGCCGAGTACCTGGGGAGAACATTCTCAGAACATAACCCGATGCACATACACCTTGGGTGTGGTGTGCAACAACACCCTGTCCACACATTGTAACTGCAGCCTATGTTGTTGTTGCCCCATGCATTTTGTGAATACTGAGGGAATCCATCTCAAATTATTTCACTGACAACTGGGACACAGCCACTTCTAGGTTGTTGGAGTGGGAAGCACTGAAAGCAGTACTGAGTGGCAGGTGCTTGGAGCTTTGGTGGGTGCTAGGACCAATATCCAGAGGGCTTTGATGCAAACGGAGGCCCCACTAGGTCAGCAGGAGACTGCAGTCCAGTTGCGGCTAGGGATGTTACCCACGTTGACAGATACTCAAACACAACACACCCATATTGAGCAACTGCATTGCTTTTACTTTAAGACATGACAAGCTGGGCTGCACATGGAGGGAGATGAGTCAGGGCAACTCCTGGCCTGCCTCCTCCTCAGCATTACACAAACCCAGCACATGACGATGATTAGGAAATCACCTGAACCAGATGCACACTACTCAGGCAGCCATCCATGAAGCCTTCACAGTGTATTACCGTGGCCTATACAATGCCCCATAGTCTGAGCGCCAGGTAGATGTTTCCAAATTCCTGACCAGATTGAACCTGTCTGTACTTGATCCTGCAGCACTTGAGGTGATTAACACCCCATTGGCTGGACCCAGAGATACACAGAGTGATTAAGAGCGCTGCCACGTTAACAACTCCGGGGTTGGACGGCCTTCCGTCCAAGCTCTACAAGGTCTATGAGCTTTTACTTGCTCCCAGATTACTGTAGCTCTCTCAGGCCACCTTGAGTGATTAGAGACAACCGCACTCCATGCGAAAGTCCTTGTTGGGATCACTGGTAGAAGCCAACAGTTACCTGACGAAACTGATGCCCTACCATCTATTGTCCATGCTAGGTATGGATTATATAATCCTTAGTAAGGTAGTGGTTCCCCGCCTGCTGGTGCACATGCTGCATCTAGTGCATAGGGTCCGAAAGGTTTTTATCCCTGATAGTTCCACGACGCTTAATATTCGGAGGTTAAACTGCGTGCTGGAGCTGGTCTGGGGGAGGTGGCCCTACATAGCCTGCTTAGTGCTGGACTTAGTGAAGGCATTCCATACCGTTGATTGGGAATTCCTGGTTACCACTCTGTAAAAACTGGACATTGCAGTGCAGCTCCAACAAATGTCTTTTTCCTACCGAGCTGACTGCCAGAGTCCAGATTTTAAAAGACATATCACCCTCTTTTACATTGGACAGGGTGACTCATCAGGGCTGTCCCCTTTCCTCACTGTTCTTTGACCTGGCAATGGAGCCGCTGGCCCAGCAACTTTGTCAGGGGTGGTAAGCATGGGGAGCTCCACTAGGCGATGAGGTACATATAGTATGCATTCTGCAGACAACATGCTGCTCTATATTCAGTATATACGCAGGTAAATTCTAGATATTTCTGAGACTAGCAGATTTCCAGAGTGTGTAGAGTTTGGGTGTTAAGTGGGCCAAGTCTTATGTTTTTCCGCTCTGTGTGGACTATCCTTCACAAGAGGTAATGGCGGGGGAGCAGAGGTTGAAGTGAAAGCTTCGGGTGTTTTGGTACTTAGGGATCTGTAACTGTTATGATGCAAACTATCTCATTGTGGAAATCTGACCAGGGCCACATCCTCCTTACGTCCACAGATGGCTTTTTGGAGCACTCTCCCAATTACAGTCCAAGGATGTATATCGCTTTCCAAGATGGTAATGCTCCCCCGCACCTTGTCTTTTTGACATCACCTAGCGGTGTTGGACACCAATCTGTGAGAGTCAATCTGGAATAGGGGCAGGAGAAGTGTGGCTCTGCGGAGGCTGCAGCTGCCAGATGGAAAGGGTGTCCTGGGTGTGCCGCTTTTAGAAAATGTTAAGTGGCAGCACCGCTGCAATGGCCGGCGTGATGTTTGGCTGAGAGGCAGTTGTACAAAGTGGGCAGGTTCACAACATGCAGGGCACAGGAAATGGCGGGATTGATGTTGCTCACTGGAGCGCTGCTCCCCTGTGGAGCTGACAGTCTGGTGAAAGAGGCTTATTGTAGCTATGATAAGAGCCTGATGCTATTGCCAGACATGATCCCGTACTCTGTCTGTTAGTCTGCACTTCCTACCTCTGTTCCATACAAGCATTGTTAGGGAAGGACTGACGGCAAGGAGAGACACGGGATTGACCTCAATGTGGGACCTATACTTGGTCCAGCAGCTCATACCCTTTAGCCAGGTGCAGGAAGATCATGACATTCCGGTGGGCCATTTCTTGGTGCATGGCACACTAATAGCGGAGATGAGACACCTGTGGAGGGTCACAGAAACTGAACCAGAGTATCACCCACTAACCCATGCCCTGAACATCATGGGTGCAGGTCAGAAACTGGTGACCTTGTTTGTTAATGGCTTGGCGACAACGACTGACCCTCTGTCACCTGTTCGCTGGCTATGGGACACTGATATAGTATGAGCCCACATGGCTAAGGAGTGGGAATGCACTAGGCAATACCGATGTAAAGTATCTCAGAATGCCAAACTCCAGTACATTCAATTCGACATCCGGCAGAGGACATGTCTCATTCCAGCTGTCCTACACCAAAAGTTTGTTTCCTCCTCTCTGTGCCCACGATGTCATGGACCTATTTTGGATTTAATAAATATGTTCTGGGCATGGCTGGATGCTGCGAACCTGTGGTCCAGAGTCACAGATGTGCTTGACACAGTGATGGGTTGGGTCAACCTCCTTCCATTGGAAGGGACGCTGCTAGGGATATTCAGGCAGATGAGGGCTTAAAAGGTGTCTAATAAAAGGATAGGATAGATCTGGCATGCTCATAGCACACATGGCCATTCACATGCATTGTAAGACCACTGCACTCACAACACTGCAACACTTATGGACAGCGACTCTCTAATGGGGTAGGGCTGAGGCAACTGCGCTGCGTAGGGAGGAACTTGTGTGTCCCCACAGGATTACAATAGCTAACCTGTAGGACAACTTGTTACAGGACTTACAGGATACACAGGAAGAGCCACTGGATGAGAGAAGGACTTTGAAGGGCCACGCTCACGGACACATGGTCATGGACCTATCAGAGGTGGTCCTGACATGGCTAGATGAAGCTGCTGTTTTGTCATGTGAGGCAGACTGGGTGCCTGACATCTCCTCCTTCGATCACGGGGAGGGGGGCTAAAAGAATCCACATATGCTTAAATGGCAATTGTTAACAATGGCTGTTGTACTAGAGGCTACGGTCTCACCCTGCATGTCTGCAATGTGAGGTATCTGGGATGCTGACCTTCTAAATGCCCAGGATCCCTCTGTGCTCATCTATTTTGTTATGGTTATCGTGTTTTTGAAGTTGTTCAATATTGAACCATATGCTCCTGTTGTGGTGACTCAGTGATGAATGTTTGTTTTTAACAGCCAACCGGATCTGCATTGCATGCTTAATGAAAGATGATTTACATCCATACCAATTTGTTCCCAAGAAATGATCATGAGATGAAATTAAGAGATTGGTTTGGATGTAAAAATGTCTTGTAACGCGTGCTCAACTACATACATTGACCCATATGCCACCAAACGCAATTTCCTGTCTCTTTATTTTGTATGTGAGAAATTGTCTCAGTTTGGAGATGTGTGTTTTCCTTTCCAAAGGTTTTTGATCATGAACCATCCTTTATTGGCCTGCAGAATTGAAGCCTGCCCAGTGTGGACTCTTATTACTCTAGACCTTTTTGAGAAACTTAACAAGTGGGACATTTTGAGACCATGTCCTGACTGTACAGGTAGGATCCTAGCTCATGCCCTGCTGTATGGCCTCAGTAAACAGTGGTAGTGGAATATCACAGCTCCACTGGGGACATTTAAACCTGGCCTGATAAAGCATACTGGGCCACAAGATAGTTGTGGCCCAATGTTGTGGAGTAAGCTGTGCATGCAAGCAGACCTGGGTGCATGATAGGGATTGTATGGAAGGGATTCAGGTGTCGGAGTCCTGCTTTGGAAATGTGCTGTATTCTTCAAATTTGTATCTTACTGACACATACATCATCCCATGCTGGTCGTGACTCCCTATACCGACCTGCCTATATGCCCTGTGGTGAAGCTGAGATCATGAAGAGTGGAGGCTCTGGTGGATGTCTGCTCGACACTGCTAAACTCATCAGGACACAGGCTCTGAGACTGATGGGGGAGTGGCAGGCAAGGCTGGACTATATTAGTCAGTTTAGAGTTTTGAATCATGTATTAATCTGTCAACAATTAGTGCATCAGATTAACAAAGATGTAAGATTAGAAACGACCTAGGCCTATTTTTTCAATTCAATTGAAAAATATTTACACTTGACAGATCTGCCATTTATTTTGGCATCATTTTAATGTGGTGTTTATATATATATTGTTGGCCAATTTACAGATATCCACACGAGATAAAGTGCTTGTTACAAGGCTGGTTCAACAATGGCAGGGAATTTATGGCAATTTGAAGCCACTTCCTGTAATGTGACTTCCTATGACATGACATCTTATGGTATTAATAGGTGGTTCATTTATTCTGGTTCTGGCTGGGGAACTAATGATTCTAGGAGCAGCCCAGGTGCCAGTGCATACGTTTCGGTGGACATACTCGTGTGTACTTTGATTTTTTTGTTGCCATGACATGTTGCTTTTTGCACTGTGGTGTACTTGTACATACAATGAGGTATACATACATATATGTAGCTATAGCCATTTCTGAACAGACCTTAAATTTGTGTTTACCCCGGTATGTCACGCTCAGACTGGATACCTGATGATGACATGCCGTCATTTGCCATGCTCAAAATGCTTAGGGACACTTTAAACTATATCAACTTTTGCTTGGTAGTTACGTTAATGTGTAGGAGTAGATGTATTTCTTACTGCCGGCGACGTCCGCGACAGTTCCGATTCTCATATTCATCAATGATGTATAGTAGAGGGATGACATGCGCGGTGGGCTCCATAGCTGCACAACAGAGGTCGTAAGAAGCATGCTGTGCCGATTTTCAGACTTGAAATACTCCCCTTCCGCCTGCTCTGACGAGGTGGTTGGACCAACACAGACGGCGCGTCAGAACTACGCATTGTAATAGGGCGGGCAGTTCCGGGGTCGGAACATGCTCCGATCGGCTCCATTTGACCTTTCTGAGAGCTTTGCGGGCAGAATTTCCAGTTGGAGTCAGAGAAACCGCGTCGGTCGGTAAGCAATGGGTTTTTGGGCATCATAATACTGCGGTTGGAGCGATCGTCCCCGACAGGACCGCAGAGGCACTACCGACATCGTAATCGGCCCCTTAGTATTGAATTGCTAAAACATTAAAATAAATGTAATATTCATTAATACCCAGGTATTAACATTAATACCAAGGTATTAATACATTCCCCCACGCAAAACCCCTAATTCCCCTGCATCCCCTGTCAAAGAATAATAATTACACCCTCTAATTAAAAACAATACCAACATTAGTATTAAATACAATACTACTATAAATGATTTCATAGTACTTACCTAAACACTTACCTAAATTCTCGATGTAATAGCATGAGCTGTAATGTCATATGCGTTGTAATAGCATGCATTGTAATAGCATGCATTGTAATAGCATGCATTGTACTAGCATGCATTGTACTAGCATTCATTGTAATAGCATGCATTGTAATGTCACATTCGTTGTATTATAAGGCATTACAATGTAATGCCTGGTTGCAATAGATGTTTCCCATGGAGACATTAATGATGGTTTCCTTTGGTATCTTCCTTGGGGATCTTTGGGTCAATTAGGGCCTGGGAGGGGATGAGGACAGATCCCCTGCTCTGTTCACCCAAATCTTTCCCTCCTTGATTCCCTAGTTGTCCTCTCCCCAACCCTTCCATGTCATCGTCTGCAAGCAAACTACAATCTTTCCACATGATTACTGACTGACACCAACTCACTTTGGCTCAGTTCAATGGCTTGCATTATTTGCACTTTTTGGTGAAAACCATAAAAATCGTAAAAACCCTGTTCCTCTAGTTTTTTTATTTTTATTCCTGATGTTTACCTTCTCTTCTTCTGGGTGGACCTGGACCAAATTATTGTGGTGTCTGTTGATTTCCTTAGGTTGCACCTTCTCCATTCCCTCGTAAGCCCCCCCGCCCATACATTTTTTCTGTTGTTTTTTGTGGTCTGTGTTTTGTGTTTCTCCCATATAAATGTGCATGGACCACATAGAGCTGTTCTGTATGCCTGTGGATGCTGTTTATATTACTGACTTAATTACGCCTTCGCCTCCGGCTAGACACCTTGGAGCCATTTATGGTGGGGTTTGTGGCAACATGACTAGCCCACTTATCAAGACCTCATGCACCACACTCAACCTGTCTACATAAAACCTCTCCTATCAAACATACAGATTGGATTATCATCACTACAGAAAATTTAAATTATATGATGACAGAGATGCAGCATTCTCGTGGTATACCAATACTAGATAGCAGAATATCAGATACACCTAACGAAATAGAGACAAATCAAAAGATTTTAATTGTCTGAGTTAAATACGCTGCTTTCTTTCCATATCTCGCCACTAAACTATGTAAGTAGAATCAGACAGCTTGAACCACAACCGCGCACATTTTATTAATTTACTGGTAGCAGTAGCAGAGAATATTTGTGACCAAAAATGTTGTACTGGAGGACCTTATTTTGCTACAATATAGCATTAAGTAAATGCGGTGATTTACCTACACCAAACGTAGAGAATAGCTGTGATTGAACAGATGTGCTGCAGTGTGTCATAAGAATTTGCATTCTTAATTGAAGTCCAGGTGGGGCTCGTAACCTTTGCTTGTTTACATTAACAAGAGATAGCTTTTTTACGTTTTTGAAACTTCTGTAGACATGGACTGCCCTGAAATGAAAATGAGTCCAAGTGGACCAGTCCTAGCAGGTGCGAGGATCAGAATCTATAGGCTGAGTAGAGTAGCCTCTGTGGCATTAGAAGGTGATAATTGGCAGATCTTAGTAGCATGGTAATGTGTTATTATTAAACAGCTTTGGAGACCAAACTTAAGAATTTCTATAAATCCCAATTTTTTGCCCCAAAAAAATCAGACACCCTGGTAGAGGTAATGTACAATAGGTGTGTGCCTGGTGAGATTAAACAGGATTTGAGAGGCAGTTTAGACTTTGTCGATTGGACATAAAGAACAATATTGTAGATTATCTCAAATTCAATGTGTTGGGAGAGAAATAGGCAGGAGGAGAACTAGAGGAAGAGGATGAAGGGAAATATAGCACCCGAGTCTGACGAAAAAAATTAGAGCTAGTGATACCAAAGATCATTAGGGAGAAAACTGGGCGCAACTACAGTGTCAAAAGCTGCAGACAGGTCAAGGGGCTGAAGAGAAGTGTGCAAGATGATTTTAGTTAGGCCTGGGCAGATTTTTAATTACACCGGAGTAATAAGTGTAATTTCAGAAATTCCGTGTTACTCTATAATGCAGAATTACAGATAGCAATTCGATTATGCTCACTCACGTAATTAAGAGCAATTTGGGGAGGAGAAAATCCTACCTCGAGAGCACAATTAGCGAGTGTGAGCTGCTGCTTGCACAACTGTTTATGTTCTGTTGCATTTAGCACTATTTTCATAGCACAAAATGCATCCTTGCGCCCATTATGGATATGGATATTTGTGCTAAGAAACTAGCTCTGAATGCCGGGAGTAAATTGTTGAAAATCCTACCCTAAGTGCACATTTAGCGAGAATGTGCGCTGCTTGTGCTAGCTATTCATGTTCTGTTGCATTTAGTGCTATTTCTTAGTACAAAATGCATCCTGGTGCACATTTTGGATGCAAGTGGGCATTTTTGAACTAAGAAAATTGAGCTGAAAAGCAGAATTACCCTTTTTGCATAATTCTACCTAATCTCATGGAATTTTTAGTGAATTCCATATGATTAAGCTACACGGATCTACGTGAGTTACGCCCACCCATAATTTTAGTGTGGGAAGGTGGATGAAGTTAGCTACGTAGGGCTGTTTCTGTGGGGTGAAGAGCAAGAAAACAGATTGAAGGGTTTGAAGTATTTTGTTGGAGTTAAGAAATACAGTAAAATAGTTAAAGACAAGGAAGACAGAATTTTGGAGAAGAAAGGACGTTGGTATGCCGGATGCTACTATGAATGGGTGGTGGGGTAATTTGGGGCAGCTACCACATTGAAAAAGATGGCTAATAAATTCAATTCTTACACATAGATTGGGAGGTTCAGCTTTAAGAAACTTGCAGTTAAGTAGAGGAGAATATTTTATGGTTTGCCTCGTGCAGCAGCTAAGCACATCGGGCCCGATTCACAAAGGTAAACTTAGATGTTTGGTCTAAACTTAGACCAAACATCTAAGTTTACGGCTTTGGGAATTCACAAAGGGCTTCACGAGTACTATCTTTATCCAACCCGAGTGCGAACATAAAGATAGTACTCGTAAATGCCCTTTGTGAATTCCCAAAGTCGTAATCTTAGATGTTTGGTTGGGCCCATCACCTCTTACACCAACATTAAGCATTCATATTTGCAGAATTTCTCATCTTTCCGTTTGCCTCCTCTGTTATTTTTTCAATCTAAGTAGCATCAATGCTTCAACAATTAAGACAGTTAAAAATCAGAGACTATTCTACAGGTTTGGCTGACATAATATCCACTATACATCATCATTGTCTCGATTTGTCAGAACTAATGTTTTGGTTAGTTACCTTTAATTTCACTACTCAGATTACCATTGATCATCTCAGCCCTTAAGTATGAAGACCCTCCCACATCCCAGATAGTCATTATTGTAGCAGTATTTACTATTTTCTATGTCTGGGCGAAATTTACATTACACCAGTAATTTCTGGATGCCCACAGCACTCAATAGGGGGACTCAGGAATCCAGCAGCCATCACGACAGGAGGCGCTGATCTTGTTCCCTGCCTCTGCCTGAAGCACTTATAAGCACCAACACCTTCCCCTAGGCGCAAGCTTAGGAATTGTTGACTTCCACAGTTTCTGCTCGTTTTGTACCTTTGTTTATTTTATTGATCACCAGGAAAAATTCGTAGCACCCTATCTTTTTTGATCTTGTAATGTGATTGTGTTTTATATTTTGGCCTTCCTTTCTAGGGTGATTAGTGCAAGAGTTTCTCATTCTTCTTTAACTCAAGTATCTTTAGATAAAGACTAAAATACAGAGTTGTGTATCATTTTTATTGTGTGTTGCAAGAGGCCCATGGGTAAACACAAAGCCTCAGAACCTGTTCAGGGATCATCCAAGCAAAGCAATGAAGGGAAGCTTTAAATGAAATCGACCTAATAGAGGTCAATTTTTGGAAATAAATGGCCAGAAACCAAAACGCTGAGAAGGGCAGTTAAGAAACCAAGCTGGCTATGTGCACAATACCTAGCATGTCTAAAAAGATAGATGGTAGCAATGCTCCTTGAGTGACTGTAACTTCCAGTGTAGTTGACTCATCAGCCAGTATAGACGTACAGACTCCAGTGGGCCCCCTGCAGGGATCCCAGCTGAACCTACTATTATCTGTAGTAACCGGTCCCCACCCTTGCTAATGATTGAAGAGGCCCCTGCTTCACTTAAACCGGCATTGGAGCAGGATGGTCATAGGTCAGTTACTGACCAGCTACCATTTCATCCGGAATTTTTTATGGGGCTTATAACCAAGATGAAAGATAAGATTAGGGCCCTAAAAGCATTGGTTTTCCACTTCTCAGGTTTAGTAAAACAACTAATGGATACATTAGTTGAAACAAACACCACTACTACGGCAAGGCATTAAGAGCCCGTTCTTAATAGGCCCAATTAGAGATGTGCTAGTCAGCAAGAACATGGAGAGCTATCATTGAGGCCATTGAAGGATACTGTTCAGAACCTATCTATGTTTACAGATGATCGGGTAAATAGATATAGGAGGACTCCTAGCCACGGGAGGAAACCTAGACTGGGACCAGCATACATGGAGTTAGGATATTAGAGGGTGGGTCTTGCGATGTTTTAATCAGAAGGGCTCTAGCAGGCACACATGACTCCCAGAGAGTCACAAGATGTTCTCCCATCTTTTTATGACAAACATCCCTAACCTTCACTCTCATCTGAGCCACAAGAGTGAGGATTCCCTAAAAAATAAGGTTATCCATTTGAAGGAAGTGACCCGATTAGGCCACCCGGGTCACTCGCGACCTCCTCTTAGCCTTCAAGAAATGAAGAGTCGGTGACGCAGTAGAGAATACAAACCAAGTTATTTTATTGTAAATGCGCTGCAGCGGAGTCCAGTCTGACTAGCCTCCTTAGATGCTACCGAGGGGGCTGACTTCCAAACATTTGGTAACACAAAATAAGCATTCCAACCCCTCTCAAAACCCCGCCCCAATGGAAAAATACTGCTTGGGCAGAAAGACTGAACAAAGGAGTCACTGAGGGATGAGCTACCACCTGCAGAATGGGGACACGTTATTAGACTCCCAAGGCCATCTTACTCGGTCTCAGCTCTCTCTGGTGTGGGAGCATAGCTATGTCCAAGGATAGGGATGCAGAGCTGAATAAACTATTCTCTTCGTGCATCTGGGTTCCGACCTTGGATGAGATATGGGAACTTTCTGAACAGCAGCTTCTGCTGATTCAAGCAGAGAGTGGGGGGCACAGAGGCCAGGGATTGCTCACAGCGTAACATGGCGACTATAGTAGTAAAATGGCATCTCAGATGCTAACTTAAGCCTGCACAACTTAGGAAAGCTGGACACACACACACACATTTGCAATCGCGATTTATATGACATAGCTACATGAATGCTAACACAACACAGTATACATCATGGAGGACGGGGGTAATGGGACATTCGATTCTAACACATTGGATCCATCACATTAGGGACTGTAAGTCAGTTATTTGGGAGGATATTCGTAGTTCCAAAAGGCAATCCTCTTATGGTTCTAGGTTTGATGTTATTGAAATCACCCTTACTATTAGAATTCTGGCTGATAATCTGGTGGCCCAGATGCAGGAACTAGTCCTCCCAAAGACTCACTTACATAATTCAAATATGGTGTGGTGGCCCCACATATATCCTATGAAAACAACCTGCGACATTTACATCCAGATTCAAGTTACACCCTGGGGTCCTTAGAGTGAATGAACAGAGAGCATATCTTCTCACCACTTGCCCGACGGCTGTCATGGGTGACCCTGCTAAATCCTACAAGTCCTACTAGGATACCTAATTCAATGGTCTTACACCCACCTATTGGGCAGCTTAATGCCTTGCCCACATCTTCATGTACCAGTACCTTTTTTCCTTTGGCACAGCCTAGTGGACTACATGACAGGTGATTCTGATGAGGTTTTTTTTGTTTCCTGGAATGTGGCAGGGTTAAATTCTAAATGAAGTGTACCCGAATAGAACACCCTTGTTGAAAAATTTGACATCTTCCTATTCCAGGAGACATGGTGTGTTTCACCAGTATTTAGGGCAGGCTATGTAAATTATTTCATTCCAGCTAAAACTAATTTGAATGGACGGCCAACAAAGTGGAAAGAATTGGGATAGACTCCCCTGATATTTTAGGGCTTCGCTTGATTACTGCCAAGAATTCAATTGTTTGAAATTTATAATATATACCTGAAGGACGGAGAAGGTGGGAAGCCTTCTGATACTATAGAACAAGCAACTCTCTGGGAGACTAGGAACTATTGGGCACTAACCGTTGTGGCAGGTGACTTCAATATCACTTTTGAAGCATTGTATAGAGATGTTGTGAAGCTGGCAGAGACGAAAAATGGACCATCCCACTGCTCGACCTACCCCTGGTTAAAAAGTGGACCCAAGTAGCTTTGCAACTAAAATCCCTCACTTTGGAATATAGCCTCAGGGCCACGATTGGAAGGGCACGCTCAGACAGCATAGGGGCACCTACATACAACAAACCCCTTCATAAGAGCCGCATTGACTATGGACTGATTTGATTTAAGGTTATGGCAAAGTGTTAAGGACATGGCTGTCGAGAGAAGAATTGAAAGTGTTAATAACCCCCTATGCTTAAGCATGTGTCCACACTGGGGGAAATTGTCAACCACATATCACTTACATAGTGTTAATAAGGAAGTTCATATAGCAAACAATAGACGCAATTTGAAATGGCATAAGTTGAAAGCAGACAAGGTGTTTTGTCCTCTATTGGATCCGACCTATCTAGAGTATTAAATAAAACTAGAAGCTGCGGTGGTGATCCAGGATAACCTAGAGGAAGTTATAAACATTCACTCTAGTTTCTTTAAACAGTCATTCACCCACTTTTCTACACCCAATACACTTAATAGAAGGAAAAATCGAAAAGGCATTACTTGGTTTAATTAAGAGTGTAGGAAGACCAGAACTCAGCTAGTAGTAGCTATTAAGACTAATCATTTAAGTAAAATACCCATTGTGCAGAAGAAGCTTATCAAAAAGTCCAATGCAAGACCGAAAAGGACTGAGAGGTGGAGAGGTGACGAGACCGTCTATCCACTTGTAAAGAGAAAGATATGACTAAATTCTGGTCCATTGTAGTTTGGGGTAAAGATGAGGCAACTTCTCACCCATTAAATCATATTAACCCCAAGCATTAGTCAATCAGTGTAAGGCTTTGTATAGCAATGATGTGCCTGAGAGAGTATTAGAGAATCCATAGAATGTGCACTCAGACATTTGACCTTTGTGACATAGAGATGGCAAAAGGAGCCGTTGTCCAAGGGAAAATCCCTGGACTTGATGGCATTCTGGGGGATATATTCATCTCTGACCAATCAAACTGGTCAAACTATATTTTACTTCTGAGCAATGCTATAGCCAAAAAATGCACCCATTCCCAGTTCAGGGAGGGGCGCAGAGGTGATAAACATTTATAAAAAAGGGGGATTGTAGCATGCCTATGAACTACAGACTGATAAGTTTGATAGATTCACTGCAGAAGGGGTTTTGTCGGTAGTTCTAGATAAAATTCACGCATTGATAGAAGAACTCAATATACTCACTCCCTCTCAAGCAGGCTTTAGGAAGAAACGAGTACTGTGGACCAGGTTTTTCGTTTCTTGTTACTTTACTGGTAACAGTGCTATTTTGACAAGGGTCACTTATATGTGGCTTTTGTCAATTTAAAGTTTGCTTTTGATTTGGTTCCCCTGCAAAAGTTCAGGCAAGTGCTAATGAAATAGGATTTCCCTCAAATATGTTTTACCAATTATTATTCGTCTCCATGAAGGTAACTTTGATAGAGTACGAGGGGGGAACAAGGCCAGCTCACAAACCCAAACTGAGTTAAAAAGGGCACCATCAAGGTTGTGTTCTTCCTGCCACCCTGTTTGCTCTATATCTGAATGAGGTACTGCACTTTCTTTCAGTTCTACCCGTGTACGCCCCAGCCCTGGCCAATGAGAAGGTATCGAACATACTCTTCGCAAATGACACCCTATTTGTGTCACAAACTCTCAAAGGACTTCGAACCCTCCTGTCTCCTTTAAAAGAGTTTTCTCTAGTGCACAGACTAGAGGTTAATGCAGCAAAGTCAAAGTTCTTTCCTATCAATCACCACAAATCATTTCAAGGGAAAAAGTTTATCGGTGGAGAAAAACATGAAAGAGTAAATGCATTTGGGTATCAAACTAACAGCCAATATGTCGTGGAAAAACCAACTACACAAAGCTTCCCTCCAACTCATGCAAAGATCTGGTGCTATCCTAAAAGAGCATTATGCATCACGTATCAAACCATGTGCTCCACTATTACACATATATGATTCTAAAGTTGTGGCTGCTACATTGTGTGGTGCGGAACTCTGGGGGTTTTGTAACTTATCAGATATGACTAAAACTGAACAAAAGTTTAAGGATTCTGGCCTCTCTTTCTTTAGTAATCCATCTTACCCGCTGGCCCTTGACATGGGCAGAAAGCTAACAGTTGATAAAGCAAGGCTACGACCAATTTTATTTTGATGGAGAATAAGAACCTGAACTATATAAGTATGCGGAAGCCCTTTATGATGTAATTAGGTTGGATAGATTTCACAAAATTTACTGGTGTAAGAACATTAAAAATGTGTTAACTTCTATGAGTTTGCCGAGGTTGTGGGAGTCTACCAACTTCGACACATTTCCATCCAAGGAGCAAATCAAGCAATTGTGTTGGCAATGGGTGATACAGTTGTACGGCCACAATCTTAATCAAGGGACCTTGTCTTTTGACTTTGCCCAATTTAATCAACCCCAAGGTGTGAACATTATTTGGATTATATCACAAACTCAGTCAATAGAAAATTATACATCAAGTTCATGGTTAGGCACCCGCCCTCTCAAGGCATTCATAGCTAAATGGGCATAACAAGCAGGGACGTCTTTGATATGTCCGGGTTGCAAAAAGATTTATGAAAATTTAGCTCACGCAACATTTGTTTGTATGGCATATGCACACCTGAGACTTACATGGATCAAGCCAATTTGCTTATCATTAGGAGTAAGGAGCCACACAACAGCATAAAGATTATTAAGATCTGATTTTATGCATGCGCTGTCGTGACGTTTTAGTCAGGATGTAATCTATTAGACTTAAAGCACTGAACATGTAATTATGCAAATATTAGGCGATCTACGTTGTATTCAGGATAACTATTAAAAAAATAGGCGATCTGTGTTGTATTTATATCCAGCATTTGTGGTTTACCTTATCATTAGTAGCATCATTTTGGCTTACAATATGATGTTCATCATTATACTTTTCCTCGTCATTGCAGCTTTGTGCATTCTACAAGTTTATGATATCTGTGAATGGCCAGGTGCTTTGTAATGAAATTAATGAGTGGAGATTTCAATCATGCTTTAAAGGTTTTTTAACTATATTATTGTGACATCTTGTTTTATTTTTAATATTTGCACTAATGAGTTGACATGTTTTATGGAGAGAATGCTTATATTACCAGATATTGATGATACAATCACTAGGATTCCCTTAAACTTGTCTATGTCATATTATTCTTATTTTATGAATTAATGTTGTTGCTGTTTTATTAATTTGTCTAATCCGAAATAAACAGATTTATGGTAATTTCCGTAACTTCGCATTATGTGCCAATTCCTGACTGATGCCATCACATCAAGTCATGTATTTACACACCATTTACAGGGAAAATGTACCCTGATCGCGCCATTTGTGGTAAGTTGCCGCAAACGCCCAGGAACAACAGAATGCAAGCGGCTGTTGCTCGCAGTTCTCTGGTTTTCCTGCACTATTTCTTTGCTCTTAATTCATCCTTGCAATATAAAATTGATGCAAGGATGTATTTCAACGTAAAATATAGCAGTAAATCACAAACTTTCAATTTGAGAAATTATGTGAAATTTTGATAATATTTCGCATAATTATGCTAAAAGCAAATTACACGCATTTTGTCACTCCTTAATATTTTCCCTTTTTTTTGTTACCTATCAGATGGCCCCATAAAGGAGATCTCTATCCCATAACGCTCACTGTTTAAATAACAAAGCAAACACTAGAAGATAACAATGGAAAGACCCACAGCTTCTGCCCCCAAGCCACCATGCCTTAGCGACATTACAATGGTTTTAATCAGGCAATGTCCTGCCAGAACTTTAATAGGTCAAGGAAAAGTGGAGTTGATTCAACAGCTCAAAGTTGCAGACGTGGATCGAAACCCTTCTCGGGATGCGTCAAAGGTAAAAAAAAACGTTTGCCGTAGCGGCAGAAGCCTTATTGAGGTAAATAGAGACAACCCCGCAAACACTGAATAAACGCAAGGATATCTATTGCTGTAGAAGAATGAGCAGAATGAAAAACAGGCAGCAAAATGCAACTCGAAATGGAACTTTGAAACAATCTTAGGTGAAAAAACATAGTCTAACCTAAACATCATCTTATCCGGAGTTCCAACCAAAAGGGAACTCAACTCATTAAACCTTCAGGCTAAGGTAATAGCTGCTATGAATTTCAACAGCACCTGCCCTAGGGGTTCAAAGGAATCAAAATGAAGTACAAACAAAACTAGTGGTTTAGTCCCAAGACGGAGCCCCTGAACAACAGGTCTACCAAGGTTTAGAAACAAAAAAGTCAACAAGATGCAACCTCCTCCTCCCGGGATCACAAACTTCCAGAGCAGATCACTCAAAATGCTGCGTGGAAGTGGACCATCCCATGTCATCACCATTTTTCAGGAACTGCAGCACTAATACTGGATTACAGTTCCAATGCAACACCCATTTCCCATCACACTACTTCTAGAAGTCCAATGATGATTCTATGCTTTACAACTGGAAACTCTCCTTGATATCTGGATCCCACCGGCCATACCTGAAGGCAGGCCCAAATGCTCTAGATCTAACAATTCAACTGCTATACCAACAGGCACATCCTCAGAAGTGAGACCCTTTTAGTAGAGGAGGCCATAGGGAGCTTGGAACCAAAGGCACGATCCACAGTTGGGTAGAAGTCCTGTGCCAAAGTGATGCAAACCATACCTGCTGAGGCCAGAAGGGGACCATTAGAAGCACAAGTGCCCTTACCAGCAGCGAAGTGTGGCAAGAAACTTGGGGTGACAGGAAATAGGTGGAAGGAATCAAAAGACCCTATGGCCAAGGACAAGTCAAACAATCCTCCCACATGGGTGCTCTGACAAGAACCGGGAGAGGAACAGTGGCAATAGTAAATCCTTTTTGCATGCTAGTAGATCTATCACTGAGGTGAAAAACCTGCTGCATATCTCTGTAAACATCATAAAAGATTTAATGCTCAGAAGGACAATACAAAGGTTCTTCCAGTTGAATGTGAGTCCCAACTCCTCTGGAGCCCAGAGACCAGGAACCAAAAGTGGATCCAGTGTGACTCCACATCAATGATCCAAGGCATTTGACATCAAGATTGCTAGTTCTGGTGCCTACAGAGGGAAACCCATCTCCAGATGGGCAGGCACCACCCACCTCTGAGGTTCTTGAGTGATGTCTTCTGTCTCCGGGATCATGCTAACAAAGAATGGCCAAGTCCCTAAGGCGACTTTGGACTAAAGCGTGCACAGCTCTATTGTCGTTATGTCAACAATTTAAATGAATTGTATTTGACCAGTTTGTTAAAGTTTTACTCAAGAGTATGTTTATTTTTACTCCGTGCTTTTTATGTGTGCTTAAAACATTTACACATCAAGATTCAAATCAAACAAAACGGAACATTTCAAAAATTCATTTTTCAATCAATTATGAGCATGATACATATGCATTCAGTTCAATAAACAGAAGGTATGACGAAGCCCGATGCATTTCGGGACGACTGTCCCTTCGTCAGGGGCAAAACCTGTTGAAAATAAACAATTGTTAAGTACAAAGTTGGTTCAACACGAAAAATCAACAACGCTGTTTTTTACAACGATTTAGTCAATTACCAGCATAAACTGATGTTACAGTGAACAAGTGTCATCTTTAAAAAATGCCAACATGCACTCCTGGGTACACCAACCGAGTGTCATTTGGTTAAAAAATTGTTTACACCACCTAACCACCGTGGAGAGAACATCAAGTGTACATGCCACATGCAGAGCTTACGATAGATCCTATTACTCACAAACAGAAATTTTTCCAACTTCCAAATGAATGATAACATCACCGAATACCTAAAAAGTCATATGACAACACATGGAATGACTCTACTGTCCTGAATTTTGCAGCGTCATGTCACCATCCAAGATCATAAAGTCAACTGTCTACCTTGAAAAACACCTCATATGCTGTATGCCCGTGCTCAATCTGAAACAGCCAGAAGACTGTGAACAGTCCTTCAACGTTCTGTGTAAGAAACATCATGAAACCATCTTTAAGTGGGTTGATTAGGCTACTTGTTACGAAAATTAAAAAAGGACATAAAAACTAAATTGAGGTTTACCTGGGTCTTTAAAAGACGCCACTCGCGCTCACCGTGATGCCAAACATCCAAATCCGCGTGCCGCGGCCAACTCTCCCTGGTAGAGAAGTTAGCAACGTCAGAAACTGTAATGGACAATGATCTCAAAATGTCCCAGCTAAATCCAACGCGAAGTACACTACCTCCAGCTTTAATGTGCACCGCGTCAATGTGTCTCCGCTCGTTTATGGTTCAACTGGACTCCCGGGCTGCCAGTTATCAAACACCGCGTGATCTCGTGATACCCCGAGTGCACGACATAATCTAAGCGCCATCTTGGAATGGAGTATATCAGGAGAAGGTTTAAATATTCAACATAGCAACTTTATGAACCAGTCTAGTTGACAACAGAGCAATCTTATTCACCCGTCCTCAGAACACGAATAGAACCTTAAAAGTTGCCGAATCAATCGATATTCAAATCACATTTTCTGTAACTTCGCGTATGAATGCAAAACTCACCATATGAATCTTGCAATACGCAGAGTGAACACATGATCTAAACGCCATCTTGGAATGGAGTCTATCAGGAGAAGGCTTCAATGTTAGACATTACAACTTTATGAGCCCATCTAGTTAACAACAGAACAATCTTTGTTGACTCGTCCTCAGAACACGAATAGAACCTTAAAGGTCGCTGAAATGATCGATATTCAAATTACATCTTCTGTGACTTCACGTATGAAAGCAAAACTCCCCATATGAGTCATAGCCAAAAACACCAATCCTGCATAATGCTGACACTTCAAATATCTCATTGAGCATGCAACCTTCTTACTGTAAATGTGGCAAATACAAAAGGTATGCACATTAAGTTGTTTCACTTGTGACATGCATTAAAGGCGTTTCATATTCTACAGTAAACCAAAATACCAGTTCAGCCTTTCTGTGAGCGTTCCTTTACATATACAATAACAACAAATCGTACTTAAATATACATATTATCAAACTCAATGAAGGACATTCCTTGTGGCAATTATACATGGTGTTTCAATCATAGTTATTATGAATACATTGTGCCCTTGTGTGTGAGTGTAATGATAACTTTTTTATATTTGTGAAGTTGCTCTAATTAGGACCTACATATTTCAAATAATCTCTGATGGTTTAATGGCTAACTTATAGGAAACATGCCATTTCAAACTTGTCATTCAAACCAGATGGTGTTAGGGTGTTTAATTTTTTGATCCAAAATGCTTCTCTTTGCAAGAGTTTTCTGGTATTATCAGCGCCTTCTGTAAAAGACACTCCTTCTATAATTTGGAACTTTAGTTGAGCTATTGTATGTCGACTCTGCTCCCAGTGAGTGGCCTAGCTAGAAGTAATGTTTTTGTTTCTAATTTTACTCTTATGTTCAGTGAGACGAATCTTCATTTTTCTTTCGGTCTTCCCTATATATAGTAGACCGCATGGGCATTTAATGGAATATACAACGTTATCGGTGTTGCAATCAGCGGAGTGTCTAAGTTTGATTTGTTCTCCTGTTCTGGGGTGCAATAGTGTCTCTCCCTCGATCACGTTGTTGCAGTGAATGCAGTTGTAGCATTTCTTCATGCCTGTTTTCCCTGGGATAGTCTTCTTTTGATTCTGAGTTAGAATTTCTTTTAAGTTACGTGGGCTTCAGCCCTCGGAGACGTTGGATCATTGAGAAACGGGCCTTATTTGGCCGTGGGGATTTCCCCTTCAGACCCCAGAGTTACTGCCTGGAGGATCAACCGATTTCTATGTTCACTCTTCCATTATACAGATATAGAGGCCAACACTTACCTCGAATCCTTGGGGCCACACAGTTTCCCCTCACACTGACTTGGAGCGCGACTTTATAATTCGAATTTTGTGCACATATGGACTTGTGCCTGATCTAGAGACGCCTGCCTTGATTAGGTCTTTTTACAGTCCAGAATTCTTTACTGTACCCTATACTTATTGCCCGGCATCTTTTTCGGAAGGGTGACTGCCCATATGAGCCCTGATGAAGTTCTCCATGAGAGAACGAAACGCGTTGGCTGAAACCTAATGTTTTTACATTACAAAAGAATTAAAAATAAAGATTTTTGGAAAACCTACTATCTGTATTTGGACTCTGTCACTCTGCGCACGCCCACTGCTTGCTTTATAAAGTATCTGGATTACAGAGGCATCACTAGACGGTTGATGCCTGGGCTTGTTGCGCGGGACTTGTATATACTTTGAAACTAGCGTGAGGTGCAGAAATATCAGTCCACCGTCTCTTCTTGTTTGTTGCCTAAGATTGCTCTGTTGTCAACTAGACAGGTTTATAAAGCTGCTATGTTGAATATTTAAACCTTCTCCTGATATACTCCATTCCAAGATGGCGCTTAGATTATGTTGTGCACTCTGGATATCGCGAGATCACGCAGTGTTTGATAACTGGCAGCCCCGGAGTCCAGTTGAACCACCGAACGAGCGGAGACACATTGACCCCTTTGCACGTTAAAGCTGGAGGTAATGTACTTAGCGTTGGATTTAGCTGGGACATTTTGAGATCATTGTCCATTACAGTTTCTGATGTTAACTTCTCTGCCAGGGAGGGTTGGCCGCGGCACGCGAATTCGGAAGTTTGGCATCACGGTGAGCCCGAGTTGCGTCTTTTAAAGATGCAGGTAAACCTCAATTTAGTTTTTATGTCTTTTTTTAATTTTCGCTTAATCAACCCACTTAAAGATGGTTTCATGTTGTTTCTTACACAGAACGTTGAAGGACTGTTCACAGTCTTCTGGCTGTTTCAGATTGAGCACGGACATACAGCATATGAGGTGCTTTTCAAGGTAGACAGTTGACTTTATGACCTTGGATGGTGACATGACGTTGCAAAATTCAGGACAGTAAAGTCATTCCGTGTGTTGTCATATAACTTTTTTGGTATTCAGTGGCGTTATCACTCATTTGGAAGTTGGAAAAACTTTCTGTTTGTGAGTAATAGGATCTTTCATAAACTCTGCATGAGGCATGTACACTTGATGTTCTCTCCACGGTGGTTAGGTGGTGTAAACAATTTTTTTAACCAAATGACACTCGGTTGGTGTACTAGGAGTGCATGTTGGCATTTTTAAAGATGACACTTGTTCGCTGTAACATCAGTTTACGCTGGTAATTGACTAAATCGATGTAAAAAACAGCATTGTTTATTTTTCGTGTTGAACCAACTTTGTACTTAACAATTGTTTATTTTCAACAGGTTTTGCCCCTGACGAAGTGACAGTCATCCCGAAATGCAACGGGCTTCATCATTCCTTCTGTTTATTGAACTGAATGCATATGTATCATGCTCATAATTGATTGAAGAATTAATTTTTGAAATGTTCCGTTTTGTTTGATTTGAAACTTGATGTGTAATTACGTTTCAAGCACACATAAAAAGCACAGAGTAAAAATAAATATAGTCTTGAGTAAAACTTTAACAAACTGGTCAAATACAATTCATTTAAATTGTTGACATAACTTCAATAGAGCTGTGCACGCTTTAGTCCAAAGTCGCTTTAGGGACTTGGCCATTCTTCGTTAGTTATTCCACATGCTAGGCAGGCATTCTACAAATGTGGCACGGTGATCATCTTACTTCGTTGAACTGTGATTTATCGAAATTATAAGGGAGTGCGCAATCCTCTCGTTACTTCCGGGATCATGCTGCCATAGTTACAACACTTCAGTTCTCAGAAGAAAATAATGTATTTCAGCCCTGGACCAAAGTGGAGTCAAATTTAGAGACCAACAATACAGTTCTAGCCTTCAGAGGAGAGACAGAGGAAATGTGCATAATGAAACACAACCGCTCGTTGACAAGATCCTACATCTCCTCAAAGGATACTTTAACTTACCAGATCCCACTGCACCTGTAACCATCCTTGTGCTGGACCCCACTGTTTGGCCAGGACAACAGTCACGTGAGATTGAAGGCACGGTGCACAGCTATGTCCTCAAATAGGTATAATATACCAAGAGCAGCCTGGAAATGAACTGTAGGTGCAATGCCAGTTCGACGTGTGACTTTGTAGACTTGATCAGGGAAATACAAAGTTACTAGAGGCCAATATACCTCTTTCACCTTGGGTTGAGAGTATATTAGCCAATCATCAAGGTAAGGTTGGAGAGTGATTCCTCTAACTTGCACGACTCTCACTGTAGGGACCATGAACTGAAAGAATACTCTTGAAAGCTGAAGGGGGAACCATGAACTGAAATTGGGACAAAAGAATGAGGAACCTCAGACACTGCAATTGTGGAAGACACACAGGAATGTTAAGGTATGCATCTTCCCAATTCCTGGTTTACCCCAGAAGAATTAGACAATAAAGCCATGGAGTATGCCTATACCTCAGTGGCTAGTTCATACAAACAAATTCATGAGCTTCAAATGGTTATCAGCTTGAACCCTCTTATGCATTTTAGAACACTGAATACCAGGGGAACGGGAGAGATGGCCTTCTATTTCAATCTCATTTTTTGAGAGCCTCCTGCTTGACCACATAAGAGGGCTACAGAGTGACCAGAGTACCAGACTCTGGAGGTAAAGAAAGAACCTTGACATCTTTCCCATTCTGCACAAAGACCAGAACCCAGCTGTCTGAAATCATAGTCTTCCTGCGGTTGAAGAATCCATGAATCCTGGCACCTAGGGTAACTGCCATGTGGACCTCATAAAAGTTAGGAACAAGGTTAAGACTTTGAGGAGACAAGGCAGACAGAGACCTCACTTCACAGTTTATCGCTAAAGCAACTGACACTCCCTTTGGATTAAGAGAAGAAAGTATGGTATCTCCAACTATAATGTATATTTCATTCCGAATACCTTAAAGCCTCTGAAAATTTTGATCTATACTTTAAGGGAAGGGCCATGTTCTGATTGTTGAAAGATTTGTGAAGCTGACAACCTAAGAAAGTAAGTTAAAGCACAGTATTCTCCTGAAAAACTCCCCACCTTCCATTCACTTGTCCATATCTGCAGTTGACAGCTCCAGAAGAAATGACTGCGGCCAGAGGGTATCTATGGATGTATCAGCCAAGAAGTTGAATGCATGTCAGATGCTTGGCACAGTATTCAACTTCACCCCAAAAAGGCAAAAGAAAGGGACAGAAAGTCTTTACCTAAATTCTGTGAGGTATAATAGGAATACATTGAGATTCTTATACCAGGTTTAGGGCCGATTAAGATTTTCGAACAGCCACATTCACTTTCCTGTCAATCAAATATGCAGCATCCTCCAAAGCCGCCATGCAATGGCCTGCTGAGTTATAAGTAGACAATATAGGGTCAACCAAAAACACTGATGAAAATCTAGATCTTCCGCTGGATAAATTCCTGTCAAAAAGTTAAGAATATATATCTTTCCATCTCTTTCTACTCCTCAAAGACCGATTCTTTATCCACTGAAATCATAGTCAGGGTCTTAGCTAAAGAGTGGTGAAACTGGGTGAACAGACAATCCGGAGCAGGGAGCCTCTCTGACATCATCAGGTAATCCTGGAGTGTCTCACATATAATGCAACATGAGAACAAAACCTTCTGTCCAACCCTCTACACCCACAGTCAGGGTAATTTGACCAGGTGAGGAAAGTTAATGCTGCAAAAGTTTGCCTAATTCACAAACAACAATTGATGGACAGAATGCAGAACAATGTCATACATTCACCCCAGTACAGAGATCTAGGCCTAAATCCATCGTTTTTGTGCTCCCCATGCCATTCCAGTTTGAACCCAGCCTTATGCAAATCAGTCTTGACCCTGTGCCCAATGGGAACAGTCCAGCCCGAACTGCCAGGCCAGGTCCTCCCTGGACTGGAAAACAAGCACCCTGGGACCAGTTTCGGGGTATCACCCCTCATCAGCCAGGCTAGCTTGAAACTGGTGGCGTAGCGAGCACGGGACCCATGTCTGGGCATACCCCTCCCACTTAGGGCAAAAATGCAACACAAAAAGATGATGGGCAGGAAGGATGAACATTGTCAACATTCACCCCCAGTCACAGGCAGGCAGACAGCTAAAGCCAAGTGGGTCCCTTTAATGGGCATTTCTCATGAATTAAATAATATATACGATTGCTACTGAAGGAACAGTCTGAAAGGCAGGACCTCATCAGATTTAAGAAAGGGGACGAGGACGAATATTAGGAGGCAATGGTGAATAAAATTGTGAAATGGGATGTTTAGCACTACTGGGGCAGGAAAAAAAAACGTCATTAGCAACAAGGAAAGAAAAGAGACAAATTTGCTGAGATACTGCAATTGTACAGCGACTGTAGCATCATGTAACAGATGGCATATAGGAGATTAACGCCAGGTTTTTAGGATACCCAATTAAGTACTTTTACAGTGGAACTTATTCACACACACCACTTTGTAGCTAGCAAATGAATACTACTCACAGACTACAAACTACTATGCACAAACCTGCAGGCGGGGACCTCCACCGATCCGTTTGGAGGTCCCCGCCACAGCGGAGGAGATTTTAAACATATAGGTATAGGATTCAGTAGTAAATATGGGATGAACAAAAGGGAGTGGCTGGAAAATGGAGACTGCTTATTGTTAAGTGGAAGGAGTTAAGTGAAATTTAAAAAGGGACTGGGGGAGGGACATGCTAATACAAGAACATATCCAGATTATTGCTGCTCACAAACTACACTTCTAAAATTACTACCACCTGTAAGGGTGTCAAAACAGGTGTAGGTGTACTGCTGCTCTACCTTGGCGTAAGTCAAGCACCATGTATGGCCTTCAAAGTTATTGCAACATATTCCAGTAGAAAACAATGAAAGCAGGGAACTGTTAAAATAATTACATTATTAATGCATTTAAATCATATATTTCATATTAAAAATTGTATAGAATAGGTAATTTTATTCTTTGAAAAAGTTAATATACTTAATTTGAGAAATAACATTTAAACCTGTATGAAATATCACATATTAAAATTATTTTAATTCAATACATACATAATTTTCAGCAAAAGAATACATTTTTTAAATGATTCATAAATTAGATGTATATATTTAAATTATTCCACATTTAATTTGATGAGTTTGTGCTCTAATATTTTATTAGTTCCCTGTTAAAAGAAAATATTTCAAATTAATTTATGCTTTATTTACTATAAAATATTTTTATTGGTTTAAGAATAATAAACAAATATTTTCAGATTACTTTCTCATGGGAAGATCTCTGCCCCGGTGGCGAGATCTCTCTCCAATAACATGTACAAAATTACTTGTAGTAACCTTATACTTGTAAATTCTGACGTTGGAGGCTCCAACCGTCTGATTTGAGACACAAGTCTACACCTAGGTGTAAATCTCCATCCGGAAAAGAGGACTAGCAAAAACGGGCAGAGTTACACCAAAGTTTAATAGTAAATATACACATTTGTAGATGCACTCATAAATGTCTAACTTTGCGAATAGGCCCAAGTGACTTTAATGGAACTGATTTCCATAGTCCGTAGACGGAAAACCTTGCATGGTTGCTTCCTTCCCCTAGACCCATGTTGGAAACCACTGCTTTAAATAGTCTGCCCATAAAGCAGAACCTATTGTCTTGCAAGCTGGACTATGAAAGCCACTGTCCTGACAAAGGGCCAGTTCTTTTAAATTTTCTGGACAAAGAATCTGTGCATTTTAGCCTGGAAAAAGTTTCTTTGATTATCCTCAAAATGCGGCTTATAGGAGAGACAGAGAAAGATTACATCCAACATCTTCCTTATTTTTATGACTGAGTAAATAAATGAGGCAACTGCAAACACAGTTTAACTGAGTCAAGCTACATAAAAAGTAAAACGCAGTCTTCTGATAAAACAAACTATGTGCTTCAAATAACAGTTTTGAAAGGTCATTCCTGACATCCTGATAAAATGTACAAAAAAGGACAAAATGTTTTGTAGACTGCACAGATAAACCATCACAAGGGCATTTTTTCAACATATACCTGCAGCCCCTGGTGGCCGCACTAACCGATATGGATTGTCGGGTCTTTAACTATGCGGATGATACTCAGCTTATCCTGAAGATCGATAACTCGGTCCGCACACAAGAGTCTGCTCAGAACATCCTCAGGTTTACAATAAACTGGATGACTGCAAACTCTTTAAAAATCAATCCTGATAAAACCGAAGTCCTAGCAATTCCGGCAAAAAATAACCCATGGAGCGGCTTGTTCTGGCCCCAAGAGCTGGGGGCCTGTCCCAGCCCAGCACCAGTTGTAAAAAGCTTGGGAATTAAGATCGACTCCGAGCTCTCCATGGTAAATCAAGTCAACTCGGTGGTGGGTACTTGCACTGGTCTGCTGAGACAACTGAGGAAGCTGGTTCCACTGCTCTCAGCTTCATCGCTGGAAACCATTGTACGAGCAACCATCGTCTCGCGACTCGACTATGGCAATGCGCTCTATGTCGGGCTCCCCCAGAAACTTATGAATAAGCTACAGGTGGTACAGAATGATGCCGCCAGGCTGATTTTCAGGTTGCCCAGAAGAACCCATGCCACTCCTTTGCTGCGCAAACTGCATTGGTTGCCGGTTAGGCAAAGAGCGAAGTTTAAGGGACTCTGTATTGCCCACAAAGCCTTTTACGGTCACGCCCCAGAGTACATAAGGGAACGTTTAATTAAATATGTGCCTAGACGGGCGCTCCGCTCAGCAGAAGCCGCCCAGATGGTCTGCCCGCGGGGTAACTGTGTTTCCAAAGGAGGGCGAGCCTTCTCGGTCCTCCTGCCACAACTCTGGAACCGGCTGCCCGATACTCTCCGTAAAGAACATGGTCTGCTCCCTTTCCGGAAGCAGCTTAAAACCATCCTTTTCAGAGAGGCTCTAGACATGACCTAATTCTTCCTAGTACCATGGTGACCACCCGGCCCTGACGCTGTTCTCTTCTTCCGAAGCGCTAAGAGACCTGTCGGTATTCACGCGCTATATAAGAATATAATAACATAACATAACATAACATTTCATTTAGGTAAGTTCTCTTTCCAGACCCCCGTACTTGGGAATGCTTCCAAAAGGGTACAATGTCTAGCCGTAGCCTTGTGAGTTAAAATCTGTCCTGCACGTTTGTTACAAGGGATCGGTAAATTTGGGTGCCCGGTTGTACAGGTCCAGCGAGATCTCTGAAATGTCAGTTTGGCATTCACACTGGATTCCCTCCTAACCATTCTATGTGTTAAAAGAAGTGACTTCAGTTACTTTTCACTATAATATAAAATGCTGGTCGAGTCATCTAGGTTAAGATTAGTATCCATCTCATTTAAGAGCTTTTTCACGTAAGCCAACCAGGGAATTCTGTCTCCATAGTCAAGGGCCAAACAATCTTTAAGTGCTGCTTTTGTAAACTTGGTTCCAGCCTTGCTCCAGATGCTACGCCAGGTAAGGTGTGCACTGGTGTTGATGGGGTCTTCAATATAGGGAACTGCAAGTTCGCTGTGGACAATGTATGTATAGGTAGATCGTGGTGCTGCCAAGAGTCTACACAAAAAAGTGTTTTCTAACACCTGTTCTGACTTACTCTCTACCATCCTTCATATGGCCGCCCCGTAGGTGGCACTACTGAAATGTTTGCTCTTATAAATGTGTAATATTGCTCTAACAGGCTTATTGCCAATTTTAGCAGCAAATCTGAAAATTGCTTCCGTAGTTCTCAGAAATTCATTTTGCAAATTTTCAGATGTGGGCCTGGTAGCTAGTGTAAGAAAAGTGTAGACCTAAATAAGTAAGATTCAGGGTTTCCTTTAATGCTTGCCCTTTGACAATATGTGTCTTCTTCCTAATTTTGCAGTCCCACATGCCATTACAAACATTTCACCTAAATTCAAGTACTTCAACTTGACCACTATCCACTATAACTCTTTGCAACTGCAATGTACTGTGAAATCTATATGCTTCACATAAAACACACTTTTTAAAAAAAAATTAACTTCGTGTTAAACAATTTTCCACAAAATCATACTTCGTACCAAAACATGGTTACGTTTACAATAACATTGTATTTATTCTGTTACATCAAAAAAAGAAGAGAATAGACTTTCTTGTTTTTCATATAATAATGAACATATCCATTTTTCTTTCATGCCCAATGCATTTCGGGCTCTTGGCCCTTCTTCTGGGGCATAAATCTAGAAATAACAAAGACAATCTGTTGTCAAACACAAATAATGCACAGGGAATCATCTCATGATTTTACATAGTCTTATCAAGGTATAGTGAACTCCCAGTTCAATCCAAAAACAGCAATGCACAAGAAATCATCTTCGGTGTATACATGGTGTTATCATGGTATTGTGACCTTCCAGTTCCATAAAAAACAATAAGATAGAAAAGTGACGAGAAAAGAAAGAAAAGATACCATCACCGATGGCCCAAATTCACTCAGGGTCCATTCTTAAAATTATTGTAAAACAAAATGATAAGCCACAGACGGCATGCTCTACATCTCCTAAGTAGGACCAGATTTCCCAATAGGTGTAGATAATTTACTTACTTCGTTAGCTTGACAAAGACATCTGAAATAAAACCATTCACAATGGTTACCAATCACGACGAACTAATGAGAAACTGATAGTGACGAGGTCTCTCTCGTTTCTACTAACCTTGTAGTTGCAGAGACAATGCCCTCCGCTCCTATTCTGACGATGAACCTTTAATGACCATGCGTTCCCGTTCGCTGAAAAGAAACCGATCAATCCATTAAATACCGCTCTACTGACTTTCCCCAGTGTACTCCCTTCTGTATCTCCACCCTACTTCCAAAGTACCCTCACCTCAGCAGAGTGCTCGTAGAAGACACTGAACCGCTTTCTTTTTTGCACGTCGGTCTGGCCGCCAGCTGATGCCTATCTTCTCATTGCACTGTAAGAATCACAGTGGACTTATTAAATATCGCTAACCCGAACTATCACTATCATCTCCCTTCTATGGCTCCCCCTCCTCGTCCAATATCCTCACCTCGGTAAGAGAAACTCTCAAGGAACGCGGAACCGCTCTCCGTTAGTCTCGACCGCGTCAATTAACCTGCCTGCTGATGTCTCTATTCGTCCTTAGAACGCGCCTGATAAACAAACGACGGACTATACCGTGAAACACGAATCCTCTAATTACCAAGATCGACGACGGACTGACCTCGTAATAAACACTGTACTACACCAGAAATGGTCGCCATTGTGAAACATGTTTCAACATTATCCAGATGCGAATAACCACACGATATTACGGTCCAATCAATGCAAAAATACAAGCCCACAGAGTGAAACAAAGAGTTGGAAATTAAACGAGAATACTCAGACATACACCAAAAGTAAACGAAGGGAAGTTGTATGGAGGGATGTGTTAAATTCTACTACTTTTTGATGAGATATTCTGCACCATCCACGTCTGCAAACGTGGTGGACCCTTAATATATATGTTTTTACAGAAAACAACCGAAATCTATTTTTCATTTAGACCTTTGGGATCTTGGGTGTCCAGTCTCCTTATCCAGAATATCTCTCTCTGTAACAAGGATCGGGGAAGATCTTTCCCTAGAGTGGGTTGTTTTCTGTAAAAAATATATATATTAAGGGTCCACCACGTTTGCAGGCGTGGATGGGGCAGAATATCTCATCAAAAAGTAGTAGAATTTAACACATTCCTCCATACAACTGCCCTTCGTTTACTTTTGGTGTATGTCTGAGTATTCTCGTTTAATTTCCAACTCTTTGTTTCACTCTGTGGGCTTGTATTTTTTCATTATTATTTTTTCTATCTGTGGTCTTGTATTTTTGCATGGATTGGACCGTAATATCGTGTGGTTATTCGCATCTGGATAATGTTGAAACATGTTTCACTATGGCGATCATTTCTGGTGTAGTACAGTGTTTATTACGAGGTCAGTCTGTCGTCGATCTTGGTAATTAGAGGATTCGCGTTTCGCGGTATAGTCCGTCGTTTGTTTATCAGGCGTATTCTAAGGACGAATAGAGACATCAGCAGGCAGGTTGATTGATGCGGTCGAGACGAACGGAGAGCGGTTCCGCGTTCTTTGAGAGTTTCTCTTACCGAGGTGAGGATATTGGACGAGGAGAGGGGAGCCATAGAAGGGAGATGATAGTGATAGTTCGGGTTAGCGATATTTAATAAGTCCACTGTGATTCTTACAGTGCAATGAGAAGATAGGCATCAGCTGGCGGCCAGACCGACGTACAAAAAAGAAAGCGGTTCAGTGTCTTCTACGAGCACTCTGCCGAGGTGAGGGTACTTTGGAAGTAGGGTGGAGATACAGAAGGGAGTACACTGGGGAAAGTCAGTAGAGCCGTATTTAATGGATTGATCGGTTTCTTTTCAGCGAACGAGAACGCATGGTCATTAAAGGTTCATCGTCAGAATAGGAGCGGAGGGCATTGTCTCTGCAACTACAAGGGTAGTAGAAACGAGAGAGACCTCATCACTATCAGTTTCTCATTAGTTCTTTGTGATTGGTAACCATTGTGAATGGTTTTATTTCAGATCTGTCTTTGTCAAGCTAGCGAAGTAAGTAAATTATCTACACCTATTGGGAAATCTGGTCCTACTTAGGAGATGTAGAGCATGCTGTCTGTGGCTTATCATTTTGTTTTACAATAATTTTAAGAACGGACCCTGAGTGAATTCGGGCCATCGGTGATGGTATCTTTTCTTTCTTTTCTCATCACTTTTCTATCTTATTGTTTTTTATGGAACTGGAAGGTCACAATACCATGATAACACCATGTATACACCGAAAATGATTTCTTGTGCATTGCTGTTTTTGGATTGAACTGGGAGTTCACTATACCTTGATAAGACTATGTAAAATCATGAGACGATTCCCTGTGCATTATTTGTGTTTGACAACCGATTATGTCTTTGTTATTTCTAGATTTATGCCCCGAAGAAGGGCCAAGAGAGAAATGCATTGGGCATGAAAGAAAAATGGATATGTTCATTATTATATGAAAAACAAGAAAGTCTATTCTCTTCTTTTTGATGTAACAGAATAAATACAATGTTATTGTAAACGTAACCATGTTTTGGTACGAAGTATGATTTTGTGAAAAATTGTTTAACACGAAGTTAATTTTTTTTTAAAAGTGTGTTTTATGTGAAGCATATAGATTTCACAGTACATTGCAGTTGCAAAGAGTTATAGTGCATAGTGGTCAAGTTGAAGTACTTGAATTTAGGTGGTTTCTGGACAGGCATGTTTAGGCAGCATGCACACCACTGTAGCACGCTGAGTAAAACAATTATTTTTGATTAAATTGAGATCAGTGTTTAAAAAAAGGAGTGCTACTCTCTTACACTTACAATTACAAACATTTCAACCAGATTCAGTTTCATATCTTTACCCTCCATATATGTGACAGAACCTTTTATCAGGTGTGGTAAGCCGTCAGCAGTTCATGATATAAATACTGCGTCATCGACATACAGAAGAATAAGGGTTGGGCGATCGCCTATTTTGGGGGGGGGGAGGGGGGGTGGAATCGGCTGTCAATTGTTGCAAATATTCGTCCACCCCATTTATATAGAGGAAAAAGAGAAAGAGTGCGAGCATACACCCTTGCTGAATTCCTCACCCGACTCTAAAACCTGCTGTGCATTCTCCATTAGTTTCATAGCGCAGCCGGGCGGTCAGGCTGCTGTGCAACTGGGACAAAAAGGAAATGATTTCAATGGGGACACGCAAAAGTTCTAGGGTCTTCCATAGCCTAACATGATCAACAAGATCAAAGGAGCTACTTAGATCAGCAACATATAGAAGGATATGGCCTTTTTTGCGGTAGTATATTTTCTTATGAGCAGGTTTAGGTAGATGCATTATCCCTGAGTACCAACTTCACTTCTGAATCCAAATTGTGAGTGGGTAAGCACGGTGTTGTCATTTGCCCATGTTTCTAATCTTTCAAGTAAAATTATACCAAGCAGTTTCACTGAAGAATCAGGTGTGAAAATGATCTGCAACATTGTGCATCCCCCGTTCCCTTTTTTTAAAAAAAAAGTCTGGATAATTATACTATTAGCCCAATTTGCAGGAATGCATTCTTTGGTCACCACTATACATACTTGTATTAGGATAGATCCTCAAAGTGCTGAATGAGATTTAAAGGCGTCTATGGGGACCCCATCTGGGCAAGGAGCTTTTCCGTTTACGCATTTTCCTGTTGCTATGTTGACTTCTTCAGGGGTAAAAATGAGTTAGAAAGGGGGGTTTAATGAGAAATAATTCATCAGGGAAAAAATCAACCACTTCGTTACCTGGATTAAAAAGCCCATCAAAGTGAGTTAGCCAATCTGCTGGTGGCACATGTGTCTCTACCATGGGGGACAAGGAGTCTCTAAGAAAAGGCTGATTGATGGTCTTCCAAAACAGTGTGGAGTCCCTTAGATAATCTGCCCGCTCAAGATCCGCCTATGCTTTTTCATGCAATTGGGTTTTCCTTACATCAAGGGCTTGCTTATACATAAGATATGTGACTTAACATCTTCCCTATTTCTGGGGGAGGCCTGTAAGGCTCTTTTCAGGATCTGGTTAGCGCTCTGGCAATGATGGTCAAACCATCCTGTCTTAGTCAATTTATCAGCCTTAGACCTCTTTTTTAAACTGGCCGCAAATGCAGCTGTAATTTTTCCAAAAGGTGTGATTAGTTTAAGCGGGCAGAAGTCCCATTCTGTGCATATAAAAAAGTAATTTTTGCTCAATTTAAATATTATTTTTTCTAGCCGGGCGAATTCATTAAAGCCTTTCCACCTGAGGTTTATCCCATTGTTGCCTACTCTCTCTATACAGGCGTCTAACTGTTCTCCATCCTTATAACATGTATTAATATTGAGGGCTAAAAGCAATGAGTGATCGCTAAAATGGCTCAACTCTACTGTGGGTAAGTTGGCCATTGGCAGTCTATGTTAGGATATCAGTATATGGTCGATAAATGAGGAGTTCCCCGCACTCCCCGAAGGCCGGTAACACACTTTTCTTAATTCCTGGGCTCTGCACCAACAAATCCAGATTAATAGTTATATATATCTTTTCATTTAAAGCCTCCCCATATGTTTCATGTAAGAAATGGGATTAGCCATTCCCGTAATCATCCAGAAACCCACATGCTTCATCAGTTAAAATATGGCATCAGGCAATATTAAAATCTCTCACCGAAATATACACATAGTCAGACTTGATGTTAGTAACGAAACAGTCCAAACTTTTCCTTAATTCAGAAGGTACAAGGCTTTTACTAGAGTCAAATCTGTTGTTGTAGTAGTTGATCAGTACAGATCCTTGTTTTTCTTTAGTTAGTAGATATAGAAGATGAAAGAAAGGTGAACTAGTGTAAGCCTTCACCAGCATTAAAGGGGTTAAGGTTGATATTAGAACTGCTAGGCCCTCTATGCTCTCCCGCTGGGCTATGGTGTTATGGGGGTAATGATGGAGGAATAGCCTTCAATATGGAACGTTCCCTTCTGCAGGTTTCTTGTAGGCAGACCAAATATGATCTCCTTATCAGCTCCTGCCACCCAGTATTGCCACAATAGCCAAATTGCTTCCACAGTCCAGTTGCCCTAATTGTCAGTCCTGCTCATCGCAACTCCTAAGGTGGAAAAGTGGTTAGCTCCCAACAGGGCATCTCAGGTTGTTTCACTGCGTTATGACCTTGCTCAAAGAAGGATCGGGTAGGAGGATCCAACGGGGGGTCTATAAAAGAAGCCCAGAGGGACAGCTCCATGTCCATCCTACGTTGCTGTCTGTAGTTTTGGTCGGAGAGTAGTAATTGACCAGGGATAGCCCGCAAAGCTGACGATGATGCAATCTCCCAGGCCTTGCTTCTTATTGTGGCCCACCCATGCTACTCATCTTACCATGAGTATATCGCAACTTAAGGCATTTGGCGCACATATCCGATGTGATAGCCAGTGTGCCACTTTATTGTGTAGGTCCCTCAATGACTCTGTGGAACCCGGGGCAGTTTTTGGGACATCTTTCAGAACAATAACCTATGGGGCTAGATGTAATATGTCGTCGGCTGGATTCGTCTGTCTCGTACTCACTTTATTCTGTGGACATATGGGTTTCATAGGCAGGTTTAAGTTCTGGTTTAAGGGGAAGCAGAGAGGATCCTCTCCACACTTGCTATTGTAGCGCAAACAGGGGGTTTGGAGTGCCTTATCTTTAGCTGGGCCTTTCTTGGTCAAAGACTTGGGGTCCGATGGCGAGCCATTATGAAACTCTACTAATAAGTTATGGCTGGGAAAAGAGTTCTTGTGGGTGCCCACAAGGTCAATTCACACTTTGTTCTAGAGATGTCATCCGGTTCTTAATTTCTCGAATTTCTGCTAGTAATTTATTCTCTATATTGCCAAGCTTGCTGTGAATCCTTTTTACTAGAAGTTCAAGGCCGTTAGGGGGCAATGGTTCGGATTCAAGAGTTAGGCCTAGGGGCGGCAGCTGGGTTTGATTTTGCAGGTTTTTTGTCTTGACAGCCCCCTCTTTGCCAGGCTGTCTGCTCTTTTTGGCAGGGGGTGAGATTAACTCATGGCTGAGCGGCAATTCTATGATCTCTAATGGTTCCCTGAGCACGCAGGAGGGTCAGGGAGAATTAGGTGCAATCCCGGATTGGACACAGCAGGGTCTAACACGGTGGCTGTGGTTAGAGGTTCAACAACAGGCTCGGTAATCCCACTATGCAGAGCACTTTTAGTAGCCACCAGTCTAGCATCAGGGTTCTCAATTTCGTTGTTAATCAAACCCATGGCATCGGTAAGGTTAATGACAGTACTAGCTTTCACAGGGTTCGTGCTCTTGGCCATAGAGGCTTGGGTTAGTTTACATTTTCCCATAATGGGCGCAATAGATATCAGCTACATGGTTGACACACAAGATGTAATCTCAAGTAGCCTTACCAGAAAAAGAATCAAGATGTACCGGAATGCAGCAGACAAGATGGTAGGCCCAGCCTCGGTCGGCCGCAGACAGGCCGGGGCTTTGCGTGGTCCTGCGCCACGCTCAATAGCGCGAAGTGTAGACAGGTGAGGTGCTGCAAGGGGTTGTGGGACATGTAGTCCCCAGCAGCTCCCCCCAGGAACAACAGCAGAATGTCCACAGGAACAAGGGAGCGTCGGCGTCTCCCCAGCAAGGAGCATCTGGAAAAGCTGTCAGACACCCACGGAAAGCAGGAACAGTAAACACCAGTGTCCATGGATAGCGTGTCCCCCACACCAAGGGACTGCGCTGTTCTTAAATAGCGCCAAGTGTAGGCAGGTGAGATGCTGGCAGGGGGCTGTGGGACACATGGTCCCCAGCGCCTGCACACTGCAGCGGCTCTCCACAGGAATAACAGCAGAATGGCCACAGGACCAGGGGAGCATTTCCTCGGAGTCTCCCCAGCAAGGGGTGTCTGGAAAAGCTGCCAGACACCCATGGAAAGCAGGAGCAGTAAACAACAGTGTTCCATGAATAGCGCGTCCCCCACACCACGGGACTGCGCCACGCTTCATAGCGCTACGTGTAGACAGGTGAGGTGCTGGCAGGGGGTTGTGGGGCATGTAGTCCCCAGCGGCTCCCTCCAGGTATAACAGCAGAATGTCCACAGGATCAAGGGAGCATCTCCTCGGTGTCTCCCCAGCAAGAGGAGTCTGGAAAGGCTGTCAGACACCCACGGCAAGCAGGAGCAGTAAACAACAGTGTCCATGGATAGCGCGGTCATTCGGACATCCAACTGAAACTCCTTACTTTTGGAAATAAGTGCTTGGCAAAGCGTCTTCAACCAAGCGGAGGTCAATCTGTGGCCAGCAGAGGTCAGGGCAGCTATGTGGGAGTCGTCAAAGTGCCAGCGCGGAAATGACGCATCCTCTGTACCACTGGATAGGTGAGAAAGGGGTGTTTTGAGCGATTGGGATGAAATGCACTGCTTCAGCTAACACCTGCTGCTTGATTTTGAGGTCTGGTGTTAACCAATATCTTTTCATGTTATTAAAATGACACACACAATATATTTATTTAGAGTGGCTTCAGCCAGCCCACATCATTCATTGGTCTGGTACTGTGACATCACCAATTTGCTGCTGCGCACGACAGGGTACATTAAAAACCCCACTTCACCACTGGATAACTTTACTACGAGTTTAGTAATTCTGCCATTTCACAAGGAGCACCGCTACACAAAAAGTAGTTAAGTAGTGTCGTTCAGTAGATGGTTATGGTTTGAGAGACCAAAGAAGTATTTTTGCCTGTAGCCAATATATATATAGAGAAGAGAGATCGCGAGTGCCCCCCATTTCCAACATCAATAACGTTTTATTTAAAAAAAAAAAAAAAAAATATATATATATATATATATATATATATATATATATATATATATATATATATATATATATATATATATATATATATATATATATATATATATATATATATATATATATATATATATATATATATATATATATATATATATACTCTCAAAAGGCTAGCAAACAACGCCAGACCTGCTGCCTAGGCCAGTTCTTGTTTTGTTTTTTACCCAGGATGGGAAGATGCTGTGTGTAAAGCAGTCAAAATTACAGATAACAGCAGAGACCGAGGACATTTTCTGGGCAAACGAGTTAAACGCGAGGCAATCCGAGACAGATGGAGAGTAATAGAGAGGTCAGGCAAGGAAGAGAGGGTGGGGGGCCATTGGAGCAGAGTAAAGAGAGAACAAAATGCAATATTTGGTTAGTGTTCTGACAAGCTATGAATCAGCGGCAGGTTAGATGGCTCGGGGCATGCTGGCCCTCCACTGCTACAGGAGCTGGCAAATCGAGGCCGAGCTCCACACTCACAGAATAATGTGTTTGTACCAGGAATGAATATTTAATCGACACCTTGTATCAGCTCGTCGTCCCTGCAAAATTGCTGCGGCATTCGGTCAACACAAGAATCCAATAAAGCCGTGACATGTGGACGGCTCACTCTGAGCTGTGACGCCAGGTGATTGACGAGTCAGGCGAGGCGTCCGCGGGACTCATTCAGTATATGCCCGCGGGAGAGTCAGCGCGGGGTCATGAGAGGATAACAGGCCTCGCAGATTGTAATACAGCTCAGGCCTCGTCTCAGCAACCCAACGAAGATGAGACCGCGGTGCCACAAACCGGAGGGGTCAACAGAGAATTCGCAAAGAAAGCAGGCGGGAGTGTGCAGACTGCTCACATCAGTGTTAGGCCTGGGCCGGGAGCATAAGGTTCTTGACACTGGTTTTTGGTCAACGAGAAAGAGGTACTTTATATAAGAAAATATATATCCATGTGAAATACTGTTTGATTGTTGAATTATGTGATAGATATAAAATGAAGAGGTACTTTATTAAAAAAAAATGAAACGTTTTAATAAATGAAAGTAGCATTTCAAAGGGATTATTTAAAATAAAATAAAAAATACCTCTCGCAACTTCATTTTGCATTTCTTTCCAGCCCAAAGAAATGCAAAATTAAGTGCCTGGCTCCTGTTTTTAAACGTATTATTTTATAGCACTACAATAAAGATGGGAAAGGCAACGCAAGTGCTCAGGGCCAATCTTGCATACAAGGGACTTCCCTGGTAATCAAAGTATGTCATTCCGTCCTCAGGTTATGCAGTGCTGGATATCCAATAGGAAGCTCGATGGCTGACATAGCTGTATTCTGTTTGTTATTTAATTTAGGAGATGGTCTCTTTAACGACACCAGCTGTTCGTCACTGAAAACCGAGACAAGGATCTTTTCAGAGGGCTGGAGAAATGGACTACAGTACGATGTAGGGTGCAGTCCAGGTGGAGAGGTGGCAATTCTGTGGTACAATGTGCACTGGTCCGGGTGGCGGACTGCTTCTTAAAGAGCCCTACAGTTCGGATGTCACAGTTACAACCTGTGGCAGAAAGTGCACCACAATGTGGCACTGTGTTATAATGTGCACCACTGGGGTGGCAGAGTTAAAACACTATGGCATTGTATGCACCGCTCGGGTGGTGGCGTTTACAACATGCACATGTCGGCTGTTTGCCCAGAGCTCCTTCAAGCTGGGCTGCTGTAAGCTTTCTCTCTGGCCCTTCAAGGGATGTGCTGCTGACCTCTGACTGACAAGCTTCATATATCCTGCCATTGAGAGCAGCATTAGACAGCCCAGTCTCACCTAGATCACACCTTACAATTTTTTCGGAACCAGATCACGAGGAGCGGTTGATGGTTTTACGTCACCCTGACAAAATGTCGGCATGACCCCTGCTTTTTATATCCCCTGTAGCATGTGCGGACATGAACAGTAGCAAATGCATTTGGTCAGCTCAACAAACAGACTGCATCCAGGTGCTTGAATGGCAGGTGTAATGGTTACAGGACAGAACGCATGTTATGGAGCTTGTAAGGATGACAGGCAAAGTAGTCCCTGCTGGAATTCAATCATATTCCTGTAGATATCTGGGTGGGACCTTAACCAATCGAGCCGTCCTACCAGCCTAGGGCACTTTATATTACACAGCGTTATTTGCAACAGGAGCATTTTAAACCTGGGTTGGGTGTTGTACATGTAACAGTGCATGTGCACTGTGCATGTCAATGAAGTTGGGCGTTGGGGTTTCTCTGTGAACAATGCACTAGCTCTCATTACGGGAAAGGTTGGAGACCCCAGAAGGACAAGGTGTCTGAATGAATCTGAGAAGGATCTGGGTGTAATATTGGAACATAAACTAGAGGAGTGGGAGGCTGATGGCTTCCGTAAACTCATGTACCTTAAAAATAGCTCACATTTTGAAGTTTCTCAGGCCCCTCACTGAGTGGATTCATACTACCCGGCTATTTTACAAGTCAGTCTGCGCATTCAAGCATAGAACACTGGATTTACCATTAATAGGGTCCTTGGAAACATTCAGCAAAGAGTGTGGCTAAATCTTGCAACATTATGTTGCAAGTCATCAGGAACAAGTTGACTTCCATCCTAGGCCTGTATATATATATGGCATTAGGAGGTCTCATGACGCTTCACCGAGGACACTGCAGCACAGTGCACACACACCTCCATAGAAACCTGAAATGTGACCACAAATACTGCTGAGCTCTGTGTGGCACTGCGGCTCACCTGGAAGTCAAGACATCACCATGGGATCACGCTGCTATTTGAGGCATTTAGCTTGGATGCCATAAGGAGAAAAAAGTTGGATATTCCTTCCTGCTCTCCCTCCGATTGCCGAACATCTGCAGCAGAAAATGTTCTATACTGTGGAACTTGATGTTAGAACTGTATTAGAACTCATTCCATTTCAGGTTCACTCCTTAGACTCTGGTACTCAGATCTACTCTTGGTAAATTTGATGCTTTCTTGTTAATCATAGGGATAAAGGAGATTTAGTATGTAGTTCCCCCTTTGAGAGCACTCCGATCAAGCTATCAACACAATGTGTAGGCGTGATTCAATGGTTAGACGACATGTGGATGTTATGTGCTTTTCTACAGGGCTTTTCTAACATCTGTATGATCCTTTTGCGTTTTTGATAACAGGGCAAACTTTGACAGTTTGTGGCTCTACATTAACCGGAGTCAAGTGGTCTGTTGACAATGTATTAGACTGCATTTTGTACCGAGTAAAAGGAAGCCACACTGGATTGTAGCTGCTGAAATTACAATATTTTCTAGCAATGCACTATATTGGATGGTGATTGGTAATATTCTGATAGGGATGGGAATGGGGCATTATGTGCATAAATGCGTGCTCCAAACGACATTGCTTTTTTGTTTTGCTCCAATGCATAAAGAGACATGAAAGAGGTGGCAGGGAGTTAAGAGATATGGACAAAGCAGGAACAGGGAGAAGAGGCTTGAGAAACGAGATACAAGAAACCAGGTAAGAAAAATAGGGGGAAGGTGGAAGTGAAGCAGGGTGGTGAGGAAGGAAGAACGGATGGAGAAGCGAGACTAGAGAAACTGGTGACCCGATGGACACGTGTTTTGCCCGTCACAAACTGGTTTGTGGCTACAAAAATGCCATTTTGCTATGTAAAAAACTCCTGAAATGTCAAGGAGATACGTGAAAAGTACAATCTGAGCAGAAGGTGATCTTATATCTCACAGACTACGCACAGAAGTGAAGTCATCTTTACGCAAGTGAAGGTTCTGTGTTTTCTGCACCTCCTGGACTCAGGCAGTTATCTCATAGGAGCTACAGCAGGTGTCATGTCGGAGTTTTCTGTGTAGGTTTTTAACAACTTCCTGGAGGCAAAGTTAAATAAAATAAATAATCCCATTGTTTTCCCAAGACCCCTCAGGAATTGCAGAACACCAAGGTGGAATTCTCCATAAAGCATGTGAGTATGGGATCTACGTCTTGTTTTATCCACCAAGTGCCACACAATTCCTGTACCGCAATAGCAAAACCCAGCATTGAATCAGTATACAGGTTGGTTGGAGTGTAGGGTGAAATATTATAGATCTTATGGGAAGGTACTCGTGGGTTACCCATGGCTCCTACATGTTCAAGCGCTGTCTTCTACTCCTTTCTAGCGAGAATGAGTGCGGAGATGGCTCCTTATTAGTCAAGTCACATAGAAAAGTTCATAACAATACACCAGTATTCCTACACTGTACATCAACGACAAGGATATTGTGACTATTTTAGGTGACAGCACGTATACTATGCATTACTGGCTCCTCGCACCATACCTCAGTGCTGTGACACCCAGGGAAAGAAGGTACAACATTGCGCACAAGTGATGGAGCAGGGTTTTCGTGAAATAAAACTTGTTCGGATTGAACCCTCAGTAACATTTACTAATTGTGTGCACTGAAAATTATGTGGTAAAACCAACTAACGTTAGGGTAAATGCTACTGCGCAAGCGTGTACTAAAGTACTGAACTAGGCCGCAAATGCTTCTTGACAAAACGAAAATAAAAGACTAATGCTGCTTTAAATGCATGCTATTAATATTTGATAGGAAAATAATAATTAACAGGGGTTGCGCATGGATAGATGCAGAATTGGGTTGGTGCGTAATAAAAAACCATTATAAGTGAATAATAATGCCTGTGTTTGTTTTCCATAGAAGTATGATTTTCTATTCTGCATGAGATTAAGGGTTAACAGAATAAAAGAATAAATGACTGAAAAGTTAGAAGTCTGAAAGCGAAGAGGAAGATGGACAGAGATTTGTCCTTCAAGAATCCTGAGTGCCTGCCAAGAACTTTGCATGAAAAACGATTTGATTCATCAAGCAGGGGAGACACTTCCTCTGGAAAGGCACGAGCGGCATAAATGTTACGAAGTTTGCTACATAACCGGCAAAGAAGGAAGAGAGCATTTTGATAGTGACTTGAAATATATTTCCTGTGGTGGAAGTTGACGTGTGGAATAGATAAAACCATGGGACACTTAGTCAGTTGATCATGTCGAGAGTGGTATGACAATACACCCCCTTCCTTAACCAATCAAGTGTAGAATAATCCTTCGCTAGATACAAGTGTGGGTTGGACTTTTGGGTTTTTAGGGTATAATTGAGGTGCCTAGTGGGAGGGGTTTAGGCTGTTCTAGGCGCTTGGTGGTTGCGGTTCTGTCTGTTTGGAGATCGCCGTTGTCGTCGGTTTGCTGTTCTGTCACCTGTCTGCTAATTCCTGACTTAGGGGCTCATTACGATGCCGGACGGAAGCCCATCCATGCTGGTGGCGGAAAACGTTCATTTTCCCGCTCCAGGTGCGGTCATTGCGACCACCAAATTACAATGGTCCTACAGAGGCCATTTACCGTCCGCCGCGGTCTGTCAGGCTCCGCACGTTTTTTGTGTACGCAAGGGTGGCGGACGGAGCCAATAGAGCAGGACCGGCATGCGGAAACACGTTCCATCCGCCAACCAGATTACGATGTTGCAAACAGCCATTCCCACCGCCGCGTAAAAACCACCACGTTGCGGATGGTGGAAACACAACAACGGAGAGGAAAAGCCGATACAGTACCCATCAAACCCCCAGAGCCGCCATGGATCCTGCACTACAGGCCTTCCCGCTGCACTACCTGCTGCACCTCCGGCAGACAAGACGCCACCGCGCTCAACAGCAGAGGTACGTACCAAACATCTCCACGCATGCAACCCCTGAACAACTACAACTCCCAGCAAGCGTGGCGGCACCACAACCTGCCAAATGCAAAGTGCGAGGCTCACCCAATCCACATGAGTGACCATCGGTGCCCCTGAAGGCAATTGGGGCCAATGACAAGCCCCGCAGTTGCAAAAGCACGCACACCACAATATCAAAATATGTACGCCGCCGAAGGCCCACATTGGCTGATGGCTCATTCACAAAGTGTGTGCCACACCACGGCGGCCTGGAAGCTGCGAACGCAATCCTGCAACATTCAATTGGGGCTAATACGTGTCATCGCTGTGGATGCCAGCTACCGTGCATGCAAACATACTGCATTTGCATTGTCGCCATGCAAATTGCATCACACATCACAACTCATTCGCCTAAAGTGATTGGTGCACCCCATGTGTAATGTTGTGGGCCACAAGGCCCCCATGCAGATCAAGTAACCATACACACAGAAACAGTACTTGTATGGGAGAACTGGCCCAGGGCACGTACGTCCGGCCCCGTTTGTTGGCAGGGTCACATGTCCAGTGACGCCTGTGCTGGGTGGCTGTGGGTTGGGGGGTAAGACAGCCCTCTGGGAGTGGCTGGTACATCAGAACAACTAGAACAGTGACCAGATGCTCACTACACTGTGAAGGTATGAGAGAGTGTGACTTTTGAGTCAAGTCATCACACACATGGTATGTCCAAGAAAGGAGAGAGAAATTACATACATTGTCATGCCTCGTGGCCAGCATGTACTGAAATGGGTGAAGGTGTCCAAAAAGACAAAGGTCTCTCGCACTGCACCAATGTTGTGCAATGAAACATCCAACCTGTGAACATCACTTGTATATCCCTTGGCATCTGACTGGCGTTTCTTGGCCAGGGCTCGTCTTGTGAAGGGCCAGTGATGTGGGCAGACAATTAGAGGTGTCCATAGTCTGCAAATCATACATGCTTGTAATCCCTAGCACTTCCAACACACTGGTGTGGCGTGCAGTCTGCCTAGCTGACATTGCCTGTAAATGTTCTCACACACGTCATAGGAGTGGACATGTGGAACAAACAAACATAGCTCTGACCCACATCATCTGACATTGGCAGCCTTGTGGGCATGTATACACAATCAATGTGTATTTGTGCCTCATTCAGGTGAACATTGCAATGTCTGTGACGCTAAATCCTCACACACTCACGCAGGACTGACCCCATGATGTTCACATGTGTCTGTCCCCCGTGCTGTACATCCATGTTGCGTTGTCCAGATGACACTCACTGCCCTCATACTGTAATGTTGTTGTGAATAGGGGGACTAAAGTTTGCGCCCGTGCAGTGACAGCAGCTACATGCAACTCAGCACTGATACTGGGAAACACAAGTGCTGTGCCATCTAACCACAGGGCAGCTCATCCTTGATGTAGCAGTGTACTATATGCCACACACAATGACTTCTTTGGATGTTGTAGTGTCAGTATGGCGTGTGAGTGAAGAAAAACAACGTCTGAATGCAGGTCACTTGCGCATTTCACGTGACCATGAGTCCTCTCAATGTTGTGGTTGTGTGAGTCTCTGGGTAAGCTGTTCACCACCCAAACATGATCCGTGGCCCTGGCAGTGATGGCACGAAGGCCAGTAGTAAATGGCCACATTCATATGAAACGTTCCTCCGAACATTGTTTACCTTCCTGTTCTGGGAGTTGCGGGATTGGGCCTGAGCCCTCTCTCACAGGCACCCCCAATCACACATCTCCTTTCAGAAAGGTGGGCTGTGTCCCCACCTACTCGTGCAGCTAAAATATGGGCATGGCGAAGGGGACAAATCCTCTCTTCTGCACCGGATAACCTTAACCGTTCTGCTGTGTGGATATCTCCTTTTCAATTCCACAGGGAGAAGAAAAGTTTATTTCTCCGGATTCACCTTACCTGGCCACTGCAGCTGCTTATCAGATCGGGCAGTGAGTAGGAACCGAGCAGGTGAGAGAATGTCTGGCTATTTGTTCTTCATAAAATCATCAGGGAAGGCCCAGCAAGACACATACTTCCTGTATACTTCATTTAAACATTTTGTATCTTAATCAAGGCTCTGCCACGGATGTAAGCCAACAATAAAAATGTACAGATAACTGGTGATTAATGATCCTGCCAATCCTTTGTCTGTTGGTAGTTTTGAAATGCAGAAAAACTGCATTTGATGTGGATAGCTCAGTGGGCTACTGCCTTTGTCACAGAGATACTTGTGTAACTTGCAGTTCAGAAGTTACAATCCTATCATAGGACAGTGACCTAGGAACTGTCATCAAAGAGCTGCATGATAACCTGAATTAATAGTCAGAACTTAGCTTTATTTCTGGGTTGTAACATAGTCATAACTTCCCCAGTCTTTCATCATTCGAATGTTGCCATAAAGAGTTTGTTGGGGCAGATATACACCTTTATCAGCAAAGCCAACCCCCAACCACTGGGGTGTGCATTAAATCCTGAGTTAGTGCTTCTCCAAACCAAACGCCATTAAAAATCCTGCCCACCAGTATGGATGACATGTGATTCACACACCTTGTAATCCTTATTGGCTTTCGTGACATTCCCTGTAGACTGATTTACTTACATACTTGCATGATTGATTGTCTCTGTACAATGTGTGCGTGATGTAAAGTACTGTCACACCCTACACTGATATCAGCAGCGCTATACAACAAATGAAATGCACATGAGAGAGTGGCTATGGAGAGATGAGGGGCGCTGGACGAGGGTGGCAGTGAGGGAATCCGAGGAGGAGGGCATGAGTGAGAGCCTGAGAAGTGTCACTTGCCTGATACTCCCACCTCAGGAAACCTCCTCCTCCCATCAGGAGGACATTATATGGAAAAAACACTTTTTGAGAGTGATAACATTTAGAAAGAGATTTTGGAAGAAAAGAATGTGTTTCACTGGCCCTTGTAAAACTGAGGAGAGATAAAGGAGGGCCCTGAAGCAGGCCTGGCGAGAGATAGAAGTGACAAATCGGGCCCGCAGTGGCCCACCCGAATGCATCGTTGGCCCACACAAATTAAAATTCCTGGAGCCGGGCCTGCCTGGGAGGCATCCCAAATGTTGATGGGAGCCATTGATGGTACCCACATTGGCCTCGTTCCACCACAGGCAAGTGAACCCATCTAAAGGAACCGCAAACACTACCACTCCATCAACGTGCAAGTGGTATGCCAGGCGGATCAGATCATCTCACACGTGTGTGCAAAGTATCCGGGTTCGGCACATGACTGCTACATCTGGCGGAACAGCACCATCCCCCCGCTCACAACCCACACATGCCCAGTGACGATGACAGTGGTGAGGAAGAAGGCCTTGACCAGCGTCAACAGTTCATCGTCAACTACTTCCGTAGAGTCTAAGTTAACAATGAGCAACCATGACTGTGTCTGTGTGCCTTGCTGTTGTGTCACGAACTTTGACAATTGTTCCTGAGATTTTGTACACATACTGGACTATGCGCAGGATTAGAGAACTTGGGCATGCAGGGACTGAGCACCCCGAAGCACCCTCACGCACAGGACACAATTGCTATACTGCCTCACTAGCTCTCCTACTCACTCAGAGGCATTCAAGCGCCTGTACACAAGTAGATAAGTTGAAGACAAGAAACGGTTTTAAATGTGAAGTTTTTACTTCAGTGTCAAAGCATGCAACATACGTGCCACAACAGGTTGAGAATGCATGAGTACCTAACCAGTAACCACAGTGACATATCCATTTAACATGAAGCAAGATGTTGCATCAATAATCCCTCTGGACATAGACCCACGAGCATATCCCCCCCACCCCTTGCAGGAAGGAGTTGTATGGGATGTCCCTGGTCTATGGGCTTTGTCAGCAGACCCCATTACTCAGCCTATATATGGTGAAATTTACATCACATTTGCTGTGTCGCTCTCATCACTGGATGGATCACTATCCAAGTGTGGGGCATCTAGCCCGCCTTCCCATGACATCTAAAGGGGATCTGTGTCCTCTTGCACCTGTGAGACTTTGTTGAGTCGGGTGCTAGGGCCAGACCAGACCAGAATGACAAGGGACAATGTTCTCCGACCACGGACAGAATGTTCAGACAGTACTCCTGGACCGCGCAGAGAACAAGCTCTGCAGACACTTCTCATGTGACAGACATATACTAAGGTACTTGCAGGGCACAAGTCCTATAAAAAGTGGGGGGACTGACCAAGTAAGACAAAATGCAAATGACCTCACAACGTCACGACGTAGCGCTATGAAAGAAGTAAAATAGTGCGACTAAAATGATTTGTGCAAATACTGGGACAGACTAACTCATCTGACAGTCTTACAGTGTCTGCATTGATATACAGGGACAGAACAAAGGCAAAAGCATGCCTCTCTTAAGTACCTGTGAAGAGAAGGCAAGCTGTGTGCCTATGTTTCCCTCTGTGGCATCTACATTTAAATGTAAGGTTCAAGGCGGCCCCCAGTCAGCATATACAAACAAAAGGAGGCTGGATGGCCCCTTTACTGCGGCCCAGCTGGAGGTGAAAAAAGGCTCCCTCGCTGCATGTTGCTGCTGGGAAAGCAGTCAACGTGCAGGTGCTGCTGAACGTGTCCCGGTGTCTGGCAAGTACACCGGGACAAGTTCAGCATATTTCTGTGGGGACCAACTTCTTGGCAGGGGGGACGGCGTCCACCCTGTAAAAAGAGGGGGGACACAGTGTACCTGCGTGTACCCCCAGACTCGAGCCCTGGGTACTTGTAAAACAACTACGCCATGTAACATTCGTGCGCTACAGCTGCATAATCGAAGTCAGACTCATGCCAGACGACAATGTCCACGACGGTCAGATGACAGCCTCCACTTGCTCAGGTCTGTGGTACCAAGTGAAACAGACCGCAGAGCTCAGCATAGTCAAAGCCAATGCAGACAGGGCTAAAGTCAGAGAGCTGGATGACAATTTTTGTCAGGAGGCGTGAAGAAAGGTAAACGAAAATTGAATTAGTCACCAACAGTTCCTGTTGCTGTTAAGTAGTTATGAATCCAAGAAGGCACAGGCAGCTTCGAAGGCAATCAGTTCCAAAAGACGATCCAAATCATCTTCAGCGAAAAGGACCGCCATCCAATCCAGCAGTCTGAAGGAACAGATGTGCTCCTCGCACTACGAGGTTGAAAGGAGCATCCCATCGCAACCTGGGAGAGGTTCGATGTAGGCATGGCACAGGAGCCATTGCGCAAACGCACAGCGCAGCTGTCAGCCTGTCTGACACATTTAAAGGCATCCCATAAACGTGTCTCACCGAAGCAGTCCTGCTCGTGGACCAACAAAGGACTCACCCACAGCTCATGATCCAGGTCAGCAAGGTATGTGTTTGAAAGGCAGACATCCATGGCCCACTTAAACAGACATCTGCTACAGGAAGAGACAGGTTGCACGCAGGTGAAATAGGCATAGCGGAACATTAGCCTATAACTGATGCGCAGCACAGCCAATGGGACACATCCAAAGAGAAGCTGCATGCGGTCACGGTACAGTTGCAACTGACCGGGCTCGGCCTGGCCCACAGGATGGTCAGACATGGCGTGAGAGCACTCTTAGAACCAGCGCTCAGCTGTACAGCCAAAGTAATGATCTGCAACCGCTAAATGCAGTATGGAATTTCGAGGAATGACACCCGGTGGTACTCCAGGAAAAGTATGAAAGGAAGGGACAAGGCCAGAGCCCACAAGTCTGAAAAAAAGTATGCAACGGCCTTCGGTATCAGACGCTATCAATAATTTGTGTGTCAGTTTTCACCGAGAAAAAAGTGGGAGTGCCGTGTTCAGCAGTGACTGAATTGTGCGGGACGGTCAAGACACCTGGAATTCGAAGGTCTCCGGGCTGATGTGGGAGCGACTACTTGTCTAAACAGAGGCCCATTGTGCATGCACACTTATTGAAGTATGCTTTTGCTGTGGGAATGTGAGGCCACAAATGACTATCCACAATCACATATGGGGGAGTTAGCAGAACATTTCCACAAAAGGAACACGTTGTGCAACAGTTCCTATATACGTGATGCCTGGCCTGTGCACGCAGCAGTTGCGCTCATGCAGGAGAAGCGAAGTACGTTTGGAAAATAGATTTAGCGTGGGTATGTTGTCAGGGACTGGTGTTCATGTGAGTAAACATGCATAAATCGCACATGTCACATGAAAAGCCCTGTGCAACAGTACTTGAGTGTGTGAATGCGACAATGTCACCATCGTCCACATGACAGGATGTGGTGTGATGCTGGCTCTTGTGGGCACACTGCTAAGGATTTCATTGTTCTGCGCTATGTGATCAGTGACGACTTCCATAATAAACAACAAGAGAGTGAGGAAAGGATTAAATGGGGCTACGTCCTCTTCCCCAAGTTAATTAGCAATAAACAACGTGGACAAGCCCACAAAGAAATGTGGTCACTTCAGGTGACACATTAATTTGTACAGGAGCACAGACATCCAATGGATGTTTAAAAAGACCCCTCACCCACCAACCTAGTTGGTGGCATGCTTCATCATTGGGGTCCCAGCTGGGCTGCCGAATGCAACCCAGCTGTGCTACAACGCCTGATTACACCGGAGCGGGTATTGTGTTGTGAGGTGAGTGCTCTATGTGATGTGACAAAATGTTAAAAATGTCTCTAAGAAATGCCCTTGTAAAAATGTTTTAAAAAAGGGTCTTAGGACATGGTTAAAAACACAGGCAGGATATAGTGAAGGTAAAAATTGTACTTCAATATCCATGTTGATGTTATTAGGGGGGTGGGGGCACACTGCTTCACCTCCCTGCACAGTCCATCCCTTAGCATTCTGGTAAATGCAGTTCAGTCATGATGCTTACTTGTCATGGGACTGAAGTGTCTCACCTGATTTGGGCAGGGAGAGGTACAGAGACTCGAGTGGATTGTGGCAGCTTCCTCAGCAGACACTGATCACAATGTATCTTACCTCTACTGATGTAGGAAGAGAACGCAACACACATGTGTCTAGAGAATCACAGCACTGACCTGCACCAACCTTGGTGACACACGACAACGGTGACACAAGTAAGCATTTCAGCTGAACTGCATTTACCAGGATGCTAAGGGGTGAACTGTGTTGGGAGGTGTAGTTGTGTGCTCCAGTCCCCCAACTGTCCATGTTGATGGTGTTGGCCGGTGTTCTCTGGAAGGCATGTTGTACAGTGTTGCCTAGTGGTGTGCTTTTGCAGTTATTCCATGATATGTCAACGCACTGTTATTTCCTTGTGTCTATCCAGGTTCCTCCACTCTCTCAATGGATTTTCGCTTTTACATCTTCGGATACATTGCGATGCGAGTTAACAGGATACTTACTGTAATGAAAATGCATTTGACACCAAGGCATACTGTTGCGAGTTGTGTTAATTTTACAATGAGTTACAGGTGAGGGGTGAAGTTGAAAGTGATGGTACATGGATGGTTGGGGTAGAACACACAATGGTAGAGTTCCAAAGTCCAACCGAACACTCCCATCCTTGTGGGAATGTGGGTTCTGATTTACGACAGAGTCAATGCTCGGTGTTACAGTGGTGACATCAGCGGTTGCTCCGTGAACTGGTACGGCACGGTGCTGTGCCACATGCTCGTCCGCTGGCTTTTTCGGACGCCCCCTCTTCTGTTTGCCATGGGGGAACCTGCTGCATGCTCAGAGGTGTCTGAGGATTTGCAGTGGTGTGACACACCCCTCCGTGTGGCCGCTGCTGAGGTGGTGTGACTATCATCCGGCTGGCCAGGGGGCGGGGAGCGGGCAGCTATTAGAGCAGCAGGCATGTCCCTCAGAACACCCATGAGCTGGCCCATGTACTCAGCAATTTGTCCCAAGCGAGTGTCCATGGACCTCTGCAGCAGGCGCTGTTCCTGCAGTACTTCAAGGACCTGCCCATCTGTCCCTGGTTCTGCTGGTATGCACCAAGGACAGTTTGCACGGTGTCCAGGGCCTCTGTCTCATTGTCCTCCTGTGACTGTCCCCCAGTTGGCCTCCCTCCTGCCCTGAAGCCACGAACATGTGGCGTTGCCTGGCGCAGCCACCGCACACAGTCCCCAGCATCCCCGGTGTGCCTGGTGGTATTCGCAACTGCTGGCACAGGGACAGTGTTGGAGGCAGCGGTGGTGATGGTGGAGGTGGCTGCCACACAGGTTGTTGCTGCAGGGGTCTTTGTTCGCGGTATAGCTGTTGTGGGAGTCGTGGTGGTGACAGTGAGGGCCTGAGCATGGGCTGTCCTGGGCACGCTGGAGGGGCCAGGTCGGTCCTCCTCACCTGAAAAGACAGGGACTCTGTATCCGAGTGTTCATCTACTTGAGGGGGGGCTGGCTGGGCTCGTCCATGGCACGGTTGCCTGCTGTTGCTAGCGAGTCACCTTTTGGAGTGAGGTCATGTTGTCAGCATGTTCGGCACACAGCACAACTTTGATGTTCATGTTTGGCACATTTAATTTGAGATGCCCTGACTTTTACCTTGGCATTACTAGGCATTCATGTCAGTTTGTCATCAGTCGCACATGATGTTGAGGTACATACAGGGCTTTATGTGGGCCGGGTCTCACCGGTGCTGGGCACCGTCATTTATTTAAGGGGGCCTCGGTACGGGTCTCTATCGGGCTCTGTTTTGTGCCCTGCCACAGGCGGTCCGTTCTTTTTGCTGGAATGCATTGACAGCAGGCACATCGATGTGCGCATGGTCACACTCCTCACTTCTCACTGGTGGAGAAGTTATGGCATGACGTCATGCCAGGTGAGCGTTGTGGGGGAAGTGAAATCCTTTAAGGATTCATTTTGTCTCTGGAATTCACTCCTTTGGAGACTCATGAGCAGCAACGTCGTTGTGGTGTTACCAGGGCTTTAAGTGGAAGCTTTTCCAATGTTAGATGCAAGCCATAGTTGCTGCTTCTTTATCTTATGCAACTGACAAACATTGACAAAGCCAGTAGTCCGGAATTGTAGTAGGTATCATGTTACTTGTTGTATCATATATCTGGGTGCAATGGCAGTGACTGAAAAATGCAAGTCGGGTAGCCCAATATGCTAAGCACAGATTTATGGCTAAGGTTTTTGGGCCACGCCCTTAATTACATTGGCCACACCCCTTTGAGAGACGCCCTAGTTTTTTCATCCCACTTAAAGCCCTGGGTACCTACATTGCTCGTTAGTGATGTGACATGGCTAAAGGGCCAATTTCAAATGGACAGATATTGTATTTCCGAGGACATGTCCTCTGGTACTAACTTGTTGCTCATCCAATTCAGTTGATGCTTGTACATTTGGGAATTTTCTATGTGTATCTAACTACTGTGCCGCAACTTCATGATTTGTGTTGTGCTTTTTGTGCTTACCTCCTGTGGTTTGTGATGGTTGACAGAGTTTCCATGCATGTGTTGTGTTGACCCGAGTCTTTCTGCTTTGAGGCAATGGGACTTGCACATTGGCTTTTTGTGGTCGCGTTCTTGTATTCTGCTTGGCAGTTACATGTGACTTCATCAATGACACTGTGAATCATGTGGCCTCTCGATGGTATTAGCTGTATGTGCATGGCCTAAACACTTATGGGGGTTTCCAGAGTTGGCTACCAAGTGCGGGATGTGGGGGTCATTTGGCTCCATGCTGTTTGTGAGGGGAGACAGAGGGCCTTGTCGGAGTTGTGGTCTTGCTGTCAGGTCTCAACAACCACTCCCCAGTAAGATGGCTAGCTACCTGTTGGGAGGCACTTTCAACGGTCTTAGCTGCCACATGGCTGTGGGGCGGGGAGGGTGAGCCATGCTGTTTGGGAGGGAGGCCAGGGTGCATGAGCTGACCACCTACCTGTGAGGTGGAGCTGATTGAGGAAATGCTGTCCTTGTGATCCATTCATATTCAAAGCGTGCATTCCACATGAGTTTGATGTGGGCAGGCGATTGGAGCTCACTTGTTGTGCACAACAGTGCATTGTAGTGTGATGTGATCATTTTGTTGGTACTTACCAGCCTCCAGTCACCCCTTGATTCATGTGTGACTCTCTGGATGCATTATGGCAGGCACCTTCTCCTCCCATTCAGTGAAGGTTAGTGGTGGAATGGAGGGCCGCCACCAGTTCTCTGTGCCGCCACGTGGTTCCTCTGGGCCCGACGCTTGAGCCGGGCCTTGGGGAGGAGTCACCACATCCTGATGTCAGGCACAGTGCATAGGGTGATCCCTACGGCCTGGACTTTGCTGTGGATCGTTGCCTACATCTGATTCTTGTGCGCAAGTGGGGTGTGTTGGACCAGGTTCCCGGACATATGTGGTTCTCCCCTGATTATCTCGTCTACCATCACTTTCAACTCTGAGTCTGTGATTTTGTGCTTTTTCTTGGGGTGCATGGTGCAAATGGATGAGGGGTGCAGGGTGCAAGGTGGTGGTGGATTGATGTGATGTGTGTGAGGTGTGTGGGTGAGAGTGTTGTTGTGTGGAGATAGGTGTGTGTGATGTTGTGCAGTGTGAGTCACTGGTGTCCTGTCTCTCCGTGGTGTGCAAAGGATGTTGGTCCCGGAAGGGGCTGGTTTTCTACTGTGGTATGTGGGTGTGTCCACATGTTTGGTGACCTCCAGATGTCTCTTCCATGCTGCGCATGGCTTTCCTTACCAAGAGCAAGCTGGGGTGTATCATTGTGGCGTGTGTGTTGTGATTAAGGGCCGTAGGGAGTACAGGCACACCTCGGGCATTGTTGTGAAGTTGGTTGCGTCCGCCATTCATTTGGCCTATGTGCGTGCGCTGTGGTCGGACGCAGTGCACGGTCCGCCAGCTCCGCATTCTCATCGTAATTAGCCGTGCGGTCATACCGCGGCAGGAGCGGCCTTTCCAGGCCGTTGAACAGCTTTCCCCGACCGCCGCGGTCGGATTTGCAGCTTATCCGACCGTGGTGGACGGTGTTTTGTGTCATCCGGCCGCTGCGGTCTGATTTTGCCTACATTGCATCGTGCTTTGACCGACGGAAATGCCGCGGGTCATGCGGGAGGTATTTTTACGACACCATGGAGGACGGAAGGCTTTTCCGTCCGCCATCGTAATCGACCCCATAGTCTTTGCCTCTTAACCCGTTTGCTGCTCCGAACGTTCCGCGCCAGTGCGGAACGTTCTATTAAACGAGCGGGGCCGCGTCGGCCAACGGACGTGCGCAGCACTACCGAGGTAGTGCTCGCGACGGCCGTTGGCCGACGCACGCAGCAAACGGGTTAAAATCTTCTTGAGGGGCCTTGCTGCTCTCATGGCCAGAGAGTAGATTTCCTATTTCTATTTGGGTTAGTATAGAATGAAATCTGAATTTGGATAATCATTTGCAAATGTATTTTCTTTATGACACTTTTGTCTCTTCGCCTATCCACTCCTTTATGCATTGTCATTGATATGAATTTGTCATTTTCTCTTCTAATGTTGTTTGCCTTGTGACGATCTATGGTTATACTGTATGTTGGTATTGATGAGCTTTATTTCACATTATTTGGATAAACATTTATAAATATATAAATGAGTCTGTCTTTATTTGAGGTGTATATTAGTTTATAGGTATTTTAAGTTCTAAGTATTAGTTTGCCAAACCCCGTCAACTATAAAAAGATTGCATCGCCATAATTTGGTAATCTAAAATGAAGATACAAATAGGTTATTGGTAAGTTTGGTATATTTGGAAATACACTAACCCAGCGTGAAGGGACTTGGTGGGTAAAGAAATTGGGCCTTGTCTGCAGAAAGTTATTAGCCCCAGGTCGCTGGATCATAAGCATACAAGGCTTATGGCTGAGCACACATCTGGGCTCCTTAAGGGCATAGTCCAGTATCTACATCAGAGTTGTGATGCCCTATTGCATGCCTCAGAGACAGCATGCATTGCAGACTCACTGTCTGATTGTTAAAGTTGTACGTCACTGCCGCCCAAAAAGGAATTCTCATAGAACCAGATGAAGAGAACTTGTATGATGAGGATTATCCCCGCCTCCCAGACCTGCTCAGGATGATGCATGGACTGCTCAAGGCTGGGCAGGCAGGACAGACATCCCACCCCATCACTTTTCGGGTAAACGTATGCAATTTGAAATGAAATAATGACATATGAAGCCTATTTATATAAAAATACATCTTTCATGCTTATTCACAGAAAAGGACTTTCAAAACTGACATGAGTGGCACGTTTTGAGTGATGACTACATTATTTGAGGGTATAGAAAAATAAATGTAATGTCACAATAACAATATGATCTTCGTTTTTTTCTATCTGTCGAGATGTTTCTTTTTCGTTAGTATGTGCTTGCAGTGTTTGCACAACGTCTAAGGCCATAGTAATTTGCAACAGGTCCTTGGCAACATCCTGGCTACCTTGCGCAGTTTCATTCTCCTCCATGAGAGGATCCCAGTGGTGGTATTCTAGTTTTCCACATACTTCTCATAGCCTTGCAATCAAATGAGCATGTGCCTTTTGGCGGAGTTTTTTCAGCATGCGTGTGGTCCCCTCTGTAACAGCTTAGAGATGGGAGAAAACAATATGTGAACCTGAAAACCGGTCTCTCGGAGGGGTAAATGCAACTCTCATGAGGTAACCAAATTAGGTGCTTGTTTGTTTGTTTGTTGTTGTGCTAAATTAGGCGCACCTACTCAGCAAAAAGGGAACAGGAGGGTTCACACAACGGGGCACAATGGCGTGGTGCATCAACTTGTAGTGTGCTGGCAACAACACAAGGAGGCATTTGGAGACTGAGAAAAAGATGTCATAGTGATAAGAGGAGCATTGCCTAACCTGTGCTGCTACCTATAGGCGCAGGGGTGAAAGGCATGTAGGACTGGTCACTGCTTATGGTGGGCAGTGGTCAGCACGAGTTTTTTCAGTGATGTGGAATTGGTAAAACCATACTGCAGTGACTTCAGTAGGCGGTATTGAGTGAGCCGATAGAACACAACATATTACATGGTTTTTGAGATGAAAGAATTGGGTAGTCCTGGCTGGTAGCTGGAGGGGAAAGAGAGGCGGCCAATCTGTTTTTCCAAGAGGAGCAGAATGACCGCAGATGTAAAGCATCTTAGGAAGATTTCAGAGAGGAAAAAATGATGAAGAGGTGAGGCCAATAAGAATGCTTGATTCTAGTGGTTTAAAAATAAGCGGCAGACATGTCCAAAATGGTGGCGAGAAAGGACGAGTTCTTGCTCTCCTCACCAGTCCTGAAACAAAATCCACAGCAATCCGGCATTATACAGTCACGCTTTCTTCGAACTATCAGGGCAAACTCTGACAGAGAGGACTCTAATTGTGAACGACTAGCAGTGTACAGCAGAATTAAATTGGAATAGGGGTTTGCGGCAAGCGCCCTCAAGATTACAAAATAGCAGCTTGCTGTGTCTGAAATTATTGATCGAGCAACCCTATCTCAAAGCCTATATGTGGAGGGGAGACCTGTGGGTCCCTGACCATAACCAAAGAGAAGGCATGAGCAGCAGCAGAAGAATAGGGAACGATGCAGCCACCAACATTTGGCTGACCAAGAGCTACCCTTGGCAGGCCATCCTGGAAGAGTGGCCTGCTGGCCTGTGTTATGCATGTAAAGTAGAGCAGAAAGTCCAACACAACCCATAGAGGTGACACAGGTCCTGTGCATTAACCAGTCCAATGCTGGAACGAGAAGGCTGATTTCCACCCCTCCTATTTTAGTCAGCAATCAAGGCACCACAGCGACCACGGAAGGATGAATTTGGACTCTTCTTGATGCCAGGCAGAAGAGTCTGGGGTAGGGAGATGGTCCCCACAAAGGATAGAACAATATCAATATGAATCTTAATATCTCAGAGACAATGCGTTAATTGCTAAATTCACTACGAAAGAAAATCCAGAAGTATAAAAATCTAGGTGGAAAGAGAATGACCAGACTGAGCGTAGTGAATGACAGGGCTGTGCGACTTTTGAGCCCAACAAAATACCCAGGAGACATGTATAATTTAACCAATATCATAAGGCAGACCTACAAAAATGGTCAGGTGCTACTGTTAACCAAACGCTTATTTAACATCAAGGGGGAATAGGACAACTCATCAATTCCAAAAAGACGCACACAAAGCATGAAAGTAGAAATAAGCAATTTGATGAAACACACTCTTCTAACAGTTCTATGAGCCACCACGATGACTAGCACCAGAAACAAGAGAGACCAAACAGTCAAAGAGATGCCCACTAGAGGGACCACCACCAAGACTGGCCCCCCACCCATGAATCCCCAAACAAAGCAACTCTCTTACAGTAGATCAATGAATCTACAAGTGAATGATGATCAAGTCATTATGAAACGCTTCCCGGGGAGCTATTCTAAGGTCTAAGGGAGGACGTCACAATACTCCAAGAAAAACTGCCTCAAAACACTCAAGGCATCCAAGACATCAAGAGCAAATTTAAATGATCTAAGGGGGAGAGTTTCGCCCTTGAAGGGGTCAAGTGATGTGAAGGAAGAAGACCTAGCCTTTATGAGAAGAAAAGCAGCAGACCTTCATGAACAAAATGTATCCCTGGAAGAAAGGTTTGAACACCTCAAACATAGGTCAAGGAGGAACATAAGATAAAGAGGGTGCCACTAGAAGCACAAGTTAAAGACATTAAGGGGTTTTTCCAATGGCTTTTCTGATCCATAAGCCAGTGTCTCAAACTATAAAACTAGACCACGCTAACAGAACAGCACCCACATCACAACGAAGATGCTTCCCCTAGATATCTTAACAAGGGTACATCACTTCCAACTAAAAAGAAAAATCATTGCAGGGGCAAGGAAAAGAGAAAAAGTTAGTTTCAAAGGCGAGTTACTATTATAAGTCCACTCTAAAAAATAAAAATAAACAAAACATTTTCCAATCACAGACTTATTAAGGAAGCAAAGAAAATAGTGTTAGATGAGGTCAGCTCTTTAAAATATTTTTGAAATGGCAACAACAGCACTACCAAATCAGATCACTGAGGCAAATAAAATGATAGGATACTCGGATAAAACCACACCCAGGACAAAATTCCCTGGGGTACCAAGGAAGACACCAATATGCCTAAAAGAGAATAATGCAAAATGGCAAGCGCAGCATCGGTCCTCCCTCACTCCCCCACCCGGGTACATACTCCCTCGCTCTCAGCTAGCAGGACCTCCCCTCTATTCCCTCGAATGCTTGCTCTTGCCCTCCCCGGCGTCTCTTCAAGAATCCTCCCAGATGACTCCCATCCCTCTTCTTCTCCCCATCATCTGCACCCAAGGTCCTCCCAGACCCAGTGGCTCCTCCGGTCTAGACCCACCGATTACAGCTTTTAGGGAACCTAGCCTTTCATCTTCACATGAATGTTTAGTTTTCGTCCTCACTTCTGTGTTTATTAGTTCTTTGTTCTTTCCCTCCCTCTCCTTGGCCTTCTTTCTTTACTCCTTCGCTTTCCTTCTTCTCTTTCCTCTGGTTGGCTACCTACCCTACCCCACCTATCTTTCTTGCCGACCTTCCCTCCTCCCAGACCTGCGGGAGGTTCCCCCCTTCCCCTTAGTCCCACTTCCCACAGCTGGTGTTGGATCTGAGAGGTAGATTTGCCCCCCCCGCACCCGCCTCAGGCCTTTAGTGCATCCCCCCTTCTGGGTCCTGTGACCGGCGATGTCCTCGCCCTGGGTCGAGTCTTAATAATATTTTCTGGAATGTCAACGGCCTCACACACTGTGTTAAGCGCAGAAAGCAGCTAACATACCTTAATTCCAAGAACACTGACATTGCCCTATTCTAGAAGACTCACCACATAAGAGGCTGAGAAGTTCCAGCGGGACTGGGTGGGCAAGTGCTCCATAGCAGCTGTTCCTCATGGACAGCAGATGGCTTGTTAGCCCCTAGAAATGCAGTGAGGCCATCCTGATCCGTAGGTCCCTGCCCCACGCAGTACTCAAGACCTTTGTCGACCCCGAATGTCGGTACACGTTCGCCAAGCTGAAGGTTGGCAGGAAGGTGCTATGAATGGGCTTGGTGAATACCCCAGTGGGCCTGAAGAGGCCCTACTTGCTCCAACACTCCCGGGTTTTAACGGAAATTGACACAGCAAGCATTCTGATAGGGGGCGACTGGAATCTGGCCTGGGATGTGATCTTGGGCTGTACAAGTCCAATTGATATGATCCACAACACGGACTGGGCTCTCCTAGGTGATATTAGGGACGACCATGGCCTCCAAGATGCGTGGGGCCTTCACAATCGACGGACAAGGATTACACCTACCTGTCCCCGTTCCATGTCACACAATCGCCATTGGACTTTTTTGGGTGGCCCAGTCCCTGTTCCCCCCGTATGCAAGACTTACTTGTGGGCTCACTCTCGACTACTCGCCAATCAGCTTGCAGGCCGATCTATGCCCAGCATGGCCAATCCGAAACCCTGGTGTCTCAACCTGTCCCATTACAGTCATCCTATGGGTAAGGAATTACTTAAAACCCACGTCCCTGCCTATCCAGAGCACAATCTGGGCTCAGTTGATTCAGCTCAGACCTTACGGGCACTAGCGAAGGCGACCATCAGGGGCCAGTTGATGGGAGATGCTGCCTTATCCAGCAGAGAAAGGAATGGCAGGCGGCACTAGATGGGGATGTAGCCCACCTCACATGTATACACAGCCTGCTCCTCGGATGCCACCAGGCATAGCCTAGAGAGAGTGCACATGGACCTTAAGACACTTTTTACTCACAAAGCTGAAGACGTGCTCCAGAAACTGAGGCACAGGCATTATGACCAAGGGGAGAAGGCGGGCAGGCTACTGGTGGCACAGCTGAGACAGAGGGAAGCAGGGATGGCTATACCAGCCATCAGCACTGACTCAGAGATCCTGGTCACTAAACCGCAAGAAATTGTGGATGTGTTCACTTCCTACTACCAGGCCTTCTACTCCCCAGAAATAACCCAAGAGGGGAGGCAAGTAGGTGGACAGTGCCCATTTACCCTCCCTCACGGATAAAGCCAGGGAACTGATACGTCATGCAATCTAGATCGCGCAGGCCATCTTGAACCTACCCTATCACATAGCCCCAGGGGAGGATGGCTTCCCAGTGGAGTTCTACACGTGGACCAATACAGAGGGGGTGGATCATCTCCATGAGGAATTCTCTAAGGCCGACTGGACGGGCTCCCAGGTTCTCATATCCATCAAGCCATTGATCTCAATTCTCCATAAGCTGGGGGCGTATCCCCTCCTCTGCAACAGCTACCATTCCATCTCTCTGCTCAACGGGGATGTTAAGATACAGGCCAGCATACTGGCTGCCTGCCTCAAGCAGGTTGTTCCCTCCCTTATCCATCACACACAGGTGTGGTTCGTACTGGGCCACTCCATGCCAGAGGAGGCCTTAGCATTCTTGTTGGACGCCGAGAAGGCCTTCGGCAGGAAGGAGTGGGACTGCCTGTTTACCACACTCTGGAAATGTGACCTAGATGAGGATTTCTTATTCATAGTGCACTGGTTTTTCGACTCCCCCACGGCACAGGTTAACTGTCATAGCTTCCTCTCTGTCCCTTTCCCAGTTCGCCGGGGTACATGCTAGGGGTGTCCGCTCTCCCCCCTGCTGTTTCTCCTTGCCATGGAACCCCTGGTGGCATCTTTTCACCAGTCCAACAGAATCATAGGCATACCCACTCCCGGAGGCCCCTCGTCGCTATACCTATATGCTGACGACATTCTGCTCACCCTGTTGGACCTTCCCTCCTCCATCCCTGCAGTACTGGAGGTCATTGGTGACTTCTCAGCCATATCCGGCTATAAGGTTAACTGTGGTAAAAGTGAAGCCCTCCCGTTATCGAGAATTACCACGTGCTGTGCCATTTCCAGATATCCATTTCAGTGGGAAAATGCTCATCTCAAATACCTGGGCATCTTCGTTAATATAGACCTGGAGCACATGGTGGTGGACAACTTGAACCCCCTCATGGAGTGCATGTGTCTGGAGTTTGCGAAATGGTCGCAAGTGAACTTATCACTATGAGGCCGGGAACAAGCAGCGAAAGTATTGACCCTCCCATGGTTCACGTATGTCCTGGGCATGCTCCTTCAGCTGACACCCATCTTGACACTCCGGAAGGTGGACAAGGCCATCAGAGCCTTCATTTGGGGACCAGCAAAGCTGAGTTTGGCCATCAGGAAAATCATTGCCCATAGGTCCGCAGGGGGGGGCTGAGGCTCCCATACGTGGAGCATTACTGTTTGTCCCTGCATCTTGCACAACTGGTATACATGCACACAATTGAGAAATGGCTCAAGGAGGCCCAGTCTGGGCTGCTCTCCCTCTACTTACCTGGCCCTTCCTATACAGGACTCTGGGCCCTGTTCTCCAGGCGATGTACAAAACCTGGGTGGGAGACCACAAGCTCCTCTCGGTGGATGCACACCTGCATGACAAGGCGCCCCTCTGGAACAACCAAAGTATCCGACTTGGGGGGAACATGATTGACTGGGGTCCTTGGCATGCCACAGGGATCCAGACCCTAACGCATCTGTTCTCATGCAGTGAGCTTAAACCCTTTGCTGTGCTGCAGGACAAATTCAGCCTGCCACCTAATCAACAGTGGCAGTACATGCACCTGTGTCACTTTCTGACGAGCAAGCTTGACCCACACCCCTTGTCCGTTCCTCCTTCCCCAGTGCTTGCGTACATTAACACCTGGGGCCAGTTCAAGGGTGTGATGTCTGGTCTCTACAATCTTCTGATTCATCACCTCTATTTGCAACCTCAAATTGCACACCTTAGGGTGACATGGCAGGCTTGTCTACAGGTGGAGTATGAAAAGGAGGACTGGACAGAGCTCCTAAAGGGCCTGAGCTAAGGAGTGCAGGAAACCCGGATGAAGTTTAGCCTCTTCAAGATTCTTCAGGGCTGGCTGGCACTGGGAGCCGGTGTGACTATAGACTGTGGGGTTTTAGCCACACTTCCTGCTGGCAGTATGATCAAGCACCCTGTGACGTTGTCCACATCTTACTGGACTGCCCCGTCATCCACCTCTTTGGGAAGCAGTAGGGCCCACCCTGCGGGAATCCATGGACATGCCCTTGCCACTTCTGGGCCCACTTATCTTTCTCCGTAACCTGGCCTGCCTCCCCCAGCTGGCGCACCATGCTTGCCATTTGCCCACCACTGCTCTCTCAGCAGCCAAGATCTGCATTATGTGACACTGGCATTCCCTACATTTGCTGATGCACGACGAAGGGCCCAAGGCCATGTACAAGACTACCTCCTATAAGAAGGTGATTCATAATCTGATGGACAAGTCCAACCTGTTTTTTCTTATATGATCTGTGGGAGGACTAACCCTGACCCTCGGCCTTCCCCTCTGCCGCCATGCACCTCTCCCCCTTCACCTTTTACCTTTGCCATGCCGCTCAGGGGCGAAGCCCGCTTCAGCCACACATCCGTTCTCCTCTTTTCGCTCCCTTCTCTTTTCTGTCTCCTCCCTTCCTCTCTTCCCTTTTCTTCCATCTCTTTATTTCAACCTCTTCTGGAGATGACACTCCCTCCCACCAGGACCACCGACATATGACTGCCTTTGTTGATCCCCCCCCCTTTTCCTTTTGCTTGATGGTTATGTTGGAAAAGCATGTTTCACTGTTAACTGTTGTATCTTTCTTGTGTCCACAATGAGTGTACATGACTGCAAAGCTGTTGTTTTCCTTGGAATTTTCGACATAAATATAAATAATTACAACACAAAAAACACTAATCGCAGTTGAGAAATTGAAATGAAGTTCAATTAAAAGTACATATTGCTGACATGTATTAAGGTGCAAGTTGAAATCACTGACGACGAAAAAGGAGAGGGCAGCGCAGCCAGATAAAGGATGGTACCAGGGTCCTCAAATAACGGTGGTGAAATTGGCATCCAGAACCTCAACATGAAGTTGGAAACATTTTTTAACTGCAATTGAAGTGTGTTTGTGAGAGTGTTTGAACATCACAGATGGTGGGGTAGGCGTGAATGAGAGGGACCTGATTAAGAAGCTCATGAGAAGCTGTGCTTTCATGGTAATAGGTGTGTGGAGAAGGTTTACATGGTCAGTGGGTTTGGGGTAGCTGGAGTAGCTAAATCCTGTTGGCTGATCCATGTCTCAAAAATGACAATGTTTCCAATTGTGTAGTTAGTATATAGAATAGGCATTCTGTGGAGAGTATTTTTTCAGTGTTTGTTGAATGATGACGTGTTCAGGACAAGTTTGATTGGGAGGCTACCAGTGCATTTGTGGGGTCTTGTGCTTAGTGGGATCTTGAAATGGGCAACGTGTTTGTGAGCTATGCACAAGCGCTTTGTTGGGGTTTACTGCTTAATTTATAAAACAAATATATGCCAGGACTCTAGTCAGGAGGCCACTGCAGCTTGCACCACACATTACCCCAGCCAGCGCTGCCAATGATAGTAACAACACAACTACTAACCATCACTCTTCTACAAGTGTGACAATTCAGACTACTACAGGCCCACAAAGCTAAAAGATTGACTTGGGCGGCAGGTAATAGTATTTTTTTATGTATATTGAATTAATAATTAACTGTTGTTGTGGTCATCTCTAAATGTGGCAGACTGTCACAAGCACCTGTGTTGACAATGAAGGGCCCGATTACGATGTCGTGCGGAAACTTTCCGCCTGACACCGTCTCGGATTCGGATCCGACCGACTCACGCTCGGCAGTTCCGCCCGACCGATTTTGATGCGACCGAACACTGTTCAGTTGGATTCCCGTTGATTCCTATGGGAGCCGTGTTCCGCCCGACAACACAGGCTCCTATGGGGAAATGAGGTGTTTGCAGAAAACCCTGCCCCTGTTGCGGGCACTCCATGGCGCCTGCCACACAGTGATGGGTTTTACAGGGGGGTCCCTTGAGTACCCCCTGGGCCCCAAAACAGAGACCGCAGGATGAAGGGGGCCTTGCTAGGGGCCACCAGAGTCACTTTCCGACAGCCTTTTCGTGTCGGACAGGCCGACTCGGAAAGGCTGTTGGAAATCGACATTGTAATCGCTCAGTCGGAAACACTATCCGTAGAGCTGTACGATGCAGTTCCGACGGACACGGATGCTCCGAGAGCCATTTGGAACCGATTCAGAAAGACCGTGCGGTTTACAATCCGACCGCGAACATCATAATCGGTCGGGTGGATTGCAAACTGACTGAGTGGGTTGGAAGGGCTCCGACACAGTCAAGGAGATTCCAAATGTCGGGAGGAGGCTTTCCGACTGACATCGTAATTGGGTCCTAAGTGTCTGTTACGGCACCGGAAACCACAGGCTCAAATTAAGCGCTGGTTGGGAAGAATGTTGTGGGTAAGGAGATGGCGAAAGTGGGGAGGAAAATACAAACACCAGTCACTCAAAGTGTGTGTTTTTCTGGTTGCAGAGCCCAAGACCTATAGAGGTACAGTACTCAAGTACTTAAGGTCCAAATCTAAGGTGTTACTGTTTACAGGGTTCAGAACCCTTATCGTTTAACAAGAATTTAAGCAAGAAGGTGGCAACAAGCATACAGGGATTGTGGTCAGGGGTACTAGACAGAGTACTTGGAACACAGAGATTGATTAGTTCTGTTAATAGACAAGTAAACATTTTGTTCTAAAGGGTTTCAGGAACAAGAATGTTGCCGCAGACCTGATGACTGAATGGCTCAATGGTGACCCATTTTGAGAGGCAAACTTATCTGCAGTGCACCAGCTAGGAGAGTCGCCAGGAGAGGAGCTCTTCCGGACCGTGCCTCAATTCAACATGGCTGGCTCTTTTTGCAAGTTTAGTGCAAATCTAATTAGTCATAACCATAGTTAGGGGATCTCAATAGGCAGTTGTTGTATCTACTGAAGTGCCCACCACTCTTCTGTGGAGAAACAATGTCCACAAAGGCCAAAGAAACAGTATGGAGTTTCGAGGGGCTATAGAAGTTTCTGTTGCTTCAGAATTGTTGGTTTGTTTTGCACCAGAGTCAAACACCAGTGTGCAACAACAGTGTGCAAAATCCTGCCATTACAAGTCAGTGGGAATATATTACTGGTTGTTCAGAGAGGAGCTCAATTCAAAGCGTTAATTCATGCAAACTACCGTAGAACTACATCGGATGAAGACCTATTTTTCAGGAAGACAGATTTACCTTTTCGGTTGTGTCCTCCATCCCAGCAGGAGGTCTTGCTCTGTTCCAGAACTGATATAACAAAAAGACATATGCAAAAGTAAGACGGCTGACAACACTCATTAGCCTCTCTAGCACTATTGAGGAAAATGTAACATCAGTAGCCACTAACTTCGAATTGACAATAAATACTTCTGAGATGAAGAGTTCTTATACTAAGCTTAGGAAATATCCCACCATGGCGGAAATTGTAATGGCCCCCACTTTGATTATGCCAAGGGCTGGATACCCTATGGCTCCATGCAGGCCATGATATAGTGATGTCTTCTCACACTCTTAATTGAAACACAAACACATCCAAGTGAGCTCTTCCCTTGTCAGTTCTTGAAATAAACGGAGGTTTCTTTGGAAAGCCTCTCCAACTAGAAAAGTACTGCGCCACGATGCCTTGCAGTGAAAATATACTAGACATTAGATTATGCAGCGAGCCAGGCGTCTCACACCTCGCGCTCATTTCAAAACCCATTAGTCCCGTGGGACCAAATTTAAATTTGAGGCATCAAAGTTTTGTGAAGGTAATAAACGTAATGTTTGCAAAATTTCCAGAAAAACGTTCATAATTGTGAGTATTGAAGCGCAAATTACCGTAATGAGAAACCTGTCTCAAAATGATATGTATATAAGGGTGGAAAAGCGGGGTGGGATTTAGAAAATAGTGCGGCTTAACAAAAGAGGTTGGGGCACTGAAAAGAGAATTGGAGGGTTTGGGACTGGAAAGAGGCAGTCAGTGTGGAGATATACAATGTAGTGAGCTGTGGCGGCCGGTCATTTTAGCAGTGAGGGGGATGTGGGGCCACACACGCACACATACACACTCACTCACACCCATGCATTCACACACACCCACCCATTAACAGCACTCACTTACTCAAATACACATAGTACATACATTCACACATGCATGCACGCACCAAACATCATAAAACAAAACTTACCATCACTGCAGCTCTCTGGGAGGGAAGCCTTGGAGGTCCCAGGGTTGAGACTGCTGCCTTCTCTCATTGGCAAGGGAATGCAGCAGCGTCTCACTCATCACAGAGTGGGATGGTGTCAGTGAGACTGCTGACACCGCCCCACTCTGTGACGAGGGTCACTGATTGACACTCAGTACTGGGCACTTCAGGGCTTAAAACTGAAGCACCCAGGTCTGAGACAATCAGTAAAGCTCTCCCTCATCACGATGGGGACGGCCTCCAGGCACTTTTGCCAGGTGAAGTCAGGCCCACAGGGCTGTGAAATCCTCAGCCTGGCAAAGTTCAGCTCAGACAGCCAGGAGCCTGCACACTTAGTGCATGTCTAGCACCTGTCTGCCTGACCTGAACAAGAAGAGTGCCTGCCAGGTTGAACTTTGTTCAGCCTGATAAACACTTTCCTTGTGCTGAAAAAGGTGGGGACATGGCCCCTCAGCCCATACGGATGGGCCACGGCTGGTAGTGAGATGCTCTGTGAAGTGAAGTATCTTCATTTGCTTGTGGGAAAGGATGGACATGAGTGTGTGTCAGATTCAGACTGTAATCTTGTTTCGGATTCTCTGAATGAATCAGGAGAAGGCTTGACTGTTTTTCTCCATCCGACATCTTTGTTTCCAGTCTTGTGATGTTGCGTCTCAAAGAGCATCAGGGGCAAGCGGAGATTCTGATCTTGGAGACTCTGAAATGGCATGCAAAGGATGCATTTTGAAGTTATTTGCGGGCTAACGGGAAGTCACTGGAATTCTGAGAGAAGGTCCTTTCAGACATGTGGAAACCAGTGATCAGGCGGGCTGTTGCACAGCAGATGCTTTTCTCAAGGATGAAGTGGGACCTTCCAGTCATGTCAGCAGGATGTTGATTTATTAGGGTGCAAAATGTCAGAATTTGTACCACAGTTTTGAATTATGCTTGATGAAGGAAGGACTTTACTTTTTGAAACAGCTATAGTTGGTGCCATGTGGTTTTTTGACTTGAGTGATGCGTGCCTTGACATTGAGGGAATCACTTAGTATTTTTGCTCAGTTGTTATGAGAGGGCATCTAGATTAATTGTTGTTAGCAACTTTCAAATGGGCTGTTTAGTTTCAGGTGCAATAAGAATGAATATCGATTTTTGTATAGGAGTTTGAAATAGGATTTAGAGACCAGGCGTGGATGAAGGTCAGGCAGTTCTTCAAATGGTCAACTAGGAGAAGGGATGAAATTAAAGTTAAACTTATGTCTCATCATATGATGATGTCTCTTGATGCACGTTCTGGTCACAAGGCTCTATTTAGAGGCTGAAGCTAACCAGAGAAAGAGGATTAAGCATTGGTGTAGGTCACTGGACACAGGGATGGGTCAGTTCTGGTTCAGACTGTCTCATTGAGCTAGACTTTGCCTTACGGTATGATTTGAACCACTCACTAGTATGCATCCTTTGAAGTGCATCCTAGTGGGCAGAGTTGCAAATAGGGTTTGATGCTCTATTGTGCTGAAGGCTGTTGGGAGACTGTAGAGCAAGCTTTAACCATTGTTGTGATGCTGAGTTCATCATCAGTGATTTGGATGCTGGCTACCTCTCTGCTGCTCTGAACCTAAATACAGATCAGTAGCCTGTGGGAGGCTGTTGGTGTATATTTTCTTGTTTAGATGGGTGACAACAGGCTTTTCAGTTATTTATCCCCAGCAAGTGAAGTTGACAGAATAGGCAGTAGCTAACTAGGTCATTGGGGTTCAGACTTTTTAAAATTGTTTTTAAAAAAAGAGCAGTATTTGTCCAGCTCTGATGGAATATCAATGCATTGGGTGAGAGGATCTGATGTCAAGTAGAAGGGTTGGAGCATCTCCACTGATCTCCACTATTGACTATGAAGTGAAGGGGTTAGGATGTTCAGAGCCAACCATGTATTTGTTCAACTTGGTTGAAAGCAAATTGTTTATGGCAGTACATTTCTTCATCAAGTGAAAGGGAAGAACTGCTGGTTTGTGGTCCCTACCTTGTTGGTTTTGAAGAGAAACTTTATTAGTTTAGCAACTTTTATTGTAGAGGTGGTCTATTTGGCTAGAGGGAGTAGCAACACGGTGCCGGAACAGAGGATTTCCAGCAGCCACATTTATTGTTTTTAGATATGCACCATTTTTTTCTCATGTTTCTAGAGAAATCACTTGTTATCACGGAGGTCTTCATTGTACTAGGGGGGTGGGTTTCTCCTTCTGTGACTGGAATTTCAGTGGCACATCAGTGGCTGCAACTTCAATTAGTGAATGGTCTTAGAAGGAGCTTATTTGGCTTCCACTGAGTGTGCGTCAGAAGTATCGGAGATTGAAATTTCTCTAGAAGAATGGCATGTAAGACTTATCATGCAAGAGGAGGTAAACTCCAGGTGATTTCCTTTGGTATGCTCACAGAGTTTAATGTGTGTGATGTCAGTGGTCTTCCGCAAAGTGACAAAGGAGGGTTTTAGTGGGACATTTGGTAAGAATTTTTGGGAAGTTTGAAGTCCCAAAGGAATATGAGAGGTATAGGATGTCTGGAACAGGTATATCGAGGAAGTTGGGATTGGATCCTTTTGGTCAGTACATTTGATGAAGGGTGACAGTCAAAGTCGCTGCCAGTGAGAATATTAGTGATGGTTAGTTGCGCGATCAAGGACCAGACTCTTAATGATGAAGGTTCTGTTGCTGTTTAGTTTGATCCATTGTGGTGTTGGATGCTGTAGACTTGTGGGATTAGTACACTGAGGACGTGTGTGGTTGGGGCAAAATACAGGTTTATAATGAAAAAGGCATCTTCGTTAAGTGTGGTGATGAGATGCAAGATGTTTGCTTCACATAATACTGCAAAGTGTTTGTTTATGAGCATGAGGGTCTAGCAATTCCTTTGTTTGTGAGATGCTGTGAGCGTAGTGTTAATAAAGTTGGAAGCGGAAGGAGCACGTTTATGCTGCAACCATGTGTGTTGTTTCTTTGTGTGTCTGTGGTTGTCATGGTGTGAGTGATGTAGGCACTTTAACTTAGAGTGGAGCGCCAAGTAGGTAATGTGTGACGAATGATGTAGTGGTTTGGGTCCGGAGGCCCTGACTAGGCCCAAAAACAGATATCAATGTCCTTGTCTACCATAAACTGAGAACACCAGTTCATGAGTGTCATGATGTAATATGTGAGGTCATAAGCAGTGCATTGCGGGGGAGTAAGTTCAAGTTAGCTCAGGTAACTATAACTGCTGAATTTCCATGGTTTTGTATGAGTGGAATCTGAGCCTAACTATAACGTCCCTGTAACCTTTGTTTTTTTCAGTGAATTTCTAACGTTATTAAAATTCTATTTTCTAACTATAACGTCCCTGTGGCCTTTGGTTTTTAAGTGAATTCCTATGTTTTTTTTAACTAGTAGTTGCGTTTGCAGAGTGGTGGAGAAAGGGGGCAGGGCCTCTGACCAGCTCTCAGTAATTGCATTGTGTGGGACTTACTGGCGGTAACAGGAGGAGTTCTTGGCCCCCAAAGACCCTCGGCATCCAAGGGGACTTCATCCCCCAACCAGTAGTGCGCTAGGAAGTGCGTTTGTAGAAAGGGGGCGTGGTCTCCGAAGACCTCTCAGTGATCCCGCTGTGCGGGACTTATTGTAACAGGAGGGCTTCTTGGACCCCTAGAATCCCCATGAATCAAGGAGACTTCATCCCTCAACTAGTAGTGCGCCAGGTGGTGCGTTTGCACTGTGGTGGTGAAAAGGGGCGGGGCTCCGGTGACCTGCCTGGGCTGGCTTTTTAAATAATTTTGTTGTTGTTCTATTAGGGAAGGAGGGCTGCGTGGCCCCCCTTCCCTGGGCTAATTTTGGCCCCAGGGACCCCATCCCCCGGGGCGAGGCCTTTTTGGACTGGGTAAGGGGGCCAAGGGGACCCTATACCAGGGCCGATTTTGGCCCTGGGGCCCAGCCTTTTTAAATTATTTTTTTAATTAGAGAATGGGGGCTGCACCGCCCCCCTCCTTGGGCAGACTTTGGCCCCGAGGACACCCATCCCCCAGGGCCTGGCCACTTAAAGATGGGGGAGGCTGCTCCATGGCCCGCCTACCCTGGCCAAATTTGGCCCCAGGGACCACATCCCCCAGGGCCTGGCAATTTAAAGTGGGTGACTCAAGGGCACCCACTCTCCACTGGGACCGCGGGGGAAGCCTGAAGGCCACTGATGTCCCTGCTGGCACTCCACTCCACCTGCAGGAGCCGGCATTGCTTTCACAGAAAGGGAGCAGCTCTCTCACTGTGAAAGCAATTTTGTATCGCTTCCAGCAAGCAAGATCATTTTTAATGCTCTCGCTTCCTAGAAGCAGAGCATTTGCTGTGACTTGGGGGGAGCGGTAAAGCTTCCACCAAGTCACAGCAAACAGCTAGCACCCCGGGACATAGCAGAAGCCGGCCCTGGGTGGGTGGTGGTCCAGAGAGCAAGCTATGGCTCCAGGAGGACAGCCACATGCCCCCTCCTTTATAATTTGCAGGCCCTGACCCAGGGAGGTGGTAGTCCCTGGTGCCAAGAATGGCCTGAGAGGGGGGCCAAGCAGTCCCCCTCCCAATTTTTTAAAAATAAGATGGTCTCAGGGAGGTGGTGGTCTCCGTGGCTATTGGGGGTCCCTGTGGCCCCCACTACAAATTAATCATGGCCCTGGGAAGGTGGTGGTCCATGGGGCTAGGGGGGGTCTGAGAGGCCCCCCATAAAAATGCATTAGCCCTGGGGAGGTGGTGGTCCCCGTGGCACAGGGGGGGTCCAAGAGGCCCCTCAATTTGTTTTTTAAAAGTGGTCCCGGGGAGGGGGCCACTTTTAAACAACAAATCGGGATTGGTGGTCCCATGGCAGCGACGGAGGCCGTACGGGCCCCCGCATTACTTTGTAATGAGAAGCCCCAGGGAGCCCCACGGAGGCATTAATAAGCCCCAGAAAAGGGGGAATGTGCACCCCTCTATTTTAAAAATGCCCCGGGATCTGGCCCTCCTGGGGGCTGATTACAAACGAAGTGCTGGAGCCCAAAATTCATATTTTTTAAAAAATGTCAGTGGAATCCGCGGATCCAACGTGACTCCCACCTGTTTTGAGGAACATGTACACAATTTTTAAACATTAATCAAAGTCCCTTATATCGAGGTGATAAGCTTACAATGCCCTCAAAAACATCAGTTTTTGAGGGCGTTGTAAGCTTATCACCTCGACATAAGGGATTTGGTGATCTATAGCAGCAGATTATTCCCATTAAGGCAGCAGGCTGTACCCTTACTGTGGACTAAGTACACAGTGACCTTAAGGAAGACTGGAGGAGGAGTCATTCCCTCCCTTTATTTCCGTTTTTTGGAAGCTTTACTGAAGAGTCCACCCTACATTTTCCGGGTATTTCCATTTCTTGCCTCTCCCGTCCTGATGAGGCCCAAATGAATGTGGCCGAAACGCGTCAACCCCACAATACGGAGGAGTCCGTTAGACTTTGATTAATGTTTAAAAATCGTGTACATGTTCCTTAAAACAGGTTGAGGAATTCCCTTGAATGTGTATAGGACGACCTCTTTTTGTTACGGATGTTTTTTCTAGAATTACGTTGCTGTTGCATCCGTATGTAAATACAACGGGCAGGAAAGATTGTTTATGGATATATATGTATATGTATTTTGTATTTCTGTATATTTGTCATTATGTGTTTTTTGGTAAAAATCAGATAAAATATATATTTTTACAACTATTTTTGGAGTAAGTATTGGTTTGACAATAAAAGAAATAAAAAATTGTAGAGATTTAGGACTCACAGATAGGGACTAATATATTTTTCCCATATATATAAGTATTGGTTTATCAGTTCCTCTGCACCGCTGTTTATTCCCAGAATTTACAAAAGGGGCTTTCTGGACCAACAGCTACATTTCTGCCAAATTTGGTGTAATTCCATTCAGCAGTTCGGGCTGTAGTTGTGTCTAACGTTCCTATGGGAATTAACATTGGAAACGCACGTTTTTTGACACCCCCCCTTTTTCACAGCCCCCGCTTGACGGATCACTCCGTAGCTTACCATGCACAACAAGAATCAACGGGGCACTTTTTGGGAAAATTTGGTGAAGATTTGTCAAACGTCGCCAAGGTATAGGCAAGTCAAAAAACGCTATTCCTATGGAAACTACATCCTAACTATACCCCAGTAGGATATATATCTATATAATTATATATCAATCCACAAAAGGTCCTTCTGAAATCCTTGACCCGTGGAAGGTGGTGCGCAAGCCGGCGGAGTGTGCCAGTATTATCCAAAGTACACGAGTCCAATGATGCACACACTCAGGAATTTCCCCAATGTAGTAAAGATGATTTATTACTTCATACTTATGAAGTAATAAATCATCTTTACTGTACTGCATTGGGAACATTCCTGAGTGTGAGCATTATTGGACTCGTGTAATATATATATATATATATATACACATATATACTACAGATTTTTGACAGTGTGTGAAATATATATATTCATTTCACACACTGTCAAAAATCTGTAAAAGGGGAAGCTACAGAAGCAAAATGTTTTTGTCATCACACTAATCCACAACTGGACCACAGCATCCAAGGTATAAATCATATTAAAGCTTAACAGCTTAACCAGTTTTCAGAAATTTGATATTAACAGACTTAAGAGAAAAATGTTAGGCATCAAGCACGATATGGCAAAAGGTAAAGCTGCAACATGACTCAACTGGACATGTAATGTCAAAAACAGATTCACAGCAAGCCTCTACCATCAGGAAGTCATAAGGGCATTAGGCTCAAGGGAATAATCTTAATTTTGACTTTCAACGTTTTTAATTGACCAGTAAACAAAAAATAACGGTACAAAGCATGATGCTCCACTACATTCTACTACTTAACTATCAAACAACCCTAATCCTGTACTATGGGTCCAGCAGGACTGATGAACTCTTCCATCCCTCACTACAACCCCATAGAATGAAACGTGACTCACGTAGTAGAAGCAGAAAGAAGAGAGAAAACAGGCTCTGGATATTTATGCCTCATTACTTTGATGGCCACTGAGGTCTGCAGGTTGAAATGGGCATCTAAAAATAAAGAAATCCTGAATGAATGAATGAATGTTCAGCATCTAACTTTCACAGTACCGTCGACATAATTCAAAGTTATGTCTGTATAACCCATTTTCTGCATTCTTGATATAATGGTGACTCTTACAATTGAAAAGTTGCAAGATATAAGTAACTGTATAAATGCATTTAAACCCCTCCCTAGAAGACAACTACCAGCGAACTTCACATATATGTATGCCTTCAGACTTAGATGTGCCTTAGCCTGTTGGGTGTGATGGAGGACACATAGACGTCCCTCGCAGTGCCTCCTCAGTAGTCATTAATGGGATTACTGCTGGGGAAGAAGAGGAAGTGGGGGGAACATGTGAGGCAAACCTCCAATAGTTGCACCTAAGACTTTCCGGAAATAATTACTGATGCCAATGCTTAATTGATTCAGCATCAGGCCAATCTCTCCCCTGCCCATCAGTGATGTTAGCATGTATCACGGGATACTGTCATCCTTGATCCCATTGGACAATGCACAGAGGAGGAGGTAAGCACAGCTCTACATTCTTCTAGTAGGATTTCATCCCCACCCAGAGGGCCTCTATTTTGAGAGAGGCATTGCTGGAAAGTTGAGAGCTACCCTATGCAGCAATGTTTCTCTCAAAACTATTCCTGCTTGCAGCATGAATTCCTTTAGATACCAAGAATGTCTTTTTTTTGGGAGGGGAACTACCCCAGGCATGTGTCGACCCCCTCCATGGATAAATATTTCATTTAGGTATTTTCCTCGAGGTAACATTCAAGCCCTTGAAGAGGGTGCAATCAGCCCACTAGTAAACTGAAAATATTGAGGCCATTTTGCTTTTTGTTATTTCCTGCCTATACTTTGCTCCACCCCCTAGGCAGGGCCTTTGACATGATCAGGGCCATTGGAAAAGGAAGATGGTGCCTCTCTGCCATAAATTCATGCTAGGGGGTTGCAGCTAGGACCGCAAACCCTGAGCAGGAATTCTACTGCATGATTAGGGATTTCTTTTGGAGTGGGGACAGATTGCCCCCACTCCCAAACATCTTGTGGTGGGCCTGACACACTAGGGGTTATCTCTCTTTATTCATTGGTCTGTTATTGGGTCAGAAATATATTTGCTTTATTGTGTGTGCTGCAAGTTGCAGGAATATTTGTATTTTGTTTTATTTTTGCTTTTTTAGAGATGTTTTTCGTTTCACAGAATGCTGAAAGCGAATTCCTTTTTTCTTTTACTTGAACCAGTTCTTCTTTTACACTTTACTCATTTGCATAGCAATGCATTGTCATTTCAGCTCATATTACAAACACAAAATTCTTACTACATTAACATTTCTATGAGTACATCTGCATTCCATCTAGCACACAATATTTGAGGAGGAAAGATTGAATTATTTAACAGAGATGGTGTCTGGTTTAAGGACTGCTGCCCAGGTTCACACTCAAATAATGGAGAAGAGCTCTGAGGCAGTATCTGATACTGAGCTGAGGGAAAAAAATCATGTATCAGAAACAAAGTAATTTTTTAGTTGATGGGTTCCATCTGATGATGACTTGTCTTCCAGTGTTCCGAAGAACATGTGTGTGCTGCTGCCCCCATGCAAGTACAATCTGTGGGGTTATATGACGAAATATCGGCAATAAAACAATTTCCCCAAAAATATAATGGACATAATATATCGACTTTAAATACTTTGGGGCCGATTACGATGTGGGTCAAAAAGCCTCCGGCCACTAGTCGGAAGCTTTCCGACCGCGGTTGGAGGCTTTCCGACTGACACAGTCGTTTTGCTGTCCGACCACCCAATTATGATGTCGGCGGTCGGAGCGTAAACCGGCCGGTTATTCCGACTTGGTTTCGACAGGCTCTCAGAGTCTTCCTGCCGGTCGGATCCGCACCGCAATCCCCTATGGCCAGCGTTTCCGCCGCCGGGATTACGATGTCGGTTTCCCACTGCCTTTCCGTGCTGGCCTTTCTGACATGGAAAGGTTGTGGGCAAGCGACTTTGGCAGCCCCTAGCAGGGCCCCCTTGCCTCCGTGATCTATGGTTGGTGGTCGAGGGGGTACCTAGGGTACCCCCCTGTAAAAACCTGCACTGATTGGCAGGTACCATCGGGTGCCTGCCATAGGGTGCAGGGTTTACACACACACACCCATTTCTCTATAGGAGCCTGTATTACGGCCGATTTACAGCCGTAACACAAGCTCCCATCAAGAAAAGTGAGTATACCACCGAACAGTGTTCGGTCGGTCGGTCCCGAGCCCGGGACGGTGTTGGTCGGAGGCAACTTCGACCAACATCTAAATAAGCCCCTTTGTATGTAAAGATAAAGAACAATAAATTAACCCTGGGCGGAGCTGGCAGAGTGCAACTACACTGAGGTCCACGGAGTTGGGGAAAAACTCAGTGGAACTCCACTCTGCTCCGCCACCCGCCTTCACCCCCCCCTAATAAAAAATACTTACAAGGTTATTTAAAAGAAATAAATTCACTTACCTGTATTGCGGCATCCCCGGGCTGCCCTCCTCCTCCTCGGCATACATCTTGCGAGAACTGCGCGTGCACAGTTCTCACAAGACGTCTTGTTTATTTATTTATTTATTTTAAATAACCTTGTAAGTATTATTTATTAGGGGGGTGGAGGCGGGGAGCTAATTTAGCAGGGGGCTGGCTAACTCCGCTCCGCTGTGGAGTCGGAGTTTTGCCCTTTACTCCGCGTTCTCAGCGGAGCAGGCAAATCTCCGCACACTCCGCAGGCCGAGTGGAGTTCTCCGCCCACCGCTACAATAAATATATAGAAGACCAAAATAGTCAAAATTTGTAAGTATATCAAACTAAATATATATGTATGTATTTATTGAATCCCAAGAGTTAAGCACTAAATTAACTTTAAAACATATTAACTTTAAAAATATCAGACTTTTGAAAAATTGTACTTAGAAAAATTCCTATCTTATAAAGATAAAATAAAAACATATTTGAAAACAATTGTCATAATAAACGTATTTAACAAACACAATTATTAAAAATAATGCAAATACTAATAAAAAATACAAATAAAATGTATTAGAAATAAAAACTCTGGATAATAAAACATTACAAATTAAAATATCAAATGATATCAATAAAAATATTACTACAAAACATAAAAATACTTATAATAAAGTAGCTTTTTAAAATTAAAGCTAAAATATATATTGAAACAAATTTAAAGAATCAGTTTGAAAAAAACTGGACTTGGTGGGGTAACATTCACTGCTGCTACTCCGCCCTGACCAACATCATGGAAACTGTTGGACTTTTGGGTGGGCGGGGTGGTGGGGGTCAGATGTACTATTCCCACTCCACCGTAAGCAGCAGTAGGGGAAGTGCTGGGGATTGGAGGTGTTAGATTTACTATTCCCACTCCATCCTCAGCAACAGTGAGGAACATTTAGAACTATGGATAGGTTAGATTAATTTTTCCCACTGCAACGTAAGCAACAGTACGAAAAGTGTTGGATTTTGGAGGTGTGAGAAATACTATTCCCATTACAGCATAAGCAACAGTAAGGAAAATATTAAACTTTAGAAAGTTCAGATTTAACTTTCCTTAACCTAAATTAATACAAAATAATATTATATATATATATATTCACTGAAAAAACCATAGGTTTCAAATATGTTATAGTTACAAATTAGCATTTAAAAAACCTTTGAAATTCACTGAAAAAACCATAGGTTTTAGGGACAGTTATAGTTAGTTGGACATTTCACTCGTACAAAACCCGTGAAATTACCCCGTTATAGTTAGTTCAGCTAACTATAACTCGCGCCCCGCAATGCACTGCTGATGACGTCACATATTACATCACTCATGACATGGTCAGTGACATCACTGATGACATCACTGATGACATCTCAAATGACATCACTGATGACATCATCCAGTGACTGTGTGTTTCTGTAAAGTTTAAATATTTTTAATATATATAGGAAAAGACGTATTGAAGAATGAGTGGGTGTGTAAGTGTCTGTATGGATGATTTAGTAGGTGCGTGACTGACTCTATAAGTGAGTGATTTAACGTATCTTACTGAATGCATGGGTTAGTGACTAAACTGGGTGAATGTCTGTATCCGTCTGTCTGTTGCTGTGTAAGTGGCTATGCCACTTACACAGCAACAGACAGACGGATACAGACATTCACCCAGTTTAGTCACTAACATGGGTTTGTGAATAGCTACATGAGTGTCTATATGAGTTATTGATTGGTTGTCTGAGTATCTGTATGGGTGCCTGAGTGTTTGTGTGGGTGGGGTGTGTGCGACTCTGTGCATAGATGTGTGAGTGGGTGATTCACTGGATGGATGGTTTCAAGAGTGCATCTGTGATAGACTGTATGGGTGGGTAAGTGTGTGTAAGAGTGTGTTAGTGAGTGAATGTATGTCCCAGTGGTACATGTGTGAGTAACTACATATGTGAAAGCCAGTATATATGTGTGTTGGAGTATATAAATAGCTATAAGCGTAGAGTGAGTGATTGTGATAGTGGCTGTATGGATGAGTGTGTGCTTGTATCAGTGATTGTATAAGAGCGTAACAATGTGCTAGTATTTCTATGATTAAGTGAGCTGGTGTGTGTATAACTGTATAGGTGAGTAAATGGCAGTGTGTTTAATTATTTGCATGACTGACTAGGTGTGTGAGTACCTCTATGGATGAGTGGCGGTGTTTGAGTGTCTATATAGGAGTAAGAGTGCATATGATAGTCCTGTACTGAGTGACCATAAGTATGAGTGACTGTACGGGTGAGTGAGTGGATGTGTGTGTGTAGACCTAAGAATCAGTGAGTGGGTATGTAGTTATTGGTGTTGGAGTGTCTATAGTTTTGCGAATGGCAGTCTGTAATTTAGATTGGGTGTATCAAAGGTTATATTAGGGTGTGAGGAGCTGCATCAGATTATCACGTGGATGATGTCATCAGTGATGTCATTTGAGATGTCATCAGTGATGTCATCAGTGATGTCACTGACCATGTCATGAGTGATGTAATATGTGACGTCATCAGCAGTGCATTATGGGCGCGAGTTATAGTTAGCTGAACTAACTATAACGGGGGAATTTCACGGGTTTTGTACGAGTGAAATGTCCAACTAACTATAACTGTCCCTAAAACCTATGGTTTTTTCAGTGAATTTCAAAGGTTTTTTAAATGCTAATTTGTAACTATAACATATCTGAAACCTATGGTTTTTTCAGTGAATTTCAAAGGTTTTTTAAATGCTAATTTGTAACTATAACTGTCCCTAAAACCTATGGTTTTTTCAGTGAATTTCAAAGGTTTTTTAAATGCTAATTTCTAACTATAACGTGTCTGAAACCTATGGTTTTTTCAGTGAATTTCAAAGGTTTTTTAAATGCTAATTTGTAACTATAACGTGCCTGAAACCTACGGTTTTTTCAGTGAATTTCAAAGGTTTTTTAAATGTATTAATTTTTATATTATTTTTTTCATACTGATTTACTACATTTTTAGAAACAATTTCTTTTACATATTTTATTTTTTAAATTACATTGTAATTACATTATACATTACATTACAAAAAATACTTTCTCAGAATGAATTACTTTAGTTTAAATACTTAGCACATAGGCAATAGACTTTTAAGTACAGTAGTTACAGTTGTTGCAATGGGCAACACATTTTCAAACACAATGCAACATTCAGCTCAATGTGAATTTCTAGTTAAATGCAATTAGTTACTTTATGGATTACTTTTTCTAACCACAGGACTGGATCCTAGATTCAGTCCTGGGACATCTCCTGTAAACAGTTGAGTAAAAGCGTTTTGGTTACAGTTGTGATTTTTAAGGAATATTATTGTATTTTAAAAGTTGACACTTAGAAACTTTTCCTCATAGAATCACCAATGTTATCCTATGGAAGGAAATTCACTTAGCAGGTAAAAACTGTTATCGTTATTTTTTCTTACTCAGTGTTGGATCCTGGATCCAGCACTGGTGCATCTCCTGTAAACAGTTGAAAAAATGCGTTTAAGTCATACAGGCGATTTTTAAGGAATATTTGTAGTTTGTGAAAATCGACACTTTGAAACTTTTCTGCTGAAAACCAGACAATGGATTCCTATGGAAGAAAAGATAAGTTACTGGTAAGTACGGTTAAAATTACTTTTGAGGATCAGTACTGGGCTGAAAGATGCAGCACTGAGGTCTCTCCTGATAACAGGTGAGTAAATCGGAATTCGTATTTCGGCTGATTTTAGAGGAATATTTTAAAGTTCCAAAACTGCACACTTAGAAGAATTTCCAAGTGAAACCAGTCAATGTTAGCCTATGGAAGGAAATTCAAGTTACTGGTAAGTACGGTTAAAATTACTTTTCAGGACCAGTACTGGGCTGAAAGATACAGCACTGAGGTCTCTCCTTATAACAGGTGAGTAAATCGGAATTCGTATTTCGGCTGATTTTAGAGGAATATTTGTATGTTTCAAAAATCAACACTTAGAAACTTTTTCAGCAAAAAGCAGGCAATTATATACTATGGAAGGAAATTCAAGTTACTGGTAAGTACGGTTAAAATTACTTTTGAGGATCAGTACTGGGCTGAAAGATGCAGCACTGAGGTCTCTCCTGATAACAGGTGAGTAAATCGGAATTCGTATTTCGGCTGATTTTAGAGGAATATTTTAAAGTTCCAAAACTCCACACTTAGAAGAATTTCCAAGTGAAACCAGTCAATGTTAGCCTATGGAAGGAAATTCAAGTTACTGGTAAGTACGGTTAAAATTACTTTTCAGGACCAGTACTGGGCTGAAAGATACAGCACTGAGGTCTCTCCTGATAACAGGTGAGTAAATCGGAATTCGTATTTCGGCTGATTTTAGAGGAATATTTTAAAGTTCCAAAACTCCACACTTAGAAGAATTTCCAAGTGAAACCAGTCAATGTTAGCCTATGGAAGGAAATTCAAGTTACTGATAAGTACGGTTAAAATTACTTTTCAGGATTAGTACTGGGCTGAAAGATGCAGCACTGAGGTCTCTCCTGATAACAGGTGAGTAAATCAGAATTCGTATTTCGGCTGATTTTAGAGGAATATTTGCACAATGGCGAAGGGAGGGGGCGGGGCCTGAGGTGACATCTGTGCAAACGCGCCCGTGGCGTGTTTTAAGTAGGGGGATTAAGTCCCCTTGAATGATGAGGGTCCCTACGGGCCAACTAGCCCACCAGGAACCTCCAGTATGCGCAGGGCTGCGTTGCAGAGACATGTACAGAGGCCACACCCCTTTACACCTCTCTGCAACGCAGCTCTGTGGCGCTTTCTGGACGTACCTGTTGGGCTAGTTGGCCCCCAGGGACCCTCAGGATTGAAGGGGATTTAATTCCCCATCTTAAAACGCGCCACGGGGCCTGTTTGCACACATGTCACCTGAAGCCCCGCCCCCTCCCTTCACCACTGTGCAAACGCGCCCTGTGGCGCGTTTTAAGTCGTGGGGATTAACTTTCCTTGAATCCTGAGGGTCCCTGGGGTGCAACTAGCCCACCATATACCTTCAAAAAGCGCCACAGAGCTGCGTTGCAGAGAGGTGTAAAAGGGCGTGGCCTCTGTACACCTCTCTGCAAGGCAGCCCTCTGGCGCATACTGGAGGTTCCTGGTGGGCTTGTTGGCCCCCAGGGACCCCCAGTATTCAAGGGGAATTGTTTCTCTCAGCAAACGCGCCAGGGGGCGCGTTTGCAGAGTGGTGAAGGAAGGGGCGGGCCTGCGGGCCCGATCTTTTTTGTTTTTTTGTTTTTTTCTCTGAAGGGGGCTGTGTGGCCCCCTTCCTTTTTCCTATTTTTAGGCCCTGTGGACCCCATCCCCCAGGGCCTTACCCCTTTTTTTTTAATTAAAATTAAAAAAAAACGGGAAGGGGGCCGCGTGGCCCCCTTCCCTGGGCCTGTTTTGGCCCCGGGACCCCATCCCCCAGGGCATGGCCTCTTTTTTTTTTATTTGGAGGGGGCTGCGTGGCCCCTCCTCAGGCTATTTAAGGCCCCGGGACCCCATCCCCCGGGGCCGGCCTTGCACTTTTTTTTTTTTTTTTTACCTTTGGGGAGGGGGCTGCGTGGCCCCCTCCGTGGCCACTTATGGCCCCGGGGACCCCATCCCCCGGGGCCTGGCCTCTCGTTGGGGACTGTGGGGGTCCCCAAACCCCCACAGTCCCGCCGGCTCCCCGTGTCCTACGGGAGCCGGCATTGCTTTTACACATGGGGAGCAGCTAACATGCTGCTCCCCATGTGGAAAGTAATCAGCTTTGGATATTGGAAGAGAGAGCAGGTTCTCTCTCTTCCAATATCCAAAGCAGTTTGCAATGACAGGACGGGAGCCGCGAGGCTCCCGTCCTGCCATAGCAAACTACAGTGTCCCGGGGGTAGGCACCCCGGGACACTGCAGGAGCCGGCCCTGGGGGTGGCAGTCCCCAGGGCCATCAAGGGCTCCAGGAGGGGGCCGCGCGGCCCTCCTCCCTACATTTTTAAAGCCCCAGGGAGGTGGTGGTCCTCGGGGCTTGGGGTCCAAAACGGACCCCCATTGTAATTGTTCTTAGTGCCCCGGGAGGTGGTGGTCCTCGGGCGTGTGGGGGCTGGAGCCCCCACACAGGTTAATCAAAATAAAAAAGAAGCCCCGGGAGGTGGCGGTCCTCGGGCTGCGGGAGGGCTCAGAGCCCTCCCGCACCATTACACATAAAGCCCGGGGGTGGTGGTCCCCGGGCTTGGGGGCCCTTAGAGGCCCCCACACATAAAATTAACCTCCCCAGCATGCCCTCGGGACTTGGCCCACCCGGGGCCAATTAACATCGAGCGCGAAGACCGCGCTCGATTTTTTTTTCGGCAGGATTCGCGCACCCTGAGCGCATCCTGCCGATTTAAAAAAATATATATATATTTTTGCTCAGGGGTCCTTGTGGGACCCCTGTGCAACCTAGAGTCAGGGTGTTTCTACCCTGCCTCTTGTGCGCTTTGCGCACTTAGCTTCTGTCCCCTCGGTTCTACCGAGGGACAAAATGGCTGCCAACATTTCCTGAATCGGAATGTTGACAGCCAGCTGACAGCCAATTAACATGCAGCTCGTGATCGGGACGGTGCGCGCAGGGTGCGCTGAGGGTACGCGGACTCCTACTCGGCCATAGATATCACTATCTTTTTACTTTTGATTTTCAGCAACTACTGAACGGATTTACACCATTTAACAAAAAGGGTTCTTTCTGAACCAAGAACTACTCTTGCCAAATTTGGTGTAATTCCGTTCAGCAGTTCGGGCTGTAGCTGTGTCTAAAGTTTCCTATGGAAAATTGCATGGGAAAACGCTGCTTTGGGACCCCTTTTCGGCTCCCGCTGACGAATCCCCCGAGACTTTCAGGGTAGGAGCGGACCGGAGCGGGCCATAAAGTTTGAAAATTTTGCGAAGATACGTCAACCGGCAAGAGAGTTATTTCAAATAGAATGTCGCGGATTTCCTATGGATAATAGGTTGTAACTATAACTATCTACTGGCGACCGCCAGTAGATAATATATATATTATCTACTGGCGGTCGCCAGTAGATAGTTATAGTTAGGACCTATTATCCATAGGAAATCCGCGACATTCTATTTGCAATAACGTTGGCGCCGGTTGACGAATCTTCGCGAAAGCTTCCAACTTGTTGGGGCGCTCCGGTCCGCTCCTACCCTGAAAGTCTCGGGGTGATACGTCAAGCGGGGTCCGAGAAAAAAGGGGGGTCCCAAAACGCGTTTTCCCCATTCATTTTTCCATAGGAACCTTTAGTCGCAGCTACAGCCCGAACTGCTGAACGGAATTACCCCAAATTTGGCAAAGAGGTAGCCCTTGGTTCAGACTGGTGCCTTTTGCTAAAATGGTGTAAATCCGTTCAGTAGTTCCTGAGAAATTCACAATTAAAATCACATATATATCTATGGGCGCGTCGGATCCGCGTACCCTCCCGATCACGAGCTGCATGCTAATTGGCTGTCAACACTCCAAATCAGGAAGTGTTGGCAGCCATTTTGTCCCTCGGTAGAACCGAGGGACAGAAACAAGTGCGCAAAGCGCAAAAGGGGGCAGGGTAGAAACACCCTGACCCCCTAGGTCTGCTCAGGGGTCCCACAAGGACCCCCAGGGCAGAAAAAGCATTTTTTTTTTTTTTAAATCGGCGGGATGCGCTTAGGGTGCGCGGATACGCCAAGAAAAAAAAAAGAAACAAGTGCGCAAAACGCACAAAGGGGGCAGGGTAGAAACCCCCTAACCCCCTAGGCCTGCTCAGGGGGTCCCACAAGGACCCCCTGGGCAAAAAAAAGCATTTAAAAAAAAAAAAAAATCGGCAGGATGCGCTCAGGGAGCGCGGATCCTGCCGGAAAAAAATCGAAGCGCGGTCTCCCGCGCTCGATGCTAATTTGCCCCCGGGTGGGCCAAGTCCCGGGGGCATGCTGGGGGGTTTATTTTATGTATGGGGGGCCTCCAGGGCCTCCAAGCCCCGGGGACCGCCACCCCCGGGGCTTTATCATTAATGGTGCGGGAGGGCTCTGAGCCCTCCCGCAGCCCCGGGGACCGCCACCTCCCCGGGGCTTTTTTAAAAAAAAAATGTAAAACCTGTGTGGGGGGGCTCCAGCCCCACACGCCCCGGGGACCACCACCTCCCCGGGGCACTAAGAACATTGAAAATGGGGGTCCGTTTTGGACTCCTCAAGCCCCGGGGACCACCACCTCCCCGGGGCTTTCAAAATGTAGGGAGGGGGCCGCGCGGCCCCCTCATGGAGCCCTTGATGGCCCTGGGGACCGCCACCCCCAGGGCCGGCTTCCTGCAGTGTCCCGGGGTGCCTACCCCCGGGACACTGTAGTTTGCTATGACAGGGACGGAGCCTCGCGGCTCCCGTCCTGTCATAGCAAACTTGGTTTGAATTTTGAAAGAGAGAGCAGGAAACCTGCTCTCTCTTTCAAAATGCAAACCAATTGCTTTTCCACACGGGGAGCAGCATGTTAGCTGCTCCCCATGTGGAAAGGAATGCCGGCTCCCGTAGGACACGGGGAGCCGGCGGGACTGTGGGGGTTTGGGGACCCCCCACAGTCCCCAACCAGAGGCCAGGCCCCGGGGGATGGGGTCCCCGGGGCCATAGTGGCCCGGGAGGGTGGCCACGCAGCCCCCTCCCCAAATACAAAAAAATAAAAAATAAAAAAAAAATACGGGCAAGGCCGGCCCCGGGGGATGGGGTCCCCGGGGCCTTAAATGGCCTGAGGAGGGGGCCACGCAGCCCCCCCCATATTTTTTATTTAAAAAGAGGGCATGCCCCGGGGATGGGGTCCCCGGGGCCAATAGAGGCCCAGGGAAGGGGGCCACGCGGCCCCTTCCCGTTTTTTTTTTTTTTTATAAAACAAAAAAAATGCTCAGGCCCCGGGGGATGGGGGCCCCGGGGCCAAAAGTGGCGGAGGGAAGGGGGGCCACGCAGCCCCCTCCCATAAAAAAAAAAAAAAAAACGGCATCGTGCCGAGGTCCCGCCCCCTCCCTGCAGTACTCTGCAAACGCGCCCCCTGGCGCGTTTTAAGAAGGGGAGTAATTCCCTGAATACTGGGGTCCCTGGGGCCAACTAGCCCACCAGGAACCTCCAGTATGCCAGGGGCTGCCTTGCAGAGAGGTGTACAGAGGCCACGCCCTTTTACACCTCTCTGCAACGCAGCTCTGTGGCGCTTAATGGAGGTAGCTGGTGGGCTAGTTGCACCCCAGGGACCCTCAGGATTCAAGGGGAGTTAATCCCCGACTTAAAACGCGCCACGGGGCGCGTTTGCACAGTGGTGAAGGAGGGCGGGGCCTGAGGTGACGTGTGCAAACAGGCCCCATGGCGCGTTTTAAGATGGGGAATTAAATCCCCTTCAATCCTGAGGGTCTCTGGGGCCAACTAGCCCAACAGGTACATCCAGAAAGCGCCACAGAGCTGCGTTGCAGAGAGGTGTAAAAAGGGGTGTGGCCTCTCTACACGTCTCTGCAACGCAGCCCCTGGCGCATACTGGAGGTTCCTGGTGGGCTAGTTGGCCCCTAGGGACCCTCATGATTCAAGGGGACTTAATCCCTCAACTTAAAACGCGCCACAGGGCGCGTTTGCACAGATGTCACCTCAGGCCCCGCCCCTCCCTTCACCATTGTGCAAATATTCCTCTAAAATCTGCCTAACTACGAATTCTGATTTACTCACCTGTTATCAGGAGAGACCTCAGTGCTGCATCTTTCAGCCCAGTACTAATCCTGAAAAGTAATTTTAACCGTACTTACCAGTAACTTGAATTTCCTTCCATAGGATATCATTGCCTGCTTTTTGCTGAAAAAGTTTCTAAGTGTTGATTTTTGAAACATACAAATATTCCTCTAAAATCAGCCAAAATACGAATTCCGATTTACTCACCTGTTATCAGGAGAGACCTCAGTGCTGTATCCTTCAGCCCAGTACTGATCCTCAAAAGTAATTTTAACCGTACTTACCAGTAACTTGAATTTCCTTCATAGGCTAACATTGACTGGTTTCACTTGGAAATTCTTCTAAGTGTGGAGTTTTGGAACTTTAAAATATTCCTCTAAAATCAGCCGAAATACGAATTCCGATTTACTCACCTGTTATCAGGAGAGACCTCAGTGCTGCATCTTTCAGCCCAGTACTGGTCCTGAAAAGTAATTTTAACCGTACTTACCGGTAACTTGAATTTCCTTCATAGGCTAACATTGACTGGTTTCACTTGGAAATTCTTCTAAGTGTGGAGTTTTGGAACTTTATAATATTCCTCTAAAATCAACCAAAGTACGAATTCCAATTTACTCACCTGTTATCAGGAGAGACCTCAGTGCTGCATCTTTCAGCCCAGTACTGATCCTCAAAAGTAATTTTAACCGTACTTACCAGTAACTTGAATTTCCTTCATAGGCTAACATTGACTGGTTTCACTTGGAAATTCTTCTAAGTGTGGAGTTTTGGAACTTTAAAATATTCCTCTAAAATCAGCCGAAATACGAATTCCGATTTACTCACCTGTTATCAGGAGAGAACCCAGTGCTGCATCTTTTAGCCCAGCACTGACCCTAAAAAGTAATTTTAACCGTACTTACCAGTAACTTATATTTTCTTCCATAGGAATCCATTGTCTGGTTTTCAGCAGAAAAGTTTCAAAGTGTCGATTTTCACAAACTACAAATATTCCTTAAAAATCGCCTGTATGACTTAAACGCATTCTTTCAACTGTTTACAGGAGATGCACCAGTGCTGGATCCAGGATCCAACACTGAGTAAGAAAAAGTAACGATAACAGTTTTTACCTGCTAAGTGAATTTCCTTCCATAGGATAACATTGGTGATTCTATGAGAAAAAGTTTCTAAGTGTCAACTTTTAAAATACAATAATATTCCTTAAAAATCACTACTGTAACCAAAACGCTTTTACTCAACTGTTTACAGGAGATGTCCCAGGACTGAATCTAGGATCCAGTCCTGTGGTTAGAAAAGTAATCCATAAAGTAACTAATTGCATTTAACTAGAAATTCACATTGAGCTGAATGTTGCATTGTGTTTGAAAATGTGTTGCCCATTGCAACAACTGTAACTACTGTACTTAAAAGTCTATTGCCTATGTGCAAAGTATTTAAACTAAAGTAATTCATTCTGAGAAAGTATTTTATGTAATGTATAATGTAATTACAATGTAATTTAAAAAATAAAATATGTAAAAAAAAATTGTTTCTAAAAATGTAGTAAATCAGTATGAAAAAAATAAATATAACAATTAATACATTTAAAAATTGTCATTTACAAAACCTTTGAAATTCACTGAAAAAACCGTAGGTTTCAGACATGTTATAGTTAGGAATTAGCATTTAAAAAACCTTTGAAATTCACTGAAAAAACCATAGGTTTCAGACACGTTATAGTTAGAAATTAGCATTTAAAAAACCTTTGAAATTCACTGAAAAAACCATAGGTTTCAGGCATGTTATAGTTAGAAATTAGCATTTAAAAAACCTTAGAAATTCACTGAAAAAACCATAAGGTTTTAGGGACAGTTATAGTTAGTTGGACATTGCACTCGTACAAAACCCGTGAAATTCCCCCGTTATAGTTAGTTCAGGTAACTATAACTCGCGCCCCGCAATGCACTGCTGATGACGTCACATATTACATCACTCATGACATGGTCAGTGACATCACTGATGACATCACTGATGACATCTCAAATGACATCACTGATGACATCACTGATGACATCATCCATGTGAGAATTTAATGCATCTTCTCACACCCTAATATAAGTTTTGATAAACCCACTCTACATTACAGACTGCCATTCTCAAAACCATACACACTCCAATACCAATAAGTACATACCCACTCACTGATTCTTAGGTCTACACACACACATCTACTCACTCACCCGTACAGTCACTCATACTTACAGTCACTCAGTACAGGACTATCATATGCACTCATACACCTATATAAACACTCACACAACGCAACTCATCCATAGAGGTACTCACACACCTAGTCAGTCATGCAAATAATTAATCACACTCCAATTTACTCACCTATACAGTTATACACACCAGCTCACTTACTCATAAAAATACTAGCACATTCTTACGCTCCTATGCAATCACTGATGCAAGTACACACTCATCCATATAGCCACTCTCACAATCACACACTCTCACTTATAGCCATTTATATACTCCAACACACATATATACTGCCTTTCACATATGTAGTTACTCACACATGTACCACTGAGATATACATTCAATCACTAACACACCCATACACACACTCACCCACCCATACAGTCCATCACAGACGCACTCTTGAAACCATGCACCCAGTGAATCACCCACTCACACATCTATGCACAGAGTCACACACACCCCACCCACACAAACACTGAGGCACCCATACAGATACTCAGAGAACCAATCCATAACCCATATAGACACTCATTTAGCTAGTCAGAAACCCATGCAGTTGCTTACACAACAACAGACAGACGGATACAGACATTCACACAGTTTAGTCACTCACCCATGCATCAAGTAAGATACGTTTAATCACTCACTTATAGACTCAGTCACGCACCTACTAAATCATCCATTCAGGCGCTTCTACACCCACTCATTCTTCAATACGCCTTTCCCTATATATATTAAACATATTTAAACTTTACAGAAACACACAGTCACTGGATGATGTCATCAGTGATGTCATCAGTGATGTCATTTGAGATGTCATCAGTGATGTCATCAGTGATGCCACTGACCATGTCATGAGTGATGTAATATGTGACGTCATCAGCAGTGCATTGCGGGGCGCGAGTTATAGTTACCTGAACTAACTATAACGGGGGAATTTCACGGGTTTTGTACAAGTGCAATGTCCAACTAACTATAACTGTCCCTAAAACCTTATGGTTTTTTCAGTGAATATATATATATATATATATATATATATATATATATATATATGTACACACACACACACATGAAATAAACATATGTTTCCAGAAACAAACAAATATGTATCATATAATTGATATAAATTAGGAGAAACTAAAAACATAAATTTAAAATAAAATAAAATATAATTATATTAAAAATAATTATATCAGTCAACAAATAAAAATTCCAGCAACCACAAAAGCAAATTAAATGAATAACATAAAATAAATATACATTATTTAAAAATATAATTTAGCTATAAAAGTATTAAAAATATATTTAAACAATGTCATTAATATCCACATTACTCAAAAACAATAAAATCATGAACACAACTTAATTTTTCAATTAATATAAAAAACTTAGTACCACATTGGTATATGTATCTATTACATAACTTAAAAATATTAGCATATTATCGAATTAACAAGTTAAAATGTATAAAAAAGTTATAAACCAATTACTAATTTAATATTTTTTTAAAAATCTCCACTATCCCCCTACAAACCCAACAACCCACAAAAACATGAATCTCAAATTTAAAAAAATTTACGTTTATTACTGAAACAAATAAACTGCGCTAAGAATAATTAAACATACTTACCGATAAAATAATAATTTATAATACAAAAACTAATAAAACTCAGCTGAATAAGTACATTACAAAAAAAATATGGAAGACTTAAAAAATGATATTCTTACCTCCTATGTTCTGTATCACAACATTTTTTAAATGATATTTTTAACACAATATTTGTCTCACAATAATTTTGAAATCATATTTTGTCGGAATTCCATTGCTGCCACTAAGAGAGTCGCAGTGTATCCCAATCCGCAGTGCATGCAGCAACTGTGTGGCGCATAGGGAGAGAACTCACTTGGCAGCCTGTTATAAATTTCAGCCAGAAATGTCCCTATTTACTGCAGATTCTGATTATAAAATCAATACTGTAAACTGTTTGCCTATTGACTACTTCTATTTTTTCTGGATAACATGTTCATTGAGAAAGTTGTGCACCCAACAAATCTGTGTGACTAACAGGCATGGAACATGGAGGCTCTCTGCTGCCTCACTCTAGGGCACACCTGTGGTCTACCACTTCACTTAGGGAGTTCAAAAAAATTCTGGCCCGTACACTACTCAGGAGTATTCTGCACAAACTGTACAGTCTCGCTGATTGACTAGCACAGTGTCAATCAATCAATAAAACTTTTATTCGGTTTCTGATAAAAATGAGACAAGCGTACCTCATAAAATTAACAGCAAATAATAAAGCAACATGAATATATTGTCAAAATGCATCATCAAAATAGAATAAGTAAAATGCAAACCAACTGTGTTAAAAAGATCAAGTATCATTAAAAACACAGGGTTTACAAACCGTTCCGGTAATAAAAACAGACAAATACAGTATTAACAACCTGTATGTAAAACCCCAAGCAAAAAATGTGCAACAAAGAAGCAAATCTTGGGTGTATCCAAAAGCTGAACATAAAGATAAGCAGGTTTAACCTGTTTAAAATTTCCAGCAATCAGAAGAGGCCTTACAAATTAATGTTGAAGGGCAGAAAGCATGGGACACGTTAAGTACTATGTGCATAGAGGTGTAAATGGAGACATCATCACGTGCACAAAGGCAAGTTAGATTGTGCAAAGCAAACCACCTTAGGGACTAAAAGTTGATGACAAATATTTAGCCTCAGAAATGTCAGACGTTGTCGATGCAGATTAGGTGTATCAATTTGGAGATAAGGATCAATCCCCATAACAGATTTCACCAGGACATATCCATGGTGCGACTGCTTGGCCAGGGCGGAATTCTTTAGTTCAGCTGCCACCCTCTGGGAGAAAGCCTGCTTAGCCCAAAACAAGATTTGTTTTTTACTATGCCCAGAGTCTCATAGAAAAGACCAGGATGACCCAGTTCAATAAAAGATTTCTTGATGTATTGAAGCCATGGAATCTGGGCTGCTTTGTCTAATAACAGGCAATCCTGTAAAATGCGTCGGTTTAAATATAGATCTTCGTTGTACCATACAGAACACCACAATCGGAGTGGATGAAGATGAATTAAATCAGAGATAAAAGCCATATCCAATTTGTCATGGATTATTTCAGCAGGTGTGCCCTGTCCCACTGCCAGAACGTTCCTCATAAGCATGTTTTCAATCACCTGAAGGGAATCTATTGATGCATGCCCCAAATCTCACAGCCAAAACTAGGCGTTGATATACATTTGGCTATATATATCTAACTTAAGCTTAGGGGCCTTATGCCCAATACATCTGGCAAAATCATATAACCCAGAGATGGCCCTTTTCAGGATTCTCCCATTTTTCTTTATTAATGGAGTGCAACTAAGACCTGCATTCAATAACAGTCCCAAATATAAGAAGTTGTGCACCCTTGATAAAACCCGACCCTGTCCAAAAATGCTGCAAGATTTTGTGTTCTTAGGACATGCTGCCATAAAAAATTTTTTTTTTTAAATTAGTAGAGAGATCCAAACTATTCATGAAAACAATAAAAGAATTTAAAAGGCATTGCAAAGTCCCGGCTGTGCAGGCGATTAAAACGTCATCGTCGACTTAAAGAAGAACCAGTATCGGTCTTCCGCTGACCCTTAGGATCATCAGTGCCAATATTTGTTAAAACGCCCTCCAGACGGTTTATGTACATGATACATTTTTTAAAAGGGCCAGGATGCACCCTTGACGAACACCCTTTTTCAGATCAAAAGGCACCGTGCACTCACCCCTGGACCCACATCTAACCACCCTCGTAAGGCCATTATGAAGGTCTTTCATAGATGCTACTAGTGCCCGGTCCACCCCCATGGACCCCAGCTCAGACCAGAACTTTTCTCTATTAACATTATCGAAGGCTCAGCTGAGGTCCATGAAGGCCATTTGAATGGCACTCCCTTTGTCCCATGTATACTTTGAAATCAGAAGTTGTAGATTTAAATTTTGTTCCACTGTGCCCCTATAAATCAGAAAAAATTACGATCTCACCTGCCCATGTAGTAAGCTTCTCCAGGATTATCTTGCCTATGATCTTTACCTCCTCATCTACCAGCAAGATTGGCCTGTAAAAGACGGGATCAGCTCTATCTCATTTTCTGTATACCGGGAATATGACAGAATGCTTCCACGCTTCAGGGAGCGAGCCTCTGATGGCCGCAATAATATGTAGAGTAATGACCGGGCCCACAAATCCACCAAAAATTTCAGAAGATCAACAGGATCCCGTTAGCCCCAGGGGACTTACCAGGAGTCAAATAGAGGATAACATCTCTTACCTCCTTCCACTGAACTGAAAACATGTCAGCTACAGGGACAGGACTGAGACTGGATTTGATCTCCTTACAAGGATGAGAAGTGGTCCCCCCGGCCTGAGCAGGGACAATAGCTACCTGATCCGCCATTTGATCTCTTAAATAAAGGAATGGCTCAACACCCCCCAAAACTTGATACTATCCTTCAGTTCGCTGGCCATGACCAAATTGCTCCACAGCTCATTTTTAAGTGGAGCTTTCAGTTAGCAAGGGCTTCTTTTAAAGCTGATCTAGACCTTTTAATCACATCCCTATTATGAGGTACACTTTTTAATGTCAATAGCAGTTCCCTCTTTGTCCTGACTCAATGAGTAGCAAACCATCTGCAAGATTTAGGGGGTCCACTGCACCTTGTTTGGTCAGGGCATGTTTAATACATTCACCAATACACTCAAAAGCACTAAGGATCTGGATATCTGTGGCATCCTCATCAAGACACATCCTAAAATCGTCCTGGCATGTCTGAACCAGAAGGACATTAAGTGGCTCCGGAATAATCTTCCTTCATTTATTCCTACGACCCTGATCCTTAGAGAATGTTGGTGCATTATAAAGCTCAGTGGTACCCAATTGCTTTTTTTCCAGGAAACTGTGGCAGTCAAAGGATTATGGTCACTATAGGAGTTTCAAACCAGTGAAAAGCTCAGGAGGGAAGGAAAAAAAAAAAAATAGAAATGTAATCAATAACGGAGCTTATACCCAGTCCCTTAAACGTAAGTATACCGTGGACCTGCTCCAGAGCACTTTTAGGGAGCAAATTCACTAGATCAAAACTATCAATCAAATCATTTAGTAGATCCCTCTGAGCAGTGCACTTCACATGGACCTGATCCTCAGAAAGGTCATCTAATTCTGGTAAAGATAACACTCCTGACAAGGATGTAAATTGACATCTCACATTAAAATCTACACCACATACTGAGCAGAATGGGAAAGAAAAAAACAAATCGCGAAACTTTCCTACTTTGGAAAAAATATCCACATTGTCTTTCCCATGAATGGGATTATAGATATTAATAGAAAGGATCAAGGGGCAAAAGATTACAGACGATGACGACCCCAACGACAAAAACACTGCACACCTCCTCGACAGTATGAGCAGCCTCAGATTGACCTAGATCCTCCACAACCCTACACACACCGCAGGATACACGCTGGACCTCCATCAACCACGTAAAATGCAGGCATGTTACAGAACTCACATGGAACAGTCCACTTCAGTATCTCCAGCCCCTACACCGCCAACCCTAAGATGACCAATACCCCCCACCGGAGGTGGAACAAAATCTCAGAGACCAGCTGGATAAATGCCTTCAACACCTCCAACCCTGCTACCGCCACCAACCTCGAACAGGGAGTGAAAAACTTCAACATCTCGATCACCAATTGAGCAGACAGCATTGTCCCCAAACAGAGCAACATCCAGAAAAAATCCTCCAAAAAGGCCGGCTGTACACTCAAGAACTCAGGAAAGTGAAACGAGACAGCAAACAGTTGGAGAGTAGATGGCGCACTAGCAGGGACACCTCTGACAGGGCAGCCTTCAAGACCTCAACCTCTACCTCCGCCTGTTGAAGGCGAAAGAGCCGGAAGCCCATGTGCACACATTGAAACTGGCACCAACAACATCAAGGAACTTTTCAACATTGTTAGGTGATTCTCCAACCCGGCTGCCAGAGAGCAAAACATCACACCCTCACAGGAGCTGTGCGACAACCTCACCCACTTCATCCACGACAAGATCGCAACCTTATACAGAAACTTTGAACCCTTACCTACACTTACGGACTTCCTCGGCAGATACATCGCCACTTTAACCAACACAAACCACACACTTACCACCTGGAACATCCTCTCCACCCAGGACACTACCTCCACCATGAAATCCATCCACTTGGGGGCTCCCACAGACCCATGCTCGCACCATATCTTCAACCTCAGAAACCAAAGGATCAGCCAGGGAACTCACCACCCTACTCATCACCTTTATCAGCACTGCAACATTTCCCGGTGCCTGGAAACATGCAGAAGTCAGATCACTACTCAAAAAAGCCTTCGCCAACCCCAGCGAACTCAAAAACTACCAGCCAATCTCCCTGATCCCATTCCCAGCAAAGGTACTAGAAAATATCATCAATAATCAACTCATGACACACCTGGAGCAGAAGAAGCTACTCAACGCCTCCCAATCCGGCTTCCACAGAAATCCCAGCACTAGAACCGCCTTGATCGCAACCACCAATGACATCCGAACCCTCCTCGACCGATGATAAAAAGCAGCTGAGATCCTCCTCGACCCCTTAGAAGCCTTTGACACCATATCCCACCATAAACTGATTGAAAGACTCCACTACATCGGTATCCAAGGGAACGCACTCAGAAGGATCTCCTCCTTCCTTACCAAAAGAACCCGGAGGATCCACCTCCCACCTTTCACCTAAGAACCCAAGGAGGTCACTTGTGATGTCCACTAGGGCTCATCCCTCAGCCCCACACTCTTAAACGCAAATATGACCCCGCTGTCCTACATTGTCAGATCCCACGGTCTCAACATAATTTCCTACGTAGACACCCAACTCGTCAACTCACTCAGTGATGATGACCCCACCACCACCAGAACCAAATTTCACAGATGCATGACAAACATCGCCTACTGGATAAGGAACAACTGCCTACAGCTGAACACAAACAAGACGGAAGTACTGATCTTTGGCAACAGCAGCAACACATGTAATGGCTCCTGGTGACCATCAGACCTAGGACCTGCACCCAACCATGCCAGAAACCTCGGAATCATCATTGATAACAAGCTCACCATAAAATCACAGATCAACTGCATCTCCTCCACCTGCTTCCTCACGTGTGCATGCTACGTAAGATCTTCAAGTGGCAACCCCTACACACGAGACACTCTGACACAAAGCCTCATCACCAGCTGACTTGACTATGGCAATACCCTCTACTTAGGAACCACCCCACACCTTTGACAGAGACTTCAGACCATAGAGAACGCCGCAGCCAGACTCATCCTCGGCCTTCCCCGACAAACCCACATCACACCTCACCTCAGGAAACCCCACTGGCTCCCCATACAGAAGAGATGCCAATTCATGTGCTGACCCATGCACACAAGGCTCTACACAACACACCTACATTAACCACCACCTGAACTTCCACCAACCATCAATAAGACTATGCTCTGCCTCCCTTTCACTTGCCCATACTCCCCGCATCTACTGAAGCAGAAGTGGGGGACACTCCTACTCCCACATTGCAGCAAAGACCTGGAACAGCCTCCCCACGCACCTCCGGACCATCACCTCACTTCTGGAATTCCGAATGGCCCTCAAGTCCTGGCTGTTCAAATAAGCCTCCGGGAGCTGCAAGCGCCGGGATACCCTATTGGGTGATTACCCGCACTTTAAAGATCCTGATTAATTGATTGAGAAAAAAGGGGGAATCCGTGGGAATCACTTTGAGGTTAGAAGTTCAATCAAGTTTAACAAAGGTAACTAGACCCCCTTTCGCTTGTCCACTTTGAGAGGGGAATACCCTTTACACTAAAAGGTACATAGCCATCTAGAAGTAATTCTCCCTTGATATCCCAAGTTTTGTGCAAATTAATGATATCATAACGTTTAAAAAAGAAAAACAAATCAGGGTTCACCAGTTTGCCCTGCACATCTGCAATGTTCAAACTCAGGATTTTTTGTGTCCCTAAGGTCATAGTTACACTACCAAAGGGGATTTAATCACTTCCAGTTTTGAGTCAATCTTGTGCATTTAGCCCACTCAGAACCTCAAAATGATTATGCAAGGGAAAAAGTTAATACTGCGGGCAGGATGAACTAGTACCAGTCAACTTCCTTTGAACAAAAGGAGTCTCCCACAGCCCCCTTCGCAACTTTGTAAAAAAAATCCAGAGGAAGCACTGAGATAACAATAGGAGTTGGGAGAATAAACATAGATCCTCTCAGGATAGCACCTGCCCTATGGGGGTTGCAGAATTGACAAGCATACAATCCCTCTCAATAGACTTCGGTGAAGCCCCAATCCACGCATTTCTTCTAATCATGAAAAGGTTGTCAAACAAACTCTAACTCTTCTTGTTGGGGCACCTCCCAGCTAACCAGTGGACCACCTTATGTTTAGCTTGAATATATGATTGATTCTGATTCAGCATATTTGAGAGGGGGCACGTTAGTCAGAATTACCACACATGGTGTGCAAGCTGGTGGAAGCTGGATAAAAACATCATTATGCTTGGTGCCCGTAACAGATCTAGCTATCAAATGGACATTTTTTCTCTAATTATCACACTCCTAATTGGTTTGGCATATATTCAGAGTACAGTGACCCTCTTACTCCCTCATTGATACTCTTATTCTTGGGGCAGGGACCGGAGGAAGAGATGGATGTGAGAGGGAAGTCAACAAGATACCACTGGTCTCCTGCTCATTCCCCTCTACCTGGGTTTCAGTAAAGGATGAGGGAAAATCTGAAGGTCTAAGTGCAGATGAGGACATAGTGGTGGCAATAACAGGAGTTATCCGTCACACACCCTCCTGAACAAAGGGAGCCAGCTGCGCAGATAGTGCCCCAATCTCTTTACCTTGGCTTTTAAGTCTACAACTCTTGAAATGTGAGCATCGAGTTCTCCTAAAATCTTACTTTCCATTTGGTTAAGTGCATCGTCGGATTTGCACAATTAGTAGATAATTTGGCCCTTTTTTTGCCTCCTGTTTTTGATGCACTAGACTTTGCTCTAAAGAGCATGTACCCCTTGTGGTCCTAGACCTTCATCCCTTCCCCTCCCCCGCTAGATGTGTCTGTGCTAAGGAGAGTGCTATCAAATATCAAATCTGCAGGAGGATGGTTGGACTGACTCAGATCAGGACGGGAACATAATTGACCAAAGGCTGTGGTTGTGCCGGCGGGGTAACTCACACTTCATTGGGGGCATGTTCAATCAAGGAAGTAGAGGAGCCCAAGGCCTGTTGAGATTGAATCAGTCGCTCCTCCACATTGGAGATTTCCTCTGTTAAAGCCCCCACCACATTGGATAAAAATGATAGAATTGTATTGTTTGTCCTTTGATGCTTACCCTTAGTATTAGATGACTCCGCTTTCCCTTTTCCCATGTTTCCTGATCGATGAATCTAGAGGGTATAACCAGGAAGACCCGGGAGATGTATTCAGGAACAAACTCCACTAAGGGACAGATAACTCAAACAAAACCCCCTCACAATGCTAACAGCCAAAGGCAGATTTATCGTCTAAAGAGAAGGGTGATCTGGACGCACAAGGGAGCATAGTGCCCTTATTTAAAAATGTCCACATGCCCCCGGTTAATAATACAACAAAAACAAATTAAAAACAACAGGCATATGATGCAGACTCATGAGTGCTCTCCATGCCACTGGAGTCAAGCTATCCTGGCAGATGAGGGGTGAAACCCCGAAACCGGTCCTAGGATGATTGTTTCCAATTCAGGGAGGACCTGTCCTGACAGTTCGGGGTGGACTGTTCCCATTGGGTGCAGGGTCAAGACTGATTTGCAAATGTGTGGGTTCAAACCGGAATGGCATGGGGAGAAAAAAAAGGATGGATTTAGGCCCAGATCTTTGTACTGGGGTGAATGTATGGCATTGTTCTACATTCTGTCCATCAATTGTTCTTTTTGAATTTGCCACCCCAAGTGGGACGGGTATGCCCAGACGTGGGTCCCGTGCTCTCCATGCCACTGGAGTCAAGCTATCCTGGCTGATGAGGGGTAAAACCCCGAATCTGGTCCTAGGATGCTTGTACTGGGGTGAATGTATGACATTGTTCTACATTCTGTACATCAATTGTTCTTTATGCAGTCCAGGGAGGACCTGTCCTGGCAGTTTGGGCTGGACTTTTCCCATTGGGCGCAGGGTCAAGACTGATTTGCATATGGCTGGGTTCACACTGGAATGGCATGGGGATCAAAAAAACGATGGATTTAGGCCCAGATCTTTGCACTGGGGTGAATGTATGACATTGTTCTACATTCTGCCCATCAATTGTTCTTTTTGCATTTGTCACCCCGAGTGGGACGGGTATGCCCAGACATGGGTCCCGGTCTCTCCATGCCACTGGAGTCAAGCTATCCTGGCTGATGAGGGGTAAAACCCCGAAACTGGTCCTAGGATGTTTGTTTCCAGTCCAGGGCGGACCTGTCCTGGTACTTCGGGCTGGACTGTTCCCATTGGGCGCAGGGTCAAGACTGATTTGCATATGGCTGGGTTCAAACTGGAATGGCATGGGGTGCAAAAAAAGATGGATTTAGGCCCAGATCTTTGTACTGGGGTGAATATATGACATTGTTCTACATTCTGTCCATCAATTGTTCTTTTTTTTTATTAGTATATAGCACACAGTCTTAATCAACCAGTCCTCAGGGTTATTTTAGCCACTTTGCTCAAACAAATAATCATTTTGAGGCTCGAGAAGCCCAGTCCCACCCACATGCTTCTATTAAAAACACCAAGAGAGGTGGCCCAGCCGAGCCTCCTCCTGTCACCGATGGATGCAGGATGGGCCTGCCCTTGACCAGGGCTTCCGCGGCCCACACAACAGGATGATTCCAAACGCTTTATAGCACGGGCAGCGTGTGGCGAGATGTGTTGGTTTTGTGGCCCCTCCTCCTTGGGGCAAAGTAGTCTGGGACTTGGCGTCCCCCTACACAAGGCACCCAATAACAGATACAGCGTCCCGCACCAGGGGATGGTTTCAAGTGCTTCATAGCACGGGCGGTGTGTGAAAGGAAGCATCAGTTTTGAGGCCTCTCCTCCTTGGGGCAAAGTAGTCTGGGACTTGGAGTCCCTTGCACAAGGCGTCTAACAACAAATATAGCGTCCCAATACTAGCACAGTGTGGTCAACACCCAGATTCGTACCAGTAGTAGCTAAAATGGGTTTTTGATTCTGCAGCTTAAGCAGTATTTCAATGATAATTCTACAGCATTGCCAGGGGACTATCCAGACCATGATAGGGTGTTGAAGATTCAGCCTGCCATGGAACCTTTGTCTGCCACATTTCCAGAGAGTTATACTCCAGGGAAGAACATAGCAGTTGATGAGTAACTGATCCTATACCAAGCAAATCAGCTTATTAACGCAACATGATGTACTTGGTGTGGCAGTTCTACTAGTTATATATAAATTCTTGGAGTATATACTGGAAGGGACTCCGCTATGAATCCTACAGGATGCACTTCCACTTCAGGAATTAGTGAGTAGATTATATGGGAGCTTGACATCACTCCTACAGTTAGGTTATAACCTTTATGTGGACAACCTCTATACAGGAGTCCAACTGTTCATCGGGGTTTACAAAACTGGCACTGTTGCTTGCTGTACAATTAGAAGACACCACAAAGAATTCACTCAGATTGTAAGAAACATCAAAAAAGTCCATGCACTGTGTTGCAGGGGACTAATCACTATCAAATTCTCAGATTGACAGCAAGCATATGTGATTACTATAATTCACAATGAGATCCCTACCCTGGTCAAGGTTTGGGGTCAGTTACCAGGAATAGATAAGCATGACTACAACAAATACATGGGTGGAGTAGATATAAATAACCAGGTTCTTAAAACATATAATGCAAGTTATACATCTCATTCATAGTATTAGAAGTTGACTACACACATGATCCAGTTAGCAACATACAATGCATAATTTGTCTATTGTTCGATTACCACAGGAAGAACCATTATTGAAAGTCTTATTCCTTTAGAAGCATCAGCCTCTACTTCATCAGTTATAGAGGATGTTGCAAGGATGCAGGACTGGCACTTTGCCTACTGCAGTACTGCAACAAAGAAATTCATTGATTCAGACCTTTCGCTCGGCAAGGACAGAGGCAGGGTTTTTACTATTAATGTCCCCAGTGCACATCTCACCCATGCTTCTGTTTTCAAACTTACTTCACTTTGTGCCACAGAAAAAAGCACTTCTGGATAATTGAAGTGGATCAGCCAGATTAATAGTATGTGGTTTAAATATCTGCTCCAAACACAAGAGAGTCACCCTTGTGTAGAAAAAGGGACTGGGTAATGTAGAACAAAAACAAAGTATGGTTCCCTTTTCCCCCTTATTTGTATAGATACATATGTGTATTTCAGAAAAGTTAGGCCCACAAACTAACAACCTTTAAGAAGTTGTTTAAAGAAACAAATGAACATAATACTGCACAGATTAGAATGTTGTTACGAAAGTCCTTCAAAGTAGATTATAAACCACAGACTTGGTGTACGACCAAGAATTTTCTAAGCCTCAAGTTTAATATTAAAATTCTTTACTTTTATTATTTTCACTGGGTTTTGCCAAGAAACCCCCCAATAAAATACATTAAAAAGTAAAAATATACATATGTGGCTATTTTAATATACTTCTGTACATATTCTTCCTAATAAAAACATCATCAGATGTTATACAAGGGTATCAAATTTCACAGTTTATATCCTTAATCACAATCAAGAATAAAGAATAAAGAAATTTATATAAAGTTCATATAAAGATAAAAAATTAGAACAGTGTTGACGCGGCATTTCGGTGAACAAAATATAAATTCTTCCATCCTCTTCAGGTCAGACAATAACAAAAAAGATTATTTCTATAAAACAAAGAATGACAAAAGATTGCACACTACTTACTACAATTAATAGTTCATCATGCGTTTTTTTAACATAAAATATACAATACAATCCTTATTATTTTCATTTGTTTTCCGTCAACTTATTAAAATAAACCGATTCATGGACCATAATATTCTACCTAATTTCTCCTTTTTATTTGCATTTGTTACTCAATAACGGATTTTTTTCAAAGACAAGATTTACCAAATATAACCATGTATCGGTTCAAGTATCATGCCGGTTGCCTAAATTTATCGCTGTGCCATTATGCAGGCAGAGGTTCATTTTTACACATCTCTATTAAAATTTATACAGTAAAAATGGGGATTGGCACTAAAATGTTAACTTTCCTTTTCTCATGTGTAGGTACCCAAGATCTATAACCTTAAGTATGTATATGTACCTGTTTTGACAACATTCCTCCATAGAGAGATTTATTTGCAGCGTTGTACTGCTCAGTAAAAATCCTGCATGGGCTTGGTTTAAAATCCACTGTGTTATTTTCTTCTCTGCAAATATCGCTTTACTACATAAACCTATCAAAATTAATACCAAGATTAGTGTTCATGTGCTTTTCCTTATTATATTTATGATATTTATGAGTCCTCATATTAGTTAAAACACAGTACTTACTAGATGTGCCTGAGGGTGTTGCAACCTATTAGTTGTTTATCATTGAGCAACTGGATGTGCTTATTTGATTACTTTTTAAAAAACCGCTCAGTTGGAACGACTAAGACGTCCTCAACCTGTAGATGTAGAAAAAAAACCTGAAAAAATATATAGATAAAAAAGTCAGGGCAAATTATTTTCTGATATTAATTAGTTATCCCCAAGTCAAAATCAATTTTATAAATTTTATAATCAACCATTTCTTACCTCTTTTTTATAGATACAGAGTTTTGAGACATACGGTGGCCGCTGAAGCTAAATAGTCACTTTGAGATCACTTCCATATGTTTCAAATTTGTGGAGATTTTGTTTATAAAATCGTGACTCTAAAATAGAAAAGGTTTTTTTAATAATATATAAATCGCTATCAATAGAAGCACTGAATTTGTCATGCATGCCTCTATATTGGCCCAGGTATTATCTAAAATGTTAAACCTTATTTAATGCATGAGGTCCTCAGTGTTATATAGCGAATTAACACTTGCACTTATGGACAGTTAGATAGTCACAATTATGTACTTAACATGTGGTTATTAGGCCCCCTAAGTATAGGGAGGGCATCAAGCTTATATATGAATGCAAAGATTAGAGCACCGTAAACGTATGTGTTTTGTAACTGCCAGTACTTCGTTATGTCTTTAACGATAGTTATAATTTTTACAATGTAGGTAACAACCTGGCCTCAAATCTTTTCGCTAATTTTAATATTTATATTTCCTTACCTTCATTTGTGTAGCGCTTCGTGTGTTGTCTGTAACAAGGAAAATATAAACGAACCCATGCAGGCATCTATTTATGGCGCATGTTGAAGACGTATTGCATTACGGGCTGACGTTTCGCGCTTGTGGCTAAATTGCGAACGGACATATGAGCTTCCATTTATTCACCAGAGACTAAGATGGCTGCCATATCTAGATCAGGCACAATTAAAGAGATTGCTCTTTTGTACTATAGTTATTATTTATTTTTATATGTGGTTCTTCTGAGTTTTCCAATGGAATTGTAATTATATCTTTTCATTTCTATATCACCCTGATAACTACATCTAACTACGGACATAACTTATCTAAATATCATATATCAAATACTATGACAATCATAAAGTCTCTAAAACGGTTTTTAACAAGATTGTGACTTTTTTTATAGCTATCTCTAGTCACTATTTGGGTCATATGGTCTGCTCAAGTATTTGTCCATATTTATTATATCTAATCTAATATCGACCTAAAATGTATAGAGCCTCCTAACTCAGTTATTACGACTTATAAACGAATATCTAACCTGTGTCATATATACTGATTACTATTAGACGTACGTAATCCACCAATTAGTATCCTGAATATTCAAAAAGCGCTTTTCAAATTTAGATTATTGTTCTTAAAACATTTTATAAGTTAAGGAGTGAACCTATCTTATTATTCTTTCCCATTCCTCTCTGTTGTCAAGACCACTTTTGTGGGTACTGAATTTAAACATATAATATTGTTCTCTTCTTTTACCTTTACTATTCAAATTTCCCCCTCTGTTGGTTCCTGTTATGTGTTCTAATATACACCATTTTATATTGTTCTTACTATATTTCTGTTCTGCCCAGTATCCACTTAAGAAGCATTTTTTCGGGTATTCGGAATAGCTGATTTATGTTCATTGAGCATAATCTGGACTTCTATTCTGGTTTCTCCAATATATCCTTTTTGATAAGACATATTATCATGTAAATTACATTTTTAGTTCGGCAAGTCACCATAAAGTTAATATGACGGATTTTACAGTTCAAATTTATGTTCTCTACTTTCATAATTTTTTCACAGTTATTGCATGAACCACAGGGAAATTATCTATAAGTTTATTACCATCTATTACATTCAAGTGGGTACTTCCCTTACTCTCTTTGTAAGTATGTACTAAACAGTTTCTTATTGTCCTGTTTCTTCTGCAAGCGAAGAGGAGGACATTCTAATTTGTCATCCTTCCCTTTATTTAGCAGTGACCAATTTCTAATATTTAGATTTTTAATCTTATTTCTAATACCTGTAAGGTAAGTGACGCATGTTATTCTTTTTTTCTCCTCAACATTGATTATTTTTTCCTTCAAACAGGCTTTCTCTATTATAGTATTTAGCTCGTTTGTATGCTTTTTTGATTACATATTTTGGATACCCTCTCTATAAATTTAGTTTTCAAAGTTTTTGCATGCATTTCAAAATCCCTCCCGTTCATGCAATTGCGTCGAACCCAGAGACATTGTCCGAATGGAATATTATCTTTTTGACATCAGGGGTGGTTGCTATTATAATGTAACATTGTGTTACGGTCCATTTGTTTAGTGAAAAGGTCCACTTCTAACTTTACTTCCTTTGATCTGATTTTGATATCTAAAAAATTGCATTCCCATTTATTTATTGAGGAGGTAAATTTCAAATTTGGATCACTCGGATTCAACCACTCAATAAAGGAACCCAAGAAATCTCCCTCTCCCTGCCAAATAAAAACATGTCTTCGAAATACCTCGACTAATAACTAATATTTTCCCAGAATAGTGCTATCTCATTATATATATATATATAAATATATATATATATATATATATATATATATATATATATATATATATATATATATATATATATATATATATATTTCTCTTCAAAGGAGCCAACATATAAACATGCCAGACTGGGAGCACAAGTGACCCCATACTGGTCCCTTTGACTTGACAATACAAGGTATCATTGAACAAAAAAAAATTATATTTAAGAATCATTTCTACACATTCAACTAAAAAGTGGAGTGTGGTGACAATTCCTCATTTTCATCTTGTAGGAGTCCTCTGATCATCTGTATATTACCATTTTAAGTAATATTCGTATAGAGGGCTTAAATATCTAATGGCACCAGCAACTGTGTCTCAGAATTAAAGGAATACCTTCAATCTTCTGGATCATATCTGTAGTGTCTTTGATATATGAAGTTTGTTTAGGCACCAAGGATCTGAGAAAACAATCTACATATTTACTCAAAGGTTTTGTTAAAGAATCAATACTTGAAATAATAGGTCGCACAGGTGGATCTTCAATGTTTTTGTGGACCTTAGGAAGGCCATACATAGCTGGTATTACAGAGTCATCATTATGTAAGAAGTCATATTATTCCTGACAGATCAAGTCATCCTCTTTAGCAAGTTTTAGGATACAGTCTATTTTACAGGATAACTCACTCCATTCGTCTCGGTTTGATTTTCTATAATGGGATTCCACATTTAATAGTGCCTGCATTCTATTATTATATCACTACACTCCCTCCCTTATCACCTGGCTTTATTGTGATATCATTGCTATGTTCTAAACTGTTTAGGGCCATTCTTTGTTTATGTGACAGATTATTATGTGTCCATTTTTGTAGCTAATAAATCTTCTAGGCCCTTTTCTATTACTCTTTCAAAAATGTCTATTTCTTTTCCTAACATCTGTCTAGAAGGAGTCCTGATCGAGAATGGTTTTGTCCAGATCGATTTTGAGTTGGTATTTTTTCTTTACCTGAAAAATTATTAAACCTTATTTTTCTAAATGGGTCCTGGATGTCTTTTCTCAATTTCAAATTTGTTAACTGGGGAAGAGACAGCAAAGCCTAATCCTTTTTCTAGAACCTGTTCCTCATCTTTTGTTAATGTTCTTAATGACAGGTTAATTATTGTGACTTTGTTTTTTTTTCTACTCCCAATCTTTCTCGCTTCTTGTCCTCATATAGGGTTTCCTCTGCCCTCAATTCTGATTGTGGATTTTCCCTCTCCCCCGCCTCTAGTATTTAGTTTGGATTTCTTCTGCCGCTGGTCTAAAAAAGTTGAACTTTCTCTGATTGGTCCAGCTACTGTTTCTCTATCCTTTTAGTTTCTAGAATCATATAACAAATCTCCTTCAGAATCAGAACTTGTGTATGATGTGTCAGAGAAAGTTACATGTTTTCTAGGAGCAATGGTTCTTTTTTGTTGCCAATTTGTGTTGCCTCTATTTTCTACCATTGGTTTATCTTAATAATCTTATTGTAGGTATGGCTATAGCCACTCTACATTATAACAACTCACATCTTTTCTTAAATTATTTGTTTTTTTATTCACTAGATATTCTTTATACCCCTTCAAATCATCTTGTATTTTCTCTAGTTTACGTTTTTGATCCTCTAAAGATGTATTTTCTTTCAATTGTGTTTCCAATGTATCTATTTCTCGCTTTTATAAAATGATGACTTCCTGGGCTGTTTCAATAATAAGGAGCATCCAGTCATGGCTACACCTGTTGGCAATTAAAGTCAAATTTTCTATACATTTTTCGTTTTTCACAAACAGGCCACCCTCATTTTTTTACTTGAAGCCCTTTAGGTATAATATCCTTTTTGCTTTTCTCAATTAGAAAATCTGCATGTAATTCAGTTCTGATCACTTTTTGCCTCAAATTCTACAGGTTATTCCATTTTTGACTATTATTATTCATAATGTTTTCACAGTTATTGCATGAACCACAGGGAAAATTACCTAGTAGTTTAGTATCATCTATTACATTCAACTGGGTACTTCCCTTACTCTTTTTGTAAGCATGTACTAAACAGTTTCTTATTGTTCTATTTCTTCTGTAAGTGAAGAGGGGATGTTCTAATTCATCATCCTCCTTGATTTAGCAGTGACCAGTTTCTATTAGTTAGATTTTTAATCTTATTACTAATACCTGTAAAGTAAAGATTTTTATGAAGAATATGTACCAACATACATTAAAATAGCCGCATATGTATATGTTTTTAACTTTTTTATGCATTTTATTTGGAGTTTTTCTTGACAAAACCCAGTGAAAATAGTAAAAGTAAAGAATTTTTATATTAAACTTGAGGAATAGAAAATTCTTGATCATACACCTAGGGGTCGATTCCGATTCGGGCCGGAAAAAGCACCGACCGACTCGGATCCGGAAATAATACCGACCGACACGTACCTGTGGCGCCCGACACGCCAAGTACGATGCAAGGCGTGCAAAATCCGACCGACACGTACCGAACCCAAGTCGACCGACCGAGCCGCACGGAAAACAGCAATCCGGTCGGAAAAACACGTGAATCCAACCGACCGACACGCACCCGGAACAAATCCGACCGAAACGTACACGCGAACTCCAAACCGCAAAGTACGATGCAAGGCGCGAAAACCACGAGCGAGTCGGACGGAGGCCAAGTCGTACGACCGACACGCATACAAAACCGAGCCGAAGCAACACAAAATACCGCGACCGACGCGTACGCAGCATAGAAAACTGCACATACACAGCGTGAACTAAACGGAGAAGACCGTACGAGACAAATGCAGGGTCCGACTCGGTCACAAGAACGTTTCCAACATACACAGACAGTACAAAGGAAAAATCACCCAAAAAAGGCCAAACAAGCAATTACAAAGCCAATAAATACTGGGGTGGGTGGGGACAGAGAACAAAGACACACCCACAACTCCACCCATATAAAGGACACAAATCACAACCATGAGCCTTTGCAAATGCCATTCCACTGCCAGCACCCAAGAGAAAGCAACCACACACCCACAGCTCATCCCTCACACAAGCCACACACCATCAGCACACCAACAAATACCTACCTCACATACACCCAGCAAAACACACACTCACACACCCTCACCTGCACACCAACACACACATCACTCACCATCACCACCCATCACCATGCCCCCCAAGAAGAATCCCAAGTTCCTAGATTGTGAATTGGAAGTCATGGTAGACGAGATCCTCAGGTTAGAGCCACAGCTGTTTGGCACACTGGTCCAACAGACCCCCATCTCCCAGAAAACCAAGATGTGGGAGAGGATCATCAACAGGGTGAACGCACAATCACCATGTCGGCGCACAAAGAGCGACATCCAGAACAGGTGGTATGACGTGCGCAGGAGGGTACGGGACCTGCTCAAAAAAGACTACATCAACAGCCAACACACCGGCAGTGGCCCTCCTGCCAAGCCAATATACCTCAGGCCCTGGGAGGAGAAGGTGCGGGCCATCCTTCCGCCAGTGAGCGTATATGGACTAGAGGACATCCCAGAGCCTGGTGAGTACACAATTTACACAATATACTGCCACAAAACACACACACATCACTGTCAAGGGGAGAGTCAAACCATGCACTCATAGCAATTACACAGCAACCAGAACAGAATCATCCCAAAATGTGTATGTCAGTCAGATAAACACAACACATGCCATCAAAAAAGTCACATCCAACTGTGCCATCACATGTACAAACACAACTACAACTACAGCTAGGCAGTGGCACAAATAGAACTAACAAACACATCCAGACATGTAGCCACCACAACAACACCAACACACAGTGAAGACCACTCAAAGGAAGGAATTCTGTGTATGCTGGCCAAGTCAGTGTAGCCAATAGCATCATGGGAGTCGCAGTCACACATATTGCCCCCCCACAACTGTCCCATCAACACCACCATGAACCATGCGCACATCACAGGGAGTGGAGAAGGACTCACAAGATGGCTGACACTGGCAACTGCTGTGGGGAGCACAAGGCCCTGCTGGCAACTGTGCACCAACAAACAGCAGGACACCACTGACTGACATCCTGAGAGACAACTTCCACTCCCTGCAATGCAAGCACGTTCCATGGTGGGATATCTGGCTGGCTGGGTGGGAAGGAGGACTTGCAGCACTGACCATAGTCACAAGCACCTCCCCTCACACCCCCCCAACACAAACTCCACAGAACCCACCTGGTAGAATGCAATGCCCCCATCCTAACACAAGATCCCACAAAGAACCACCACCCTGGGTTATGTTGTGTGAAGCACAGGGCCACTCTTGGGACTTTTAGCCAAACAACTGCCAGGACAACACTCCCAGCCATCCTGTCAGCACAGCCAGCCCACCCCACAGGGAAGCAGAGTCAAAAGGAAGGAAGCATGGGCATGCTGGGAAGGGGGTGGAGGCAATAGCATGATGGGAGTCGTAGTCACTGATATTGGTCACCCCCACAACTGTCCCATCAACACCACCCTGAACCATGCTCACATCACAGGGAGTAGAGAAGGACTCACAAGATGGCTGACACTGGCTACTGCTGCGGGGAGCACAAGGCCCTGCTGGCAACTGTGCACCAACAAACAGCAGGACACCACTGACTGACATCCTGAGAGACAACTTCCACTCCCTGCAATGCAAGCACGTTCCATGGTGGGATATCTGGCTGGCTGGGTGGGAAGGAGGACTTGCAGCACTGACCATAGTCACAAGCACCTCCCCTCACACCCCCCCAACACAAACTCCACAGAACCCACCTGGTAGAATGCAATGCCCCCATCCTAACACAAGATCCCACAAAGAACCACCACCCTGGGTTATGTTGTGTGAAGCACAGGGACACTCTTGGGACTTTTAGCCAAACAACTGCCAGGACAACACTCCCAGCCATCCTGTCAGCACAGCCAGCCCACCCCACAGGGAAGCAGAGTCAAAGGAAGGAAGCATGGGCATGCTGGGAAGGGGGGTGGAGGCTATAGCATGATGGGAGTCGTAGTCACTGATATTGGTCACCCCCACAACTGTCCCATCAACACCACCCTGAACCATGCTCACATCACAGGGAGTGGAGAAGGACTCACAAGATGGCTGACACTGGCTACTGCTGTGGGGAGCACAAGGCCCTGCTGGCAACTGTGCACCAACAAACAGCAGGACACCACTGACTGACATCCTGAGAGACAACTTCCACTCCCTGCAATGCAAGCACGTTCCATGGTGGGATATCTGGCTGGCTGGCTGGGAAGGAGGACTTGCAGCACTGACCATAGTCACAAGCACCTCCCCTCACACCCCCCCAACACAAACTCCACAGAACCCACCTGGTAGAATGCAATGCCCCCATCCTAACACAAGATCCCACAAAGAACCACCACCCTGGGTTATGTTGTGTGAAGCACAGGGCCACTCTTGGGACTTTTAGCCAAACAACTGCCAGGACAACACTCCCAGCCATCCTGTCAGCACAGCCAGCCCACCCCACAGGGAAGCAGAGTCAAAAGGAAGGAAGCATGGGCATGCTGGGAAGGGGGTGGAGGCAATAGCATGATGGGAGTCGTAGTCACTGATATTGGTCACCCCCACAACTGTCCCATCAACACCACCCTGAACCATGCTCACATCACAGGGAGTGGAGAAGGACTCACAAGATGGCTGACACTGGCTACTGCTGTGGGGAGCACAAGGCCCTGCTGGCAACTGTGCACCAACAAACAGCAGGACACCACTGACTGACATCCTGAGAGACAACTTCCACTCCCTGCAATGCAAGCACGTTCCATGGTGGGATAACTGGCTGGCTGGGTGGGTGGGAAGGAGGACTTGCAGCACTGACCATAGTCACAAGCACCTCCCCTCACACCCCCCCAACACAAACTCCACAGAACCCACCTGGTAGAATGCAATGCCCCCATCCTAACACAAGATCCCACAAAGAACCACCACCCTGGGTTATGTTGTGTGAAGCACAGGGCCACTCTTGGGACTTTTAGCCAAACAACTGCCAGGACAACACTCCCAGCCATCCTGTCAGCACAGCCAGCCCACCCCACAGGGAAGCAGAGTCAAAAGGAAGGAAGCATGGGCATGCTGGGAAGGGGGGTGGAGGCAATAGCATGATGGGAGTCGTAGTCACAGCTCTACATCCTCCACCACATGGCCCAGCAAGCTCACACTCACGCATGCACATCCCACAGAGAGTGGAAAGGCCCATCAAAGATGTCTGACACTGTTGCTGTGTCGTGGGGAGCACAAGGGCATGCTGGGTACTGCACACCAACCAACAGCAGGACACCACTGTCAGCCATCTTGCCATTGCTCTCACACCCACACACACTGAACTCCCCACAAAAGCAAGTAAGTATGGGAATGCTGGGAAGTGGGGTGGAGGCAATAGCATGATGGGAGTCGTAGTCACAGACATAGCTCACCCCCACAACTGTCCCATCAACACCACCCTGAACCATGCTCACATCACAGGGAGTGGAGAAGGACTCACAAGATGGCTGACACTGGCTACTGCTGTGGGGAGCACAAGGCCCTGCTGGCAACTGTGCACCAACAAACAGCAGGACACCACTGACTGACATCCTGAGAGACAACTTCCACTCCCTGCAATGCAAGCACGTTCCATGGTGGGATAACTGGCTGGCTGGGTGGGTGGGAAGGAGGGCCGGCTGTCAACCAAACACAACCAATGCAGACCATGTTCACACCCCAAAAAATACATAGAAATGCCCAAATAATGCAGGACAATGTGCCACACCAATATCAACCCCTGACTGTGACGACTTAGGACAATGCAATGTACAGGCCCGCACCCAGAGGCACAGTCACAACTGTCATGTGTGTCAACCATTGATGCCTGCAGAAACATAACAAACATTGTGTGTGTCTCCCAAAAACAGGTGATGATGGGGACACAGCAGCAGACGCTGAGGAGTCCCAGTCCCAGGCTCAAGAGGATGCGGAGCTCACTGGCGTCGTACAGCCTCTGTCCTCCTCGGACGATGAAGACCAACCTGGCACATCCGGTGCAAGTCTACATGCAGCACCAGCAGGACCACCAGCTGCACCCCCTGCACCCACCCCTCCAACGACTGTCACCACAAATACCATCCCTGCCGACATGGACAGAACAAGGAGCAACACCAGCACAGGGACCCTGGACCAACCTGGGGCCATGGACACCACCACCAACCCCCAAGGTGGACCAGGGTCATCTGTGCGTGCCACTGCACACACTGCACATGTCAGCAGGGGTGGTGGGAGGGGTGGGAGACAGAGGTCGCTGCTTGCAGAGGTTGCTGGTGTGCATGATGACCCACAACTGGTACGCATAGCTGATGCGTACCAGTCCAGCACCGGAGACCTCAGCCAGGTAGTGGGGCTCCTCAGAGACATGAAACAGCAGCAGGCTGCCCATCATGCCCGCTTGGACTCCCACATGTCCCACGTGGAGTCACACATGTCCCGCGTGGACTCACACATGTCCCGCGTGGAGTCCAAGTGGGATGCACTGCATGAGATGACGGCGGTGCACAGGGACATTTTACAATGCCTCCGCCAGATGAACAGCAACCAGTCCACACCTCCCTGTGTGCCAACAACATCTGGTGCCGAACAAACTGCAACTGCCACAGGGAGGGAGGATGACTCTGGCGGAGAGTCCCCTGCACCGCAGCAGCCTGTACTTGAGGGCCCCCCAAGAAGAGGGGTCGTTCGAGGAGGGGCAAGTGAGAGGCTGATGGCCAAGCGCAACTCCCAGGAAGCCTGAACCTGTTCTGGATGTTCACCTTTGTGCACAGACTGTTCACCCTGTTGACGGCAACACTACTCCCACACATTGCATGGGGAGTACAAGTTGGACCAATGTGTCAGACAACTGTGGCCCCAATACTGGGGATCCTGTCTACCAGGACTTTCAATTCACCTAGGAACTTCGGATTGCACGATTTATGTACAGCACTACCCATCCTATGCACTATTCACACAAATGTATCACAATAAACACACTAATACACCATACTTGCCTCTGTTGTGATTCCAACGTGGGTGCTGTTATGGGGATGATGAACTGCAAAATTACACTGTGTATGCGAACTGCAACAGCAAGGACAACACAGGCATGTGAGTAAAGGCAACGTGACACATATGAGGGAGACACACCACCAGGGCTACACAACACATACACACCTAGGCCATCTGACTCATTGCCTACACTGATGTTGCCAGGGAAGACGGTGCAATGCACAGACACCACACCCATTCCCAGTTGTAGTCAAGTAGCCCACAGGTGCAGTAAGCAAATGGCAGTCAAATGTGTGACCACAGACAACGCACATCACAAAGTGAAGCACAGGTTTATTACACAGTTGCAACATGTCGTAACCACTACAGATGCAAGGTAATCCCACCTGGCAGCGGGCACACAGTCAACAACTGTAGACGGAAGGAAGTCCATGGGTGTGGTGCACATCACCTGTAGGGACACAACAGCTACCAGCCTGGAAGTGCAATCACGTCGTCGGTGGACACAGTTGACCAAACGAATCTGAAAGTACCCTGTGAAGGACAGAAATGACACACAGTCAAAAGCAATGGAGTACAGGACAGAACAGCAAAACTCATGCACAATACATGTTACAAGATACCCACCCAGAACCAAGTTAGCATGTCAACACTGTTGGGGAGTACAGCCCACCTGTAAGCACACATCGCAACACACATCCAGTCAAGTAGCCCATGGACACACTCCAACAGCACCAGAGCACCACCTACACATATCATGCCAACTCACATCATTGACATGACACCTCAGGATACTCACATTCAGCTAAAGAAGTTGGTGATGAGCTGAGTGCGGACATCACCATCATCATCATCATCATCATCATCACTGGCATCGTGGTCCAGGCCAGGATCCTCCACAGGTGGCGGATGTTGGTCATTGTCATCCTGGATGAGAGGCAACTCCTTCCGCACTGCCAGGTTGTGGAGCATGCAGCAGACGATGATAATCTTGCACACTTTCGCAGGGGCATATGGGAGGGACCCTCCGGTCTTGTCCAGGCAGCGGAAGCGGCTCTTCAGGAGACCAAATGTCCGCTCAATCACTCTCCTGGTCCGACCATGTGCCTCATTGTAGCGCATCTGGGCTGGTGTCACAGGGTTCCTGAGGGGTGTCAGCAACCACGGCATGTTGGGGTATCCCGAGTCACCTACGGACAGACAAGTGCACATTAGCTGACTTGGAAAAGTGGGCAGAATACTACAGATCAGATCACACACAATGGCACAAAGTCAGTACACACCGACAAGTCAGGCACGCTGGTTCTGCATCTGTGCCATCATCCTGGGGATGCGACTACTCCTCATCACAAAGGCATCGTGTGCTGAACCAGGGAAACGGGCACACACGTGTGTGATGGTCATGTCTGCAAGACACACCACCAGTGCATTGACCGAGTGGTAGTGCTTGCGGTTCCTGTAGGCCTGCTCCTGGGCCTGTGGTGGTACCAAAGCCACATGTGTCCCATCAATGGAGCCAATGACATGCGGCATCCTCCCCAGGGCATAAAAGTCACTCTTCACGTCAGTGAGTCGTCGCAGTCTAGGGAAATAGATGTACCGGTTCAGGAATAGCAACATTGCCGCCAAAACATCGCAGCACCAGCAGTCGCCACAGTATGTTGGAAGGTACCGGTGGCAAAGAAGTGTAGGGCTGCCATCACCTTCACCTTGGGGGTCAGCGCTGTAGGATACGGCCGGCCAGGCTGCAAATGTGGGGACAACTGCACTGCCAAATCCTCAATCAGCTGCCTGGTGAAGCGGTACCGTCGGATGCTGTCCCGTTCCACCATCGTTGCCAGGTCTGGGAATGGTCGAATGGCAGCAGGAGCCCTGCAGTGCAGAGGAGAAGTAAGCAAGATTGTCAGTCAGCCCACATATGCGGCATTGAACACACTCAATATACCAACATACATCATTATGAGGCACAACTACATGAAGTGTGCAGTTCCGTAAGGACATGTATGGTACATACATGGCCAACATCTGTCAACACGGTCCAACAGGTGGCATCAATTAGTCCCAGGTTGGCCCATTGGATATCATGAGGCTGTGTCACAGTTCCTATCTCCTGCTGCCGTGTCACAATCACCCCCCACAGTGACATGTGAGGGCAGATGTGCCCCAGGCACCACAGCTCAACGACAGGTACATTCCCAGGGACCCTGTATTGCCACATGGACACTGGCATTACATGGAGTATCATGTATACACCACAGCAAAACAACCATGACCCCCACAGGTAGTGGTCCCACTTGCCACGGCAGGACAGACATGGACGTCTGTGACACACACACGCACAACATCAAAGTCCATGCACACACAACCTGGATGTGGAGACTGTCTCCCATTGTGCACATGAAATCAGAGACATTGTAAACACTACATGCACAAAGACTGTGGAGGACCATCACTATTGTGCCACTGGGACACCCTGGCTCAAACATACCGTCCCACATGGGACTCACGGGGTATGTGACATGACATACACATACACCACTGTGAAATGTGACCATGGCACATGCACAGATATGAACAGTTGCACATCACAGTGGTCATGTACACGTAACACCCAGGATCCTGTCCCCATGAACACGTGCACAGCCTGGGGGTGGCTGCCCACAGGTGACACCCACAGGACAACATGTACACCAACATACACACAATAGGAAATGCAGCCTTACATGCCTTATGATAAAGTTTGGACAGGCTGTCGTGATGTAGGTGTGCCCCTTACTCCCTGGGAGCTATCTGTGGCTGGCATATGTCCATCTGAGACAGGCATGCTGACATATGCCAGTCACATGTACAGTGATGCGTTGAACAGCAATGGACCGATCGGTGCCCCCGGCCGGCCCATTGCATTCAATGTGTGCGGGTACGCGTTGTACCCCTGTACGCGTTGTACTGCAATGGACCGATCGGTGCCCTGGCCGGCCCATTGCATTCAATGTGTGCGGGTACGCGTTGTACCCCTGTACGCGTTGTACCCCTGTACGCGTTGAACTGCAATGGGCCGATCGGTGCCCCCGGCCGGCCCATTGCATTCAATGTTTGCGGGTACGCATTGTACCCCTGTACGCGTTGTACTGCAATGGACCGATCGGTGCCCCGGCCGGCCCATTGCATTCAATGTGTGCGGGTACGCGTTGTACCCCTGTACGCGTTGTACTGCAATGGACCGATCGGTGCCCCCGGCCGCCCATTGCATTCAATGTGTGCGGGTACGCGTTGTACCCCTATACGCGTTGTACCGCAATGGACCGATCGGTGCGCACCCATTGACAATGGGCTTGCCTGGCAACGGACGCGTTTTCGAATTTCGAACGAGTCGGTTGCTGGAAAATCAGTTGGTCACCCACAACAATGTTGCAAAATCATGTATGTCCTGAAGTTGAAGATTTGAAGGATGCTGGGGGCGTGTTTTGGTGCTGCTATTCCATGGATTGGCCAGATTCAGAAGATGCAAACGACTTGGACCTATCACTTTGGACACAAGGGACAGTATCTGCCTCTCCAGCACATATATATTGCTGGCTGTTCCCCTGAGAGCTCACTTGCCTGCACTACATGCTCCAGGACGACATCTGCCACTGCACTGCTGCTGTCTCTGCCCCTCTGGACCCTGCAATGGCACGTACTGTGGAGAGAGCCCCAGCCTTCAGCCTTGAGGAGAACCAGGCCCAGCTGGACAGCCTACTTCCACAGTACAGCAAGCTGTATGGGACACCAGGGAGCAGGTGAGTGTTCTGTGCACTGCCTTTCTGAATGTGCATATTGTCTGACTAGCAAGGCTGAAAGTCTGCACGCCACTGGCTAGCAGGCTCACTGAGTAGTTGTCACCCCCATAGTGTGTAGTGACATGCACTGGACAGGTATAGAGCAGTGACAGTGCATTTGAACAAGGTTTTACTTCCCATGCAATGATACCATGTAGTGACGTCTGGCAAACTGTCCATGGGCAGCTTTGCACTGCCTGTGTACATCATGTGCCCCTGTGATTGAGACATGTATATACAACTGTGTCATGCACGGATATGTTGCATGTGTAGTAATGGCCTTTTCACTTTGTCATCCTGACAGGTTAATGCCCATCGGAAGCAGGAGATCTGGAAGGACATCGTCCGGGCCGTCCGGTCCGTGGGGGTCTACAAGCGCCGGATCCGCAACTGCCAGAAGAGGTGGCAGGACCTTCGGGGCTGGACCCGGAGGATTGCACGGGTCCAGCTGAAGCTGTCGCCTCCTCGCAGGAGGGGCGGAACACGGACCCTGACCCCCACATGCTCCAGATCCTGGCGGTGGTGTTTCCAGACCTGGATGGGCAGCTGAAGGCCAGACAGCAGCAAGGAGGGGTGAGTCAAAGACTGCACTGTGAACTCTGTATTACATGCTTTGTGCCCTCCTCTGGCCTGGTTCAACTGCCACAGTGCAACAGTCATGTTGTCCAGGAGCCATGTCCCTCTATTGTGCACTGCCCACTGCTCATCTGATACCCAGGTGTGGCCCTTACATTCAGGGAATTGTGTCACTTGGGACTGTGTCCTTGCAGTTTGCTTCACTAAAGGTGGGGGACAGCATCTGTTTCCCTAACTCTGTTGTGGGCATCATGGGTGGGTCCATTGTTCACACAACGCCTGTGTTCGGACATGTAATCTGCGTGTTGCTTTGATATGCGGTCCACTTGCTGAGCTGAGCCACCACATGTGCCTGGGGTATGTGGCACATGCCCATGCAGCGGGTGGGAACAATGTTTGGGCCCCAGGAGTGTGCAGATTACGTGTGTCACACATACATAGCCAGCTATCCACTGTCCAGGGCTCATCCCTCATTCATGTGGAGCAGGACAGTCATGCCTACTCCAGGCCATGCAATGCACTCTGTACTCCCACTCCTGTGTATCAGCTGACACATTGTGCGCAGTGATTTGACCCCTCAGGTGTCTGCCTCTGTGTCAGTGTGCTGTGGATTAGTTGCCAGGACTGCTGGGGTGTTTCTTGGTAGGGGCTCAGCATGCCCCTGGAGATGTGACCATAGGAGACGATACTTGTGTGTCACATAGGTGTTTGATCAGCTGCCCGTGCAGACTGGGGTATGCGAATGTGAAGTTCAGGCAGCTGTTCCCCATTCACAGCAGATTGTGAGGGGCTCAGGTTCAGAGGGTAGTGTCACAGGTCTCCCATATGTCCAATAGGTATGACCTGGACAGATGAGGGTTAAGATGATGTGTTGTGTGGGGGATGTACATGTGCACTTGTGCAGCTCCAGGACTTGCATTCCCCATGACCTACTATTGTGACACAGTGCATAGTGTTGTTGTCTGGCTGCCAAGTCATACATCACTGAGACAGTGATGTATGACTTAGCAGTCATGCCTCTGCCATGGCATGTGTCAACTTATTGGTGGTCCTGCAGGGGAGTGACATGTGCTACATGCACACCATTGTGGCGATGGCTATCAGGACATGGGTGCATCATGGTGTCTGTCGCTGGTATGCATCACATGCATTTCCTATTTGACTCTGGGCATCCCTTTCATCCGGAAACCTGTACTGACTCAGTGGCAAGAGCTGTGATGTGTGCATGTCCACATGCCACACCGTGTCCTCTGCACTGTCCAACTACTGTGTACTTGGTGCATGTGTCCACACTGGGGTGTTGCAATCCAACAGACACCAGACAGATGGGTGCAAGGCCATGTGGGATGTGAGTGCCATGCTTGGCATCAGACTGACAATTGGCTTCTCCTGTTCAGTTAGGGCACTTTTAGCAATGTACAACTAATGATGCCAGGGCTTGCTCTGTAATGTGCTGTGCTCACAGTGGTGTGTGCGTTTGGTGCAGGTGACTGATGTCTGTCTGTTTCCCCATTGTTTGCAGATACATCCACGGCCACGGAAGGGGACAGCTCCACGGACCAGGAGGAGCCAGAGAGCCAGACTGGGTCAGCAGCCGAGGAGTGGTCGGAGGGACCCAGTGGCACGGAGGGCGAGGGGAGCCACACCGAGGAGTCCTCAGCACCATCCACCTCAGCTGAGGACCAGAGCAACTCGGAGGATGACTCCCTTATGGAGGCGGGTGTCAGCAGCCACCACACCCCAGCTAGTGTTGCTGTCCCCGCCACCACCAGCACCACCACCGCCCTCCCATCGGCTCCCATTCCCCAGGTCTGTGGAGGCTCCCATGTTCGGGAGCGTGTGTCCTTTGGGCCAGGCACCGCACCCCCTGCCCCTGTGTCCCCTGCTGCCCTGAGTGAGGAGTCTGTGTACCTCCTTCGCCAGCTCCATGTAGGGCAGACAGCCATGCTGAGTGTCCTCCATGCGCACACCGCTCTGTTGACTCAGCTGGTGTCGTTCATGGAGGGCATCTCATCGGGCATGTCTGACCTGCAGAGGGGCAATAGGTCCATGGACGCCTCCCTGACGTCAGCAGTGTCCCTCCTCAGACAGTCCCTCACCCCTCCAGCCTCTGCTCCATCCACACTCCCCAGCACCTTACCCGTCCCAAGCACACACACACCGGCACAGGCACACACCAGCACACACACGTCCAGCACACAGACACACACGCCACAAACGAAACGCACACGCACGCACAGTCAGGGGACTGAAACCAGACTCACAGGGGATGGGGCCCTGGTACACACACACGCATCCACTGGCACTGCGCAGTCCTCAGTTGCCTCTCCCTCCAAAGCACCCTCCCTTGCCTCACCTGCAACCCCAAAGACCCAGCGCCTCTTCCTCAGTGACCTCGGCCTCTTCCACTCCGATCCAGCTGCTCCAGCATCCAGGGGGAAGAGGAAGCCCCCCCACACGGAGCAGAGTGCCCCTCGCCCCCGGACACCCTCCCCCAGGCGCAGACAGACTGAGGCCCCCACCCGCAAGTCCCCCGGAGTGGTAAGAGCAAGACCCCGCCGCCGCCCTGCAGCTCAAGCACCAGGTCTCCTTCCTCCATCCCTCAGGCCCCCACTCCACAGGTGCCCCCAACACACCCTGCCCCAGGTTCCCCCACCCACAGATATACCATCCCCAAGAGGATCCGGCCTTCTCCCCCTGCCACTTGCTCTCCCGGCACCACACCCCCCGCTGCGCTTGTCTGTGCCACTGATGTGGTGAGGGTGTCCTCCCCCTCTGTCCAGCCCACCTTGCCTGTTCCCCAATTCTCCTCCCCTGGTGGTAGGCACTGCAGTGGAGTCCACTACCACCCTGTCTGACTTGGGCACTGCAGTGGCGGACCTGTCCACTCCATCTGCAGGGTCCACTGCAGTCGTGCCGGCACCCACAACATCTGAGCCATGCCCCCAGTTGTGCCGGCACACACCATGTCAGACACCTCCACTGCAGTTGTCAGTGGCTCTCCAGCACCCACCACCCCTTCCCTGCTTCCTCCTGGTGAGCCCTGATCCTGTCCCTGCGGTGCCTGGCCTACCCCCCGGTTGCCCCTCCTAGTGGATTGTCCCTGGTTTTGTGCAGGCATGTGTAGGGTGGCATCTGCCACTGTCACCCACTTGTGACTTTGTTGATGGACTGGCCATTGGCCTTTGTTTATTTTCTACTGGACTTCTACTTTTAATGCCACATATGCTGAATAAAGCAACTTTCTGTTCTCTAGTGCTTTTGCTTCTGATGTACATGATGTTGATGATGCTAACCATGCCCTTGCTGCAGTGATGGTGATATTTGGTCTCATGATAATGAAGTGTTACTGTGCAGGAACCCATGTGGTCCAGGGGAATGTGTCCTAGCCTGTGGTGTATCCATGTCATCCATAGCAGCATCTGAGGGTGTCATGTGTTCAGTATTTGGCAATGGGATTTCCTACTTAGATTGCCTATTTCACATCTGTGGCTTCCACCCCTGCACATCTGTTGTGCCTGCCATTGTTCAATTCGTCTACTTCCCTGACCGTGTGGCCATCTCCAGTGGACATGCAGGTTTGGGCATCAATGGGGAAGGACTCATCTGTGTTGTCAGTGCAACATTGCTATACAAGTGTGTTGGATCTGTGCTGATGATTCCGTTGGCACTTCCATGACCAGGCTGATGTTACGGGAGCCCTCATTTGGTGCTAATTGTTGATTGTGTGACCAAGTGCTCAGCTGACATGATGGGGCCCTACTGAGGCAACATATGGCACAGCTTTCCTCACACAGGAGTGGAGTCCCCTCATGGCAGTGTGTACTCCTGTGACATTGCCTGCGCCCAAGGTGTGTGTTGTATGTGCATGTCTGTGTGTTCACTTCCGTTTAGCTGTGCATGCTGTGATCCCTAGTGTTGTACCTGTTTGTGATGCTAGCTGAGTTGACCTATGTTCCCCCAAAGTCTTCGCCCTGGGTTCTCTGTGATGTGGGTGCATGGCACATTACTGGTCATCAGGGTGTCACCCATAGGTGTGTTTGCTGTCAGGGCTGAGTTTGTGTGCAGACGCAGATGGGTCACAGTCAGGTTTCCCCTTGGCACTTGTTGTTTGCCCCTGTCATGTGATTTCCAGTTTGTGTTATCTTTCAGTGATTGTGATACGTTGTGTGTGTGACTGCTGGCACTCCTCAGGGTCCGGGCTGCAATGTTGGTTGTTGTCTATGTGTGTTCTTTGTGGGTGACCTTGGCTTCTTCATTGGTGTGTGACTGTGGCTGGGATCCCATTGGTTGGTGTGGTATTGCCGTCATGTCCATGTACAGCGTAGTGTGCAGTGTGTCAGACATTCAGGAGTCTTGTTGAGTGTCCATGTGTGATGTGTTTCTGCACCTTGGTTCCCACCCACCACCCTGGAATAGTCATGGGTGCATTTGCAATGTCACCAGTGCATGTGTGCTTCACTGCTGCACATTGTTGGAGGTCGAGGGGTGTGGTGTTGAGTGTGTGCAGATGAGAGTTGTTGCCCGGCTAGGCCCCTGCCTCCATGTTGGCCTTGGCTTACTGGCCATGCTGTTTGATTTGTGCTTGTGTAGGTGTGATGGTAGTTAGTTGCTCAGGACACATGACTGTGGTTCACAGTGTGAACCACATTTAGCTTTGTCATCACAGTGGGATTGTAATGCAGCCCAGGGTCACCACATTGTGGGGGCCCTGGGGGTGGTGCTGTGGTGTGTCTGTGTCTTGCTGTGTCAGTTGCTGTCCCTACGTGCCTGTGTGACATGTGTGATTTGTGCTCCCTCTCATCTGACAATGCCTGCTTGCCCACATAGGGGATTTGGATCCATGCGTTACCTTTGTGTGGCACTGTATGCACATCTGTATGATTGGTATTCAGGTCTCCTCATGTGTTGTGTGGTTGCCTGGGGACACTGGCACCCCCCTCACCTGTTGTGTATGATGTGCAGTGTGGGTCTGCCTGTTTGTGTTTGTGCATCTGCACCACTGCATTGGCATATCTTGGGTGTGCCATTGGCTGTATGTAGTTTGGTGGGTTTCCCCTGCTGTCCCTGGGACTCCTAGGTCATCGGTCAGCACAATGATCATGGTTTGTGTGTCCCATTGCTGCCATGGTATGGTATCTGTTCACCTCACATCTGCAGTCTCCACAGGGTATCTGCATGTGTGTGCCCATTGGTGCACATATGTGGGTCTGCATTCTGATGGTCACTTCTGTCATTGTGTCATTGATGATTGTTGACGGTGTCAGCCCCCATGGGTGTTGTTTGTCTGCACATGGCCAAAGGAATGTCTTATTTGCACTGCAGTATTTGGCTCCCCCAATTTATGTTGCAATGGGACACATACCCTACTTTGCCACTGATGTGTTTGTTGTTCTGTGACCAGGAATCATCCATGCAGTTTGGCAGTTGCACCTCTTTCTTTGTCAACACTTACCTTTTGGTCACTGTGATGATGGGGGTTTGGACCCCATTGCCACAATGTTCGAAATGTGCTTCAGCTATGGACCCCACACTTACATTTTGGTCACTGTGATGATGGGGGTTTGGACTCCATTGCCACAATGTTCAAAATGTGCTTCAGCTATGGACCCCACACTTACATTTTGGTCACTGTGATGATGGGGGTTTGGACCCCATTGCCACAATGTTCAAAGTGTGCTTCAGCTATGGACCCCACACTTACCTTTTGGTCACTGTGATGATGGGGGTTTATACCCCATTGCCACAATGTTCAAAATGTGCTTCAGCTATGGACCCCACACTTACATTTTGGTCACTGTGATGATGGGGGTTTGGACTCCATTGCCACAATGTTCAAAGTGTGCTTCAGCTATGGACCCCACACTTACATTTTGGTCACTGTGATGATGGGGGTTTGGACCCCATTGCCACAATGTTCAAAGTGTGCTTCAGCTATGGACCCCACACTTACCTTTTGGTCACTGTGATGATGGGGGTTTATACCCCATTGCCACAATGTTCAAAATGTGCTTCAGCTATGGACCCCACACATACATTTTGGTCACTGTGATGATGGGGGTTTGGACCCCATTGCCACAATGTTCAAAGTGTGCTTCAGCTATGGACCCCACACTTACATTTTGGTCACTATGATGATGGGGGTTTGGACCCCATTGCCACAATGTTCAAAATGTGCTTCAGCTATGGACCCCACACTTACATTTTGGTCACTGTGATGATGGGGGTTTGGACCCCATTGCCACAATGTTCAAAATGTGCTTCAGCTATGGACCCCACACTTACCTTTTGGTCACTGTGGTGATGGGGGTTTAGACCCCATTGCCACAATGGTCATGGCCTGCTTGCATTGTGGGTGCCACACACATATATGTGTGGCACATGTGCTAGGGGGTCACATTGTATGTTCAAAGTCATGTTCGGTGTTGTAGGCATTTGACACAGTCTACACACACTTGTCATGGTGTTGGGGGGATGTCTTCTTCTTGCATTCCCTAGGTTGTGGTGTGCTGGTTGTGTCATGCATTGTCCATCCTATGAGTTGGGGTGGTAGTAGTGGTAGGCATCCAGCCCCCCCTGGCTGAGGGTGGTAGTGGTGGTAGGCATCCAGCCCCCCCTGGGTGAGGGTGGTAGTAGTGGTAGGCATCCAGCCCCCTGGCTGAGGGTGGTAGTAGTGGTAGGCATCCAGCCCCCTGGGTGAGGGTGGTAGTGGTGGTAGGCATCCAGCCCCCTGGCTAAGGGTGGTGGTAGGCATCCAGCCCCCCTGGGTGAGGGTGGTAGTAGTGGTAGGCATCCAGCCCCCCTGGGTGAGGGTGGTAGTAGTGGTAGGCATCCAGCCCCCTGGCTAAGGGTGGTAGTGGTGGTAGGCATCCAGCCCCCCTGGCTAAGGGTGGTGGTAGGCATCCAGCCCCCCTGGGTGAGGGTGGTAGTAGTGGTAGGCATCCAGCCCCCTGGCTGAGGGTGGTAGAAGTGGTAGGCATCCAGCCCCCTGGGTGAGGGTGGTAGTAGTGGTAGGCATCCAGCCCCCTTGGGTGAGGGTGGTAGTGGTGGTAGGCATCCAGCCCCCCTGGGTGAGGGTGGTAGTAGTGGTAGGCATCCAGCCCCCCTGGCTAAGGGTGGTAGTAGTGGTAGGCATCCAGCCCCCTGGCTAAGGGTGGTGGTAGGCATCCAGCCCCCTGGGTGATGGTGGTAGTAGTGGTAGGCATCCAGCCCCCCTGGGTGAGGGTGGTAGTAGTGGTAGGCATCCAGCCCCCTGGCTAAGGGTGGTGGTAGGCATCCAGCCCCCCTGGGTGAGGGTGGTAGTAGTGGTAGGCATCCAGCCCCCCTGGCTGAGGGTGGTAGTGGTGGTAGGCATCCAGCCCCCCTGGGTGAGGGTGGTAGTAGTGGTAGGCATCCAGCCCCCCTGGCTGAGGGTGGTAGTAGTGGTAGGCATCCAGCCCCCTGGGTGAGGGTGGTAGTGGTGGTAGGCATCCAGCCCCCCTGGCTAAGGGTGGTGGTAGGCATCCAGCCCCCCTGGGTGAGGGTGGTAGTAGTGGTAGGCATCCAGCCCCCCTGGGTGAGGGTGGTAGTAGTGGTAGGCATCCAGCCCCCTGGCTAAGGGTGGTAGTGGTGGTAGGCATCCAGCCCCCTGGCTAAGGGTGGTGGTAGGCATCCAGCCCCCCTGGGTGAGGGTGGTAGTAGTGGTAGGCATCCAGCCCCCCTGGCTGAGGGTGGTAGAAGTGGTAGGCATCCAGCCCCCTGGGTGAGGGTGGTAGTAGTGGTAGGCATCCAGCCCCCTTGGGTGAGGGTGGTAGTGGTGGTAGGCATCCAGCCCCCTGGGTGAGGGTGGTAGTAGTGGTAGGCATCCAGCCCCCTGGCTAAGGGTGGTAGTAGTGGTAGGCATCCAGCCCCCTGGCTAAGGGTGGTGGTAGGCATCCAGCCCCCTGGGTGATGGTGGTAGTAGTGGTAGGCATCCAGCCCCCCTGGGTGAGGGTGGTAGTAGTGGTAGGCATCCAGCCCCCTGGCTAAGGGTGGTGGTAGGCATCCAGCCCCCTGGGTGAGGGTGGTAGTAGTGGTAGGCATCCAGCCCCCTGGGTAAGGGTGGTAGTAGTGGTAGGCATCCAGCCCCCTGGGTGAGGGTGGTAGTAGTGGTAGGCATCCAGCCTCCCCTGGGTGAGGGTGGTAGTAGTGGTAGGCATCCAGCCCCCTGGCTAAGAGTGGTAGTAGTGGTAGGCATCCTGCCCCCCCTGGGTAGGGGTGGTGGTGCGCATTCAGGCCCCTGTGTGCATATGTGGCATTGGTGATGGGCATCCCGCCCCTATGGTGCTGCTGTTGCTGGTGTAAGTATATTCTGCATCCCTCTGTGTGTGTGTGTGATGTGTCGTGTACGTGTTGTATGTGTTTTGTGGTTGGTGTCTGGCTTACCTTCTGCGCTGTACGCGTCCGTGCCTGTTCCGGTAGTAAATGTAGAATATTGGTATGATCGGGACGAAGGGATTCATGGTTGGTTCGTGTCGTTCGTCCTTCTCGTTGCTTCGCGTCGTCCTCGTCGCTTCGCGTCGTCCTCGTCGCTTCGCCTCGTCCTCGTCGCTGGCGTGTTAGTCTCGGAGCCGTGGATCGTGTTGTGGCGCGAATCGGAGCTTATGTGCGCCTCTCCCGGATGCTTTGACGTGCCGTGCGTAGCGACGGGTTCGGCGCGTACGGAAAGCGCATCGTACTCGTTCGGCCGGACGGAGCTGCATTTTTCCTTCCGTGCGACTCGATTCGGCGTTTCCGGATTCGCCTCGGTCGGGGAACTGGACCTGGTTTGGGTGAGTACGGCTCGGCCGGATTCTTTGCTGTTGTGCGCATCGTACTTACTCGTTCGGTGTGCTGTACGGCTCGGTCGGGAAACAGGCTTTCGCATGGCTTTTTTCCCGACCGAATGCTATTGGGTGCGCCTCCGACCGAGATCGGAATCGGCCCCCTAGTCTGTGGTTTATAATCTACTTTGAAGGACTTTCCTAACAACATTACTTGTTCAATAATCTGTGCAGGATTATGTTCATTTCTCATTAGGCAACTTCTTAAAGGTTGTTACTTTGCATGCCTAACTTTTCTGAAATACACACACATATATATATATATATATGAGGAAAAAGGGAACCATACTTTGTTTTTGTTTTAAATATCTGTGCATAGCTACATATCTACCATGGCTCATTACTTGACTAGCTATGCAGCCTTTAACAGTCTAATTTTGAAAATCTTTCTAACAGTTCCCAACCAAACAAGTACCGTACCATTTTTTATTTCTAAATTTGAAGTAAGCCACACTGTCTTTACTGACTCCAGTAAATATATACATATGGAACATACTTGTGGCCTGCTTGCCAGCTTTATCCCCCAGCAAAAGATGGCGGATGTTCTAGCCATCATATCACTAGTGCATTACAGTCAATTCACTGCACATAACAGTGGAAAGAACATTCCCCACATTTTGACAGAGTACCCTGAACATTAAACCCTTAGGCCCTTAGTTTTTCTAGAAGTGCCCTCCAGGGAAGGTAGGGGAATCTGTCCCAGTAGACTTACCATACTTTTCAAATGTCGATGTGTTCACACTGTCCAAAGAATGGGCCTCGGGTCATCCCTGGAAATCCCTCAGGTTACTACCACATGCTGGAAGCAGTTGGATTTAGCGAAGTGAGGGTGCTAAAGGAACTTGAAAGACCAGTCTTCCTGAGCGTAAGCAGGCTGCCACTGGGAGGTATTATTTGAGGTTCACCCCACACTTGCACAGTATTAGTCAGAACTTCAAGTAAGACAAAACTATGAAGAGATATGAGCTTAGCCTACACCTGTTTTCATATGGACTTTATGTAAGTAAGAGGCAGACAGTCAAAGTACGGGTGACACACTGATCATTACACTCACCGCAGCTCACAAAGGCTGGTGGTGTGTGACTGATGGTGATTTTGTGGCTTTTGGCTGGCAGTATGTACACAGTGGTTTGTTGAAGGTGTGTTGATATGTACATTAGCTGGTGGGTGGTGGTGTGATTGATGTTTCAGTCCTGTGGGTGTATGAATGTTAAGGACCCTTGAATGCACAGTTAGTTGATGTGAGTGTTGTGTTAGTCCCGTGACTGATGGTATGAATTGCCTTGTTTGTTGTGCATTAAAGGCATGTGAATCAACATTAAAGTTGTTGGTGTCTTTACGTGGCCTTACTGCTTGCAAGCAGCAAATCAATGATTAATGTTTTCTAATATTCGAATTCTCTCAGGAACAATGGTTTCTGAGGTTTCATTTACGTGACTTCATTTGTTAATAAAATTTGCAATTTTATCCCAGTACATTAACTAGTGCTACATCCACCGGTTTGATTTTGTACTTAAGTAGTGGATGGGTGTGAAATATTAATTGCAATTGCTTCACAGAATTTCAAATGTCTTCCAAACACATCTGTTACACGATTTCTCCTATACTTGTGAATTCCAAACTTCATACACATGAAATTTTAAAGCTACTTCAAATCTCATTCAGCTGTCTTATACAGTGCTAAGATGCAGGAAAAAGACAGCACCTATAAAAGCCAGTCCCATTGTAGAAAGCCGGACAGGAAACATCTCTGATATCTTGGATTTGTCCTCTGACCTTCACTGCGAGTGTGCATGTCATCTTCTAGGACAGTAAAAATCAACAGTGAAAAATCCATTTAAGGGTCTGTCCCAAAATCTGTTCCCACATTGATGCCCTTTTAAACTAACTACATTGAGCAGCAGCAGTTTTATCAACAGCTGGGCCGCAGATGGCTTGAAGGCAATGAAAGTTCAGCATCTCCTAGAAGTCCTGTAAATTTTCCTTCCAAATGGGTTAGCCATTTTTAAGGGAACAATAATGACCCCTGCCATTTTTGAAAATTGAACACCCTGTGGAGTCCAGGATGGTTTGACTTGCATGGATCCCCCAACTTATCCTACACAGAATGTCCTGCAAAAAACAAAAACTTTGACTAAAAACATATTTTCCTCACACTTCTCTGAGATAAACGTCTGAAATCTGCGGGGATGCAAAATCTTTCCACAGCTCAACATTCCCATACTTCTCGTGATACAAACAGCACTCTGCTTGTGTGACTAGGCCTAGCACCCACAACAGTAATGGATGATGTTAGACCTGGCCTTTTTTGTAGGTTTATCCCCAACTTTTTGCCTTTTGCCTCCTATTTTTCTGACCCTGTTTTTGTTGGCTATTGGACTCTGGGCACTTTATCACTGCTGATCAGTGCTAAAGTGCATATGCCCTCTGTGTAAACTGTGACTATGATTGGTTATCCATGTTTGGCATATTTTATTTACTGGTAAGTCCCTAGTAAAGTGCATTGAGTGTGCCAGGGCCTGTAAATGGAATGTTACTAGTGGGCCCGCAGCACTGGTTGTGCCACCCACATGAGTAACCCTGTAAATGTGTCTCAGACCTTCCATTGCAGTGTCTGTGTGAGCAGTTTTAAACTGCCATGTAAACTTAGCAAGTGCACCCACTTGCCAGGCTCGAACCTTCCCTTTTCATACATGTAAGGCACCCCTCAGGTAGGCCCAAGGTACTCCCATGGGCAGGGTGCAGTATATGTGAAAGGTGGGACATGTGCTGGTGTGTTTTGCATGTCCTGATAGTGAAATACTGTGCATTTTGTTTTTCACTATTGAAAGGCTGTCTGTCCCATAGGTTAACATGGGAGCTGTTTGTAACATCTTACAAGTGTAACTTTCCACTGGGACAAGATAGAGAAATGGAGCTTAGGCTCTCTGAACTCAGAATTTAATAACATACCATTTAGTAAAGGTGGTTTTTAAATTGTGTGTTTGAAAATACCATTTTTAGAAAGTAGGCCTTTTTTTGCTTTACCATTCTGTGTACCTCTGCCTGTTTGTGTATTCACTGTATGGTTTTGGAGTGACAGGAGCTGGGGATGCGCATTCACTCTAGACAGTTACTAGGGGGGGTTCAGGTGTGTCCTGCCTTTCCTGGGTGACTCATAGCCAATCTGAATAGACCTTTTTGCATTTAGAATGTTGGGGGAAGTTTTCACTAGCACTTGAATAGGCTGTGTCTCCTTTGCATAATGCTGTCTCCACTGCCTGTGGTCAAGCTGGACTAGAGAGGACAGAACTGGTTTGTACTGAGCTCATAGAGTCCAAAACAAAGACTACATTGAGAAAATGGGGTATAAGTATTGGACCTAAAACCCAACAACTTTAGATTACTTCTGGAAACAAGAGGACCCTGCCAAGAAGAAGAACTGAAGATCTGTGTGAGGAGCGCTGCTCTTTCTGTTGAGTGAGGGGTGGGTTGGCTTGCAGGTCCTTTTTCTATCTGTGGGCAGAGGATAAGGACTGACTCTTTTTGCCCTGCTGTGGTATTTTGCTTGGGAATGTCTCCAAGGGCTTGTGTGTGCTTGCCTCCTGTTGGAAGTATCAATGAGATAAAAGCCTTTACCAGATCCTTGCTGGATCTAAAAGGAACCTGCCTGTAAGGAGAGCTGTGTGAGGAGCGCTGCTCCTGCTGTGTGTGGGGTGGGTCGGCCTGCAGTTGTGACCCGTGTCTGGAGGAGGAAAAGGACTGGACTGTTTTTATACCTTATTTTACAAAGAAAGCATGTGGAGAGTGCTTCCCTTTTCAAGAAGGAGCACTCTACTCCAGTGCGTGGTGAGTGCCTTATGGTTTACTCTTAGTGCCTGTCGGGAGCTGCACTGTCCTTCGCGTTCAGAGCAGCAGGAGGGAAGAGCTTGACATTGAGGAAGGGCTCACCTTTTCCCTGGCAGCCTGTGCATGTGGCATGTTAAAAAGTTGAGCCGCTGTACCAGAGTGTGCATGGTGGAGACTGAGGGAAGAGTCCTACCCGTTGACACAGTCAGCGCCATGGGAATTCCTGAGAACATCCCCCTCTGTGTTACCGGGTGACCACAGAAGCAGAAGTGCGCGTACTTCAACTATCGGCAGGTGAAAATCCAGCCCACTGCAGCCGCAAAAGGAAATACCCAGCAGTGGTGAGAACAGGGCCGAAGGACCTCCCCCGACATCAGCAGTGGGTGGGGTCCTGACCCTAAAGAGAGACTGCACTGCGAGCCACCTCAGCCGTGTGCACCTCGAGGAGAAAGCGGAAGAGCTCTGCTGTCATCTCGCTGTGGGCGTGGCCAGGGAGGGAGGCCCGCCGGCAGTGTGGTGCTACTGGGACCCCTGCTAGGGCTCAGGCCTGTGAACACCTCTGCGCCAGGACCCAGGCTGCCCGACAATTCGGCAGCTGCATTGCAAGTAGATCGTGGTGACCCGTCAAGGTCTCTCACGTGGTTGCTAATCTAACAGCTGAATTTCATGCCTTGATAGTATGATTAGTTAGCGAACATCATTTCAGGACCTGCATAATGTGTACAGTGATGGCGTAGGATGTTTTCTATTACATTTGCAACCTATAAGTATTTACTTTATGGCACTAACTGTGATGTTTATGACAATTTCCTAGTTGGCAAAGTGATTTGTGATTTATGTGATTGTGGTCTATGTATTTATATACAATATAAGACATATTTTTATATAATCTGGTGTGGAGTCTTTTGTGGTGTATTTATTGTGCCATTGGGGTGTCTTTGTGTGGCACAAACGCTTTACACATTGCCTCGGGGATAAGCCTGACTGCTCTGCCAAGCTACTTAGGGGGTGAGCAGGGGTTATCTTGGGTGTGTAACTCCCTTACACTGACTAGAGTGGTGGGTTCTTCCTGGCTTAGGTGCATACCCTAGCCAACCAGAAACCCCATTTCTAACAGATTACAACTCTGAACATCAATATCAATATGGTCTTCGCATGGTCACTGGTTTGATACATGATTTTAGTCAAAGTTTAACATTTACAGGGCTTTCTGAGTAGAAAATTATATAGTATCCACACAAGTCCCACTACCCTGGACACTTTGTGTATCTAGTTTTCAGAAATATCTGTGCTTAGTAGGTTTCCAATGGAGGTGGTAGAGACTGGACCCAATTACCACTGCAACCCACATCACCAAAAGTTGTCCCTTTGACAGCCTAAAATGTAATTTCCCCAAGTTGCGTTTAGGGTGTGTCTTGTCATGGACGCTAGGCCCAACCACACAAGTTGGATTGCTGTTTTATCAGGAGAAGTGTGGGAATACAGAATAGCAGAGACTCATTTACTATCAATTGAAATTCTCGTCAATTTTGACTTCCATATTTAAGTCAGTGTGCAAGGAACAACACTTTGCAAAATGCACTCTGAATTACACTGTGGTATAGATTTATCCAAATTCAGAGTTGTACAAATCACTACTATTCCGAATCTCAGTATCTTGGGCATATTTAAAAAATGCATGGATTTGCTTCAAACCCATTTCCTTCAAACCCATTTTTATTCATCCGATTTGACCACAGGTATTGAAGCACAGTCAGCACACAGTGAAAAATCATTATAAGCTGCAGCTCAATTACTGACTCTGGGTATAAGCATACAATGAAAAATCATTATAAGCTTCAGCTCAATAACTGGCTCTGGGTATGGCCTTTTTTGGGCAACCAACAAATACTATGTATATCCCTCCAACCAAGACAGCGCAATGGACATAACAAAATATCACTTTTGTAAATTAGTCTTTAGGGCAAAACAATTACATCTAAAAACATCAGCTATTTCTATTTACTCCTTTTTTGCATTATATTTCATTTCAACAGGTTTTTTTTTTTTTAATAAACCATGAGCAATATACACAAATGACCCCTTGCCTAATTCAAAATAAACTCAATCTAGATTTCAGAAATGTGTACAATATAAATGATATATTTTGGCTATTTTCTCCATTCCCTCAAGTGGAATCCACAAATACTGGGTACCTTTAAAATTCTCAAGAGGTGTGAAAAAATGATGCACATTTAGCCTGAATATCTTCTGTGTAAAAAACGTAATGAAGACTTGAGAGCAAAATGCCCAAACATTCAAAAAACGCTCAGCACTGGAGCAAGAAAACTCTCAGCAGATAATTTCCAAACCCTGATTTGTTTGTAGCACAACTAAAAAATAATTTGCATTCATTAACTCAATGTAATTCCTAATTGTCAACAGGTATGTATTATATCGCTTATACCAACAGTACCTCAAATGCTAATAACATTTATAACAACGGTGGGATGCCGATGATAATTTACCTTGTTACTTCACAAAAGATTTGAATTTCATTAATAAATGCAACAATTCGAAAAGTTTGAACTCTAAAGTCTAAGTTTAAATAGCACTTTATAGTTAGTCAGTCAAATTTCTTTATTCGGTTTCATATATTACATAAAACCATAAAAGCACAATGTAAAAACCGGGATAAAAAATGATATGATACAATATGTACAATCACGAAAGCAAGCCTGTGCAAGTTCTTAATTCATGTTATATGTACAAATTGCATCTAATCCCAGACAACAATTATATTAGGATAAAACAGCTAAAACCAGTACATAAAAGCCAATAACTAGATCCAGCGACCTGTTAGCAATACAAATACATGAAAACAAAGATGGTGATAAAGGGCAGAGCCAACTAATCACAACTCACCCTAAGCTTGATAGCGGATTTAAAAAAACTTAAAACATGAAATACGGTATTGCCCGTCAACATCTGGAGAAATATAAAGGCGTGCCGAACTTGTTTAAAGTTGGCCTGTTTCAGGATGGGAATTAAATATGATTTTCTAGGGGTGTCGTAAAATGGACAAAACATAGTAAAATGTAACATTTCCTGCAGAGATATTCCATCGCAGCCGCAGGGCGGAAAGGATTGCCCTCTATTTAAGCCCCATGGGTAAGTAAGAAGTAAGTAAAACAGATCAAACCGAAACCTGGTCAGAAGGAATCTATCGTAAGAGTTCACGAAACCAAGTATATACGGCTCAGCCTTCTCTGTGGACCTTAATATAACAAAGTGGTGAACACTTGGCTTCATGAGCTCCCTCTCCTCCCTTAATATGGTCTGACGCGTACTGAACGCCGTCTTAAGAAGGGGTATATCTACCTTTCGAGTTCCCTCAGGATTAGAAAAAAGGTCACTTCTTCCCAGGTTCGTTAGACTCCTTTTGATATATTTCAGCCATGGAATCCTTAATACTTGATCCAGGGCCAGGCAGTCTTTCAGGATTTCCTTATTTAGCGAATCCCCTGCCTTAACCCAAATTTTAACCAAAGTAACAGCGGGCGAAAGGATATCTGATCTGTAATATAGGGCATTCCTAACTCTTCATGGGCAATAAAAGAGGGGATACCCTGGGGAACTGACAGCAGACGTCTCATGAATTTGATTTCCGCTATTTGGACATCCTTTACTTCAGCACATCTCCAGATTTCACTGCCGTAAAGTACTTTTTGACAGACACTTTGCCCTGTAGAGCTCCAAAAGAGCCCCCACAGGTCTTTTACCCAGTCTACCAGCAAAATTAAAAATTGCGGCAGTTTCCCTATTGAGGTCATTTCTCTTACATGTAAGTTGTGGGCCCAGTTCAGTTTATCATCCAGGAGTACCCCCAGGTAGGAGAAAGATTTTTTAGGAATCGGGGTAGGCCCTACCTTAAAGGCATATGATCTGCTAGGCCGCATCCCCAGTTGCATGAAGTATGATTTGGAGTTGTTAACTTTTAAGTCCAAATCTCCCATAAACTGGGCGAAGGTAGATAAGATGGTTTGTAAACCCCTCTCTGCATAAAGCAGAACGGGGAGACCTCGCCATCCGATCCGGGGATAATCAGCCTTAGTCTCCAGGAGGGTTTTCTCCAAATTGTTAATGTAGAGATTAAAAAGAAACGGGGCCAATATACAGCCTTGACGGACACCGCCCCTAACGGGGAATGAACGAGATACGTTCAAGCTCGACGAATATTGCACTACCGCCTTGGTGTCCCGGTGGAGGTCATAGAGAAAGGAGACCATCTGCCTGTCTACCCCTAATGCTAAAAGGATCTGCCATAATTTGCCCCTGTTTACGCAATCGAATGCGGATGACAGATCAATAAAAGCCAGGAAGATGGTACCCCTGTGGGCAACTGTATATTTACTCATTATTAGGAATAGGTTCAAAGATTCTTCAATCGTGGAACGGCCAGGGCGAAACCCATATTGGGCGTCCCACAGAATGTTATTGTCAGTAGCCCAGGTCGATAACCTATCCAACAATATCCTACCAACCACTTTTACCACCGAATCTAGCAGGGAGATGGGTCTATAACAGACAGTGCTGTCCTTATCCCCCCCTTTTAAAAACTGGCACAATGATAGAGGTTGCCCATGAAGACGTGGTGCCAAACCTAGCAACTGCATTAATTACGGAAGTGAGCACTGGAGCCCAAAGTGCCACTTCCGACAAATAAAGATCAGGTGGGATTCCATCAGGGCCCGGGGCCTTATTACGTGTCAGTCCAGTGATACCTCGCCTTACTACTTCTTCCAATACTACTAGTTTTTTTTGTGTAACACCAGGATTAAGTAAAGGCGGCAGGGCCGGGTCTCCCTTGACCATGTCCTCAAAATGACTGACCCATTCGTTTTCAGTAATATGTGCTTCTAAAACATTAGCTGCCTCTTCTGCCAAAATGGGGCTATTAATAATCCTCCAGAACTTTGCACTGCACTTATAAGTTGTTGCTTCCATAAGGTTGCCCCAAGCTTCTTCCTTCAGAGCCGCTGCATTTACTAAGAGCTAGTTTGTACTGCTTTCTTTGGATTTTAACTAGCGCAGCATTCCTCGGGGAGGCATGAAGAGCTAATTTCAGCCTCCTGGCAGCAAGTGAGCATTCTGGGTTAAACTATCTAGATCCCCTCTCCCTCTGAGCTTCCTGAGCTGGGCTAGCCAATAATTTAGCGACGGAGCAGGATATTGAATCGAAGGCACGGATGATAGACTCATCTGACTCTACCTTCGCGTTCTGACAGATCTGAAGTTCACTCTGGCACATCTCCAGTAGAGACCTGCACAGAATGTCTGGGGAAATCTGCCCCCATCTAAGTCGTCTCACTCCGTCTGTTGCCCGTAGAACCCCTCCTCCTGTGATCTGTCTTTTTAAATCAAAGGTGGGCCATATACCTTTAATACACAGGGGATTATGGTCGCTGTAGCTACTGGCTATTATTGAAAACTCTGAGATCAGATAATAAAGGGGGTAGAGATTAAAATAAAATCAATAATCAAGGGTTCCCGGCCCAGCCCCTTAAAAGTTAGAATAAGATATCGCCTAGAGGGGGTCAATTTCTCTATGGTTAGTTGCAAATCCAAATCACAAACCAATGCGTTTAATTTCTCCCCCTGCCTACAATGATCAAAATGCACACCGTCTACAAGAGGACAAGAGGAATTCTCACTAGCTCCTTGTCCCCCCTGCCTTAAGGCCCCACATATATGCCTATTAAAGTCCCCTACCAGGACTATGTTACCAGGCATACGTGGCAGGGCCATACCGTTCGTTAAAAATGAACATAGGCATAGGCGAGTGACATTACACACCTCAGTGAGAAGAGAAGTGGCATTATAAAAGTTCAAAAGCATTAGACTGTGGGACCCTGAAGTGAAGGTTAACGCCTGGAGACACGGATTACCTGTGTTCAATACCACAATTCCACCATGTAGACTAAGAGACACAAACTGCGAGACCCCCTTTTGGACGTCCCACCCTTGAAGGAATAGCAGGGATGTTAAAAAGCTTAAAGCCCTCCAAAAAATAAATGTTATCAATGGTCCATGTCTCTTGGACACAGATGTCATATTTTTTTATGAAAGCCAACCACCCCGGATCCGAGAACTTGCTTGCCAAATCGGCTATGTTCCATGAGATGATGTTGCAAAAGTTATTACCCAGCGGATGACTGCAATGGTTCAACTGGGCCAGCTGATGCTTTAAGTCCGTTTGTAAGAGCACCGTAGATTTCCTTGGACCCGGTCCACCCAGTCAATCACAGTGGTCAAGTTGTCCCAGCGGCTCAAATGAGTTGAATAAAGGGACCGGAGGCAGTTGTTGAGGCCATCCAGATGGGGTCGGGGTCACTAATTTCCTCGGATGCGATACCATAGGTGTGGGTGGGTAAAAATAACCCAAGGCAGTGCTCTTATAGAGGAAGAAGTGCCTGTTCTATTACAATGGTTGGCGGCATGGAAAATCCTTTCTGCCAGATGTGGTCTGTTGAAATTAATGATTATACAATCACCATTACTACTCTTTTTCGAGCCTCCTATCCAGGCCATCCTCCTAATCATGAGGATGTCCCTTTCCACTCTAAGGCCCAAGGGTGTGTTGCTGTTAAGCCAGTAAAGGACCTTGTTCTTTAATTGGTAAAAATCCTCGGTGGTGTCCGGCTTTAGGACTGGCACGTTACCTAAACCCACTACATCCGGTGTTGCTTCCGGGGGTAGGTGGATGGAGTTTGGACCCTGGGGCACTCTGTCCTGGTTAACAGCAGCAAAGATTGGGGTGTCCCCTTCTAACCCCCTCACAAGAGGAGCTGACTCCCTGCGATAATTGGCCTCTGATCTAGATGACAACTGATGGCATGGCCTCGCCTGCGGACCACATATGGAAGGTAGGAGTTGTCCGATGCTCGTAGATGGGCCAGGTAGGGAGATAGTGCTCATTGGGTGGGAGGTTTGGGCAATGTGCGCTTTACTTGAGGCGGAGTTTACAGGAGCCGAGCCGGCAGATGCATCAGCTGCGTCACAGGAGCGAGGAGTAGGATGTTTTAAGAAATTGAGACAGATTTAAAAGATCTCTCTCTATAAAAGACAGCCTTTGCTTAATTGGTTCCAACTTAAGGTCCAGGCGATCAAGAAGGGAACTCAAACTGGCCTCTAACATGATCGCCAGGTCGTCTTTCGACAGGGGTACTGCACTCTGGATGTTTGACATTGGTGTGTCCACTTTCGATCGTTTCGCCTTAGCCCCGGTGGTGGTGTATTTGCGCTTGGCCCCAGATCCAACCCCGCCACAAGACTGCCCCTCCTGGACAACTACACTGGGGGCTTTGGTTTGAGCTAGTAACCTACTCCCCAATGTAGGCCCCACAGTTGTCTCAACACAATCAAGCTGCTTATCGATAGTAGTAAGACGTGGAGAGGTGGCTATCAACTCTATTCCCTCCTCAGAGCCCTGAAGCCCACTATTAGAGGCACAGGATAGGAGATGATTCGCCGGGGACCGGGAAAGTCAGGGGGGACACAAGTTCGATTTCTTTTTCAAGAACCCCCGCTGCTCTTTGTAAAAAACAGTCCATTGTCCTGGTAATTGGTGCAGCGTGGACCACCACCGTTTTGCGTTTACCCATTTTACCCACCCTGAGCCATTTGAGGATGCAAGTGCAAGATTTCCCTTAGTTTCGAGCCTCCGTCAAGTCAATGTTTTTCAGTATGCACAGTATATAATAGGTCAATGCAAAGTCTGAGCACGCTCTTTTTCTAGAATGGTATTACCCATTCTTCTATACCTACTAGGAGGTCCCGCACTGATATAAAATGAACAGCAACCAGGATAGCGTCCCGAATAATGCAGCAATATATATATGGACTGACCCTCAGGTAAAATTAATCCTTTACAGAGATGTCAATAATATGGCCCAGCCCGGCCTCATCCGGTCTAGGACGGGTTAAGACAGGACCGTCTTGGCCCGGTCTTCGCTCGGGCCGAGCCCCGCGAGACCGCTGCGGGATGCCTCTGTCTGTTATATGGCGCTCCTGCGCCCATCCAGTCTCGTGGCCCCTCCTCTCAGGACCGGCACAGGCAAGGGCCTCTCATCAAAGTGCGCTGTGCAATGTACAAGGGCTCCCGCCCCGCGGGATGCCTCGGTCCGTAATATGGCGCTCCTGCGCCCGTCGAATCTCGTGACCCCTCCTCTCAGGACTTTATAGTTTGTTTCACAAGTGACTTGATGTTTCAGAATACTTCTCTGAAAACCTTAAGTAATAAACGTTCATATAAAATTGAAATCACAAAATGGGGTCCAGGCTGCAGCAACTTCAAAGCTCATTTGCTAGCAAGAATGGAGTGAAACACGAGAAAAGTTAAATTCGAATATCCAAGATGGCTTCTGCAATCTCCATTGTTAAAGAGATCACTGGGGGTTCTTTGTCAGAAGGCGTCTTAAGAGTAACCATCACGGCTATGCAGCTTAGTCTAGGCTGCACCAATGCTTGCTGTGCACCACCAGCCTTCCACCTGTGAACACAACCAGTCTCAGTGCATGACCCCTTGTGCTTCAGCCTACTGACAATAGCTGGGAACGGTGACTCAGAGTATTAATGCATCCACTCCAAAAATCTGTGTTGACTTCATGGCCACATGTTTGATCTCTCCTCGGTCCACTCAGCCTTTTTCCATTCCGTATTCAATAAAAAAAGAACTGGCGAGTTAGGAACAAAAAACACATTTTATTTGGAGCCAAGATAAGCTAAGGCCGAAAACTCTATGGTATTTTGTGTTAAGCAACTATATGCACTAGGAGCCATATTTATGAGGCCAGTTCCATCACGCTTGCACCACGCAGTGTGGTGCATCCGCGGCACAACTCAAAAATGAGATTGATGAAGCCACGCAAGGCCGCTGTGCATGGCCATGAGTGGCTTCATAAATCTGGAGTAACGCAACACAGTGAAAATAGCTGCGTTACGTTACTCTGCCCCGGCAAGGCGTTCCATGGGCTTTGCATGGGTGTTCCCACCCAACTCCTATTGTTTTGATGCATTCCCAGATTTACCTCGGAATGCAACAAAATGCTACGCCTTCGTAGGGGAGGAGTAACGAGGACAAATATCTTAATTTCTCCTTTAATTTCTCCTCGATACTTCCTCTTTCTATGTGTGCTGCATTCTACAACATACATAAAAAGAGGAAGATGCCTCTCAGGATTGTTTTTGTGCAGGAAGGTGCCTCTTCCTGCACAAAACAATCCTGAATTCAACACAAGCACGGGTACCTATATTGGCACTAGGCAGCCAAAATGGCACCATTGCAGCGACAAAGGAAGGAATGTGCTGTATTTTTTTAAATACGGGGCATTTCTGCCCTTTCTCTGTAATGCAGTGCACTGCGTTACATTACTTTCCCATAAATGTGGGCCTATATATCTAGTCAGCCCATGTCCTATGATGCTTTCAGCCAGTTCTTAACATGAGCTGGTGGTTGCACGTTGGGCCGACTTGCACTAATTTTTGAGGAGCAATGCTTATTTTTCCTTAACAGACTTTGATCCAGCGCAAGAGAGAGAGAGAGAGAAATACACGAAAGGGGGAAGTAGAAAGAGACAAATGGTAAAACAGTGACAACAAGACACAACAGGGATGAAAAAGAATCTGCAAGAGTGAGATAAAGAGGCAGGGACTGTGTGGAGGTTAGACTAAAGTGGTATGAGGAGGGAGCGATACAATGTAGACTTTGTATTTGGCACCCTGACCATTGATATCACTGGCTGCAGGCTTCTAGCAAAGGTTTGGCTCTGGCACTTATTCTTTCACAAATGAAGCATTGCTTTTAGCCATTCCTAGGTTTTGGGCAAAAGCATGATCCATTCTGTTACTTGTAGTTACACACTTAATATTGTGAGCATATACACACGCACATCCCTGCATGCGGATTACTTTTGGGCCAAAAAGTTTTTTGTTGTTGTTGAAATAGTTTTTTTAATTTTGAAGTAGAAAAAAGGTTTACAATCAGAAATACAGGCGATACTGGCAAAAAGTATGCGGCACTAAACGCACATGAGAATATGATTGAGTACATAGAGCTGTTGGTATGGCAGAGAATCAGAAAAATCAAGCAAATGGGCAATGATACAGCAAAAGGATGTGTCTACAGTATGACTAAACAGGGCCCGTGTTCAATCGCACAAAAAGAGCCGTAATTTGAGTGAGTCCAAGTATGCTGTGATGCAGTACCAAGAAGTTTGACAATTTCGTGTTGCCTATATTACATAAGTCACCATCAAAAAGAAGAAAAAAGGGAAAAAAGAGAGAGTGGGAGAAGAGAAGGATAAGGGTATAGAAATAGGTTGGGAGGTCTGCTTCATGACCTCAATGTAATCCCTAAGGCCCCCTAGCGGAGTGAGTAAATGGGTCCGGAGAGCTTAGTTCCATATACTTATCGAGGGACCGCCAGACCCTACCAGAGATTGGTGGTACAGAGTGCCTCCCTGAGAGTAAAGTATGAGCCCCACAGAGATTTGACACCCAAACCCTCCAGGTGTGATATGAAAGGTGATGGAAAGACTTCCATTCTGGGAGAATAATTTTGACTGCAATGGTTAGGAGTAAGACCAACAGGGCCATATCTGTAGAGTCCAAGGGCAGTGGAGTTGGGGAAGCCCATGGACCCAACATTACCATAGCAAAGGACAGGGATATGGGAGTGTTAAGGATTGCTGACACATGCATTTGTTTTGATATCCAGTATGAGTTTAATAGGTGGCACCCAAAGAACATGTGTTGATGCGTGCCAGCCTCAAGTTTGCAATTCCAGTATTTATCATTATCTCATAGTTTCAGTTTGTGCAGTCGATCTGGAGTCCAATGAGAAGGAGAGATGGAGCAATTTTGTTATGCAGGGAACTTTTGCCAGTCGTGTGCCAGGAGTCAGTTGTAATATGCTCAAAAACCCCTTTGTCAAAATGTTCGGTCCATTTAGTGCAGATAACTGATCCTTGTGAGAGCTGGGGGGTCAGATACAATTTTTTTAATTTTAGAAGCGATATGTCTCGAGCGATGCCAGAGAGTAAGGATCGTGATTAGGGCCAACTAAGCTCAAGTTTAGATAATTTGACCTTAATTTGGCGGAAACTATAAAAGTTGAGGTTGGTGAGGTTGTGTTTCCTGGCTAGGGCTGAGAAGGGGATCAGATCTGGATTGATATCATACAGGTCTTTCATTAGCCTGATTCCCTTAGAGGCCCACAGATTTGCAGTGTTCCAGTCGAGAACAGTATTGACTTTAGGATTGAGCCATAAGAATGCCCATCTAGAGTTATTGATGGGTGCTTGAAGTCGTCTATCTAGTGTTTTTAGCGCATTCGCCGTATCAGAAAGAATGCGGTGGGAATGAGGTATGCTGAATTTTCACATCGTAAGAAAGGAAGAAGTGTCAAAGGAAGAGCAGAGGTCGCATTCAATATATAGCCATGGTGGAGTGTTATGCGAGTCGGAGGAAGCAGGAAGAGCCTTGAATTGCTAGAAATGCCGTTTGATAGAGGGTCCAATTTGGGAGGCTACATCCCCCTAATAAGGTAGACTTCCGAAAAGATTCGTATGAGATCCTACCTCTCTTATCATTCCAGAGGAACTTTGAGATGCTCCTGTCCAAATCATGAAAAAAGGAGGGAGAGAGTTTCAGAGGAAGCATGGATGATAAGAAATTAACTATCGGGGTGATCATCATTTCGACTGTTTGGAGTCTACTCCACCAGGTGATGAATTTGGTGACCAGTAATTCAAGAGATCCCTGACCTTGGTGATAGTGTGAGATTAATTAAAGAGCATGTATCCATAAAATCTCTAAAGAACCATATCCCTAAATGTTTGAGACGAGTAGATTGCCACCTAAGACCTGAGTCTCCTAAGTGAGAAGAGAGACACAGAAGATTTAAGGGGAATACTTCTGTTTTGTCTTTATTTAAAGTGTAGTCATACACTTTTGAAAAAGCATGAATAGTGTTAATTACAGCAGGAATAGCCGTTCAGGATATTGTCCATGTATCCAGCTGTTTTAAAATTGTGTTGTCCAAACTGAAGGTCTTTGATGTTCGGGTCCGCATTGAGTAGTCTAAGTAGTGGGTCAACAGTTAATAGAACAAGCATTGGCATAGCCAATAGGTCTCGCCTTTGGGACCTTATAAGTATTTAGCTATGCAGCACAATATCCTTGGTGCGTGCGTGCGTGCGTGCGTCTACATGGGTAGAAGAAGGCTTTATTGTCGTGACACGTAGTCCGCGCTTCGCATTCCGCCTGGGATTCGTATCTGCCTGTGCTGCTCAACACCTGTATGGCTATACCGCATCATATTTTTCTCGGTTGCACTGCTCTCACTCGTGGTTTTGAATTGCACAGAGTTGTAGGCAGAACCCGAAAAATCCCAAGCCCAGTCTCTACACATGCATTATTGTCTTCTCACGGTTAGAACTGTGCTCTTTTTTTCCGCTTTATTTACTTTTCCTTTAATTGCATGGCTAAAACAATTGCTTCTGTTTAAAGATTTGCTGTTCACGGCTGCCTCCCAGCGTTTTAGCATGTGTGAAACCATTCTCACCGGTTGACGCATTCAGAGAGGGCGTCAGTGAGGTCTAGTATTTGACATGGATTTCGTGTGAAGTGTTTCTTTTTAATGGTGAAGTGGGTGGCTACAAGAAATGCTTCACTCGATTGCCGGACAGAAACTGTTGCATGTAGCCAGAGATCGTGCAGTGAGTAAAGCCATAGAATCAAAAATGTGTATTTCATTCATCATATTCTTGTTACATTTGTTGAGGAACAATTTACGACCTGTTAGTGAATACATCTCGGAGGAAAAGTAGTGAATACGTCGTTAATCTTGATTGCTTTGGGAGGGATGGTGGGAGTAAGTTATGGTACTGGGCAATAGTTAGAAACTAGGTGATGCTTTCATGGTATCTCAAAGATGTGCCTCCTGTCTTTTTGGCTAAGAAGTAGTGAGCACACTGGCGTACATTAGGCTTCTTTCGGATACAATCATTTTGATAGGCTTTGGTCCCCGTGTCAGTCTCAGACAAAACAAGCGCGCGCGCGCCTCGCGCAAGTAGGGAGTGGGGGGGGGAGAAGAGTGCGGCCGAGAGCAGGCAGCGTTTCCCTTGCAGGAGCGAGCGGCACCAGGAGAGATAATTGATAATATATGGCGAAAAAGCTCGCTCCCGCAAGGGAATCGCCAGACGTGCACGCGTTGCCATTGGAACAGTGGCGTAGCTAGGCACTCTGCCGCCCGTGGCGGTCCCTGCCTTTTGCCGCCGCCGCCGAGCGCCTAAGAGCCGGGGGGGGGGTGCTGGCGATAAATTTACCTGCCGCCTCGAATTCTCGTGCCGCCCGGGGCGTACCGCCCCCTCCGCCCCCCCCTTGCTACGCCAGTGCATTGGAAGCAATGCAACGCGTGCACGTTTTTGCCCGCAAAGCTGTGCCGATGACTAAAGGTCTTTTTCCTAAGCAGCGCATGCGCGCTGTGTAGGCGAGATCTAAACAGTAAGGGAAAGAGGGGACAGCCCTGTCTCGTTCCTTGGTGAAGGTGGATAAGATGAGGTAGAGCCATTAACTCTAATGTTTCTAAGCGAAGGTGTCACACATGACGTTGTGCCTTACTGCATCCATGGCTATGGCATAAGAGATCTTCACTACTTTCTCCCAGACACAGTAGAGAATGCAAGAAATCTCATGTCAAGATTGAGATGTTCAGCTGGTCTTTATTTTATTGCTCACATCAATTTTATATTTTCAATTGCAAACACACTAATACAAGTACCAACATTTAAAATGTCAACTAAAAAGTAGAGGGTGGCTTCTCAACTCAAAACTGACAAAGGTAATAATGATAACTCGGCATCAAACAGTAAAAAGTTTTGCATAGACAAGGCCACTGGAATTATATGGTAGGGTAGGCGCCAAATTATGCAGCAGGGTTGACTGAATCATGCATTTAGAGAAATGCCACATTATGTTGCATTCTGCTGCACTTTCTATGACAGCATGTCTCGCAAATGTGTATTTTTAATATGCATTGATACAAAAGGAAACCCAATGCTTTGCAACGTACACAGGTTTTTATGAAATACAGGTGTACATATTAATCACTTTCTATATAATGTGTTATTTATCAAAAATAATCAGTTCGTCTTGCATGTAAGCACGGGAACACAATTTTATTAACTCACCTTTTAACTCGCACTCTAACATTCTCTCTTGCACTCAGCAGAAAACAAACCCATGTGCATACTTCATGTAATAAAAGATGCGCCTTTTTTATTATGTGTGTAAAACATAATTCAAAATTGCAAACATTTAACTAAAAAGTCTCTCTACGAGTCACACTTAGAATCAAGGCACAAGGCCTTCCAAAGAGAACTAAAATGTTGGGCCTATTCTATACTTGTGTAGAAACATGTGTGGCCTCTCAAAATAACTATTTTTGAGCAATTTTTCTGTTGTACTTTGAATTTTCAAGAATTTTGAAGCAAAACGTTTTACTGACAAAAAGCAATCATTATTGCCAACCAGTTAGAAAAACACCTAACATATCAAAATTGGTTGGGCAAAGGTTTTACCTCAAGAGTCGCAGATTAATCTCTGAATACACCAATCAACGATTGAAACGTGTCCAGTTAAGCTTTGTAATGTGTGTTTCACTCTATTATACCACTAATGGTACTTTTTTATAATGGCTTCTGATTCATTTGAGATATAAACTGAGTTTATTTGTTGTAATTTGCAAATTATGTGGCAGAGGGTAGAATAGGTGGCAAATGCAGTATATCCATGATCAATGTAAAAACACAACCACCCTGGGCATGGCAATTGAAACATGCATCAGATGCCAATAGCCATATAATTGCAAAAAAAAAAAAAAACAAGCACTAACTGTGCTGGTTTCCATCAGATCATACTATGCTTAAAAGTGAAATATTTTCAACACACATACTAGCGCCTCATTACACAGTTAGCATAGCTAGCAAGTGGTTGGGAAATTCTCACCCAAGAAACTTTTAGGGGGAAAAGGGATGATAATGGTGCAATTTATAGCACAGTTTTCAAATATCTCGCTAAAAATAAATAGGATATACATGCGGTTCAGAAAATGGTTTAAGGAACTATTCAAATAAATCTGGGTCTCTCGCAGTGCCCAGGAAGAACATTTCTACAAAGCAAAATTCAATAGAGAGAGTAGAAAAGATAGTTAAATAGATAGGGTTGCAATGACTCATAATAAGAGAGGACAGAAAAGATAGAGAGGGTTGTATAGATATAAAGATAGAGTGGGCTCGATTGATCAATAGAGACCTAGTTAGATGCAAAGAAAGATAGATTTGCAAAAATAGATAGATAGATAGATAGATAGATTAAACGGCACAGCTTCAATTAGTAACATGAAAGGTAAATGTCTATATAATCGCAACATAAAAGAGCACATAAAACTAACTAGAAAGCCAGACAAGCAGGGCATATGGTAGAAAATGTTCTGCTACAAATCAGGCTCTACACATAAAGGACACACTAAAGCAATAATAAATTAAAAAACACATTTTGCCACTGAGGGGGAACTACCTAGTATGAAGATGTGCTCCTTGTAAAAGGGCTAAATGCAGTCGCTCAAAGTTAAGTTAGCCAGTGACTGAAAGTAGGCTGACCCTTTGCCCTATTCTGTGGGCTGTTATGGCTGAAAGCAAAATGCCAATGAAAAACCAACATACCAAAGGATGAAGAGAGCACAAGTATATTATTAGTACAATTGTAGTAAAATCAAAAGGTCTTGGCTAACGCCAAACATAAAAGTGGATAAAGCCTTTCAACACATCCGTGCGCACTCATAAAAAAATACAAAGCTCCTCCTAGATCAAACTAATGTCAAGTGGCGGCTGGTATTAGGGCAGAGCGTCGAGGCGGGGGTGGGTACGACAAATGAAGATGAGAAAAAAATTAGAAAACCACTTACCTTGTGCTTGCCGCATCATCGCCTCAGTGCGCTTCTGCTGCACTGCACAGGCTTCTAGACTCTCCTGCGGCCAATCTTGACGCTGCACTCATGCATGAGAGCAGCATCAGGATTGGACTGAGTGCCCTCAATTTGCACTCCCAGAGAGTCTAGGAACCTGTGCCTGCATGTCTCCAACCCAATAAGGCAGCTCGGGTTGGAGACATGCAGTGTGCATGTCAGTTTGACCACCCTGAGACGGCCGGCCAAACCGACATGCTCACTGACAGCAGTGCTGAAACACTCCCCCTCCAGTCTGTCATCATCTGGCCCCACCCCCAAGACTCATTTTAAAAATAAAACAATAATAAACCTGTGTTATTATCGTTTTATGTTTAAAGATTTCGGGCTGCTGGCAGGGGTGCGACGCTCCTCCGCCATAGCGGAGGAGCCGCCGCTGCTCATTTCACTTTCTCATTAGCTCACACTAACAATTTCTAGACGTTATCATGGAACAAACTTCAAAAAGAAAACAGATGGAGGTGTAGCTTTCCCTGATTTCCAGCCATACTGTTGGGCCTTTCAACAGAAGAACTTTACACTACTGTTGACAGGTAGTTACCATCAGGGTTCCCCTTGCTATCTTGCTTTAACAAAAGATCTCCCAGATGAAGGCAATCAATTTCTCTTTAAATTTGGCCACCCCAAATATTTAAAAAAAGATAAGATTTAGAGTGCCAAGAGCAGCATGCAAACTATAGATTCAAGCCAGAAGGATCCTGGGAATACCATATTACAGTCACATGGCCCCAATATGGAAATCTCCTGGAACTCCACTTTGCTCTCAATATGATTTAGCTACCCCGATTATGGACGTGGGAATAGGAAAGTGGGACCACCTTTTTGAAGAGGATACTTTGATTTCATTGGAATCTCTAGCAAGGTTTACGAACAATAGGGTCTCAAGATTTAAGTATTACCAAATAGTGAGCTGGTCCCAGAAACAACTGAATACGGGGGCCAAAACAGAATGGGCGGAGGGATTACAAAGTAGCAGGATACAGAAAAAAGAGGTGTCCAAGTGGTATTGGACTTTGGTACAAGAGGAAGATGGTCCCCACACACTGACAGAGGAGATTTGGAAATCGCACGTGCCTATGTAGAACTACTACCCCTTTAGCAAGTACAAATGTCAACACATTGGTCATCTGTGAGATATGCACCTCTGAGGAGAAACCATTTGTTTTCCTTGTATAGGGCCTATTGGTCTCCAAAGACGTTATCGAAATTGAGTGAAAGGAAAGCAAGGTGTTGCTGGAAATGTGTCTTTGAGAAGGCAGATGATGTTCATCTATTTAGGCAGTGTCCAGAAATCCAACTGTTCTGGCAAGAAGTGGGTAAGATTCTAACAGAAGTAATGAAAAGAGACAGAGAGGTAAGCCTGACTTTGATTATTTTTGGGATCCTAGAGGGTGAAGAGTTAAAGGGAAAGTTGGGAAAATCATAATCCCAGTTAATACTTACCTTGATAATTGGGCACAGAGAAATCTGCATTAAATGGATATCTAGCACCTTACCTACCTGCATGAAATGGGTTAACTCAGCAAAGCGCATTGGTAGAATGGACTATATAAATTGTTCAGTAAAGAGGGTTAAGATGTGGGAACCCTTCCTCTCCCACTTGTCAAGTTAACTTCTCTAACTGAGAAGACATTTAATATCATGAGACAGATGATGAGCTATCAATAGTCCAAGGATTAAAGACAAACCTCAACATAGGATGAGTTTGTGTTGTGGTTCCCGCAAATCTTCCACTACTTGGTTGAAGGAGGCTGATTTAGGAGGTTGTAGCCCTTAGTGTTCGTGGGTTACATTTGGAGTTTTGGATTGCACCTCCAGGCTACTGTCGCATGTGAGGACTAAAAAAAATTAAAAATGGAACAAACTTACTACTAACCCTATAGAATCAAACACCAACTTACATTATTAAATAATGGTTTGGTAAGTAGGATAGATGGTCTTCCCAGACCCACATGAAAGGACACCCAGATAATGTGCTGCGATGCTGTCACAAAGGACATTGCCACTATAAAAATGTGAAAACATAACAGCCTTGTACGCCACAGTAAAAGTAGCACACCTTTTGATCTGGGGACTGCTGCACGAAAAAATGCTCTTGCTTGCTGGAAGCGGAGCAATTGTCTGTTTCCCTGCCTGCTGTCAAGCTAGCTGGGAAACAGATGAATTGCTTTCAGACACAGAGAGCTGCATGTTTAGAAGCTACCTGTGTCTAAAAGCAATGCCTGCTCCCCTAGGAGGTGGGGAGCCAGCAGGGACCGAGAGGGCCTTGAGGCTAGCTCCGTGGCCCCAATGCAAAACACCCAGGACTAATGGCCAGGGGCTGGGGTACCCGGGGCTGAAATCAGCCCAGGGAGGGGGGCCGCCCTGCCCTCCTTCCCGTATCTAAACGGCCAGGATCTGGGGATGAGGTCCTGGGGCTGATATTGGCCTGAGGAGGGGGGGGGGACCACGCAGCTCCTTCCCCAGTTCTAAATGACCAGGCCCCATGGATAGGGTCCCGGGGACCAAAAGCGCACTGGAGAAGGGGGCTTCACAGCCCCCCTCTGCTACTGCAAAAATTCTGGGAGCTGTGAAATGGGGTGCCCGGGGGGAAAACTGGGCCCCCTCCCCTAATAAAAAAAAAGGCTGGCCCTGAGGGAAGTTGCCAGAGGCCCCACTCCATTTCTCCATCACTCTGCAAACGCGCCTCCTGGAGCACTACTGGTTGGGTGATGAAGTCCCCTTCTATGCGGAGGGTCCTCAGGGGCCTGTTACCTCCAGTAAGTCCCACACAGCAGGATTGCTGAGAGCCCATCCAAGGCCCCACCCCCTTTCGCCACCACTTTGGTAACGCGCCTCCTGATGCAGTGCTGGTTGGGGGAGGAAGTCTCCTTGGATGCTGAGGATCCTTGTAAGACCAAGAACCCCTCCTGTTACCTCCAGGAAGTCCCACACAGCTGGATTGCTCAGACATCGTTGCAGGCCCTGCCCCTTTCTCCACCACTCAGGAAACGCACTACCTGGAGCACTACTTGTTGGGGGATGAAGTCTTTTTGGATGCTGAGGGCCCTTGGGGGCCAAGAGGCCCTCCTGATACCAGAAGTAAGTCTCCTGCAGTGGGATTGCTGAGAGGTGGTTGGAAGCCCCGTCCCCTTATACCACCACTCTTCAAACGTGCCTAGTAGTTAAAAAAACCATAGAAATTCACTTAAAAAGGTTACGTGGACGTTATAGTTAGGAAATAGTTTTTTTTTTTAAACGTAGAAATTCACTGAAAAAAACAAAGGTTAGCCTTATAGTTAGAAAATAGAATAAAAAAACCCTTAGAAATTCACTAAAAAAAACAAAGGTTACAGGGACGTCATAGTTCGGCTCAGATTTCACTCATACAAAACCACTGAAATTCAGCAGTTATTGTTACCTGAGCTTACTATAACTTAAGCCCCAGCACAGGACTGCTTATTACCTCACATATTACATCACTTATAAAATGGTCAGTGACATCACTGATGACATCTCAAATTACATCACTTATGTCATCACTGATGACATCATCCACAGAACCACTCACACACCCACTCACAATGCCATTCAACCTCTTCTACGCCCATTCACACACCCACACAATCATTCACATACCCATTCACAGGCTATACCAGTACTCACACCACTCACTCCTCCATAGAGCCATTCACATGCTCACTCACTAACTCATACAGCCATTCACACAACCATTCACTCACCCATACAGTGATGCATATAACCAGTCACTCACCTATACAGCCACTCACACACCCATACAGCCTCTCAACACAGCCACCCATTCAAGCGCTCACACACCCACACACCCACTTACATACCCATTCACACATCCATACATGCACTCCCAGATCTGCTCATTCACCCCTACTATCATTCACACAGATACTCACTCTCCAATACAACCACACACACCAACTCACTTAACCAAACACTCACTCAAACAGCCACTCACACCCAATATAGCCACCTATACATCTAGCCACTAACTCATACAGCCATTCAGATCCCCACTCACTCACCCATATAGCCACTGACACACCCACTCACTCACCAACACAGTTACTCACACACCCATTCACTCATTCACACAGCTACACAGATACCTACTTACACACCCATACAGCCACTCACATGCATTCACACACCCATACAGCCACTCAGATACCCACTCACACACCCATACAACCACTGACACAATCACTCACACACCTAGTCAAAAATCCACTGACTCACCCATACAGTCACTCATGCATGCACTCACACACCCATACAGCCACTCACAAACCCAGTCACACACTGATACAGTCACACACCCACTCAGATTATACATGTTAGATATGTTGTCACTCATTAGTAGTACAACTAGTATACAAATCTAACTTTTGTAGTAGGTTAGTATATATGTTTAACACCCATAAACTCCTAAAAACACTTACACTCACTTGATGATGCCATCAGTGATGTCAGATGTCATCTGTGATGTCATTTGAGATGTCTGTGTATGGGTCTGTGAATGGGGTTGTGAATGGTTGTGTGGGTGTATGAATGGTTCTATGGGGGTGTGAGTGGGAGCGTAAGTGATTCTGTGGATGATGTAATCAGTGATGTCATTTGAAATGTCATCAATGATTTCATCAGTGATGTCACTGACCATGTCATGAGTGATGTATTATGTGAGGTCATAAGCAGTTATAGTTAGCTTAGCGAACTATAACTGCTGAATTTCAATGGTATTTTATAAGTGTACTCTAAGGCTAACTATAACATCCCTGTAACCTTTGGCCCCGGGGCCCGGCCTGCAGTGTGGGTGCCCTGGTACCACCCAGAGCACCCACTTTTTAAAGTTAGGGGACTGTGGGGAGAGCCTCTAGGCCCTCGCTGTCCCTGCTGGCTCCCCACCCTCTTTGGGAGTCAGCATTGCATTTACACATAGGGAGCTGCTAACATGCAACTCCCTGTGTGTAAAAGCTAAATGTGCTCCACTTTGAGCAAGCTAGAGCACTGTTTGCTATGGCTTGGCAGGAGCGGTGCTCCTGCCAAGCCATTGCAAACTGCAATGTCCTGAGTGGACACCCTGGGACATTGCTGGAACCAGCCCTGGGGGTTGGCGATCCCCAGGGCCATCTAGGGCTAGGGCTCTAGGAGGGGGGCTGTGTTCCCCCCTCCTTTTTTTGTATTTGCCCCGGGGAGGTGGTGGTCCACGGGGAGGCCATACGGGCATCCCCCTCATTAATAATTAAAGAAGCCCCGGGGAGGTGGTGGTCCTCAGGGCATAACAAGCCCCAGGAGGGAGGGCCCATGTGCCCCCTTCCTTTTTTGCAAAATGCTCACCCGGGGGCAGATAATAAACAAAGCGCAGGAGCCTGCACTTCATTTAAAAAAAAAAAAGAAATTCGGCCGGGTCCTCAGATACCACTGAATTCTTTTTTTAAAAGAAGATTTTTTTGGCCCTGGGGGGGTCCTGAGGGGGCCCCTCCAGGAGTCCTAGGGGATCAGGGTGCTTCTACCCTTCCCAATCAATTGTAAACACTGCCAGATCCGACCTCTGTCGAACAGAGAACCTTATATTTTTGGGTTTGCGTACGTGAGGTGCTTTCTGGCCTTTTCTCACACTTTTTTCTTCTTTCTTGTTGCACACATTTATGTGATGGTTTGAAACCACTTTGTTGTGTGTATGTGATGTGGTTATTGACGTTTTTCTTAAATAGAACAGTAAGGACCAGCAGGTCATGGGCAATAAGCTGGACCTGTGGGGAAAGTTGAAAGTTTCAGTGAAAACTCCCTGTGGGTTCCAAAAATATAAGGTTCTCTGTTCCACAGAGGTCGGATCTGGCAGTGTTTACAATTGATTGAGTGGGGGGCGGTCTGACTTCTTAATCCCCCTTTGCTCCTATTGTGTATGTGCTTCTATCATTCCACCTTTTCTTTTTTATTATTTGTGGGACTCGGTTGAACCGAGTCCCAAGATGGATGCCAACACTTCGTGGTTGAAGTGTTGGCAGCCTATCAAATTTCAGTAGGGTTTTAGTAGGCTCTTGGGCTCCAAGATATCTATATTTTTAAAACTTAAATATCTCTGAAACTACTTAACGGATTTAAACTAACATCTAGCTTTCTGCCAAATTTGGTGTAATTCCGTTCAGCGGTTCAGGCTGTAATCGTATTCAAAAATTGAAAAGTCCCCATAGACTTAACATGGTGAAAACATGTTTTGGGACTCCCCTTTTTTCTTGGCCCCAGCTCGACGGATCACCCTGAAACTTTCCACACAGCAACTGATCTAAAAAAGGGAAGTTTTGTGAAAATTTCATGAAGATTCGTCTAGCGGCGCCAAGGTTATTAGTAAAACAATAAAACGCTTTTCCTATGGTAACTTCTATAACTACCTACTTACGACCGCCAGTAGGATATATATATATATATATATATCTATTCAAGACCACAAGTAAGCGATCACTCAGAGTGTAGCAAACCCCAGTGGTAGATTTTATTCCAGGTTACGCGTTTCGCTCGCACAGCGAAACGCGTAACCTGGAATAAAATCTACCACTGGGGTTTGCTACATCTCTGAGTGATCGCTTACTTGTGGTCTTGAATAGAAATTATGTCCGGCGTGCTCCGCCGGCTTTAAGCGATCCTCTGCAGAGGGCGGGGGAAGGCAGAAGGAGCCCTAACGTAAAATATATATATATATATATACCATGACTTGCAGGGGTTTTTTCATATATATTTTTAAATATTTATAAGATATGTGGAGGTTTTTACATTCTGATTTTCTAATTGTCTTAATGCATCTCCCTTATCTTTAATCAACTCCACTCTTCCTCGTTTTTCAATACATTGAATTTGTTCATTCCCTTTTTAAAAAATGTACTTTACAGAAATAGAATGTTCATATTTTACTGAATGTGCTTTTAACATGTACTTTATGATGTGTTTATATATGCCTTTATCTTTCAAATCTGATGAAATCTTCCCGTCCGTCCCAATATTTCCTTTGTTATACTCCCTGTTCACATTATCTTCATCTCTTCCCTTGATGTGGTTGTTTTTATTGGATTTTTGTTGATTGGAACTTCTTATTTAAGTTAAGATACTTCATCATGATTATTATAATTAAGAAATCAGAAAGAAAGATGGAAACAGTTAAAAGCCGACATGAATATTTATAAACTGGGGTTAACTGTCTAGTCTGTTTTTAATGGAAACAAACAAGGGATTTATGCACAGTGTCACTTTAAATGGACAGTTTAGACGGCAGGACTCTATGGTCCAGTTGAAGGCATTCGCCGAAACGCGTTGACCGTCCTTTGCACGTTTGCACAAATGGTGTGATCAAGAAAAAATAAAATAAAATACCTTTAAGTACCTCGTTGTGGATTTCCTCTGTGCCGTGGAGACTCTGGTTCGTGTACCTTGGACCGTGTTGGGTTTTTGCTGTCGATATATATATATCTATATATATATATATATATATCTATATATATATATATCCAAAACTCCGCTTTCACCAAGTCCTTCGAGGGACAAAACGGACACGGACCACAATTTTTGGTGCTGAAAGTGTTTATTCCGGACTGTCCGCCATAACGAGTTTTGGCCGCCCACGGCCTTGATCACATATGTATACACTTACACCTTACACACACAGTGGCAGTAGCCACTCAGTAATTATAGTTACAATTAGTAGGATTCCCAGAAATAGGAATTCCTCTCATTTTTGCTTACTAATAACTTTGCGCCTGTTTGACGAATCTCAATGAAATGTTCCAAACCTATTCCTTTTTCGAAATTGGTAGATAATGGAAAGGTTAGCGGAGATTCATAAAGGGGGTGCAAAGAAAAAAGGGCGGTCCCAAAATGCATTTTTTCCCAAAAGCATTTTCCTTAGGCTTTGTACTTCCGTGTAGCAGTCAAACACCCAGTCAGATGTTCATAACAATTGGCAGGATTAAACATTGTGGTGTGCCGATTATCCTTGTGGGTACTACAGGTAAGTAGGGTGAGTATTTCATGAGTTGTAAGGTATTTTAAGTTGGTGATGTCTGGTGTTGCTGTAGTTTTGTGAAATGTTAAGGAATATCGCAGTATTTTGTAAGTCTACCACGGTACATAGTGATGACAAGGCATTATGTGATTGGCTAATTTTGCATTTACAACAAATAAAGGTAGACATGTTGTTTCAAGTACATTTTGGCTGTCCTCTGTGTTATGCCCTTAGATATAGGGGAGTATTAGGGTTTATATTTTTCCCTACCTTTTACCACCTCATTAAAGTGGTAATAGGTAAGGAAATGTTTTTAATAAGTTTCTATGTATTTGAAAAAAATGGACGGAGGACTGCAGTACTGCCTTGGAAGTAACTCAGTACTTAACAAAACATGTTTTTGAAATATATTACAACCTTAAAAATACATTATACTGCACTATATTTTACAAATGTGGTGTACAACAGTGTATTTTCAACTTTTACCATTTATTTCTTTACGAAAAAGTATACTTTTTAGTTTTCATGTACTTTGAGCCTCTAAGTTTCTTGAGCTATGCTATCAGTCCAATAAGAGTGCCTCTCAGAACTCTCAGCTATGTACTCAGACCACTAAAATCACCTTTCAGAAACTGTTGTGTAGTTCCTACTAATCCGTAGGATCTGCACATTGTTTGGACAACATAAACTAGGGGCTTGGTGCCAAGACTGATTTCGGACACCCCCGCAGGATATGTTGGCCTACAGACCAGCTAGCTCACAGTGCCACCGTAAGCCCCCCTAACCTACCAGGGAGCAAATGGTTTTCTGGCAACCACTGAACATGACAACCCTGACCCCCTCAGGGATCGTGGAAACAGTACAGAATCTTTAGCTCAGTCACTCGTGCTTACTTATTCTCAGAGAATATGCAGAGAATACACAATGGGACGTTTTCAATAATATTTATTGAATCAACGTTATTCTTGAATAAAATTTGTGTGCTGCAATGATTAGTAGACAGAAGCAGATAAACGTGATTACAAGCACCAAAAGCGTAAATAGGAGATATAGTTCTACCATGGTGCTGAAACAATGTATATATGCAGGCATAAAGCAAGGCAGTAATCTAGCGTACTCATACTATGCGAACCCTACTCTAAGTTTACCTAGAGTGTGTGTAGATGTGAAGCCAAGAATCCCCCCAAGGGACGATCCTATCCCATTACCTGATGGGATAGAGTGAAGGACCCCGTCTTGCTCACGAACATGACACCCTTTACGAGATGTCAGACTGCTGCGTGGTGATTTCTCAGCATTCAAGGACCTCGGTGTCAGAGGAAGTGCCTCCTCTGCTAGTTTATCGGGATGCTCATCTTTTATAATGGAAAGCAGCCCTGCGATGAGCGTATAGATTAGTGATGTTATGAATATGCAGATAGCCCTATCGCCCCGTGGATGAAGATAGTGATGACATTTGAACGTAGTGTGAAACGAGACCTTGTACATGATGTTCAGAGCGCTGTGATAATGTTGTGCGAAGCTAGATGTGAAAACAAGTTTAGTTTCAGAGAAACTAATCCAACATTGTTGTGCATGCAAATATGTGCAAAAGGTCACAGCTAAAAATGTTATTTGTGTGGACAAGGTAAGAAATAAGCTGCTTTGCTACATGGGCCTAACTCGGGAATATAAAAAAACATTGACCTATTGTCTATATAATCACACCAGCCTGGGGATTGATAAGTAGTTTGCAAGCAAGAGGTCAGATGCATGGGGCGACAGTTAGCCTGGTTTAACATCTAGACTTGCAGCCAGTTCTCAAAGCCACATCGCAACTGAGAGGTACTTGGGTGGAACCTTATTGTCAGATTGTTAATGATTTAAATATAAGAATTGTTTAGTTAAGTTTGTGTGTTCTCTTTCAGAATATACACGTTTGTATTAGGAATAGTTGTACCTTTTATACTGTATAATCAATCTATGAATAATACATAATCATAAACACTTACCTGATGATTAGTAGTGGCGCCTCACGCATAAAGCCAATGGATACTCAGGAACGTTAACCCTCTGTCACTCTAGGCATGTGTGACCCATAATTCTCTCACTGCTTGCCTCCGTGGACACAGGGTTAAGCACAACCTAGGAATGAAGCGTGATGCTCATTGTTTCACTCTATTCATCTAAATTTAAAGCTATCCATGAACCTTGGAGATGAATTGTATCTAACTGAGTCTGTGGTAATGTGCAACAGGCTTCTATCTCATATTCATAAACAGCAGAATAAAGTAGCAAGCTACAGAATAAACCCTTTCTCAAAGGTAGAAACCCAAAGCATAGAAAGAAGGAAGTAGCTACATCACACCAAATATATCACTGAGGAAAGCTTGACCCACTGGGGTGTTTCCTTGATTCAGAGTCATTTTAATAGTACTTGGTTTATCTTTAAAGCGTCACAAATATCCGAAACAGGGATATTCCTCACAAGTGCAGCATTAGCTGACTTTACTATGGTAGAACGGTACATAGGTGTGCTCGGTAGAATCATCTGGCCAGAGGTTACTTTGAGGAGGCCAGCCAAAAAACTGACAAATAGTTACTTGGATTGCTTAAATTAATTTTAATGTTTCAAAATATTTGAAGGAGCCCTTTGAGACTAGATCAGTGCAGGCAACTAAAAAGGGATCTAAGCATACTATAACTGATAGTTTTTTATCGAGCCAGTCAAAAACCAAAGTTAACCCTACGACCATCCCAAAGAGTGATAAAGAATCTAGCAACCTGATTCCCAGCTCCTTACCCTCTCCTCCTTCAATACCTTGCAACAACCACTACTCTCCTCTTGCTCATATGTCCCAAGCAAGGTCACTCCTAGAGCCAGCTTCAGAGCCCGCTCCCTTATCTTCCTTCGCGGAGGCGTCAATAGCCCAATTATGCCACAATATTAACGACCTCAGGAGGGTGATCATTAAGCATATTAACGACCTCAGGAGGGACCTCAAAGCGCTGGTCCAGTTATCCTCCATGCTAAATTGTGTACTTGTGAGCCTACCTTCTCCAGCAACAAATCAATCAGGTCCTACTGACCTAGGGAATGAACAAGCCATTTCTGGAAACTCAAATAATACTGAAGGTTCGAACCGGGGGCACCCCTCCTAAAGTGCACATTCCATTAGCAAGCCTCAGATCAATGGAGGGGCCTGACCCTACCACAGTCTTCAGACACACAAGTTTACGCATCCCACCATCATCTCTTCCCCACCCAACTGGACCCCCTCGTGGGGGATGGCAACCATCAAGGCTACCCCCTGCTTTTAGACTAAACGCTTATCGTTGACCTGAGTCACCGGCTTCCGACACTAGTTGTTCAGTCTTTTTGATCAATGTCCCTAAACCTCCACAGCCTACGTGTAAAGACGAAGAAGCGCTAATTAACAAATGCACTCACTGGATTCAGCAGCTGAGGGGCTGTCGCTCAATAATAAGAGAGGATGTTCAGGCTGCCTGAAGGCACTCTCATCTCGGATAACAATTCGATAGCATTGAATTAATAGTCGGCCCGGGGAGATCTGGTTGACAACTTAGTGGTCTTTGACGCCCGTACCCTTCATTTAACTAAAATCAACATCCACTTTAAATACAGCTGTCCGGAGCTTACATTTCAACCTGTCTCCACCCCCCTCAGTTCCTAGACAACGTAGGGTCACATATTCGAGCCGTTGATTCACAAAGATCACTGGCTCACTTAAATATATCCACACCTCTTACCACCAGTGATCTCACTAATGTCACCATCTTACTAATCAATAAGCATGACTGTGGTCCAGAGTTATTTGTTGATGATCAAATGGGTTCAAGCACTAACACGGTGAGTCAAAACCCTGTCATTAACCCCCAAATCCCATCTCCTAATCTTGCAAACCCCTTGCTGTCCCTGACCTCATGGAATATTACTGGTCTTAGATCAAAAGTTGCATCCCAAGACTGGAACACCTTTATCGATACTTTCGACATTTGTATGTTCCACGTAACATGGTCGGTGGACCCACTATTCAAAACTCAGCTACTTAAAGTTTTATGGCCCCTCGATACATGTCCCAATGGGTCACCCAGCAGGAGCATTGACAATATGTATCAAGCAAGGCATAGGTGACAAAATCTGAGTATTACACATTAATGCAGTGGTTCCCAAACTTTTTCGACCCGCAGCTCCCTTGACCCAATGGCCATTGCTCGTGGCTGCTGACTGTTACTTTTTTTGGGGGGGGTGGATGTAAGCCCGGCCTCTGGAGTACTTGCATTTTTTAGAAAATAATTGGGATGAAGGTATTATAATCATATAGGCAGGGTGTTTCGTATTACTAAGGCGACGCCTCTAATAAAATATTCCTAGTTACACTTCTTTGCCCATGCCTTTTTTTGAGTACCCTCTCAAACTTTTTATCCCACTCACAGTGCTAGATAGCACCCCAATGCATGTAGGCCCCATTGCCAAAGCGTTTCTGCGCTTGAAGAATATTTGCATGCACTTCCATTTCTACCCATGTCATACGTGCAACACACCTGTCTCAGCAGGGTGACTCACAATTTTTTATACCACATACAGCTTTATTGTTGCTGTCGCCTCCCTAAAATTGCCTCCAAATCAATGCAAGTAAAATAAATTCCTCAGATTTTTTTTTTTATACGTCCCTCTTACTTGTTTCCAAATGTTGTCATTATGCCATATATGGTGTTTTACTTCCCTGTGCTCACGGAGAGAGCAGGCCTGTCTGAAAATGTGTGTGTACTGAAAGAAATGTGTACTGGAAGTACCTATGATTCAAGTACAAATGTCAATACTTAATAATACTTAGTGTGTTTATTAGACAGGACAACTGCACTTTCCTGATAACTTGCATTGGTGTAAAATGCATTTGGAAAAAACCGAAACTATTAATGAGTCTAACAAAATAATTCAGGCATCTTCCGCTTACTTTGGGAGTGTTGGAACATGGGAATCCAGTGAAATATGGAGGTTATCTCCCTCGACATGCCATCAATTAAGCACCAAGTTTACAGCTTTAGGCATGTCACTTACAAATCATCGACATCATGCGTTTAAGTCGAATTAGTTTAACTGAAGCCAACAGACCCTCCAACATTAAATACATAAAAGTGCTTGGTGAGCGGCCCCCCTGGCTAGGTTTGACGGCTCCCCAGGGAGGAACGGAGCACAGTTTGGGAACCACTGCATTAATGACTCCGACATCATGGCGATCCGCCTGGTAGTAGCGATTCCATCAACATTGACATTTATAATGGCTATGCCTGAGGTAGGAGGGGTAGATTGAAGCCCGAAAACTTGTCATCTTTGGAAGATCATTTAGGATTCCATTATGGCTACTCTCACTTAATAATTGCGGGGGACTTCAATTCCACGTTCAAACCTTTGGATCCAAAGACATAAAACTAGCTCTAGAAGAAGACGAGATGCGGGGCATTCCTCGCCAGTCATTAAAAAATGGACGGAAGCAGCGCTGCAACTTAAGGCTCTATCCCTTGAGTGGGGGTTCAGGGCAGTAATTGGTAGATCTAAATCAGACCAGGGTGGAGCGAACACCTATAGCAATGATCACCACTCCAGTCGCATTGATTATTTTCTATTAGACCTCAAGCTGTGGCCTCTCCTCGATGATATGACCGTTACCGAAAGGTTGGAAAGTGATCACAACCCACTGTGCTTAACTTTGGAGCCTATTGGAACCAAAATGGCTATCTCCCCTCCCTTACCCTCAAATGGTGACTTCTATCCAACAAACAATATGCAGCATGTCAGGTGGTCAATTATCGCAAACAGTGTATACACATTGCTAGCTATAAAAACAGATGTCTCATCTTCTGCAGTAGGGATGAACACACTTCTAAGCATTGAGGGGATCTCAGGGCAATCATAGAAGTACATGACAACTTGTTTAAGCAAATTAAATCACACTTGCTTATTCCTATAAGAGCAGACTGTAGGCACCCCCCCGCTTGGAGCAGCTGGTTTAATAAAGAGTGTAGGCAAGCACACACTTCATTAGTAATGGCCATAAAAGCCAAAGACCAATCTAAGATCCACTCAGCTAGGAAACATTACAAAGCTAGCCAGACTCTGGCAAAAAGAAAGTGGGATTAAGGGTGATGGTCAGAGCTCAAAATGCATGCTTAGCTAAAGTACCAGCGACATTCTGATCTCTTGTTAAGTGGGGTATTGGTGGCAACCACCCCCATAACTATATTGCTCCCGAAGCATGGGTAGACCACTTCTCGCTCTTATACCCTGGATCATATGAGTTGTTCGACTTGCTCTACATAAGTCCCATTGTCCTAGAAGGACAACCATTCAAGTTAGCTGATATATCATCAGCTCTAGATGCAGGCATAAGTGGCAGAGCACCTCGCCCAGATAGTATTCCTGTTGATTTGTTTACCGGGAGGCCAAGGGAAAATACGGGCCTGCAGACTAGCGACTTGGTAATAAGCCTGGGTGGAGTTCGCGGAGTTCCACCTAGCGGAAGTCCGCAAAGTGCAAAAAAAAACTCAGCCGTGCTACGCGGAGCTCCGCAAGTGGCGGAGTGCGTTAGATAAATGACGTTCATGGTGATTTTCAGTGCTAGGTGCTTGTCCGCACTGTGCAATCATCGCGAACAGCACTATGCACAGTGCAAGCGAGCGCTGCCTCCTTTCTGCTGCTCGAGTAGATTTTTACTCGAGCAGCAGCTTTCTCAATGCAAACGGACAGTTTCTCAACGTGGGCGGTCGCGAGCATACGCGACCACTCATAATCTGACCGCCCACGTTGAGAAATCTCACCGGGAGGTTGATTTTCCACACTCGCGCTCGCCAACTTGATGTTGACGATCGCAAATGAGGAAAAATCTTGCCGGGAGGTGGATTTTCCTCTCTCGCGCTCGCCAACTTGACGTTGACGAATGTGAGCGAGGAAAAAACCTCTGCGAGCTCCGCGGAGAGGAGTTTTCTAAGACTCTGCGAGCTCCGCCTAACGCGGAGTGCAGAAAACTCTGCAAACTCCACGAGCTGTGCGGAGTTCACTGCCCAGACTTACTTGGTAATCACTTAGAAACCGGGGGCTGAGGAAGAGTGCAAAGCAGCCTCGGCGCAACTCCCGTTCCGTCCTAGGCACGTAATTAGAAGTGGGAATTTGACACCACCTGGGCAAACAAGGCCCCTCCAAACAAGGAGAGGCTTGAGGGACGACACCTGGAGAGCAGCTCGGCTCTGAGAGACACACAGTGAGCATCAGTAGAGAATGCACACTGTATAAAAAGAGACCAGTGCTGACACAATCATCTGGGAACTACGGGCTGTCAAAGCATCCATCTTAACAAGTGGCCGGACAGGCCCCATGTTGGTGGTGGCCCGGATTTGTACACCAGAGAGCAGGTATTCCGGAACTTGGCAATCCCCAATGGCGAGAGATAAAGAGCCGAAGCCACAGAGACAGGGAAAGATGGACAAATATACAAAAGTTATGGCGGCCCCCCCAGAGACATGGGGGGATCGGCAGAGATGCCAGACAATCCAACCCTCCTACAGATGATACACTCATGTAGAGAAGCACTGGAAAGCAAAATAGTAGAAGTCCACACAGACGTTACCCTACTCAGGCAAGATCTGCGCAACGTATCCGAAAAAGTCACACTTGCAGAACAACGCATATCAGAGGTTGAAGACGTGACACATACCATGCGTAAGGAGGTTACTCACCTCTCAGCCTCCATGAAAGAGATCGCATGGAAGGTGGCAGAAGCGGAAAACCGTGCGCACAGAAACAACTTGCGATTTATAGATTTTTTCCAGAGGTAATTGAGGGGTCAGATGCCGGTGCCTTCTTACAGACATGGCTTAAAGACTCTCTCCCAACAACACAGTTTTTATCATGCTTTGTGATCGAGCGGGCCCACAGGATGCCTAATCTGAAACCGCCGGCGGGGCACCCCCATGGCCACTAATAGCACGTTTTTTGAACTACCAGGATCGGGATTTGATGCTCTGTGAGATGAGGCGGCTAGGAGAGATCAGAATAGCTAACACTAAAATAGTGGTGTTTCCAGATTACTTCCGAGAGGTCCAGAAACAAAGGAGAACATTTTTCACATCCAGTATATGCTTCTCTTCCCAGCGAAATTGAAGGTCATCTTTCAAAGCAAAACATTCTTCTTTCAAACACCAGAGGAGGCATGGTGCTGGATAGAGGAACGTCCCCTGACACAGAAGAGAAGTGAATCTACAGGACCCCCCTCGGTGGGTCGAGCGCCAGAAATGGAGCTCCGATCGCAAAGGCGGAGAGCGAGGCATGGCTCAGACACACTGGCAAACCACTAAGAGGCACCCTTATCAAACCTTGGGGTACCCTAGAGAAGAAGAACCATCCCTCGGACTCGGAGGAGGGTCAGCCACAAATCAAGATTGGGGAAAAAAACACTCCAAAAAACCAACCAAAGAGACAGACCTCTCCTGACTCCTCAGAACTGGAACTCTCTAGCGGGTCAGACAGCGATCATCCACTCCTGAAACAGATTGCCCATCTGGAGGAGACTGAACAGGACACTGCTACACATTACCTTCCCCAGAACATATTGCATGAAAGGAGCGAGGAAGGTTGAAGCCTCTAGGCCAGTCTGAGGCTGAAGGGACAGTAAGACGGCACCTGGTGCCTTTAGAGACTCTCAAATTATCACTAAGACGGGTCTAGAAGTCTAACATTTACGCAAACCCCTAGTTAAGTTGTAGTTGTTGTTTTATTCACTAAGGGGTAAGGGAGGGGGGGCTACAGACCTCTCAAGCTAACCTACATCACAATTGTCACTTTGATGGTTTGGGGTAAGTGCGTGGGCAGTGGGAGAGAGTGGGGAGGGTGGGAAGGGATAGAGGGGTACACCAATTCAGAATAGATGGGGGCGGGTCAGTTTTAGGGGGGTTATTGAGTTAAGGGACGAGGAGACCATGCACACAGAGACAGATTCACATTTCTTCCACCATACAGACAAGCAATATAACAGGGCTGACGTCACAAACTCAGAGTGAGGGAGGGTATTCCATACTGACGTGGAATGTCAATGGCCTAGGCCACAAGATCAAGAGGGGGCTGGTTGCCACCTATCTTAAGAGGCAGAAACTGAATATAGTTCTTTTCAGGAAACACACCTCCGGGGCACCCATTGTGCTTTCTTAGGCAGAGGAATGTACACGATGTTAGCATATGCAGGATTCTCCTCGGGCTCCAAGGGGGTGGCCATCCTTATTAGAAAGTCCTCTCCCTTTTATACACATAAAACCTGGGTGGACCTGAATGACACATATGCCGCAGTGTAGGGGGTCTGGGGAAGATGTCAGTTCACACTTGTTAGTGTATATGCACCCCTAGACTAAAGCAACACACCCTGGACAGGGTAACTGAGATCCTACTACGCTCAGAATGTTCCACACACATAGTGGGAGGAGACTTTAATTCTGTTGCTGATCCATACATGGACTGCACACATAGAAACATTGAACAATGAGGGAACACACCACTGGTTGATTTATGAAGACACTGGGCCTGACCAACCTCTGGTGTCTACACCACCCTACCGACCATGCGTACTCTTATTTCTTGGGTACCCACAATGCCCTCTCCAAACTAGACTATCTTGTGGCCCCTGCGGGGGAAATAGGGTCAGTGGCTACGGTGGAATACCTGGCAAGGGTCCTGTCTGACCACTCCCCTTTATGGCTTAAATTGGAAGGGGCCCCCAGAAAACACAATGACTGGAGGCTCAATGCATGGGACCTCCGAGATGCAGAAATTGCCTGAGACATTAGGACAAGCTCAGAACTATATTTCCGAGAAAATGAGGGATCAGTGTCCTCCGCAGTGGTCCTTTGGGAGGCCTTTAAACTCGTACTACGAGATAGGGCACAAAACACAATAGAATACAAAAGGAGAAAGGTAAACCAAGAGGTTGAAGCCCTGGAAAGTCGACTCCTCGAAATGGAGAAGGACATGGGCCCAGACACAGACCAATTCCTCCTACGCCAGATATCAATCACACATAAGGAATACTTGGCCCTAGCCCACTAAGAGGTGAAATCGCAGCTCCTGGCCACACAAAATCGCCTTTATGAAACTGGAGACAGGGCGGGGAAACTTCTAGCATGGCTGGGAAGGCAAGAGAAAGAAGCTAGAAGGGTGCTGCCTTACATGAGGGAGATAATACACTAACATCAGCATAGGACATAGCAGACACCTTCGAGAGCTACTATACGGCACTCTACAAAGCCAGGACTGCAGCAGACGGTCCCCGAATCCAAAAATATCTCCACACAATTGATCTTCCCTCCCTGTCCATAGAGGATCGTGAGACCCTTGACAAGGACCTCACTTTGGAAGAAGTAACTACGGCAATAGGTAAACTTAAAACTGGGAAGACCCCAGGGCCAAATGGAATTCCTGCGGAATTCTTCAAGGCAAATTCTAGCCTTTTGAGCCCATACTTGTTTCAAATGTATCAGGAAACACAAAGTGAGGGTACACTCCCCCAGACCTTCGGATTATATTATATATATGGGGGCAAGGGACTCTGACAACTATTGCCCGCGACCCAGAGGTCGATTGAAGCATTGAAGGCGGCAAAGAGGCAAATGAAATGGGACAAAAAGCTTACAAAGGATACCCCGCTATGGGAAGGTGTTCGCCTACCTGAGCTGGGGAAACTGAGAGGCTTTGGGTCATGGGATACAATTGGAATATCCAAATTGGGAGACCTCCTTGAGAAAGTGTCCCTGATTACCTTTAACACCCTACAACGGGAATACCTGTTAAGTGACAACCAAAGATATCAGTACTTGCAACTACAACACGCACGGAGGGCAGAGCGGGTTGACACTAGTAATATACCTGAATACGCACCGCTAGAGGGATGACTCTTTATGGGACAAATACCGGAGAAAGCTATCTCGTGGCCATACAAGACCCTGATGAATAATATCCCAGACAATTTAAAAGGGCTCAGGACGCAATGGAAGACCACCCTTGGGGAACTTGATGACGTGGACTGGGAGGCTGCCTTAATGCATCTCAGGGAGGTCGCAATTAGAGTGAGATTATGACTGATACAATTAAAAACTCTACATAGGACCTACCTTGATAGATACTGCATCCATAGAATGGGATGAGCAGAAACTCCAGACTGTTTGCAATGTGGCAGGGACATACATCCATACCCTGTGGGAGTGCCCACTCATACAAACATATTGGGCCCAGATGTTTAAGGAACTTTACTTTCAAACCTCCATTTCATTCCAAACATTTTCCATAGCCCGACGCGTTTTAGAGCTCCTACTCTTTCATCAGAGGCTTGCTTACAGTCCACAGAAGCAGTAACACACCCTCTTCTCCCCTCTGCATGCTAGTAGGTAATTGTAGAAAAACACAAAAGGTATGCAGTTCCTAAAAGTGCAGGGAAAGGCAGGTCTTTCTAAAAAGTGCCCTCACACACCCCGAGGGATGTCATGCTTCATCATTGGGCCTGCGCTGCAAAATATATATATATATATATATATATATATATATATATATATATATATATCCACTTAGTGCGGTTGTACACGGATGGATGGGAAGCCTGTAAATAAAACAATCAATGAGGTTTTCATTCATTGTTCCTGGAAGAACCACTATGTATGCTCTGAGATGCTGCAAAAAGATGTATTTATTCACACTTCAGCTGCAAGCCCTGACACACTTTGGAACTAAGCCTTTGTCATGTGTCAATTGGCAAACGGCCACATAAAACTTAATTATTCTCACCCAGGCCAGATTGGTGAGGGATTACGAGCAGGTATCCAGTTGTGCCCCTAACAGCTACCTACTAAAGGACTTTAAAACATTTTGAGGCGCAATCTACATTCTACTACAGATTGTATAAACTACTAAAACCACAATGCAACTGCACCATGCGCCCACTGGGCGGGACTATAAATCGAACGCTGTGAGTACGGCGAGAACTTTTGCAGCTGTGCCTCATTCCAGATACCAGTGAGCAAGGGCTGGGAATCCTGAAACGCGTTTGGTCTACTATTGCTGTTGAGGTGCTGCTGGTTTTCCTGCAACTTACCAATAAAAGGTTTTTAACACGCTTGTGTGTGGCGCCTCAAGTGTGGAGCGTTGGCATATGGAATATGTAGCGGCCCTGCTCGGGTCGCGAGGTGCCCCGCCGCGGACGAGCGGCTCCGGTGCGCTGTGAAGATTGCAGCGTCGAGTGAACGGCGTGGCCAGATTGGTGAGGGATTACGAGCAGGTATCCAGTTGTGCCCCTAACAGCTACCTACTAAAGGACTTTAAAACATTTTGAGGCGCAATCTGCATTCTACTACAGATTGTATAAACTACTAAAACCACAATGCAACTGCACCATGCGCCCACTGGGCGGGACTATAAATCTAACGCTGTGAGTACGGCGAGAACTTTTGCAGCTGTGCCTCATTCCAGATACCAGTGAGCAAGGGCTGGGAAGCCTGAAACGCGTTTGGTCTACTATTGCTGTTGAGGTGCTGCTGGTTTTCCTGCAACTTACCAATAAAAGATTATTAACACGCTTGTGTGTGGCGCCTCAAGTGTGGAGCGTTGGCATATGGAATATGTAGCGGCCCTGCTCGGGTCGCGAGGTGCCCCGCCGCGGACGAGCGGCTCCGGTGCGCTGTGAAGATTGCAGCGTCGAGTGAACGGCGTGGCCAGATTGGTGAGGGATTACGAGCAGGTATCCAGTTGTGCCCCTAACAGCTACCTACTAAAGGACTTTAAAACATTTTGAGGCGCAATCTGCATTCTACTACAGATTGTATAAACTACTAAAACCACAATGCAACTGCACCATGCGCCCACTGGGCGGGACTATAAATCTAACGCTGTGAGTACGGCGAGAACTTTTGCAGCTGTGCCTCATTCCAGATACCAGTGAGCAAGGGCTGGGAAGCCTGAAACGCGTTTGGTCTACTATTGCTGTTGAGGTGCTGCTGGTTTTCCTGCAACTTACCAATAAAAGATTATTAACACGCTTGTGTGTGGCGCCTCAAGTGTGGAGCGTTGGCATATGGAATATATATATATATATATATATATATATATATTATATATATATATATATCCACTTAGTGCGGTTGTACACGGATGGATGGGAAGCCTGTAAATAAAACAATCAATGAGGTTTTCATTCATTGTTCCTGGAAGAACCACTATGTATGCTCTGAGATGCTGCAAAAAGATGTATTTATTCACACTTCAGCTGCAAGCCCTGACACACTTTGTCAATTGGCAAACGGCCACATAAAACTTAATTATTCTCACCCAGGAGTGAAATTACAACATGAAAATGAGCCTAGTGTATCACTGTGAACTTTGTAGTTAATACGGCGGCTAACTTAGAAAACATAATTCATCTCTATGCGGCCCAAAGAAAGCAAATTAGAGAAAAATAATGCAGTGGAAAATCAAATATAGCTATCAAATAATGCAAATTGATAATACCATACCGACAATCATTTGAAATTTCAGATTATCTGTGGACACATAACCCATTCAAAACAGTACATGATGTACTGCTGGAGCCTGTAATATAACCACTAATGCACAAGCGGTCCCACAGATATATTACCTAGAAGAATAACACAATGTTCCACCCCAGTGAAGGATAATCACAAGTATAATATAGTAGTCCATCTGTGTAAAATGATAATACAATAATCATATTCATGTGGAATTACTGAGTGTTGTCTCATGACATATTCAAAATGGTACAAATTCACAGATGGGCCATGTACTGTAGACAGTAAACCCCCAGATGTCCCGCTGGATAAATTGCCTTTAAAACAAATAGATTTTGTATCCCACCCCGGTGGGCGATAATCTATGCATCAAACTGACTGCAGATACATTGCCCCAAATGAATAAGCATGCCACAGAAGTAGATATGGACATGCCCCAATGGGCAGTGACCTATGCACTAAACTCAACCAAAGCACATGCATTTCTATGAAAATTAAACTATACTTATTCGACATAAATAATTAAATTCATGTATCTGCTTTAATCAACCTTAGAGTTTATGATCTAAATCAGTACAGAGTATAACACAACTTAAATACAATTAACTAATTCAAAAAATGATTACCCGTACCTGTGTGAAAATAAAAATCATGTTAAAAATCTAAAATTGTAATTGAAACTACAAAAATGTCAGCTTCTATACATTATCTACTGGAGGAACGGGGGAACTGAAAGACAATGATCACTCAATCAACAGTTAATTTATCCCAAATGCAGGGACATCTCCTCATCCTCCATTCCTCCACTACCACACTGTTTGCTGACAGTGAAACGCATGAGAAATGCACAACAGAGTATTATAAAGTATCTACTAAGAACCATGGTCACACTATGCAATACCTCTCCAAAGACACACTATTCACTAAAAGTACCCTAGGTCTGAAGGTGCTAAAGGGCATACGCCCTGCAGACTTCATACTGTGGGGAAAACTTTATAGATCGCCCATCTACTGAAGGCAAATGGACATAGGTTGGTAACTGGTGCACACAGGCTTCTATCATATGTGGGAATTGTCATGTTGGAACAATTCTGTCTAAATAATCAAGGCTGCTTCCAATACTTAGGGCCTTATTACGAGTTTGACGGTCCCGTAGACCGCCTTATTGGCGATGGCAGTCAGAGCGCGGTGAGCTTGGCGGTCAAACCGCTGTATTATGAGATCGGCTTTGCAAAGATCACCACTGGACCACTGAGTCTGCTAGCAGACCGCCGGTTTCACGGTCAGGGAAAGGCAGCTTCCATAGGGCAGTACAGGGGAGCTGCACAGTCATCCGATTACGAGCGGACTGCAGCTGTCTGACCACCTGCTTCAAGGTGGAAGTGACAAAGGATTTAGTGTGTGTACTCACCCCTTTCTTCTTCTTTCAGGCAGATTCTGATGTGGATCCCTTTCTCCAGGTCCCCCTTTCACAGCAGGATCTTCACATCGAGAATATTGACCCTGTTTACGGCGATCTACATGTGAGTCCTTTTCGAACCATATACCCACATGTGGGCTGAACCCCGGTAATGGGTATATGGTATTTGTCCAAATATATCATGCATATGTGTGCATCCGACACACATGCAGTTGAAATGCACACACAGGGATCAATATATTCGCAAACAATACTCACCACCGCTGCAAGATCCCTGCCTCCACACCATAGCCAGCCCTGTGGTCTATGCGTAATACGGTGGTCTTTAGACAGCCAAACTCGTAATAAGGCCCTTAGTATGTACTACATAGAATCTTCGCCCTGTTGGAAACGTTTTCTTGCCTGTGTTTCACAGCGCATGCTCTCTAAATTTATGTTGAAGAAAGTGTATGTATTCATTTCTGCTCGTTAAACACGGCACCTGGGTATTGAACAGGCTATGTGAGAAGCTCCACAATACCTTCATATAGAAGACATCACAGGCTGTGCGACCGAATGACAGTGCAGAACTGAGAGATTTTTCCACCAGTATGAAAACTGACCATGTTTTCAAGCTACCATATTTAGATGCATAACACATGAGACAATAGATGTAGAAGTAGACACATACCTCACTCACAAGAGCACTCAGACCTTTACATTTGACAGAATGCATTTCTCACTTCAAACAGACACCTAAATTTATACGGCCTACTTCAAGTGTACCTTTCCAGAGACCCATACGAAGTAGCCTAATCAGTAATCCTTCTGCCAACATATCTTAAACTTCACTTTTCTCTTGTTGCTTCATTTTTCACCAACTGCTCACAATCTTGGGACTAGCCAAATTTAAAACAGCAATCTTTCCCATTTTACTGTTTAAAGGTGCGTGTTCTTGTTATGTTAAATTTTGTTATGTTAAATTATTTATAAAGCGCAGCGAATACCCGAGGGTGTCTTGGTGCTGAAGCAGAAGTGGCGGAGGGGTGGAGGTGAAATCATTGATTAAAAAGCCAGGTTTTCAGCAGTCTCCTAAATTGAGACAGGGAGGGAGCTGATCTGAGATAGAGTGGGAGGAGATTCCAAGCAGTCGCGGCTCTAACCACGAAGCTGTTGCCACCTCATTTAGATTTTTTGCATCTAATAGAGTTTGCTCTGAAAGAGCCTGCTGATCTTAAATTTCTTGAGGGAGTGTACCAAGTTAGGGTTTTCTTGAGAAACCAGGGTCCTGAATTACGGAGAGCCTTATAGGTCAGGCAAAGGGCTTTAAATTTTATCCTGTTTTTGACTCTCAACCAATGGAGATCCTTCAGAGCAGCGGAAACCAAAAGATGCCTAGGTACGTCCAAAAGGAGCCTGGCCGCCAAATTCTGAAGGACCTGCAACTTATTTAGATATTGAGCTTGAAGGCTGATGTAGAGGCCGTTACAATAATCAATTTTAGATAAAACAAGAGTGGAAATGACTGACTTCCTGACTGACATAGGCCAAAATATTAAGATTTTTTTAAGAATTCTTAGTATGTTGTTTGAAGAGGACACTACATTAATTTGGTTTCCCAGAGTAAGTGGTCATCAATCATGACACCCAAACTCTTAGCTTTCCTGGTGGGTGCAGGAAGGGGGCCCATCTCCCTAGGCCAACAATGGGCAGACCAGAGGTTAGGGTTGTTGCCGGGTAAAATCACCTCAGTCTTTCCAGCATTAAGCTTAAGATGATGTCAGTTCATCCAACCATTGATGCCTTTCATACAGTCATGTATACAGGCACCAGTGTCGTTGGCATCCTGTGAGGCTGATAATACAATTTGCGTATCGTCCGCATATGAGGTAAGGGAAAACCCGAAGGATTCGACCAGGGGGGCTAGGTCTGTGATGTATAAGTTAAAAAGAGTCGGGCTGAGCGAGGATCCCTGAGGAACCCCAAATGGCAGGCAAAATGGGCTTGAGGAGAAGGCATCTAAATTAATTGTGTTTTCCCTGTTTGACAGGAAGGATGAAAGTAATTTCAGGGCAAGATTTTTTATGCCTTTTGCTTCCAGACGGTGTATCAGGTTAAAATGATCCACCGTGTCAAACGCCGCGGATAAATCCAGCAGGATGAGGGCTGCTGATCCTCCATTGTCTAAAATGAATTTGAGCTCATTGGTTGCCTTAATCAGAGCAGTCTCTGTGCTATGTTCGGATCTAAATCCGAACTGAGTGGGATACAAGCAGTTGGAATCCTTGATGAACTGATTTAGTTGCATGTTCATTACCTTCTCTACAATTTTCGCTGGGAAAGGGAGCCTGGAAATGGGTCGGTAATTGGATGGGTCCTCAGGATCTAAGTTGGCTTTTTTCAGTAGAGGCAGGATGGAGGCTCGTTTCCATTGAAAAGGAAATAAACCAGTTCTAAACATATTATTAAATATGGCTGAGAGATGGGTAGCAATGATGTCAGGGACTAGCTTTATGATGGAAGGTGGACATGGGTCTTCTGGAGAGCCTGACTTGGTAGTTAAGATAAGGTCTTTTATAAATGCCGAGGATACTGGTGAAAAACACTCAAAGCATTTGCTAGACAAATCCGTGTCGAAAGCTAAGTCCAATTTGTCTTGACCGGTGCCTAACAAAGAGTTATCAAGGGGAGTAAATGAGAAAAAAATTGAGTCGATTTTGTCCCTGAGGTGTGAAGCAATGACATCGCAAAAGGACTGATTAACCCAGTTTCTTTTTGGTTCAGGTAGTTTGGTTAGCTTATTAATAACTTGATTGGGGACCCGCTTTTCGCCTGCTGTTTGCTGCCTGCCTGATTCTTTGGTCCAGGGGGGACCACAACGACCAGCTTTGCCCCCTTGCGGCGCCCGGCCGCCAGCGTCATCGAGCTGCGCCAGGAGGCGCTTCATTACCAGCCGCGGGCTCCCGCAGCGCGGGACTCGCTTTTCACCTGCTGTTTGCTGCCTGCCTGATTCTTTGGTCCAGGGGGGACCACAACGACCAGCTTTGCCCCCTTGCGGCACCCGGCCGCCAGCGTCATCGAGCTGCGCCAGGAGGTGCTTCATTAGCGGCAGCGGGCTCCCACAGCGCGGGACGCGCGCAGGCGAAGCCCGGGCCAAGGGCTGGCCCGTCCACACCCGTCGTAGCCCAGAGGAGGCTGGGCTGGGCCCCCCCTCTAACAAGGGAGGCACAGGACATTTGATCTTGAACTCAACCACCCCCAGGTACTGAGTTGGACCCACGTCCTTTTACTTCATTTCTATCAATCGTGTTAGTGGTTTTGTCTACCCTCGACTTAAAATGAGTAAACGTAAAGGAGTGGCGGGAACCCTGGACACTTTCATCGTCAGGGCTGAATCTATGCCCAGCCATGAGATCGAACTGACCGAGAGGCGACTCTCCCTAGGGCCCTTAGGACCATTACCCCCGCAGAGACGTTCTTCCCTGGGCTCCACCATTCTGGGTGATGTCCTTCAACCCTGTTCCTCCCCACTACACAGGGGCAACCGCAGCACTATCCCGCATCCGACCTGGATACATCCCCTATGGACACCGAAGCTGGCCCAAGTACAGTCACAAGGACACGGACCCTTAAGCCCCATAATGAGGTTAAGTCTAAAAAACCACCTGTGAAGCGAAGGAAGGGTCAGGTACGGCCCCTCAAAAGCCTAAATTACAGAAACGGACTCGGCACCCTAACCCCGAGGTGACACAAACTTGCACTATCAGCACACAGACTGATGCTGTTTCTTTCGCGCCTATACGTAGCGCTATCGGGGATGTTGCCTTGGGCACTGCCGGGGAGTCTGGGGAGTCTGCCTTAGATTCAGCTTTCGCACGGCTCAATGAACTTATAGACAAATCAAAAAAATGACGGGATGGGCCTTTTAGAACCTTCAATTCCGTTTACTGATAACTTCAGTCATAGGGTGGCCCACGAACAACTGTGCCTTAGCTTAGATGCGATACATAAAACAGTTGTTGAGTCCGTAGAGAAATTACTGGCTAAGGTTGCAGCCATAGAGGAGTTAGTCAGAAATAGTCTTGTGTCCATCTTATTGCCCCCCCTAGCAAATCCTCAATCCCCGTATCAGACATAGGAAATGTAGATGCCCCTACTCAGGTGGATCACACCCAAATCACAGAAATTGCACCCGTAGACAAAAATAACAGTGCCGTAAGCAACAGAGTTGTTTCAACAGGGCCTAGAGTAAATCACTTGTCCCTTCCTCCACGTACTACACCCATGGATATGGAGGACGTGACACTCAATCTACCGCCTGAGGCTACCCCCTATACAATAATATTGTCGAATGTACCACATCTTTCCCATCAGGCAAACGAAACTTGGGAGGCATTGAGAAACAAATCTCTTTGCTGGATTGGCTCTAAACCTGGCTTAACTGAAACACTGATCTGTGAGTTCAAGATGGTAAGAAGAGTAGGCTGGGTTGGGATAAGGGAAAAACTGCACCCCGGTGACTGCATAGTCCTCACATTCAGAACGCCGCGACTGGTAAGCGAAGTCTTACGTAGACTCGGGAGTGACTATGTGACCAATCGAGGAATAAATGTACTGCCACTTGGATATTTTTATCCCCCCCAAATCAATTTCCTCACACCTCACAGCTGAGACTTACTAACCCCAATCATCAACAACGATTTACCATACCCACTACCCATAACAGATTTGAAACACTTACAAGCTTAGAAGATATAGATTGACTCACCCTTACCTACAGTTATGTAGTTCATAAACGGGTTACTGCAAATCATCTAACTGGCTTGGAACCGACAATTAGCGATACAAATGAATCTAAACACTGCGTTGCAAGAGCTAGTGATGATTCACATGTTGGTCCCTGTAATGGTAGCACGGGGGCCCAGTTTGATGTCCTGCTCCATGGTGCCGTAGCTGTTGATACCACTGTGCATCGTCCATACGAGATGGGAGCTGATTTGATCAATCTAAATATCCCCCGTTCAATTCCTCCCAAAAATCTTGTCCATCATCCCATTGTTCTTAACAGTGAACCTGTTCTTAACAAAAGTTCCAAACCAGCTGAAAACAGGTCCAGTACAATCAAAATGTTATCCTGGAATGTGGCGGGTTTAACCACCAAACTTACCAACCCTGCCTGGCTTGACTTTATAGCCGGCTTTGATATCCTATGCATTCAGGAAGCCTGGGTCGATAGCCCACTGCATATCAATGGGTTTAAAACATTTTTTACCCCGGCTGTATCGTCCAGGCGTGGGAGAAAAAAGGGTGGTTTGTGTACCTATATTTCATATTGGCTAAATGTAAAAAAGCTAGACCTTCTGGTATCGAACACTTATTACCAGGTTATAAAAATGAATATCGATGCCTCACACAGTACTATCCTAGTAAACTTTTATAATAATATTCCCGCACCACACACTGAGGTAGTCCTGATGAAATTAATGAAGCATCTGCAGAAAACACAAAAGTCAACTAATATGGACTTGTGTTTAATATGGGTAGGTGATTTTAATATTGGCCCCTGTGTCCATGCTGAATGTGGTAACCGCGGCTTAATATTCGATGACGAAGCAGACATCTCTCACTTTCCGCACTCCCCCCTAGGGGGATTATTTAAATGAGATCAAATACACTATGGACCTGGGTTTTGCGAATGATTTATGCTCACCACCTCTGCCGTTCAATAGCACTTTTAATGGTCGCGGGCTGTCTTCTATCATAGATCACATTTTAATCTCCAACAGATACGCAGACAGAATACAGAACCTTGAAATTCATACTGTTGCATTCAGTGATCACTACCCCATGAGTGTTACCATGGATCTACCGGCTAATGTGTTATCAGGGGGACACCCGGCCATGCCTGAACACGATATAGCCATAAACAGAACCAACGACTATACCATTAAGTGGAAGGGGGCCATCTCTCTGAAGCTAACCAAGTCAATCTTAAGCTGTTGTAAAAAAGATTTTGCTAGTTGTCTTGCTGAGTCTGCTGCGGACTCGGATATTCTTAATTCCTTCCGAAATATTACACAGGCCATACAAAATAACCTGTCATCAGACTCAAAAAAGTCACATTACCAAGACAGGCTGGTTCGATACCAAATGTAGTAAAGCTCACGCTGTCTTGAAAGCTGTCCTATGTAAGCCCCCGATGGACCAGGAAGTCATAAGAAGTGCGAGAGCAGCGTATAAAATGTCACTTAAAGATCGTAAAGATGAGATAAGAATGGAACTGTGGCTGTCACTCAAGAAAGCTTCAGAGCTAAAAGATACTAAAAGCTTCTGGCAGGCTGTAAATGCCCCGTTTCTGGCCCCCAAAAATATCCCCAGCATTGAAATCACGATTGGGGAGGACCAATGGGTAACCCACTTTTCCAGGTTATATTGTGACAATGTAGATCTAATTCAGTGTGAGGAGCCAAACACCAGACACACGGGTAATCTTCCAATTGAAATCAATTTTAATGTGGATGAGGTGATGTTGGCAATAAATGAGAGCGTGGGGGGAAAAGCCCCCGGACCTGACAGTGTCCCGGTGGACTTATTTAAATCTTGTCCTCAACTATGGGGCCCATTAATTACTATGGTTTTAAAAGCATGCTACACACAGGGTTTTACCCCAACCTGGACAGAGTCCACACTTGTCCCTATTTTTAAAAAAGGCGACCGCAATGATCCAGCTTGTTACAGACCTATTTCACTCCTGGACTCCATTGCGAAAGTGGCCGGGCGTGTTGTCCTGAATAGACTACTGACGTGGGCGGAGGACAGCGGTGTTCTCTCAGAGCTACAGTGCGGTTTCCGTCAAGGGCTTGGTACCATAGAGCAGGGCCTAAATTTAAGCCTCCTATGGGGTAAATATACAAAGGCTAAACAGGGTAGCCTCTTCCTGTGCTTCGTCGATTTAAGTTCGGCCTTTGACTGTGTTAACCATTCGAAACTTTGGAGTATTTTAGAGTCCATGGGGGTGGAAGTGCCGCTGATTAACTTTTTTAAACAGTCTTACCTAGATGCCCAGGCAAGCGCCCGTTATGGGTTAGCTGGTGAACGTAGTCGCAATTTCCCTGTCAGGAAGGGGGTAAGGCAGGGCTATGTCTTGGCCCCCCTCCTCTTCACCTTATATATAAACAGCCTGGGTGCCACACTGTCTAGGGAAGGCCAGGAATTACCCAGCATTGGCAGGCGGCAAATTGGAGCCCTGTTATATGCCGACGACGCTGTTCTCCTGTCTCGAACCCCATTAGGTCTGCAGAAAACCGTTTTGAGTTTTGGGTCTTTTATGTCTAGGCTCGACCTTAAGGTAAATATCACCAAAACCTTTGTTATGAAATGTAGTAAACCAAAAGTCAAGTGTCGAGACATCTTCATAGATGACAGAAAACTCGAATTTGTTAATTATTTTTCCTACCTGGGTATCGTGTTTGAAAAGCGGGGCTCATGGAGCATAGCCATGAACACCAGAAAATTGTTGTTTCCAAAGGCCATAGGAGCCCTAATAAATTTTTCTAGGAAACTAGGTAAGCGCCCCATTGACGATTTATTGACGATCTACAAAGTTAAATGCATTCCCGTTGCTATGTATGGAGCAGGCATCTGGGGTTTTTCAAACACAGCGTCCCTACAGCTGGTTGAGAATAGTTTTTTAAAATACCTTTTAGCAGTCCCGAACAGTACAGCCACGTTTATCTGCCATGCTGAGCTGGGTCTACCATACTTATCCAACCTAATTAAAATCCAGCCAGTTTTACTCTGGCACAAGGGTTGGACCAGTTCTGCGACTAGGCTTAATCGGGATGTGATCATTGATTGCCAGAACTTGCAACGGGCACTCTGCCTCCCATGGCTTGCATTCATTAAAAAATTTATGAACGACTTAGGCCACCCTGAGTATTATGCCAACCCTGATAGCCTGTCTCGTGTCACCAGGAAGGAACTAAAATGACTATGTCTAGACCACCTGGAGATGATTAGATTGTCCGCCAATGTTATGAAATAGTCTGTCAGAGAACACCAACTACTCCTGACACAACCGGGGCTACAACCTTATTTATCCATAACATCAGGTACCTATGAAAGGTTGCTGTTGACACGTCTACGCTTAGGCAATTTTCATAACAGGGTTACTTTCCCTAAGATAAATGACTGGTCGTGTACCTTGTGCCCATGCCCATGTGATGATATCTCGGCTCAGTCAACAATCCATATTATCTTTTTTTGTAAATTTTATACTCTTATCAGGAAAAGATGGATCTTGCCCATTTTAAAATGGCAAGACTTGAGACAACGTCGACCTGCTTTTATTAAGTTACAATTCCTTGATGAAATGATGTTCATTGATCACATTGCCAAATTCTTGATAGGGGTGGTCAGATCTAGAATGAGTATGCAGGGTAATGCCGTATTGTAGTTGCATATGAATTTATCGTATGTTCTGATTACCCCCGAATTTTGTTATAAGTTCTTTTTTTAAACTGTAATTAACATGTTATTTATTGGACTGTTGATTTTAATACTTACGTACTGTCGTAATTTTATCTTCTATTAATGTACTGTGCTTTTATGATTTGACATTTTAAATCGAATAAAGCGGAATTTGACTTTAATAACTTGATAAAGTTCTCTAGCTGAGTTTTTGGAGGACTCAATTTGCGAGGAAAAGTATGCAGCTTTTTCTGTGACTAATAGAGCTTTGTATTTGGTTAAAGAGTGTTTGTAGATTTCTCTCTCTTGTATATCGTATTTGGCTCTCCATGTTCTCTCTTGACGTCTACAACCTTGTTTTTCTATTCTGAGAGCCTCTGTGAACCAAGGGGCAGATGGTCGAGTTCTGCTAGGGCCACCTCTATTCACTGGGGCAAGTTGGGAGAAGGCAGAATTGAGCCAGGAGGAATAAGTCTCTGTTGCAAGTTCAGGGTTATCCTCCATAGAAGGACTAGAACTAACAAGAAGTTGCTCAAGTTGAGCTTGGTCAACTTTTGCCCAAGAACTGTGCTGGGAAGATTGAAGTCTCTTATTAGGGGCTATATGGGAAGCGGGACAGTTGATCTTAAAGAAGATGGCCGAGTGATCAGACCAATTCAGAGGGAGGACTTCAAGACTGGAGATATCTTTATTGTTTGAAAACAGCGCATCCAAAGTATGGCCCCACGATGAGTAGGATCCGAGCTGAGGAGTTTGAGATCACAGGCATCCATAGCATCAATTAATGATGCTGTGTCTTTGTCTCCTATTTGTTCTAGGTGAAAGTTGAAATCCCCGAGGATCGTAAGGTTGGGATTACAGATGTCTGCTTCAAGAAGAGAGCTAATCGAATTTAGGAAATCGGCTTTAGAGCCAGGGGGACGGTAGATTAAGAAGCCCCGAAAGGTGTAATTATTTGTGAGCCTGAGTTTAAAGGACAGAGCTTCACAGTCATTAGACGGAATAGTTGTGAAATTCCCTCTAAATTTGTCACGGTAGATGACTGCTAAGCCACTCTTGTGACAGGTTTGCTAATGTGTACAGTACAATATTCTAAATATTTACGTGTTATGGAGACATTTCCAATGTAATTGAAAGCATTTGTTTATTCATTAATATGAATATTAATATATAATTATTTCAAAAGTATAAAATTATTTAACAAACTATTGAAACTTATCTTTGTTTTTCAGATATTTATTTTAATTGGTTAAAAACATTCAGGATGGGGAAAAAAAATCAAAAGAGAAGACAAAAAAAACAGTACTACTTAAAAAAAAGAGAACAGAGGAAATTAGATGAAGCGCAAAATGTTACACAGAAGAAAAAGACTTCTGGTAGGAGAACTAAACAGTTTTTGGAAACAGTTATACAGACTTTGAAAAAATGCAAAAAAATGTAAAAGATAAAGAAATGTTTACAACAACTGAGAAGCAAAATGCAAATGGAGATGTTAAAACAAAGTCATTTTATGGGAAAACAATCCATATAACAAAAAGGCTGAAAGAACATAGGGACATAAGAAAAAGAATGTTTAGAAGTACAGTAGTACCAAATTTATTGAAAGATTGTAAAAAATATAAAAAAAGATCAATAGCTTATAAGAAAAAGCAACAGATTGAAAGTGTAGTAGATAAAGCTTTTGAGATAAAACGTACATTTTTTATATTAATATTAAAGAGAATGAGAACATTGGACAAAACAATGGTGTTTTTGAAGAAAAAAGTAAAAGAAAAAGACGGGTTAATAAAAGTAACTTCTGTAAAAATTTCAGTGGAGAATGGAAGCACACTTCTAGTACTGAGCCTTTCATTAATGAAGAACGCTATTTTCAGCAGAACTCTTTAGTACATGCAGTTGATAGTAGTGGTCGATGCTATGAGATGAAAGATGGGTCTCTGATTCCAAAGGAAGAAATCGTTCCTAGGAATGTAGAAGAAGTAATAGCTGAAGAAGTTCAAGGGAGGCGTACACAAGCTCCTGTATTTAAGTGAGATTGTAGCAGTATTTGCAGTATTCAACAGGAGTCTATTGACATATTACAATTTATTTTACGAGAATATGCCAAAAAAGTGTTCAACAGAAGATTAAGATATTACAAGGACTAGATCCATGTAAAATAAGAAAATATACTAAGTTGCAAGGTCATTCTCTGGCTTGTCTTTCAAGTCAAGTCTGCCAAAGTACTTTTCATCATTTAAGAATGTTAGCTGTATACCACTCTGAAAAGTGGAAGTTGGTAAGGAGAGTCTACTATGTAAAAACTCCTGCATTATGTTCAAGTGAAATGAACACAGCTCTTTTGCACGGTTCTGTATCAGACATAGAGAAAGTTTGTGATGATATACAGTTTCATTTTATTTGGATCAGAAGACGAGTGCAGAGAAACAGAGTGTAGGTGTTGAAGAACAGGAGAGAGAGATTAGTATTGATGATTTTGCAGAAGAAATTACAAAGTTTAACATAGTTTCATCTGAAAAACCAAACTTTGTATTTGTTGTTGACGTACTTGCTATAGAAATCAAACTAGGAATGTTGATTTATATTTAAAAAGTGAAAAAGAAAATAATGATAAATGGCAGCAATTTGGTGTTTATTTGTTGGTAGAAGGTCAGTTTTAATTGGGTACCTAGCAAGTTATTTGTAAATATTGTTACAACAAATTAGAAGAAAACAAAATGCTAGCTAGAGCAGTACATAACAACTTAGAGTTAGTACTTATTCCTCTGGAACTGGCAGATTCAAATACATACAAGTCTATTCTTATTCAATCTGTACACCCACTTCAGGCCATAGTTCATATAGAGCCTAAAACAGGTAAGCTGCCACCAACTAATTTACAAAAAGGTCTCAAAGGAAGAGTTGTCTACTTACCTTTATATATTAAGGAAAACATTGAAACTTTTGGTGTAGACAGAGAAGAAAATGAGCCAGTAGTTATTCTAGTAAATGGTGTACCAACAAAGAGTCGAAGTATCTGACAAGAGTTTGTAGATGTTAGTAAACTTCAAAAGGCTACAATGTACCGGAGACAGAATAACATTTATTATAAGAATGTGAATGTTGATGAAGTCGTAATATGCTTACAAGATGAAACAGTAATTTCAACTGGACAAATTGAAAAAGTGGACAAATGCAGAACTGAAGAGATTTATGAACATTATACAATACATCCTCTGCATTCAAAAGAATAATTGGAAATAGTATTGAATTATTTCCAATGAAAAAATCAAAGGGAAGTCCCGTGAGTGTATGGGAAAAAATATTAGAAGCTCTATGTTTTCCCCAGCTATTTCCCACTGGAGAAGGTGGACAATTTGATGAGCGAGATGTACAGATTCCACCTTCAGAATACCGATCAACAAGAATATTTTGTGAAGATGCAAGATTTCGGCAGTGCATTCCATATATATTTCATCTTCTGTTTGAAAGCAATTTGTCTGCACTTTCGTATGCAGTGAACCACATATTAAAAACAGGACTTCATTTTCTACATGTTTCTGCAAAAGAGTTCATGGACCAAGTTGAACAAAGAGATGAAAATTTAGAATCTCAGGTAATTAATTTGATGACGTGCCAACGTGACACCAATGAGTATTGGTATCATCGTCATGGAGAACTTAAATGCATGTTAAGAAACTTAGGTACTCCTACATGGTTTGTAACACTTAGATGTGCTGAATATGCGTGGGAAGATTTACTTGAATTTCTACGAGAAGCAAATTCAAATGTTAAAAACATGGAATTGAAGACAGCTGGAGAACTGTGTTCCTTGGATCCTGTAAATGTGTGCAGATATTTCAATTATAGCTTTCAAGCAATGATGTCATTTATTTACAATAAAAATATTCCACCTCTTGGAAAGGTAATAGATTTCTTTTCGAGAAAGGAGTACCAAGCCAGAGGTGCTCCTCATATACACATGCTATTATGGATAAAGAATGCACCAAAATTTGGAACTGATACTGATGAAACTGTTCTGTCTTTCATCGAACAGTATGTTACATGTGCCATTCCAAGAGAAGACAGAGAAAAGAGCTTGAGACAACAAGTTTTACGGTTTCAAAGTCATCGATTTGGGAAATACTGCAGACAAAAATACAAGTGTAAAGGGAAATTTTATACAAAATGTCGTTTTGGATTCCCACGTCCTATAATTTCTAAAGGAAGAAAAAATAGTTTTATGTCAGCAGTAAGGCATACTATAACTCAGAAATCTCCCAAGAATACATACAACTTAAAAAGAATAGAAGCTTCAAAGTACATTAATGACTCCAATCCGGTTATTTTGAAAATGTGGAATGCAAACATGGATATTCAGTATGTTGCAGATAACTCAATTGCTGTTGCTCGCTATGTTACATCATATATAACCAAATCTGAAAGACAGAGATGAAAGAAATGTGGGAAGAAATTACAGCAGACAAGAGTCTTAGCAAGAAATTGCACATCTTCAGCTTGAAAATACTTTCCCGTTGAGAGATTGGATACTATGAATGTTCGGATTGTTTGAGCCCTGCCAGTTTATATTCAAAGTCAAGAGGAATCATTCGGGTAAGTCTAGGTCTTGCCTCCACATGAAATAGAGTATTGAAATCTTCACAAGAAATTGAATACTTAGCACAGAATGAACCAGAAAGTACAGATATTGTTAAAACTAATATGTTGGATATATACTATCCCAAAAGGATTCCACATCTCGAAAACCTATGTCTGTATGAAATACTTCAACATTACAGCTTTAAAAGAAAAGTTACAGAAAATATAAAAGAAGAGAAATATGCAGTAATTGGTTGTGACGGATGTTTAGTAAAACATGCCAAAGGAAATCTTATTGACCACAGAAAAGTCAGTTGTGAAAGTCCACATAAGAGAGAATTTTTCTATTTAGCACTTCTGCAACTGTTCAAGCCTTGGCGTAGTGAAATGGAATTACTGGGAGATTTTGACTGCTATAAAGATTCTTTTAATGCAACTAAAGATAGCATACAGTGCACAATTTTCCCAACTTATCTACAAATGTTAAATGATGCGATTGAACAAGAAAGTACTATTGCAGCTTAAATAGCTAGAGAAAGTTCACAAGGCAGTCAAAGTTCTGGTGCAGATCCACTGGGACAATGAATTATTGAAAATGAAGCAACAATAGCCATGAATGAGGTCGAAACTGCAATGCAACAAGCACAACAGGACATTATTCAGTTGGAAAAGATAGAAGAACAACTAAATATTGAACAAAAACAAATATATCTACAAGTCAAACAACAGATACAACATGGTTTGCTGCACGAAAAAAAAGAATGCCAATGTTCATCATTTAAACCTATTCTATTGTACATCAGTGGTCAAGCTGGAACAGGAAAACGTTTCTTAATTAAAGTTTTGACCAGTTATCTACACAAAACTTCAGAATCACATTTATCTTGTGTTGTAACAGCTCCAACTGGATTAGCAGCAAACAACATTAAAGGGATTACTTTACATCGATTACTTATGCTACCTGTTGAACATGATAATAAATTGGAATACCAGAAGCTATCTGGAGAAGCTTGTTATGAAGTCTCAAGAGTACTGAAGAAAATGAATCTTTTAATCATTGATGGTCTCAAACTTAATGCTTGCCTTTTAAGAATGCAACAGATTTTAAAAAAAGATTACAATATTCTGTTTGGAGGAAAACATTTAATTGTATTCAGAGACCTACTACAACTTACTCCTGTAAAAAGACAACCTGTTTTTAAAACACTTGTACAGGAAGAACAAGGAAATCTTTGGGAAGTATTGGAAATGTGAACATTTGGTTACATTTTGAATTATAAGAACTTGTTAAGAATATGCGACAAGCAAGTGATGAAGATTATGGAAACATTCTTCAAGACATAATAACTGGTGTCTTGACGGAACATGGTAAACCAGCTTTAGAAAGTCGGCTACTAAGGAACTTGTTTACAACTGGAAACACAGCAACTGAAGTAATGTACAATATGCTTGGAGAAAACAAGTCTATAGTTTGTCTAATGCCTACACTGCAAGAGTGTTCTACATTTAATCAACAACTTCTGAAACTGGAAAAACAAAAATTGTGGAAATTGAAGCTATTGATAAAATTGAACTTCCAGGGAGTGACTATTCTTCTTACAGACAAAGTAAAGGCTAAATTGCATTCTTTGGAAAAGTCTGTATCTAAAACTGCAGGCTTAGAAAAGACTTTACATGTATGTATAAACTGTTGGTTAATTTGTCGGCATAATTTGAATGTAGAAGAAGGTTTAGTAAATGGAGCAATGGGAAAAGTGGTTGATTTTGTAAATTTTCAGAATAGAGATGGAATAGAATTTTTGATTATAAAATTTGATCAGATTAAGGAGGAAAGACAGATTGGGTGCTGTGTTGTATGTTTTTTGCTTGTAAAAGATTTGTATTTTCATAGAGAACAGTTTCCTCTGTCTTTAGCATATGCAGTAACTATTCATAAATCTCAAGGTTTAAGTACAGACAGAGCTTTTGTAAATATTGGAAGTACAGTGTTGAAAGAGGGAATGGCATGTGTTGCATTGTCTCGAGTAAGAACATTGTCTGGTTTGTATTTGATAGATTTTGATAAGAAAAAGGTTAGTGCTGATGCAAATTGTGTAAGAGAGTACAATCGCTTAAGAAGACTTTATGCTCCTGATTTAGGTGAATATCCCATATATGATAAACGTAAAGTGTGTCCAAAACGGAAATATGTCAAAGATGCATCAGATGTTCAAAAAAGGATAGCAAATGAAGAAAAAGTTGATAGTATAAAGAAAAGAAAATAGAACGTGTTGATGATATTGTAGGATACCAGTTAGAAAACAGTTTAGGTATCTACTGTCATGCTAATGTGATTCTGAATGTTGTGTTTCATTTACCACATCTTCATCAGGAAATCATGGAAAATTGTGAAAAAAGGTTTTGTTCTTTACTACATCATGTATTTCAACAGTTAATAAATGACAGAACTAAAATGCATACCGCTTCTGCCATTCGGCATCTTTTAGATATATGTACTGGTTAATTGACATTTACTCTGAACATACAACAAGATGCACAAGAATTTCTAATACTTATACTTGGAGTATTAGAACATTTTTTAAAAATTTTTATTGAGAGTTCAATTCACAGTTGTTCATATACAGAATAAAGTGCTTACGGTGTTCTGTTTCAAATTTGGTTGACACATTTATACAAACATGGTCCATCCTCAAAGCATATCGCTATCAATAAGGCCATTAAAAGTACATAAAAGCACGTCTAAAAAAGAAAAGCCACATATTGCACAATTTCCCTTTAAAGTTCCATTCTATCCAGTTCGCTGACTAGCTTCCTCTGGACTTCCAGCGCTTCTCAAATTTTGTAAGTGTGCCTGATCTTAGGACGTAGCGTCTCTCTAGCTCTTTAACTTTGTGCAATTTTGCCTGCCAGGCATGAAAAGTGGGTACAGTGTTACTTCGCCAATTCTAAGAATTAAAGATCTTGCCACAAGAGCCGATATATATATATAAACATTCCTCTTGTGTTTTATTTGTTGTTATGTTTGGTGCACACCGCAGAATTGAAATAGACTTGTCAATGGTTAAAGCATGTCCTATAGTCGCTCTAAGGTGTTTCTCAATTTCTTCCCATAATTGCTTGATCTTTGGGCAATCCCAAACAATATGAGTCCAGGTAACTCCTCTCTCTTCAGAACAACAAAAACATCTATTCTCAATCTGAGTGTATATATTATGGAGAAAGGATGTAGTCCTGTTTATTAACTATTTTGTGTAGAATTGCATTCTCCGAAAATTGGCGCCTCATATTATTGCGGCATTAAATTTGTTGATTCTATTCCAGACCACTCTTGAGATCTGGGGGTCTTCTTTCTCCTGCCATTTGTCTCGGGCTTTTTCATAGACAGTAGAGGTCTTATTTTCATTAAAAATTTTCACCCAACTACCTATCGACCGCTTGTTCGTTGTTTCTAGTAGCGCCTCACTTAGTTCTAGTCTTGCTCTTAGTGCTGTTGAATCAATATTTTCTAAAAAGTGCTCGATTTGAATAAACAACCATTTAAGCACATCTATAGAATGAAGCAGCCCATTCTCTATCTCTGGCCATTTTTTCCAGGAATGTGAGTTGAGAAAGTCCCCCACATGTCTGTACCCATTCTCCTCCCACTTCTTCAATACGCCAGGTTGCAACAACCGGTTTTCCCCGGCATATAGATCTGCCAAACATGTAAAGCTATTTATCCGAGGAATTCCATAGTACTTTGACAGTTTGGCTTTTTGTTTTAGAAACCACTGGAGAACCTTGTATCGTACTTTCTTAGGGTTCTCCACTATCCTCATAGGATTTGCGTAGTAATATTCCCTCAGGTTTGGGAGAAACCCTCCCTCCTCGTTTGGGTAGCTTAAAGTGGCTAGTGCTAGTCTTGTAGCCTTATTGGCCCATAAGAAAGATGAGAATAGACCATCTAATTCTTTAAAAAAAGACGTTTGTAGTGCACATGGGATTGCTGAAAATAAAAAATTAGATAGTTGTAAAATTGTCATTCGTAAAAGTGCCACCCCACCTATTATTGAAATTGGGAGTTGATTCCATTTTGCAAATAAACACTTAACTTTTTGCACTAAAGGGACATAATTTAATATATAGTTCATCTACTCTTTCTGACACAAAGATCCCAAAATACCTCTTAGGCCTACAGTTATATAATAACTGAAAACTTGGTAATAGTGTTTTACTTGAGCAATTACATAGTAAAATTTCTGTCTTAACATTATTTATTTTATAGCCACCCAGTGCTTGAAATTCTGAGAGAATCCCCAATATTTCTTTTTGAATGTTCTCTCCAGGTTTGAGAAATAGAACGATATCATCAGCATAAAGTTTTATATTAGTCATGCCTTGTAAAGTTGCAGTTTGTAGCGCTTTTTGCCTGATGGCTATTGCGAGGGGCTCTATGAATGAGGCAAAGAGAATTGGAGATAGGGGACACCCCTGCCTTGTACCCCTACTTATTTTGCAGCTACCTGCATTTCTAGAATTAATTATTATTTGTGTCATCGAGTCCTTATACAGACTTTTCACTATACGTATAAAACTTTCTGGAAAACCAAATCTAGCGAGAATTTAAAAAAGACACTCCCAGGACACTAGATCAAAAGCTTTCTCAGCATCTAAAAACCACATCTGCACCTCTATTTTATTCTTAGTAAAATAGTCCAAAGCTTCTATCAAATTTTTTGTATTCGAGGAGAGTTGTCTACCTGCTACAAAACCGCATTGATCCCCGTGAATTATTGATCCCACAATTTAATTGAGCCTGTTAGTGAGAAGCATTGTAAATATGTTATAATCAACGTTGAGAAGGCTTATTGGCCTGTAGGAATTGAAGTTTTCCCTGTTTTTGTCCTTCTTCAAAATGCTAACTACCAATGCCGTGTGAAAGGAGGCCGGAGGTTCACCCCTCTTAGTACATAATTTGCAAGATTAGGCAGTTGTGCATTTAAAGTTGGGGCGCACCATTTATATGATTTTACTGGCAGTCCAACTTCCCCAACTGCTTTGCAATTAACCATTGAACTCACAGCTGTATCTATTTCTTCAATAGAGAATACTGCTGTTACTATTTTGCTATGTTCTTTGCTCATGGATAGAATTGGTAGTTTGTCTAGGAAGCGTATAATACAGTCAGGTGTTATTTATTGATTTGTCTGATATACTTTCTCATAATGTCTAAAAAAGGCCTCCCAATCTCCAGGGGACGGCTTATTTGTACTTTAGAATCCTCATCTATCAGCGGTTCGATTCTATTTTGGACCTGTCTCTTCTTTGCCTGCCATGCAAGTAATCTCCCCGTATACTCGCTCTCCTCATATGTCTTCTGGAGGTAGGCCGTGTTAGCCATATCACCTTGTAGATAGTAGTATTCCTGCATTTGTAGCTTCGCCAGTAGCAGCTCCTGTTTTGTTGCTAGATTTGTATCTTTAGTGTGCTTTCTATTTGCTTGTTCAAGCCTAGGCTCAAGCTCAGATTTTTTTTCCCTTTTTGCCCTTTTGTTGGGGGATTTCTTTAGAAGTAATAATCCCCTGTAGTGTAGCCTTAAAGGCATCCCACACTGTGCTTACCGTGGCAGTGTCTATGTTGTTAAGGAAAAAACTATTGATTTCGTTCGCTACCTCTGTGCACCATTCCTCTCTCTCTAAATTAATTTTATTAAAGTACCATCTCCTAGGTGCTCTTTCAGGCCCTACTCCGGCTACTACCATTTTGACTAGTGCATGGTCTGAAAATGCATTTGGAATGTAGTCGTGCGTACTCATCTTGAGACCATTCGAGGTCAGAAAAAAAAGTCTATTCTGGAAATCGTATTGTATTTTGCCAAGAAAGAAAAAAAAGCATGTTTCCCAGGGTGCAGGAGGCGCCATGGATCTAGTAGGTCTAGATCCCTTTTGCATCTAGCCACAGCAATGTCCACCTGTGACTTATTTTGTTTTCGGGCTTTAGTGGAAGAATAAACTAATGGATCCTGTAGGAAATTGAAGTCGCCACCCAGTATAATAAAGCCGGGAATGCTGATTAGGGCATGTTTAAGCTGAAGCAAGGAGAGTGGGTTGTCTAAAACTGGTGCGTGGATTGTTGCTATGGTGAGATTTGATTGGTTCAATCTCCCCTATACAAAGGCCCATCTCCCTTCTGGGTCTGCCTGCGTGACTTTTGCTTGGAATGGTAGATGTTTACCTACGGAGATTCCTACCCCCTTCTGTGCACATCCAGCGTTTGACAAGCAATAGAAGTCGGCCCACTGTTGCAAGATCCTACTCGCACTATTTAAGTTCTAAAAATGAGTTTCCTGTAGGAGTAGAATGTCCGGGTTGTGGCTTCTGAGCCAGCTTTCTATTGCATGAGTTTTACGTTTGTTGTTCAGTCCATTGGCATTAAAAGAGAGTATTGCAAGTTCTTCTTTACCTATTACTTACTGGTAGCTGAACTAAAGTGACTTGTGCTGTTGTAAATAAATACTGTAAACATATAGATCCCCCAACTTCTTAGAAAGTGCTGCATGCGTGCATAGTTTCATATTTTGAATAAATTACATCCAGTTAAATACCATAGCAGCCGAGATACAATCCATATAGGTCTAAAGTGCACCTGAAATTCGTAAAGTGACATGAGCATTTTTTTTTTTAAAAAGCGACATGTGCCTTCTTTTTACCCCCCCTCCCTAAGCTGCCTATTCCCTGTTCCATATGTCAACTCAAAATTGACCTACGTGTCCTAATTCGTTTCATCCCATAGGGTATTTAAGCACTTATGATCGAACTCTCTTTTTTTGTTTTGCCTCACCCCCACCACCTCTCCCTCTGCCCCCACCCTGAAAGACGGAATAACCCACTATTCCCTCTTCCCCCACTTGTTGCTGGATGCCATTGTATTGCATCCTTTTTCGCCCTCCGGCTCTCCCCCTACTTGCCCAGTGCTGTTAAGCACTCTTCCTCCCACCCGACATATAACCGAACCCTTCAGTTGAGACTGGCTACTTGGATTATGCCCCCTTCGAGGCTGAGCCTCACTTATCCCCACCAGCCAGTTTTGATAACAACAATTGAGCTTCCTGAATATCTATAAAGACATGGAATTTTCCTTTAGCTAACACTTTAAGTTTTGATTGATGCACTATCGAGGCCTGAGCCCCCTTCTCCTTAAACAGGTCAATCATCTTGACAAATTCTTTTCGTCGCCGTGCTGATGCTGCAGACATATCAGAGAATATCTTGGACCGTGCAATTTCTGCAGTGGAGAAGGATCTCTTCGTGATAGCAGTACTTAATATTCTTTCCTTGACCCTAAAATCTGCAAGGTTGAGTAGTACAGTCCGTGGGACTCTATGGGCTCTGGTGATCGTAATGTCCCCTTCTAACTCGGACATTACTTTCTTCAGCAGTGAGTCAGCCCATTAAGTCGCTGGGACTCTATGGGCTCTGATGAAAGTATGGTCCCCTTCTAACTCGGACATTACTTTCTTCAGCAGCGAGTCAGCCCATTTAGTCACCTGCCAGCCTTCGCATCATTTCTGAATTCCCACTATGCGGAGGTTTGAGCGCCTATTGTAGTTCTCCAAGTCCTGAAGCTTCAATTCCATCTGGCTCTTGCTTTTACCCAAATCTAACACATCTTGATAACGGCAGACAACTTGTCCTCTAAATCAGAAATGCAGCTCTCTGCCTCGTTTATTCTTTTTGGCGCACTAGACATATTCTCTTCCAATTTAGACAGCCTTTCGTGCAGTGAAGCAATCTCTGAGGCCTGGGACACTTTTAATTCTCTAATTTCACTCAGTATGGTTAGCAACATATTACACAGTATTAGAACATGAAGGAATACACATTGAAAACTTATTTGGACTAAGTTACAAGTGGGACCATAAGTGTGAAGAGTGTTCATTTACTTCTACCACTGAAATACAAACAGAACGATTCCTATACTTGACAATACCAGACTGCCAATCAGTACCTTTTAACAAATTGATAAAAACAGCAAATCAGGATATGAGATGTTCACATTGTAGATTAGAGATGTTGTCTACATTACATATAGAAAGATTTGAAAAATATCTAATTTTAAGTTACAAAAATGTAGAGCAAATGGAAAAAAAATTGGAAACAAAAATTACAAATTTTAAAGCAAGCCAAATGTCTATTTCAGGAAGAACTTATGCAACAGCAGCTATTATTTTTCATGAAGGACTTAATGCAAAATCTGGACACTATCCTGTTTATTTAAAGTGTAACAAAGGATGGACATTTTGCAATGATGCCCACCTGGAATTCAAAGCTAGATTGCCTTATGAATGACCAAATTCATATTTGTTATTTCTGCAGCCAAAGTTTTGAGTACATCATTCGGCCTATTGGAAAGATGTAAACAGAAAGTAGACAACACTGCAAACTATTAGTATTTATAATTAGTGTTTGGATTATTATTTGCACTAATTTATATTACATTTGTGTTTAAAAGCAAATCATTTATATATTTGTTGTCTATATTGTACCAGATGCAAATGAGAGTCTACATTTTGGCAAATGTATTTGAGATAAATAATAGATTTAATGTAGATGAAGAAAGTAATTAACAGCGTGTAGATAGGAAAATGCATAGCTAAACATATTGATAATGATGTTCTATGCTGATTTGTTTTTTTTTTCTACAATCAATTTGATTGTTTTTTTTCCCCGCTGTTCAATGATGATACTACATTGAAATCACTGTATATGGTGAAGTTAAGTGGAATCTGAGAACAGCAAAAAATGGAGACTGAGAATGTTATGTAATTCTACATTTATGTTGTGTTCTCAAAAATATAATATTATCATTTCTGTAATATTTGATCATTAAATAACAGTTTTCCTTTTCTTCTTTATAGTAGGTCCTGTTGAATTTTGAAAACTGTTTTTATGCTGTTTAGGATAATGCAACTCTCAATCAATCAGGGAAATGTAAGCGCGCTACTCACCCGTGAGGGTCTCAAGGTGCTGAGGGGGGGGTCCGCAGATCTGTTTAGCCGAAGAGCCAGGTCTTTAGGGTCTTCCTGAAGGTGTTCAGGGAGGGGGCGCGTCTGATGTCTGCCGGTAGCTTGTTCCAGGTCTTGCCAGCAATGTGAGAGAAGGATCTTCCGCCTGCTCTGGCTCTGTGGATGCGCGGGGTTTCGGCCAGTGCGAGGTTGGAAGATCGGAGGTTTCTTTTGGGTACGTGGAAGTTGATTCTGTCGTTGAGGTATTTGGGTCCGTTGTTGTGGAGGCATTTGTAGGCGTGAGTGAGGATTTTGAAAGTGACTCTTTTCTCCACGGGGAGCCAGTGGAGACTTCGTAGGTGTTGGCTGATGTGTTCGTGTCGGGGGATGCCGAGGACAAGTCTGGCGGCGGTGTTCTGTATTGTGGAGTTTGCAGAGTAGGGGCTTGTTGATGCCGGCGTAGAGTGCATTTCCATAGTCCAGTCTGCTGGTGATGAGTGTGTGGGTGACTGTCTTCCTTGACTCAGTGGGATCCACTTGAAGGTCTTGCGGAGGATGCGGAGGGTGTTGAAGCAGCTGGAGGTGACGGCATTGACCTGTCAGTTCATGGTGAGTGATGAGTCAAGTACGATGCCGAGGTTCTTGACATGGTCTGAGGGGGTAGGTGGGCTTCCGAGGGCGGTCGGCCACCAGGTGCTGTCCCACGCAGAAGGGGTGGTACAGAGGACGAGGACTTCTGTCTTCTCGGCATTGAGCTTCAGGCAGCTGTTGGTCATCCAGACTGCGACGTCTTGCATTCCTTTCTGGAAGTTGAGTTTGGCAGTGGTGGGGTCTTTGGTGAGGGAGAGGATGAGCTGGGTGTCGTCAGCGTAGGATACGATGTTGAGGCCGTGTTGTCGGACGATGGCTGTGAGGGGGGCCATGTAGATGTTGAAGAGGGTGGGGCTCTAAAATAGTTTTGCTGAGTAATGTATCTAATTTACTTGAAAGGTAAGAATACATAATATAATATGCATGATAACATGGAAAAATGATTTAAATTTAATTATGTTATTTGTTTCTAAAATAAATAATGTTCATCCTTTTGACTATTTGAAAAGTATCATCATATCTCTGAGGAGCAGTATTACACTTACTTTTTACGAAAATGCATGGACCAATAAAAGTGCTTTTGTTGCAAGTTATTTACTTGTCATTACACAGCACAGGTGTGTATTGAACTCTCTGTCCAAGGACTTCTCACATGCATACATAGATAACAGATGCCTGATTCTGTGACTCAATACTCTAGTAGAACTGATAAGATTAAGATTTGTGCACTTCTATGAAAAACTACAGAGTTTTGAAGGTAGAGTCATCAGATGCACAACACATGTCAGAATACACGTAGAAACCTACACATACTAGAATATGTCTGTTTCATACCTCAGGTTTTCCAAATTTCTGTACAAGAAGATGTATATATTACTTTCTCCTCTTTATACAGGACAGGTGGGTATTGAAAGTGCTTTCCATTATATTTGAAAATTTGACAGTTTTGAAGTATGATGTATCTTCTCATTTGAAGAAGTATTCTAAGACATATTGTAGAGCTAATAGGTCGAAGTTTTAATGGATAGAATCTACTGTATATGGCTCAATTCATGCAGTCATCCAATCATTCAAACACTAGCCTTGTACTAATTCATTCATTCAGGCACTATGCATGCACCCATCCAATCATCCAGATACTACTAATGCAGTCTTTCAATCACCCATACACTACTCTTGCAGTGTGCCAATCACCCACGCAATACCCATACACTCAACCATCCAATCAGGCACTACCCATGCACCGCTCTGTTTACCCAGGCACTACCTATGCACTCATGGAATTACCCAGGAACTACCTATGCACTCATGGAACCTATTATATACTATCCATGCACTCATCAAATCACCCAGGAACTAACCATACACTCATTCATTCACCCAGGTTCTATCCATGCACTCATGCAATCACTCATGCAATTCCCCTGTACTGAACTATTCACTAAGGCACTACCCATGTACACATACATTTACTCATGCACTGTGCATGGACTAATACAGTCATCAAGACAGTAGCCATGGATTCATCCAATCACCCTGGCCGTACTCATGTACTCACTGGATGAGCCATGCACTACCCTTGCACTAATCCATTCACTCAGGCACTACCCATGCAGTCATTCAATAACTTAGGCACTTGTTATGCAATCACTCAGGCACTACTCTTGCACTCAACCATTCACTCAGGCATTACCCATGCACTCATCCATTCTCTCAGGCACTACCCATGCACTCATCAAATGACCCAGGCATAACCCTTGCACTCATCCTTCTACTCAGGCACTACCCATGCACTCATCCAATCACTACCCCTGCACTCACATAATCACTCAGGTACTACTCTTGCACTCAAGCATTCACTCAGGCACTACCCATGCACTCAACTATTCTCTCAGCCACTACCCATGCACTCATCCAATGACTCAGGTATGAACCTTGCACTCATGCAATCACCCAGGCATTACTCTTGCAATCAACCATTCACTCAGGCATGACCCATGCACTCATCCAATGACCCAAGCATTACTCTTGCAGTCATTGTTTTACCCAGGCACTACCCATGCAATCACTCAGGCACTACTCTTGCACTCAACCATTTACTCAGGCACTACCCATGCACTCATCTATTCACTCAGGCACTACCCATGCACTAATGCAATCAAGGAGCCACTACCGATACACATACCCAATCAATCGGGCATTACTGATATAGTCATACAGTCATGCAATCACCCAGGCACTATGCATTCACTCATGGAATAACTCAGGCACTGCTCTTGCACTTATCCAATCTCCCAGGCACTATGCATGCACTCATCCAATCATCCAAGAACTACCAATACACTCATTTATTCACCCAGCTACTATCCATGCAGTCATGCAATCACCCAGGGAGTGCTGTTACACTCACCCATTCATCCAGGCACTACCTATGTACTCATCCATTTTCTCAGGTACTGTCCATGGAGTCATGCAATCATCTTGGCAGTACCCATGCATTCATCCAATCACACAGACACTAACCATGCACTACCTAATGAGCAACGCACTACTCATGCAATCCTCTAACCAGCCAGGCACTATTCACACATTCTTCCAATCACTCAAGCACTATCCATTCAGTTACACAATCACGCAGCCACTAATCTTGCAGTCATCCAGTCACTCACGGACTACTCATTTACTCATCCAATCACTCAGACTCTACGTACGCACTCATCCAATCACACAGACACTATCCATTGGCTCACGTATTCATACAACATATACCTTTTCTTTTTTAAACCAGAATAGGTGGTTCCGTAAGAACCGTTTTTTTCTTCTTTTTTAAAAACTATTTTATATATATATATATTTTTTATAACAATTTTTAGTTTTTTTGGTGTTTTTCAGATATTATAGAGAAAAGTTAAACAAAAAAACAAGCACAAAACAACGTGCCTAATTTGGGTTAAAAAACAAACAAACTAACAACGGTGATTGTTAATAGTGTCCAACATGGTTTGGACAACCTGTTCTCCAATACTTAGTACAGCAATGCACTTATGACAAAAAAGTCCTGCCTTTGAGAAATCTGGAAGAGTCAGTGGGATGGACTCCAACCTGTCGCCAGGTCTTGAGCTGGAAGGCTGTGCATCTTGGCTCCCATCATTTAGTCTTGCAAGTTCAGCTCTTGCAAACCTGTTTTCGTGCATGGTTTTAAGATGCTTGTACATCGACAAAGTACCGCAGGAGTATTTCCTGTCTGATCCTCGTGACAGCACCTTCTTGCACACGTTGCATGTTACTTTTTGTGCATTCACCATTCTCTGGCCCTCGGATATGCTGAAGTATTGCCATACCACACTCTCCTTCCTTTTGCGGTATGGCTCCTCTTCCTCCTCCAGAAGGTTTTCCTCCTTCTCCTCCTGCACATCCTGTGGAGTTGCCATTTCCAAATTGTAGTGTAAAATCTTTAAACACCAAAAAACACCTCCAAAAATGTTAAGCTCCTGACAAAGTTTGGCTGTTGCCAACCACACCCAAAATTAGAAGAAAGAGGGAGGGATCTAGCAAACTTAAGGATGTCAGGATCTTTAACCAATCAAATCTCTTTTTTTCTGTCACATGGGGTGCACGACCGCTACGCTGTACCACCGCGTACCGGACGTGATTCCGCAACTTCTTCCAATTTTACATTTCAACAATATTTAGTACTCTCTCATCATATTTTAATTATAAATAAATTAAATGAAGCTACATTAATATATAATATTGTTTCAAAAAAACGTTAGATTTGCATCCCTAAGCGAATCTGGAAGTTGTGATGTACGCAGAAATATGGTGATTCCTGAAATTATTATTAAAAATGTTTTAATCACTTTCTTTTATTAATATACAAGTTTATATACTATCTTAGCAAAACTGTAACCTTGAACTTAAGATTATTATTGTCTACATATATGTATTAATAGTACAAATTAAAAACAAAGAGTTGCGTCTGAGGTCGCGATTCTGCATTTACATTTTTGAAAGAAAAAATAAGATTTAATATAATTTAAACTAAAATATTAAAGTAATAATCAAGCGTTAATTATACATCTTTTGAAATAGAACGGTTTAAAATCACGCTGGAGCCGCGATTCATACGTGGATCTGGAAGTAAGGCCCGGTAGCATACACGGAGCGTTTCGCGTACCCGCAATATACATACATTTTATATTTAATTATAGTTTAGTGTAACTACATATTCATTATATTAATGTACAACTAAACTACTACCCCTAACATATACAGAAAGTATTAATTTCACTATATTTTACACTTTTAAATAAATAAATGGGTTAGCGGACAAAACGCGAAGATCCGCCTCCAGTATGCAACTCCATTTTTATATATAAAAAGAAGTTGTTGTAAATATATATATATATATATATATATATATATATATATATATATATATATATATATATATATATATATATATATTTTCCTTTAAAGTGGAGAATTGCGGTTTGAGATACATATATATATATATATATATATATATTTGGTTTGTTTTTTTCAAAGGAAGTCCTCAAATTTGCCCCAAATAGCAAAAAGACAGGATGCGGCACAACAGGAGACAGCACAATATCTTTATTGTGCACCAATTAAAGGACGACGTGTTGCGGGCGATGAGGTCCTCTTGTGTCCTGAGGACCTCAGGACTAAAGTGGACTTCATCCCCCGAGCAGCAGTGTGCCAGGAGGCGCGTTTGCAGAGTGGTGTAAAAATGGGGCGTGGCCTCAGACCACTCTCAGCAATCCAGCTGTGTGGGGCTTACTAAAGATAACAGGAGGGCTAGTTGGCCCTCAGGGACCCTCAGGAGGCAAGGGGACTTCATCCCCTAACCAAGAGCACACCAGGAGGCGCGTTTGCAGAGTGGTGGAGAAAGGGGGCGTGGCTTGCGTCCACCTCTCAGCAATCTCACTATCTGGGGCTTACTAGAGGTATCAAGTAGGCTAGTTGGCCCCTAAGGACCCCCAGCAGCGAAGGGGACTTTAATCCCCATCGAAGAGCACGCCAGGGAGTGCGTTTGCAGACTGGTGGTCAAAGAGGGCATGGCCTGCTATAAGTATTTTTTTTTTTTTTTTTTTTTACAGAGTTTTATATAGCGCGAACTTGACCCGAAGGTATCGGGTATGAGAGAGCTTTACATAGCACCAGTTGCGTTACATGAGGACACATTCATTTTTGTTAGGCACGGGGAGATTAAGTGATTTGCCCAGAATGACAGGATGTTCAGCATCATTGCCGAAACTCGAACCCAGTTCCCCAGAATCGAGGTCGACCGCCCTAGCCGTTAGGTCAACTCCTCTCTTACCAATGCTGCTGTGTGGGACTTACTGGAGGTAATAGGAGGGGTAGTTGGCCCCCAAGGTTTTCCTTGGGAGCCAACTACCCCTCCTGTTACCTCCAGTAAGTCCCACACAGTGGGAGTGCTAAGAGGTCTTCAGAGGCCACGCCCTCCCTTTCTCCACCACTCTGCAAATGCGCCTCCTGGCACACTCCGGTTTGGGGGATGAAGTCCGCTTTACTCCTGAGGGACTTTGGGGGCCAAGAAGCCCTCCTGGTACCTCCTGTAAGTCCTACGCAGCGGAATTCCTGAGCGCTGGTTGGAAGCCCAGCCCCCTTTCTCCACCACTCTGCAAACGTGACTACCAGTTGAAGAAGCATTTGCAATGTAATAGGTTTCGCATTTGCGAGAGTTAGAGCTATTGGCATTGTAAATGTAAGTGTTTTATTGATGTTTCTTGGAGTGGAGTGGATGTAGGTTGTGTGTAGTGGAATTATGTGGTATGTTGTGCAGTGAAACTATGTAGATAGAACGTATGTGGTATTTAGTGTATAGGAATTATGTAGAGTGGGATTATGTGTTATGGAGAGTAATTGTGTGGTATGATAGTCTGTGTTGTGGAGTTGTAACCTCAGGTTTAGTCTTCCTTGTTTCCATAGAAGCTAAACTATAAACTCAATGAGACAAAAAAAAAAGAAACCACTAAGGAGCACTTCTGGACCTAGTCAGAGGTATGAGCAGGGCCACTGGAATTATGCGACTGTTTGGCTGCACCGACTTTTGCACAATTATACATTTTCCGCATTTGCCACATAATCCATCATCTACCGCATAATCTGCAGATCTGAACAAAAAAAACCTTGTTTCTAGCTAAAACGGCTCAAACGTTACCAAAAATGCAGCGACAAGTGTTACAGCATGGTGGAAGGCCCTTTGCAAGCCTTGAATGTTCACCTGTTACTTATTGCTAAATGTGGGTATTGAATTGGTACTAATGGTGTGTAAACCACTCTTCCTTCTTTCTGCACCGCTCTTGACTTTCTGCATTTCTGTTTCTTCTTTCTGTACCTTTCTTTCTTTTTCTGCACCTCTGTTGCCTCTTTCTGCACCTCACTTGCTTCTTTCGGAACCCCTCTTGCCTCTTTCTACACCCTTCTTCCCTCTTTCTGCACCTCTTTTGCCTCTTTCTGTACCCCTGTTCCCTCTTTCTGCACCCCTCCTGCCTGTTTTTGCACCTCTATTGCCTCTTTCTGCACTTCTCATGCCTCTTTATGCACCTCTGTTACTTCTTTCTGCACTTCTGTTGCCTCTTTCTGCACCCCTCTTTCTGCACTTCTCTTGCTTCTTTCTGCACCTCTGTTGGTCTTTCTGCACCCCTCTTGCCTCTTTCTGCACCCTTCTTCCCTCTTTGTGTAACTCTCTTGCCTATTTCTACACCTCTCTTCCCTCTTTCTGCATCCCTCTTGCCTCTTTGTGCAGCTCTGTTCCTTCTTTATGCACTGCTCTTGCTTCTCTCTCCATCCCTCTTGCAAATTTCTTCACCCCTCTTGCCTTTTTCTGCACCCCTGTTCCCTCTTTCTGCACCTCTTTTGCCTTTTTCTGCAACTTTCTTGCCTCTTTCTGCACTTCTTTTGCCTCTTTCTGCACCTCTCTTGCTTCTTTCTGCACCCGTTCTCTTTCTGTGCTCTCTTCCCTCTTTCTGCACCTCTCTTGCTTCTTTCTGCACCCTTCTTCCCTTTTTTGCATCCCTTTTGCCTCTTTCTGCAGTTCTCGTCATTTTCTGCACCTCTCTTGCTTCTTTCTGCACCTCACTTGCCTCTTTCTGCACTTCTATTGCTTCTTTCTACACCTCTGTTGTTTCTTTCAGCAATTCTCTTGCCTCTTTCTGCACTTCTCTTGCTTGTTTCTGCACCTCTCTTGCGTCTTTCTGCACCTCTGTTGCCTTTCTGCACCCCTCTTGCCTCTTTCTGCACCCCTCTTGCCTCTTTCTGCACCCCTCTTTCCTCTTTCTGCACCCCTCTTTCCTCTTTCTGCACCCCTCTTTCCTCTTTCTGCACCTCTTGCCTCTTTCTGCACCTTTCCTGCCGGTTTCTGCACCTCTCTTGCCTCTTTCTATACCTCTGTTGCTTCTTTCTGCACTTCTCTTGCCTCTTTCTGTACCCTTTGTGCCTCTTTCAGCACCTCTGTTGCTTCTTTCTACACTTCTCTTCCTTCTTTCTGTACCCCTCCTGTCTCTTTCTGCACCCCTTTTGCCTCATTTTGCACCTCTCTTGGTTCTTTCTGCACTGCTCTTGCCTCTTTCTGTACCCCTCTTCCATATTTCTCCACCTCTCTTGCTTCTTTCTGCACTGCTCTTGGTTCTTTCTGCACATCTCTTGCAAATTTATGTATCCCTCTTACCTCTTTATGCAACCCCCTGTTCCCTCTTTCTGCACCTTTCTTGCCTGTTTCTGCACATGTCTTGCCTCTTTCAGCACCTCTGTTGCTTCTTTCTACACTTCTCTTGCCTCTTTCTGCACCCCTCTTGCCTGTTTCTGCACCTCTTTTTCTTCTTTCTGCACTTCTCTCTCATCTTTCTGCACCCCTCTTGCCTCTTTCTGCACCTCTGTTGCTTCTTTCTGCACTGCTCTTGCTTCTTTCTGCACTGCTCTTGCCTCTTTCTGCACCCCTCTTCTCTCTTTCTGCAATTCTCTTGCCTCTGCCTACACCGCTGTTCCCTCGTTCTGCACCTCTTTTGTCTGTTTCTGCAACTCTCTTGCCTCTTTGTGCAGTTCTCTTGCCTCTTTCTGTACCTCTCCTACCTCTTTCTGCACCCCTATTGCCTGTTTTTGTACCTCTGTTGGTTCTTTCTGCACTGCTTTTGCTTCTTTCTGCACCTCTTTTGCAAATTTCAGCATTCCTCTTGCCTATTTCTGCACCCCTCTTCCCTATATCTCCACCTCTCTTCCTTCTTTCTGCACTGCTCTTGTTTCTTTCTGCACCTCTCTTGCAAATTTCTGCACCCCTCTTGTCTCTTTCTGCATCCCTGTTCCCCCTTTCTGCACCTCTTTTGCCTGTTTCTGCAAGTTTCTTACCTCTTTCTGCAGTTCTCTTGCCTCCTTCTGCACCTCTGTTGCTTCTTTCTGCACTGCTTTTGCCTCTTTCTGCACCTCACTTGCTTCTTTCTGCACCCCTGTTGTCTCTTTCTGCACTCGTCTTCCCTCTTTCTGCACCTCCCTTGCTTCTTTCTGCACCCTTCTTCCCTTTTTTGCATCCCTCTTGCCTCTTTCTGCAGTTCTCTTGCCATTTTCTGTATCTCTCCTGCCTCTTTCTGCAACTCACTTGCCTCTTTCTGCACTTCCCTTGCTTCTTTCTACACCTCTGTTGTTTCTTTCAGCACCTCGGTTCCTTCTTTCTGCACTCCTCTTGCTTCTTTCTGCACCCCTCTTGCCTCTTTCTGCACCTGTTGCTTCTTTCTGCACCTCTCTTGCAAATGTCTGCACCCCTCGTGCCTCTGTGTGCACCTCTCTTACCTCTTTCTGCTCCTCTCTTACCTCTTTCTGTACCCTACTTCCCTCTTTCTGTACCTCTCTTGCCTCTTTCAGCACCTCTCTTGCCTCTTTCTGCACACACAGGGCTACTTTTAAACTAACCTCAGGCTCAGCAGTGCACACATGCGAGTGCAGAAAAAGGCTGCTGGCCTCTAAACTGCCATGCCCTATTATATGGTAGGGACTTAGAGGTAGTTTTAATCCCCCTGCCCTATTATGTACTAGGGCATTACAGGGGAGGCCATGCCAATCACAGGGGTACCCCAACCCATAGTGTACCCTAGTGTATGTAGGTGTTTTCACTGTATTCTAAGTGTCTTTCAAAATAGCACTGGCTGGGTTAGGCAGAGCCCAGGGTCAGTCAGAGTCAGTTACCACTAGTACCAGTCAACAAAAAGTTGGGGGGTGCCCAGGGCACAGGATGACTTTGCAACAAGGCCTCTTTCTGCACCTCTGTTGGTTCTTTCTGCATATCTCTTGCTTCTTTCTGCACCTTTCTTCCTCTTTCTGGACTTCTGTTGCCTCTTTCTGCATTTCTCTTGCTTCTTTCTGCACCTTTCTTCCTCTTTCTGAACATGTCCTACCTCTGTAGGCATAGTTAGAAATTAGCATTTAAAAAACCTTAGAAATTCACTGAGAAAACCGTAGGTTTCAGGGACGTTATAGTTGGAAATTACCATTTAAAAAACCTTAGAAATTCACTGAAAAAACCACAGGTTTCAGGGACGTTATAGTTAGTTGGACATTTTACTCGTACAAAACCAGAGAAATCTGGCTGTTACAGATAGTTGAGCTAACTATAACTCGCACCCCTGCAGTCCACTGCTGATGACGTCACATATTACATCATTCATGACATGGTCAGTGACATCACTGATGACATCACTGATAACATCTCAAATGACATCACGGATAACATCATCCACGTGATAATCTGATGCACCTCCTCACACCCTAATATAACCTTTGATACACCCACTCTAAAATACAGACTACCAATTTCGAAACCATAGACACACCAATACCAGTTACTACATACCCACTCACTGATTCCTAGGTCTACACACATATCCACTCATTCACCCATACAGTCACTCATACATGCAGTCACTCATCAATACAGCACTTTCGTATGTACTCATACATCCATATAGACACTCACACACTGCCACTCTTCCATAGATTTACTCACACACCTAGTCAGTCATGCAAAGAATCAATCACACTCCCATTTACTCACCTATATAGTTATACACACACCACCTCACTTATTCATACAGATACTAACACATACTTACTCTCTTCTACAATCACTGACACAAGCACACACTTATCCACACAGCCACTCTCACAATCACTCACTCTCACATATACTCATTTATATACTCCAACACTCACATATACTGCCTTTCACATATATAGTTACCCACACATGTACCACTGAGACATCCATTCACTCACCAACACAGCAATACACACACTCACCCACCCATATAGCCACTCACAGACGCACCCTTGAACCCATATATACCCAGTGAATCACCCACTCATACATCTATGCACAGAGTCACACCCCCCCACCCACCCACACAGATACTCAGGCACCCATACAGATACTCAGATAACCAATCAATAACCCATATAGACACTCATGTAGGTACTCACCAACCCATGCAGCCGCTTACATACCAACTGACAGACTGATACAGACATTCACACAGTTTAGTCACTAACCCATGCATTCAGTAAGACACGTTTAATCACTCACTTATACAGTCAGTCATGTACCTACTAAATCATCCATTCAGACACTTATACACCCACTCATTCTTCAATACGCCTTTCCCTATATATATTAAACATATTTAAACTTTACAGAAACACACAGTCACTGGATGATGTCATCAGTGATGTCATCAGTGATGTCATCAGTGATGTCACTGACCATGTCATGAATGATGTAATATGTGACGTCATCAGCAGTGCATTGCGGGAGCGTGAGTTATAGTTAGCTCAACTAACTATAACGGCCGAATTTCTCTGGTTTTGTACGAGTGAAATGTCCAACTAACTATAACGTCCCTGAAACCTGTGGTTTTTTCAGTGAATTTCAAAGGTTTTTAAATGCTAATTTCTAACTATAACGTCCCTGAAACCAATGGTTTTTTTCAGTGAAAATATATATATATATATATATGTATATATATATATATATATATATATATATATAAATATGTATATGTTTTTATAAAAATTCTTACAAAAAACCCTATTTTTTAAATATGTATAAATTATATATATACATATGTGTATAAATATATATATATATTAACTGACAAAGTTTCGTAGATGTTATAGTTAGAAATTAGCATTTAAAAAACCTTAGAAATTCACTGAAAAAACCAAAGGTTTCAGGCACGTTATAGTTAGGAATTATCATTTAAAAAACATTAGAAATTCACTAGAAAAAAACAGGTTTCAGGGACGTTATAGTTAGGAATTTGCATTTTTAAAAACCTTAGAAATTCACTAAAAAACACAGGTTTCAGGGACGTTATAGTTAGGCTGACATTTCACTCATACAAAACCAGAGAAATTCAGCCATTATAGTTAGCTGAGCTAACTATAACTCACGCCCCCTCAATGCACTGCTGATAACGTCACATATTACATCACTCATGACATGGTCAGTGACATCATTGATGGCATCACTGATGACATCATTGATGGCATCACTGATGACATCTAAAATGGCATCACTGATGACATCATCCACATAATCTCTGATGCACCTACTCACACCACAATATAACTTATCATACACCCACTCCAAATTTCAGACTACCATTCTTAAAACTATTGACACATCAATACCAGTACATACATATTCACTCACTGATTCATAGGTCTACATATACCTCCACTCACTCACCCATACAGGCACTCATACAGCCAGTCACTCACCAATACAGCTGCTGAGATATCCACTCATATACCCATACAGCCACTTATATACCGTGAGTCACCCATTGAGCTACTCACACACCTACTCACTCCCCCAAACACTCAATCACAGAGCCACTTACGCACTCATACAGAAACACACATATACTCACTAATCATACAGATACTAACAAATACTTAATCTCCTATACAGTCACTGACAAAAGCACACACTCACCCATACAGTCACTCTCACAATCACTCATTCACACATACAGTCACTGTTGGTACTCTCCAAATAGATCTCTTCGATTGGCCAATGCCTGCTTGGTGACCACTGTTAGAATTAGAAAGGCGAGCTGGGGTGGTAGGAGTTTCAGTCACAGTACAACCAGGCTGTGGAACTCCCTTCCACTATATCTCAGGACTATACCTACCCTCCTCGCCTTTAGAAAACAACTTAAGACATAGCTTTTCAGAAATTAGCTACAACTCAGAGCAGTATGTTTGATCCTGAAAGCGCCAAGACACCTACGGGTATACATGCGGTATATAAGCTTCAATAACATTAACATTATATACTCTAACACTCACGTATACTGCCTTTCACGTATGCAGTTACTCACCCATATACCACGGAGACATCAAGTCACTCACCGACACAGCCATATGCATACTCACTCACCCACACTGTCCCTCACAGACGCACTCATGAACCCATGCACCCAGGGATTCACCCACTCATACATCAATGCAGGGATTCACATACCCCTCACCCACCGACACAAACACTCAGGCACCCATAGATAAACTCAGACAACTAATCAATAATCCATACAGACACTCATATACCTACTCAGCAACCCATGCAGTCACTTACACATCAACTGACAGACTGATACACATATTCACACAGATTAGTCACTCACCCATACATCCACAAAGACACGTTAAATAACTCACTTATACAGTCAGTAACGCACCCACTAAATCATCCATACAGACACTCATACACCCACTCATTCTTTGAATACACCTTGGCGTATATATACATCATTCTTAAACTTTTTAGAAACACTCACTGACTGGATGTCATCAGTGATGTCATCAGTGATGTCACTGACCATGTCATGAGTGATGTAATATGTGACGTCATCAGCAGTGCATTGCGGGGTCGCAGTTATATGGCTGAATTTCTCTGGTTTTGTATGAGTAAAATGTCAGCCTAACTATAACGTCCCTGAAACCTGTGGTTTTTTTTTTGGTGAATTTCTAAGGTTTTTTAAAATGCTAATTCCTAACTATAACATACCTGAAACCTTTGTTTTTATATATAAATATCTATATCTATATCTATATATATATATATATATCTATATCTATATCTATATCTCTATATATATATATATCTATATCTATATATATATCTTTAAATATATTTATATATATATATATATATATATATATTACCTACTGGCGGTCGCCAGTAGGTAGTTATAGTTAGGACTTAGTTTCCATAGGAAAAGCATTTTTTGATTTGCCAATATCTGTGGCGGCGGTTGACGAATCTTCGCAAAATTTTCAAAACTAATGGGGCGCACCGGTCAGCTCCTGTCTTGAAAGTTTCGGGGTGATTCGTCAAGCGGGGGCCGAGAAAAAAGGGGGGTCCAAAACGCGTTTTCTCCATGTTAATTTACATAGGAAACTTTAGACAAAGCTACAGCCCGAACTGCTGAACGGAATTACACCAAATTTGGCAAAAAGGTAGGTCTTGGTCTAGAAAGCGTGATTTTTTTAAATGGTGTAAATCCATTCAGTAGTTGCTGACAAATTCAAAAAATAAAAATATCGATACCTGAGCACCGAGGAGGATTCGCGAACCCTCCTAGGCACGAGCTTCACTCTGATTGGCTGCCAACACTCTAAACCAGAATGTGTTGGCAGCCATCTTTTGACTTGGTAACCGAGTCACAAGAAAAAGTGTGAAAAAACAAGAAAAGGGTGCAGGGTATAAACACCCGGACCCCCTATGCCTGCTCAGGGGGTCCCACAAGGACCCCCAGGGCCAAAAAAAGCATTAAAAAAAATAATAAATCAGCCGAATTGACGCTGGGTGCGCGAATCCGCTCAAAAAAAAAAAAAACGAAGCGTGGTCTCCCGCGCTTACTTATCTATAAGCCCCCGGGTGGGCCAGGTTCCGGGGGCAATGCCAAAATAATTAGTGGGGGCCCGCAGGGGCTCCCGCAACCCCGGGGATCACCACCACCTCCCCGGGGCTTATATAATTATATGCGGGGGAATGCGGCCCCCCGCAGCCCCGGGGACCGCTACCTCCCCGGGGCTTTTGCTTTTTAGGACAGGGTCCCCAAGCCCCGGGGACCGCCACCTCCCCGTGCTTTTAATTATTTTGGCTGTGGGGGCCTCGCGGGATCCCCAAGCCCCGGGGATCACCACCTCCCCGGGGCTACATGATTTAAATGTGGGGGGCAACATGGCCCCCCCACAGCCACAGGGACCGCCACCTCCTCAGGGCTGTTTTCAAAATGAAAGTGTGGGGGGGCTCAAGCCCCCCACACTGCCCTGGGGACCACCACCTCCCCGGAGCACTCTTTCTTGAAATGTGGGGGTCCGTTGCGGACCCCCAGGCCCCGGGGACCACCACCTCCCCGGGGATTAAATTAGTTGGGAGGGGGGCCACACGGCCCCCCTCCTAGAGCCCTCGATGGCCCTGAGGGCTGCCACCCCCCAGGGCCGGCTCCTGCAATGTCCCGGGGTGCCCATCACCGGGACATTGCTGTTTGCTATGGCAGGGTGGGAGCACGGCTCCCGCCCCATCATAACAAACTCTGCTTTGCTTCGTTGAAGCGAGAGCAGGAAACCTGCTCTCGCTTCAACGAAGCAAAGCAGAATTGCTTTTGGGCAAGGGGAGCTGCCTTTCTTCCTCTTTCTGCACATGTCCTACCTCTGTAGGCATAGTTAGAAATTAGCATTTAGAAAACCTTAGAAATTCACTGAAAAAACCATAGGTTTCAGGGATGTTATAGTTAGAAATTAGCATTTAAAAAACCTTTGAAATTCACTGAAAAAACCATAGGGTTCAGGGACGTTATAGTTGGAAATTAGCATTAAAAAAACCTTTGAAATTCACTGAAAAAACCATAGGTTTCAGGGACGTTATAGGTAGAAATTAGCATTTAAAAAACCTTAGAAATTCAGCTTTTGGGGAAGCCCTACATATGAATGGTTTACATTTAAGATTCACTATTGTTGGACCTGTCCCTTTTTGCAAGGCTATCCCCAAACATTTTACCTCCTTCCTCATATATTTTCTAACCTGTTTTTGTTAGCTTTAGGACTCTGGGGTACTTTTCCACTGCTGACCAGTGCTAAAGTGCATATGCTTTCTGTCTAAATTGTATTGATGACTGGTTTCTCCATGATTGGCCTATTTGTTTTCCCAGTAAGCCCTGGGTACAGCGCACCAGAGGTGCCCAGGGCCTGTAAATCAAATGCTACTAGTGGGCCTGCAGCACTGATTGTGCTGCCCACATGAGTAGCCTTGCAAACATGTCTCAGAGCTGCCATTGCAGTGTCTGTGGGTGCAGTTTGAAACTGCCATGTCGATCTGGTGCACCCACTTGCCAGGCCTAAACCTTTTATTTTATTGCATGTAAGGCATCCCTTAGGTAAGCCCAAGGCATCCCCATCGGCAGGGTGCAGTGTATTTAAAAGGTAGGATATGAACTGGTGTGTTTTACATGTCATAATAGTGAAATACTGCTAATTTCGTTTTTAACTATTGCAGGGACTATCTTTCCCATAGGGTAACATGGGGATTTCCTTGAAATATCTTGTAAGTGTAATTTCCCATCAGGAGCAGACAGGAATTTTGAGTTTGTGGTCCTTGAACTCACAGTTCAAAAACACATTTTTTGGTGAAGTTGGTTTTTTAAGTGCGTGTTTGAAAATACCACTTTTAGAAAGTGGGTATTTTCTTGCTTAGCCAATCTGTGCCTTTGCCTATCTGTAGAATATATGTCTGGGTTGGCTGACAGTTGGTCTCTTCTACATTCACGCTAGATAGTCACGCAAAGGGAGCTGGGGTGTGCCTTGCATATCCTAATTGCCCATCACCAGGCTCATGGGCCTTCCTGAGCTAGAGTGATGGGAGGAGTTGTGACTGATACCTGAGAAGGGCTGTGCCTGTCCTCACACAAAGCTGTCTCCACCCCCCTGGCATGTGTCTGGAGGTAGGTCAGTGAAAGGCAGGGTCTTGTGCACTACAAGACTTTCCTTCGAAGTTTGCCTACTTCAAATGCAGAAAGAGGTATAAGTATTGGACCTCTCCTCTGACACCCCAAAATCAGAACACTTCTGGGCGAAGCACATTCTGCCAGGAAGAAGAGCTGGATGGTATAGGAGGGACTGCTACTCTGCCTGTTGCTTTGTTGTGCTGGCCTGCTGCTTGCTACTTCTGTCCTGGGAGTGAAAGGACTGGACTTTGCTTCTACATCCTACTTCCAAGGTTCTCCAAGAGCTTGTGTGTGCTTGCCTCCTGTTAATAAGTCTCAGGGCCATCAAAGACTTCACCTGCCAGTGTCTGGGCTCTTCTGCTGAGAGTTCTGATTTGCCAAGTGGTGCCAAATCCACTTTCTGGGCCCTTGGAAGTGTAACCTGGTGATCTTAAGGAGAAAATCCACGCATCGACTCACAGCACCTGTTTTCTCGATGCACCACTGCAAAAGATTGACGCATCATGGCTGCCCACACTAAAGCGTGCTTTTTGCTCAACACATCGCCACAGCTTTCACCACAGGCCACAGCGTGCCATCGCAGCACATCAGAAAAATGGCTGCAACATGAGTCCTGAGCACTGTGTCATCAACGTCTGTGGCACCCGCTCCAACTCCGACACAGCACCTGCTTCACGGCTGTGGAATAGACGCAGCACCTGCTGCATGGCTGTGAAATCGATGCAGCCTGCTATGCCTCTATTGCATTGACGCGCCATGTCTGGATTTTCAATGCATCGATGTTGATTCTTCATCGACACTGCGCCTCAGTAAGGAACAGAGGCCACGTATCCAGAAACCAACGCATCACCTCCCCTGCCAGTAAGGAACCTAAACATCGCCTTCCCTACCTGTAAGGAACCAATGCATCACCTCCCCTGTGTATAAGGAACCAACGCATTGACTTACTTTTCCAGTGCCTCACCTCCACTGCGCCTTGCACTGTATTTGATTTTTGACACATATAATGTAATCTGTGTAAAAATGAACACATCCATTAATTTCTATGGACTAAGCGTGCTTAATTTTTCAAAAGTGATATTGTGACTTGTATTTGTTGGATTTTGGTCTTGTTTTATTCAGATAAATATTGGCTATTCTAAACTGGTGTGGACTCCTTTTGAAGCGTTTTCACTGTGATCCTGTGTGTCTGTGAGTGTGTGAACAAATACTTTACACATTGCCTCTGAGATAAGCCTGGCTGCTTGCGCCAAGCTCCCAAGGGTTTATCTTAGCTGTGTGACTCCCTTACCCTGACTAGAGTGAGTGTCCCTACTTGGACAGTGTGCAAACCACTGCCAAATAGAGACAACATTTCTAACAACTATGAATTCTGATCAGAAAAGTATTGAGTTTTTAGATCTTCTACTCCCTGTCAAGGAAGGGATTTTGAATAATGAACTCTTTAGGAAGGACACAGCAGGGAACACCATTTTGCATGTGGTTAGCAGCCATCCCTCTAACTTTAGGTGGAGTATTTCCTTCAGTGACTTTTTACGTGCTAAACGTAATTGTATCTCTGAGCATGGTTACCAAAGGATCAAGAATGAGATGACCCAGAGATCCTCAGCAAGAGTTATCCCAGGAAGACCCTGAACTTTGCAGCCCAGAGGGCAGATAAGATCCCAAGAGAGGAGAAGGTATTTAAGGTTACTCCCAGTCAAACATTGAATACAAATTAACCTATTCGGTTCATCACTAAATTTATCCAAAAGTCATGGAAATTTAAGAGGACCCTACATAAGAGGTGGGATATTTTGGCACAGGAACAAACACTGAAGGACAAAATAGGGACCAGCCCCTTGATAACATATCAAAGGAATACCTCTTTGAGGGCCCTCCTTACACACAGCTATCTGTCACCTAAACAAACCATGTGGCTGAAACCAGAAAAGGGCTTCAGATGATGCGGCCAATGCAAGGCCTGCAAGCACAGTGGCAATGTACGTGAGTTGGTTTTGCCACCCACGAAAAAACTATGGAAATTTCCAAACACATTACCTGCAAGACTGATTTTGTGGTCTCTGTAATAATATGCCTCTATGAAATGTGGTATATTGGCTCCACGGTTTTCCCAGTAAAGAAACTAATACTGGGGCACTGAAGACCCAGCGCCAATAATTATCTGAGTAATGACACAGCCAAACAGTGCAGGGAAAAACACAATAGTGATTGAACCAGAGCCATGTACTTTGGGATTGACACAGTCCTTAAACATCCTGGGGGGATGACAGGTTGACTACTTCACATAGGATGGAATCCAAGTTCATCCTAGAGGCAGGATGCGTTACTGCGATCGGAATGAATGCTGACAAGGAGCTATATGCACACCTCTAGATTAGGGCATCTTGAGTCTTCTCACATATGTGAAACTAGGTCCCCTTTTATATTTTGATTTCCATTAATTTCTTTTGCTTTTTGATGTGAATAGACTGAGTGCAGGGTGACAGACTGTACAGCACCAAGTAGGAGGTTATGGGTGCCTAGATATAAAAAATGCATTGTTGATATAATTTTTATTGCAAATTCGTAACACATATTAAGATTATTTAGTAGGATTGAAAAATATATTTGTAACTGTTAGACTTGGCATCTTTTGGCGTGTTTCCCCTGACTTTTTGCTTTCGGACCTCCCGGTTTTGACTCTGTTTTTGCTGGTGTAATGATTCTGCGCACTTTCCTCACTGCTGTCCAGTGGGAAAGTGCAAGTGCTCCTGTATAAAATGTGTTATGGATTGGTGTTTCCATGATGGGCCTATTTGATTTATGTGTCAGTCCCTTGTAAAGTGCACTGAGAGTGCCAGGGCCTATAGATCAAATGCTGTTGGTGGGCTGCAGCACTGGATTGTGCCACTCACGCAAACAGCCCGTAAAGTGTAACTCTGGCCTGCCATTGCAGAGCCCGTGTGCAGCCTGGGGCTGCCATGTCGACTTGGCAAGTGCACACACTTGCAAGTCCCTAAACCTTCCCTTTTCTACATGTTAGTCACCCCTAAGGTAGGCCCAAGGTACCCCTGTGGGCAGGGTGCATTGTGTGTGAAAGGTAGGACATGCCCTGGTGTGTGTGGCATGTCCTGATAGTGAATTACAGCATATTTCGTTTTTCACTATTGCAAGGCTACCTGTTCCCCATAGGCCAGAATGGGCAGTTTTGATTATTACAGCTTATAATCCTAACTGACCCAGGGAACATGGTAGAAATTCGAGTTTAGTATGCCTGGACTCAGAATGATAAAATGCAACTGTTAGTAAAGTTGGTTTTAACATTCTGTGTTTGAAAATACCACTTTTAGAAAGTGGGTATTTTCTTGTCTAACCATCCAAGCCTGCCTCTGCTAGGTTGTGTATTCCTTGTCTGGAGTGTGAGTGACAGGGGCTGGGGGATGCCAGGAGACAGGGTGAGTCAGCACAGGGCTGAATAGCAAGATCTACATGTAGATGGGTGGGAGGAGATGCACCTGGGACCTGAATAGGGCTGGGCCTTCCCTCCACAATGCTGGCTCCACCTCCTGTGGTGCGTCTGATGTCCCTGGCCTGCACCCTGAAAGGAAATACAGAGGCTTGTCAACAAAGTGCTCCTAGACTGACCAGAACTGGTTTGGGCCAGGCAAAGGCCTCTCTGCCTTCAGAGAACAAAGGAATTTGGGATATAAATATTGGGGCCCTGACCCCATGAATTTAGATCTCGCTGGAATCAAGGAACCTGCCAAGACGAAGAGCTGGAAGAGCTGCCAGGAGGAGTACTGCCCCTTTGCTGTGTTGTTGCTTTGTTGGGTTGGCCTGCAGCTGCTGCTTCTGCCTTGGGCAGTGAAAGGACTAGACTGAACTTTCTACAAACTTGTGCTGAGTATCTCCGAGGGCCTGGAACCGAGCTGGCCTCCTGTTAAGAAGTCTCAGGGACTACAAAGACTTCACAAACCTCTGGGTACCGCTTCTGGAACGCTTTTTCAGTTGCCACAGAGGAAGGGAACCGCAACCGACTCCGTCAACCGAATCCATCCCTGGCCGGTGACCTGTTTGCACCGCAGACCGCATCGCCCCGCTTCGCATCGCAACCCTCGGACGTAGGCGACGTCCGACGCCGTCAACGCCGAGCCGCTGCTTGCACCGTGACCTGTGGGCACCGCAGTTCGCATCGCATCGCTTCACTGAACCAGCCGGACCCGACCGACGCGGTCGCTGCAACTGGCTCAACAGTCGTGACCGCATCGCATTTGGGGCACCGCTCGCACGTTTGCGATGCACCGCTCCGACTCGCACCGCTGTCCGACGCCAGCTCCCGCACTCCGGCTTGGTCGCCTGCATCGCAACCTGTCAGCACCGCATCGTGCACCGTCTCGCCCTGCACCGCACGCCTTGGACTCACCGACTCCGTCTGCACGACACTCATCGAGCCGCTGCCTGCACCGCATCGAGGGACACTGCACCTTGCATCGCTCCGTCTTGCACCGCTACCGCGACGAACGCCGACCGGCTCGTACACTCCGTACCAGCCACAACGAGAAAGGTACTGTGACCGAGTCTGTTCACGACTCTGCTGGCCCGTAGCGACGCGGTCGGCTGGAACTGTTGGACTCTGTGTAATTCAGCCTCGCGGTAGACCCGGACGGGGCTACCGACTCGTACAAACTTTGCTTTTGTGCTATTCCTGCAAAGAAGAAGTTACCTTATCAAGCATTCATTTTTAAAGTATAGTATTGTGGATTTTTGTCGTAATTGGTCTTGTCTTGAGTATATAAAAATATTGGTTATTTTTCTAAACTGGTGTGGTGTCCGTTTGTAGTGCTTACACTGTATTACTGGTGGTTATGTGCAAATGCTTTACACACTGCCTCTAGAATAAGCCTGACTGCTCGTGCCAAGCTACCAAGGGGGTGAGCAGGGGTTATTTTAGGAGTGTAACTCCCTTACCCTGACTAGGAAGAAGGGTCCCTACTTGGACAAAGGTGCAAGCCCTTGCCAACTAGAGATCCCATTTCTAACATTGGTTGTCAGCGGTGAGGATAGGACTTGTGTTTGCACAAGACTTACAGTGATTGGTGTGCACTACGTACCACATACTGGTTCTTTTTCTTTTGGCCTATTTTTGATCTTGCCAGTTTTCAACTCACTACGTTTGTCATGCCTGAATCAACTGCATCATCGTTGCATCTCTGGAAGTTATCTTTGAGGAGGATAGGTTGGAATCCTACGCCGTAAAGGAACTACGAGCGATTTGTAAAAACCTGAAAGTCCAAATTAAAGGCTTCACAAGGAAGGAGGAGCTACAGAAGGCGCTGAGGGCCTGGGTAGCAGCCAGACATGCCAGTGGGCAGCCTGGTAATCTCAGTGAGGAGGTGGAGGAGCCTATTTCCAGGGTGGATGTGCTTTTGGGTGGGGGGGAACCCGCCAGGTCAGGCGGCAGCAGTCTGTCCCCAGAGGAGCTGGAGGACAGGCGGGAGGCAAGGCAGTTTGAGCTGCAGAAGCTCAGGCTGGAGAGTGAGCGGGAGGAGAAGAGGGAGGAGAGGAGATTGGCCATGGAGGAGAAGAAGATGCTCTTAGAGCATGAGAGAGAACTGAAGGAGCTAGAACTTAGGAGTAAGTCAGGCTCAGATGGTGGCAGCAATTCGTCCAGAAAGGCAGACAGGATTGTGCACATTCCCAAGAATGTAGGCAAGGAGTTCAAGAAGGGGATGACATACAAAGGTGGTTCCAGGGTTATGAGGCAGCCATACACATGAATGGGGTCCCTGAGGAAAATTGGGAGCAGGATTGTGGCCACTTTTCCCTGAAGAAGCAAGGGATGCTCTGATAGCTTTGGGTAAGGGGTATCACCTCACCTATGCTGACATGAAGGATGCCCTTCTCACTAAGTATGGTCTTACTCCTGAAAAGTACAGGGATCAGTTCAGGTCCAGTAAGAAGTCTGATGCCAACACGTGGTTGGAATGTGTGGATGTGTTCTGCAGGTCGCTGGATGGTTGGGTGAAGGGCAGTAGTGTAACAGATTTTCAGGGGCTCTACAACTTGATTGCATGGGAGCACTTGTCTAGTCTATGTTTTACAGATCTGCGCCAGCACCTAGTGGATAGTAAGCTAACTGACCCCAGGAAGCTTGCTATGGAAGCGGACCGCTGGGTGAGTACCAGGGTCCACAAGAAAGCGTTTGGGGAGACTCAGCCAAAGGTGGGCAGGGTCCCCAGCAGAAAGGTGGGGGGACAAGGGTAAAGCACAGGGGTTCTCTAAAGGGCCCCAAACTAGTACCCAGGGTAAAGGTTCCCAGCCCCCGGTGATAAGAAGAAAGGGGTCTCTACAGGGAAGCCTGTTGAGACCGGCCCTCGCAAGTGTTATGCATGTGACCAGGTAGGTCACTTTAAGGGGGACCCCAAGTGCCCAAAGGGGACACAGCCACCCACCGGTGGACAGTCCAAAGTGTTGGCTAGTGTAGCGCTTGGGGAGGAGGGGTGCCCACAGGAGGGTGGGGATCCCGCAGAAATGACCCTTGTCTCACTAGGGGACAGTGAGATGGTCCCAGGAAACCAGGTGCCCCTAACACAAAGAAATATAGCACCTGGTTGACCATTAATGGGAACAGGGTAGAGGCTCTCAGAGATACTGGAGCCAGTGTGACCTCAGTCCGGTGCCACCTGGTCTCTGAGAAGCAGGTAGTCCCAGGGGCATTCCACCAAGTAGTTGCTGTAGACAACTCTGAGCACCAGTGTATGGTGGCGCAGGTTCCCTTTGAATGGGGGGGGTCTCAAGTCCCTTGAGGGTGGTTGTGAGCCCTACCATGCCTGTAGATTGTCTGCTAGGTAACGACCTGGAGCAGTCCTTATGGAAGGAGGTTGAGCTCAGGTCTCACTTGGAGATGCTTGGGTTGCCAGAGTGGGCATGCGTGTCTACTCGGTCAATGGCAGCCAGAAAGGGTGATCAAGAGGACTTGGAGCCTGGAACAGTGGCCCAAGTCCCTGCCAAGAGAAAGGGCAGGGGGTGCGGGAAACCGGCCCCCGAAGCTCCCATGGACCGGGAGGAGGCAGACCTCGAGGGGGACGCCCCAGTACCTACAGGGGAGCAGGTAGCCGAACTGGGAGACATCTCTGAGCTGACCCATTGGCAGCAAGAAGGGGGTCCCACCAGGGAGGAGTTCTGCAGGGAGCAGAGCAGAGTGCCCTACTCTGGAGGGTCTGCGGCGGCAGGCTGCAGACCAGGCAGCTGGTAATCAGTCCGGGTCACATCTGATCTACTGGGAGAGTGGTCTCCTATACAGTGAGCCTAAGGTTGCTGAGCCTGGGTCAGCCCGTGTGCTGGTGGTACCCCAGCGCTTCAGGACCTTCCTACTGGGTCTGGCTCATGACGTGCCTTTGGCAGGACATTTGGGGCAGGACAAGACCTTTGACAGGCTTGTCACCCACTTCTTTTGGCCCCAAATGCGAAGGCAGTCAGATGCACACTGTAGGTCTTGCCAAACTTGCCAGGCAAGTGGTAAGAGTGGGAGGAAGGTCAAAGCTCCTCTCCAACCTTTTCCTGTTGTTGGTACACCCTTTGAAAGGGTAGGGATGGATATTGTGGGGCCACTGGATCCCAAGACAGCCATGGGCAACAGGTACATCCTGGTCTTGGCGGACCATGCCACCCGGTACCCGGAGGCAATCCCTCTCAGGACAACGACGGCGCCAGTGGTGGGCCGGGCGTTAATGGGGATCTTTTCCCGTGTGGGATTCCCCAGAGAGGTGGTTTCTGATAGGGGGACCAATTTCATATCCAAGTATATGACATCCCTGTGGAAGGAGTGCGGTGTAACCTACAAGTTCACCACTCCTTACCACCCACAAGTAAACGGTCTGGTGGAGAGATTCAACCAGACCTTGAAAGGCATGATCAAGGGTCTAACAGAACCCATGAGGCGTAAGTGGGACGTCCTCTTGCCATGCCTACTCTTTGCATACAGGGAGGTGCCTCAGAAGTCTCTTGGGTACAGCCCCTTTGAGCTCCTGTATGGCCACCCTGTCAGAGGACCTCTGAGTTCGGTAAAGGAAGGCTGGGAGGCAGCTCCCAGGAAAACTCCCAGGATGTGTTTAGCTACATGCTGGCCTTTAGAAACCAAACTGCCCGCTTCAGGAAGCTCGCTCAGGCGAACCTAGAAGCAAGCCAGGAAGAAATGAAGAGATGGTATGACCAGAATGCCACTCTGGTCGAATTTCAACCTGGGCAAAAGTGTGGGTCATGGCCCCAGTGGCACCTTGTGCCTTGCAGGACAAGTGGACTGGGCCATATGAGGTGGTGGAGCGCAAAAGTGACGTCACCTACCTGGTGGATTTGCAAGCTCCAAGGAACCCTTTGAGGGTCCTTCACGTGAACCGCCTCAAGCCCCACTTCGAGAGGTCCGAAGTGAGTATGCTCTTGGCGACAGATGATGGGGTGGAAGAGGAGAGTGAGCCTCTCCCTGACCTCCTGTCTACCAAGGAGCATGATGGGTCAGTAGAAGGTGTGATCCTCTCCCCTACTCTGACTCAGGAGCAGCAGGGGACTGTCACCAGTTGTTGGGACAGTTCGCCCCACTGTTCTCTCTGACCCCCGGTGTTACTCACTGGTGTACCCATGACGTGGACACTGGTGACAGCCCTCCTGTGAAGCACAAGATTTACAGGTTGACTGACCGGGTCAGAGCCAGAATCAAGGAGGAGGTCTCTAAGATGTTGGCGTTAGGGGTGATTGAGCCCTTTCACAGTCCTTGGGCCAGCCCAGTGGTCTTGGTACCAAAGGCTGCAGCGCCCGGTGCCACTCCAGAACTCCGGTTTTGTGTGGACTACCGTGGGCTCAATGCCATCACCAGGACTGACGCGCACCCCATCCCCAGAGCTGATGAGCTCATTGATCGGTTGGGAGCTGCCCGGTTCCTCAGCACGTTTGATTTGACGTCTGGGTACTGGCAGATTGCCTTAACCGATGGGGCCAAGGAGCGATCAGCATTCTCAACCCCAGAAGGTCATTACCAATTCCGGGTGATGCCCTTTGGGTTGAAGAATGCCCCTGCCACCTTTCAGAGGTTGGTCAATCAGGTGTTGGCTGGGCTGGAGGATTTCAGTGCCGCCTACCTGGATGACATTGCTGTGTTCAGTTCCAGCTGGGAAGAACATTTACAGCACCTTGAGAAAGTGTTGAGGGCCCTGCAAGGTGCAGGCCTCACGATCAAGGCCAGTAAGTGCCAGATCGGGCAGGGTTCTGTGGTGTACTTTGGACACCAGGTAGGAAGCGGCCAGGTGGTGCCCCTACAACCCAAGATTGACACCATTCTGGCTTGGGAGCCCCCCCAAGACCCAGACAGAGGTGAGAGCCTTCTTAGGTCTCACCGGCTACTATAGGAGATTTGTTAAGGGCTATGGCACCATCGTTGCCCCCTTAACAGAGCTGATTTCTAGAAGCAGCCCAGGAAAGTGATCTGGACTGAGTCCTGCCAGAAAGCTTTTGATGCCCTGAAGGCAGCCATGTGCACGGCGCCCGTGCTCAAGGCACCTGACTTCTCCAAGGAATTCGTCGTGCAGACTGATGCTTCAGAGCATGGTGTGGGAGCGGTGCTCTCACAACTGAACGAAGAGGGCCTGGATCAGCCTGTAGTCTTCCTTAGCAGGAGACTACTCCCCAGGGAACAGAGGTGGAGTGCCATAGAAAGGGAAGCTTTTGCTGTGGTCTGGGCGCTGAAGAAGTTGAGACCATACCTGTTTGGGACTCACTTCCGGGTTCAGACAGACCACAGGCCCCTCAGATGGTTGATGCAAATGAGGGTGAGAATCCAAAACTGCTGAGGTGGTCCATCTCCCTACAGGGAATGGACTTTACGGTGGAACACCGTCCTGGTACAGAACACGCCAACGCAGATGGTCTGTCCAGGTTCTTCCGCTTTAGTGAAGAGAACTCCAATGGGGTTGGGTAGTTCTCCTACTTTCAGCTGGAGGGGACATGTGTTAGACTTGGAATCTTTTGGCGTGTTTCCCCTGACTTTTTGCTTTCTGACCTCCCGGTTTTGACTCTGTTTTTGCTGGTGTAATGATTCTGCGCACTTTCCTCACTGCTGTCCAGTGGGAAAGTGCAAGTGCTCCTGTATAAAATGTGTTATGGATTGGTGTTTCCATGATGGGCCTATTTGATTTATGTGTCAGTCCCTTGTAAAGTGCACTGAGAGTGCCAGGGCCTATAGATCAAATGCTGTTGGTGGGCTGCAGCACTGGATTGTGCCACCCACGCAAACAGCCCGTAAAGTGTAACTCTGGCCTGCCATTGCAGAGCCTGTGTGCAGCCTGGGGCTGCCATGTCGACTTGGCAAGTGCACACACTTGCAAGTCCCTAAACCTTCCCTTTTCTACATGTTAGTCACCCCAAAGGTAGGCCCAAGGTACCCCTGTGGGCAGGGTGCATTGTGTGTGAAAGGTAGGACATGCCCTGGTGTGTGTGGCATGTCCTGATAGTGAATTACAGCCCATTTCGTTTTTCACTATTGCAAGGCTACCTGTTCCCCATAGGCCAGAATGGGCAGTTTTGATTATTACAGCTTATAATCCTAACTGACACAGGGAACATGGTAGAAATTCGAGTTTAGTATGCCTGGACTCAGAATGATAAAATGCATCTTTTAGTGAAGTTGGTTTTAACATTCTGTGTTTGAAAATACCACTTTTAGAAAGTGGGTATTTTCTTGTCTAACCATCCAAGCCTGCCTCTGCTAGGTTGTGTATTCCTTGTCTGGAGTGTGAGTGACAGGGGCTGGGGGATGCCAGGAGACAGGGTGAGTCAGCACAGGGCTGAATAGCAAGATCTACATGTAGATGGGTGGGAGGAGATGCACCTGGGACCTGAATAGGGCTGGGCCTTCCCTCCACAATGCTGGCTCCACCTCCTGTGGTGCGTCTGATGTCCCTGGCCTGCACCCTGAAAGGAAATACGGAGGCTTGTCAACAAAGTGCTCCAAGACTGACCAGAACTGGTTTGGGCCAGGCAAAGGCCTCTCTGCCTTCAGAGAACAAAGGAATTTGGGATATAAATATTGGGGCCCTGACCCCATGAATTTAGATCTCGCTGGAATCAAGGAACCTGCCAAGACGAAGAGCTGGAAGAGCTGCCAGGAGGAGTACTGCCCCTTTGCTGTGTTGTTGCTTTGTTGGGTTGGCCTGCAGCTGCTGCTTCTGCCTTGGGCAGTGAAAGGACTAGACTGAACTTTCTACAAACTTGTGCTGAGTATCTCCGAGGGCCTGGAACCGAGCTGGCCTCCTGTTAAGAAGTCTCAGGGACTACAAAGACTTCACAAACCTCTGGGTACCGCTTCTGGAACGCTGTTTCAGTTGCCACAGAGGAAGGGAACCGCAACCGACTCCGTCAACCGAATCCATCCCTGGCCGGTGACCTGTTTGCACCGCAGACCGCATCACCCCGCTTCGCATCGCAACCCTGGTCTCACCGTAGGCGACGTCCGATGCCGTCAACGCCGAGCCGCTGCTTGCACCGTGACCTGTGGGCACCGCAGTTCGCATCGCATCGCATCGCTTCACTGAACCAGCCGGACCCGACCGACGCGGTCGCTGCAACTGGCTCAACAGTCGAGACCACATCGCATTTGGGGCACCGCTCGCACGTTTGCGACGCACCGCTCCGACTCGCACCGCTGTCCGACGCCAGCTCCCGCACTCCGGCTTGGTCGCCTGCATCGCAACCTGTCAGCACCGCATCGTGCACCGTCTCGCCCTGCACCGCACGCCTTGGACTCACCGACTCCGTCTGCACGACGCTCATCGAGCCGCTGCCTGCACCGCATCGAGGGACACTGCACCTTGCATCGCTCCGTCTTGCACCGCTACCGCGACGAACGCCGACCGGCTCGTACACTCCGTACCAGCCACAACAAGAAAGGTACTGTGACCGAGTCTGTTCACGACTCTGCTGGCCCGTAGCGACGCTGTCGGCTGGAACTGTTGGACTCTGTGTAATTCAGCATCGCGGTAGACCCGGACGGGGCTACCGACTGCATCTGAACTTTGCTTTTGTGCTATTCCTGCAAATAAGAAGTTACCTTATCAAGCATTCATTTTTAAAGTATAGTATTGTGGATTTTTGTAGTAATTGGTCTTGTCTTGAGTATATAAAAATATTGGTTATTTTTCTAAACTGGTGTGGTGTCCGTTTGTAGTGCTTACACTGTATTACTGTTGGTTATGTGCAAATGCTTTACACACTGCCTCTAGAATAAGCCTGACTGCTCGTGCCAAGCTACCATGGGGGTGAGCAGGGGTTATTTTAGGAGTGTAACTCCCTTACCCTGACTAGGAAGAAGGGTCCCTACTTGGACAAAGGTGCAAGCCCTTGCCAACTAGAGATCCCATTTCTAACAGTAACCTTCCCTGTAGGCTCAAGGGAACACATCTGTTGATGGAGCCTCCAGCCGTTCAGGAAACCGGGGATTTTGGCCACTACAGCCTACACTATCACAGAGTTTGCAGGTTTCGGAGCAATTTCCAGGAGGAGTATTTAGTAATGCTTATATGATTGGGGATGCGGTTCCCTGGTTGGCCAGCAGGGTGAAGAGTGAGAATACTTTGTAGCATTCATGGCAACATAGTTGTGCGATAGCCACTGACGGCTACTTAAGCCTTAATTGATAGGAAGGACATACAGGTTCATTTGAATATTGATTAATGATGTTATGCAGAAAGTTAACATAGGAGGTTACATTTATATGTTAATTATAATGTATAGAATGCAATATGTGCATTTAACCAGTGTAATATGCCTTTCACCATGTCAGGTACAAGGGTGAAAGTATACACAACAGCGTCCTGCACAGGGTCTTTTGTTTATGGTGACTAACCATGATGACATCAAAAATTCACGAATCGGACCTTGGGTCATGTGACTAAGACCTCTTGCAGTCAAAACGTGTCATGCGTTTGTTTTGTGGATTGAAATAAAGCAAACTGTCTGATTCAGCTGTGTATATCTATATAAAAAAAGGTCAAAGTTAGGACCTAGTTTCCATAGGAAGAGCGTTTTTGCATTTGCCAATAACTTTGGCGTTGTTTGATGAATCCTCGCAAATTTTTCAAAACTAGTATGACGCTTAGTCCAGCTGCTGTCTTGAAAGTTTTGTGCTGATCTGTGAAGCGGGGGCTGAGAAGAAGGGGGGGACCAAAACGTGTTTTCCTCATGTTAATTCCCATAGAGATTTTAGACACGACTTTAGCCCGATCTGCTGAACGGAATTAAACCAAATTTGGCAGAAAGGTAGCTGTGGGTCCAGAAAGAAACCTTTTTGTAAATTGGCATAAATCCGTTCAGTAGTTTTTGAGATATTAAGAGAAAAAACAATATGTATATATTAGGACGCGAAAGCTCCGTGAATCCTCCCGATCTTGTGTGGAGATCTAATTGGCTGCCAACACTTCAAACCAGGAAGTATTGGCAGCTATCTTGGGACTTGGCTTGAGCTGAGTCCCACAAAAAACTTTTCAAAACTGAGAAGAGGGCAGGGTAGAATACCCTGACCCTTTAGGCCACTAGGGGAGGTCCCAGAGGGACCCTGCCAGGACAAAAAAAATGCTCTTTACAAAAATATTTTGGCAGGAGCTGCAGCTCCCTCTGGAAAAAAAAAAAGAGGTGCAGGCTCCCGCTTTACTTTTCTAATAGGCCCCCGGGTGGGCCAGGTCCCGGGGGCATGAGCACTTATAAATATGTGGGAGGAGGTGCTGGCGCAGCACTCCCCATGTCTTGGGTCTTGGGGACTGCCTCCTCTCCGGGGCAAACATTTATATAAATGCGGGGGGCCCCTCACAACCCCGGGGACCGCCAACTCCCCGGGGCACTATCAAAATATATCATCATCATATAATCTTTATTCAGTCGATCAAGAGACCATAAATGTACAGTGAACATTAAAAACCAATATGAATATTGCACAAATCTCAGTAAGATAAAAACATCCTAAAAAGACAATATAAAATCAGAACTAGTGCCCAACATTAGGTGATAGCTCAGAATCTTCAGTCAGGCCTCAAGCGCCTGGAAGCAAATGCAGCCATTAAAAAGCTCAGCACAATTAATAAAACATGGTCATTGGGGAGCAGTTGCAGGTACATTAGAGCGGGACAGGCTTGGTTAAAATTCAGTGACCTAAACAGTGGCAACAAAAACCTCTTTCTAGGCCAATTGTAACAGTTAAAGAACAAAGCAAAATATAAGGTGTCCTGTGGAGACCTGTTGCAGCAACCGCAAGGCAACCTAACATCCGAATGCACCCAACCCACAGGGGAGGCCAGTAAATGATGAATTTGATTAAAATGAATCCGGGCTAAGAGAAATCGGGCATGCCTGTTTGTAATCTGCACCAAATACTGCTCCATACCATTGACAGACTTCAGAAGCATATGGGCTCTCACTAACGGTGTTGATATTTCTGCGCCTTCTCTAGAAAGTGTGTCTTTATACCCAGTACGTCCCAAGACCTTAGGGAGTGAGGGCTGAGATATGCTTCTTCTCTCCCTAGGGCTGTGAATAACGACTTAATGTAGGCAATCCATGAGATTCTCGACACACCATCCAGGGCCAAACAGTCGGCTAAAATCAGTCTATTTAGCTGAAGGTCCTGTCTGGTCCAAACATTTACCCAACACGATAAAGGGCTGAGGGCGACTATATCCACAAAGAATCTTGCTCCAAACACAGTATGAACAGACCAAGCCAGTGTGCAATGCGGGGCTTGTAACAATCGCCTGAAAAAAGTATTTTCTATTGTTTGTATTAGGTCGTTCTACGCATAACCCCATACTGCACTCACATAACGGACTTGTGAGACACAATTCACCCATACATTTTTTGCAGAACCTGCTAGGAGCAGGAGCCCATTCTTTGAGTGAAGCATGTAAATGCCCCAATAGTCTTAATCCTCTCCACCCTTTTCTGATCCAAAAGGGTGTGCCAGCTGTTCTTAGCATCAAAAAGTACCCCTATGTATAAAAAGGCTGAGGCTTTCCCATGGTTTACTGGCCAAACCTGAAGGTCATAGACCTGGTAGATCATGGTCCTACGACCATAACATAGGAATTGGAGACATTGAACGCCAGGTCAAGACTATCCATAAAGGCAACCAATTTGTCAATGAGAATCTTTAGCCCCCTAGCCGTCCAAGCCATAAGTACTGCGTCGTCGCTACAATAACACCGGGAATGGCCTTTGACCCACCTTGCGGCATTCATCCTGGGTCGCAAGAAGGGCCGCCCCGAAGCCTGTTGACATAAAATGAACAGGAAAGGTGGGAGAATGCACCCCTGTCGCACCCCCCTCCTTTTGGGAAAAGATCCAGCAAATACTGCATTTGGGGTAAAGCGTACTGAGACTGAGGTATTCCTGTGTAAATCTTTCAGGAGGCACACAATACTCCACTCCACTATGAACTCAATGAACAGGGCCCGGAGTTTAGCTCGATGGACCCTATCGAACGCGTACGTGAGGTCCATAGATGTCAGGTGTAAACTCTTTGACCGAGCAACAGTGTACTTACTAATAATTGAGTACAGATTTAAGATTTGGTCTGTTAGACCGTCCAGGCCTAAAGCTGTACTTGACGTCTGTCAAGATGCGATTAACGTCGGACCATTCTGTCAATCTATTAAGTACAACCCTCCCCAGAACCTTAACAACCGCATCTATTAAGAAGATGGGCGATAGCATTGAGAATTGTCCTTGTTCCCCTTCTTAAACACTGGGACTATCACAGCGGTATATCAGGATCACAGCTCTCCATGACATGCGGCAGCATTCATTATCTGAGTCAGTACATTTATTTATTTCCATTTGTAAAGCACCTGGTTACACCACCGGTTTGTCCCCGCGCTATAGCCAGACTAAGTGAGGTAGAGGAGGATTCTTTCGAGGGAAATCTAGAGGTATGTAACAGCAGTGCTAGTGGAGACAGAGCTAGTTTGACGGCAGAAACAGCCATGTTTTTAAATTTTTGCGAAAGGTAGTTTCACATGATTCTACTCTTAGGTCTGCAGGCAGTATGTTCCAGGCTTTAGCTGCGAGGTATCTAAAGGAACGCGCACCCATCCTCACTTTCTGTATTCTTGGTACATTCATCAGTGCCCTGTCTTTAGATCTTAAGTACCGTGTAGGTGTATAAGATATTATCATGGATTGAAGATAATGCGGACCTTTTTTATACATGATTCGGTGACAGTAGCACATTGCCTTAAACGTGATTCTCTTCTCCACAGGCAGCCAGTGCAAGTTTGCCAGAGCCTTCGTGGTGGATGCTCTTTTTGGGAGGCTCAAAACTAAGCGAGCTGCCGCATTTTGTAGCGACTGGAGCTTGGTCAGACTTATTTTGGACGCCCCCAGATAAAGAACATTCCCATAGTCCATCTGGGAGGTGGACAGAGCATGAACTATTTTCTTCCTCGCATTGGTAGGTAGTAAGTAAAGGATTTTCTTCAGGACTTTAAGGGTCCCGAAGCATTTCCCCGCCACTCTCCAGATTTGGCTGTCAAACGTCAGTTTGGAGTCGAACCAAACTCCGAGGTTTTTTACTTCTGCTTTCGGGGTTGGTATTGGACCTAACGTCTCGGGCCACCAAGCAGAGGTCCAGATTGAGGGACCTTTTCCCACCATCAGCACCTCTGTTTTACTGCCATTGAGTTTCAGACAATGGTTGAACATCCACGCTGCCAATTCCTCCAGACACAGGGAGAATTGGTGTGCTGTCTGTTCCGAGTTCTGAGACAGCGTGACGATCAGCTGAGTATCGTCAGCGTATGACACGATGGTCACATTATGACCTTCCACTAGCTCTGCAAGTGATCCCACATAAAGATTGAACAACGTGGGACTTAGAGTTCACCCATGTGGAACTCCCTGCGTCAGGTGGATGCTCTTTGATGTATGCGTCTGTTGTCTGACTTGGAAGCTCCGCGAAGAGAGAAAGGACATCATCCAGCGTAAAGCAGAGCCTCTAATGCCACATTTCTCTAATCTTTGGAGAAGGAGACCATGGGAGACGGTGTCAAATGCTGCACTGAGATCCAAAAGAATCAGTGCAGCAGGCTGCCCTTCATCCGCATATTTCCTTAAGGTTTCAGTGGCCAAGAGCAACGCCGACTCCATTGAGTGAGCGGCTCTGAAACCCGATTGTGAGGGATGAAATAGGTAATTCTGGTTAATATGGTCAACTAACTGCTTATTTGTTACTTTCTCTGCAATTTTTGCAAAGAAAGGTAATAGCGAGATGGGGCGTAAATTTTCTAGCACAGAATGATCTATCGACGGCTTTTTCTTTAGTGGACGGACAATCACTTGCTTCCATTTATGGGGAATTTCTCCCAGCTGGAAGGAGCGTGCAATTAGCTCACAGATGTGTGGCATAATGACATTTCCTCCCTGCATTAGGATCTCTGGATGGGCTGGATCTAGTGGGGATCCTGATTTAATTGCAATATCTATACTCTTCAGTTCTTCTAACTCCGGCACCCTAAATTCATCAAGGGTTACTCCCCCGAATGATGTTTCTGACCTACATTCTGGGTTCCTACCTTGACGTGCTTCCGCTGGAAAAGCATCATAGATTCTAGCCACTTTTCTGCAAAGAAATCAGCCACTTTATTGCAGTTCTCCACTGAGGAGGTTACTGGGTTTATTGGATTTTCGAGTGATTTAAGGGATTTCAAGATTGAGAACATTTCTTTTGAGGAATTGCTGGCCTTTTCGATCTTTCCGGTATAAAAATCACACCGTGTTTTCTTGATAAGAGCATGATATTTTTTTAGTTCTTTTTTATAATTCTCCTTACTCTTGGTGCAGTAGTCCTTCCTCTAACTGCGCTCAAGCTGTTTACACTCTTTTTTTGCCCTCAATAATGATTCATTAAACCAGGGTGCAGAGGCTCTGGACCTTTTAGAGATCGTTGTGGTCCAAGGCGCTAGTTCGTCCAGTGCATTTGTTATTCAGGTCTCAATTTGCCTATTAGCTATGTTTATATCCTTGTCAAATTTAGGATCAACCTTCAACAGTGCCTGCGCGAATGCCTCTGGGTTGAATCTAGTCCACTTACTATGTATGCTTTTTTGCTTAGGCCTCTCATCCGTGGGTCTATGGGCCGGTATGGTGAAGGAAACCAAGTGATGGTCTGACCATGGAACTGGCCATAATGTCCCAACCTCTATCTCAGTTGAGTTAGTGAATATTGGATCTAGAATATGCCCAGCCTGGTGAGTTGGAACGTTCACTTTTTGCACTAGGTTAAATGCTGCAAGATCATTACTTAATGATTGTGCTACCCATAACGCCACATCTAGGCACAAAAGGTCAGGAGGGATTCCATCAGGGCCTGGGGCTTTATTTCTAGTTAAGCCGTTAATACCTGTAATGACCTCATATAGTGTAAAGACCAAGGGGGCACCGCCCACCTCTTTAAGTGTCACCCTCTCCACCTCAGTCGACTCACCAAAGTTGTAAACCCCTGTGAAGTGGTCCACCCACTGTTGCTCCAAGATGTGAGTACAAATGGCTGGACCTGCCCCTCACTAAAAAGGGGTTTATTCACAACCTTCCAGAACAGAGTGGGATCCCTGGATTCCTCCCAGGCTAAAGACTAGAGAGAGAGTAGCCTTGCGACTACATACAGCCTGACTTCATAAGCTGTAATCATCCAGAACAGTCCCTATCAAACCACTTCAGCTCTTGGTCACTGGATTGAGATGCTGGGGAGGTCAATAATTTCTTTGCCTTGTCTGTGATACCACCAAAGGCTTGCAAAATATCCTTATCATGGGTACAGGCTTCTAAGCAGATTGCTATCTCATGCTCTGCTTGAGAAAAAAGGGTTGCTTTTAAAAGTGGCTGGATCGGCCTGGGCCCAATTTATGCATCTGCCTTGGTCCACGGGAACAAGGCCACCAATCAACCCATCCTCAAAGCTCGTGGCATCCCTCAAACCTTCTTGTTCCAAGAAAAGTGGATTATGGTCACTAAAGGGACTGTGGACGATTCTGAAATTAACAATATACAAGAATTGGGGAGCCGAGATAAATTTAAAATCTATAATAGAACAGCCCTGCCCCTTGTACATGGGAGCAATACAGGTATTGAGCCCACAGATCAATTTTTCCAAAGTCAACACCAGGTTATCGGAGGCTAGGATCTCACTCAAATCCTTTCCTTCCTGGGAATGACAAAGTGGAGCATACCTGTTGCCAAGCATCTTTAGGTATGTTCATCAGTCAGCACTGGGTTAACACAAAGATGACAATTAAAGTCCCCCACTAATACATTTCTCCCCTGACCAACTCCCCCTTTGCTTCCCAGTGCATTCAGGGTATCCTTTAGGCTATGCAGGCTAGAGACCGCACCTCAATAGCCTATATCGTTGTAAATATTAACTAACAGTAAGGAGGCCACTCTGGAGAAATAACGGCAACCCCTGTATTATCATCAAATTCTTATTCAAGGTGACAGTCTGCCCCCAGAAATCTACTGTCAAAAATATGATGTAACCCATCCCTGGTCCTGCCTTAAGCTGAAGGCATCGCAGGCAAAAAATATGTCTTGTATAGACCTAGGTAGAGCTCATGGAGTTTCACTTTGCTGAATTACGCAGAGTTACCAAAAACTAAGTGGAATCCCATGGAGATCATCGCGCATGCGGAGTATTGCTTGGCTGCCCCTAGTTGCAAGGTATACACGCCCAGGCTTTACATAATGCAATGTAGGAAGAGCTAGCTGCCAGAACACAGACTTGAAATGCAGCCTGAACCACACACTGTAGAAACAGTATGTTGTCCCACGCAATGTTTATTGCCACTGAGTGCTTGGGAACCCACCTTGTGATCTTAGTTTGCACAAGCGACTGTCAGCCCTCTCTATCTTTGCCCTGCCTCCCTCCTCTTCTGAGGGAGCAGACAAAAGCACCCACACGACGAGCTCAGGCTCTTCTCAGCAACCTGTCCTGTAATTCTCTGTCCAAGAAAAATTAGCACGGTAGCCTTTGAGAGAGGCGTACTCCAGTCCCAAAATAGTGCTGTGTCTGGAGCACTCCGTCCGGTAATATGTGCTTGTTTAGTAATGCCGGAGCTCTCAAGATTCCCAGCTTCTTGTGTGAGGGGTGTATCCAGTCAAGGTTTTTGCTTTGCCCTGCAAGACTTTCAGCCCCTCTACCAGTATAAATCAGGACTACAGGTCCTAAAATGCAAAGCAAATACTTGGACTAGATGGGCTACTCACGCATAAACCTGAGAAACTTGGGAGCTCTGTCATATTAAACATAATGCTTTTCCTTGATAATGAGGAGGTAACTGCTTCGATATGTGTAGAAGCCCTGGGGTGGGAGTTGTCCCCAACCTTTCCATATCAGTCTCTGCGACAGTGGCCCACAGTCGACTACCTACACTGGGCCTGAAAGCATTTTGTTCAACCAATTACAATTTCATAACCTTATGCTGGGATTTGTTTGCCAGGAAGCATGAAGCTTTTGTATATGTATACGTGTACTTTCATACACAATAAATGACACCACAGTGGCACTGGAGGGCCGTTCATAGGACCAGCAGGGGCAGCAGAAACAGTATGAGAGTTAGAATAAAGTTAGGCTTGGCGCTAAGGCAACCCCAGGAAAAAAAGGAGAGCAGTAGTACTCACTGTCTGTCTCGTCACGCAGGCTGGCAAGCAGAGAGCCAGTTCCATCCACTGGGTGGGCAAGGCATGATGCCAGTGGAAGAGGGGTTGCTCAGGTTTCCGGCTCCCACGAAGGGCTCCTGGTGCTAGTGTTACACTGGCTTAGTCCCCCATAAAAGGAAAGTTTCCTGCTCACCCTACTGACCGCGCTTATTTAAGAGGGGTTGTATCCACCAGAGAGGTGCCCATTGGTGCAGAAAGCTGCAGCACATCCTTCTGCTCCCTGCACTCCGAAGGCTCCTGCACACACTGGCTGGCAGAAGGAGCAGCTTTACACTCAACACACACTAGCTGCCCTGTCACTGTGCCCTGCGTCTGCCTCCCCCTGCCTGCCTTCCTCTTAGCAGTGGGCACACAAGCGGAGTACTGCCAGCATTGTGCTCTTGTGTGGCACTGGCATTGAAGGAGACAGCACACATGCGTTCCTCCGGCAGTTGTCGGGTCAGGTGAGCGCCGGTAAAGTCCTCCACGTGGCGTAGGTGGAGTTTTTCCAAACTCCGTGATCTAAGCAGAGCGCGGAGTGGCAAAAACTCTGTGAACTCCAACCACGGAGCAGAGTTTGCCGCCTAGTCTTATACACTTCCAGGAAGAACCTGTTTTTCACTTCCCAGGTTACCTGTAGATTTACTAATTAAGTCCCTGCTACATGGGTGTGAGAAGTTGGCCTGGTATATGATGTCCACTAATTAAAGTGGGCACCTTGCACCAGTCCAAACAACCCTCATGGTGATTTAAGAGGTCAAAGATAACCTTAGAAAGCTATCCAAGTGGTAGCTGTGGAGAGCAGTCTTCAGGCTTAGTCTTGAAGGAATGTTAAGCAGCTTGTTTCACCAGAATGCTAACTTATTGTATTGGTTAAATGAAAGGAGAACCACACAGTAGTTATAAGAATATATATGTATTATTATAATACCTTAAATACCTCACAGTATCTGCTACATGCAGATAAACACAAAGCACACAATACTGTAGTACAGAAACAATCGTAAGTAGCACTAATACACAGTGGGCTCCCGGGGGAGACCAAGCCATACACTAAAAAAGTGGTATAAGAACCACGACTCGGATCAAGACAGTGTCTAGAGCACGTAGAATCGCTGGGCCCCCAAGGAACCACCAAAGGTGAGTAAGTAGGGACCCCACGGAGGACGGGTGCAGTGTGAGGACACAACCGCGTGCTACGTACAATTCAATGGGAGAGTTGCCGTTGCAATTTTAAAGTTTAAGGACCCTTCCCAGTGGATTACGAGGAAACCCTTTGGAACATAGAAGGTTGGAGAGCCACCCCACCCGTGGATACTGAAGTACCAGAGTTACCTATCCCAGGGAAACCGGGTGCATAGGGCTGAATTGGCATCGGAAACCGCTGTCTTTCTCAATGGGAGTCTTCAAAGAAATGCCGCTGCTGGAAAGAAAAAAAGTGTCCGGTGGAATCCGCAGGTTGATTCTTGATGGAAGGAACCTGAAACCAGAGGGGACAGAGTCTGGGTCACTCAGGAGTGACCAGGGGCTCGGTAGACGAATGCCCACCGATGTCGGGTGCTTCAGGTGTGAAGAAGGAGACCTTGACTCTACAGCTGCAGGGACCGGGAGATGTCTAGGATGACCAGGAGCTGGATACAAGCTGTCGCACGAAGGATGTCGAGTGCTGAGGGGCCGGTGTCCGGCGGGAGCACCAACAAGCCTTGGCAGCGGCAACCCATGAAGAAGGTCAAAGAAGGTTACGGTCTGGCCCAGCAAGGACCAAAGGACTCACCACAGAAAGGGGAGTCAGGACAGGCCTGGAGCAACCAGAAGAATCCAAGCACATTAGGATTATCCCTCAAATGGACCCCCAGGCCGAAGGCACAGGAGTCGCGAGGGGACCTCTAGCAGTTTCACCAACAACAGCTTGCAGGGCACAGAGTGCAAGGAGGCCAAAGACCTTAGTATGAAATGTGTGCAGAGGTTGGGGCTATCGACAGACCAATGCACAAAGTTGGGTAACACCAACAAGCATATGCACTTGCAAATGTGCACAGTGCACAGGGGTTCGGGTTATGCGGTCCCCACGAGGGATACTGGCCTCAAACTTGGTGAGAGGGCAGCTCAACCTCAAGAAACAAAGGGACCCACCTCCTGTGTTGCTGGAACCTTCAGAGTCTGCAGGAGCTCAGGATCTGCAGACTGGTCAGTTGCGTTACGGTGCCTGCAAATGCATGGGAGTGACTCCTTCACCCCAAGGGAGATACTTCAGTTGTCCTTGATGCCCCACAGGTCCTGCACGGAGCCTGTATGGTGCATGGGCACAGACAATGCTTTGGGCGGAGAGGGAGACAAAGTCGGGCCCAGTCGAAGTCCAGCAAAGTCCAGAGTGTCCAGACGGTCAAAGGTCAGTGGTTTCTTGTTCAGAATCATGTCCACGTCAAATCTAGGGTTCTACAGCTAGGTAAGCCCTTTTGTACCCACGGAAAAGGGTTGTACAGATTCAGGGGACCCTCCCAGGGGAGGCTCAGGACAGTGGGGAGGTTACTCTCATGTCCTTTGTCCAGTTTCGCGCCAGAGCAGAAGCCAACGGCTCCAGAACTGGTTTGAGCTGGCCTATGCACAGGGACACCAAATGTGCCTCTCGTGCAGACTTTCAGGCACTTTGGAAGTGCACCTACCCAGCTCCAATACACTAAATCCTGTCTGGGAGGTGGTCACACCTCCCTGTGACAGTATGCCTATTGTGCTGCCTTCCCCAGCTCGAGCTTGGCTCAGCAGCAGGAGGGCAGAAATGTGTCTCTGGTCGGCAACAAGCATTTTGTGCTGTCCGGGTCGAGATGGCTGGTACCGGGAAGACCAAGGACCCCACGAAGCTTGCTTCTGAAGGGTGGAATCATACCTCTCACACCGGTTACCGGTGTGGAGGTATGATTACAAGGTGTTTGATACCAAACACGACATGACTTGTTGCAGCCGTTTTCGAGATAGCATTTTACGCGAGCATATAATGCACCTCTACCTATATGTCTGGCTGCGTCACCGACAACCCGGAAGAATGGTCTCCGAAGGCTGCAGGGGTGCCCTGCTCATGCAGGGGCACCCTCTCACATAAAACCCAGCACCCTGCCTTGAGGATTGTTAAGGCCTGCTATAGGGGTGATTTATAGGTTTTAAGTGTAGTGACCTATAGATATAGTAAACCTATATCTAAAGTAGTGGACATGCACCATCTTGTACAGGCTGCAATGGCAGACCTGTAGTTCCATTTTGCCTGGCCTCTCATGGGTGGCATATTACATGCTTCAGCCCATGGAAGGCCTCTGGGGGACCTATGCCCTAGGTTCATGTGTACCATATACTAGGGACTTATAAGGGTACCCCAGTATCCAATCTGGAGTGTACCTAAGTACAGGTCATTACATTTTAGGGAGAAAGCAGATAGACTGGGTCCTGATTAGCAGGATCCCAGTTAGACTTGTCAAAAACAGTGTAACATCAAGCAAAAAGTGGGGTTAACCATAAGAAGCAGATCCTACTTTCCTACAATGGGCATCCCTCCCCTTGTTGGGTCAGGTTTGGGTCAGCCTGGGCAGCCCCAATCTAATGAGGCGCCTTGGTTCCTGGATGTCCTCCCCCCTCCTCAGGTCATGGATCAGGACCGGTAGAACCCGGATAAGTTGTGGCCAGAGAAGGAGCCTCCACTCCCTCAGCCACCTACGGGCTGGACTCTATCATTGAGTCCCCTCCTCATTCATCCCTCCTCCTCCCTAACCCCCACAACCGGGGTGTCCTACACACGCAGTCAGCCCTAGTAAGGGATGGCTCGCGAGAAAGTCTACAGGGCTGCCACTCAATAGCGACATCCTTCTTTCCATTAGCTCAATTTGTTTGGCAACCGCTGAAACAGCCCGGGTCAAGAAACCTTCCATGGTAGTGACTTGCGGGGTCTTGGGGGAGTAAATGATTTTACAGCAGTAACCTTTTTCTTTCCCATGGTGAGATCCTCCAGGAAAGAAATCACCCTTAGATAAAAATCAATAAAAGCTAAATATCAGTAGTGTAAAGATTCTCCCCACCACATTCCCAAAGTCCTTACAGATGAGCCCTCCCAATGTTCCACTGCGCTCACCACTGGGCAATCCCAGCAGGTTTCCAGATGAGTCACTCTTTTCCCAACCCTAGGCATGTCCTAAGCAGGGCTCAACCATGGTAGTGAGCCCTCCCAATCAAGAGGCCTCGAAGCCCTGATGTCCAAATAACATTAGGCAAATGCAAAAAACTCCGGGAGTCAAGACCAAGGGGGGTGGCCCTGCCCCATCTCTTCCTGGAGCTGATGGGCGCAGGAAGGGCCTGCCCTTGGCCTGGGTGCGGCCAGCATGTGTCCCGGGGGGCAGCCTTTGTAGGGCTGTAATTCTGCAGAGGTGTGTGGGCTGAAGGGGCTTCTGGGATATGAAGTCCCCAGCGGCGACGGTGGAAACCATAGCATCTCCCCTACAAAAGCAGTTCTCTGCTGCAAGCAATGAAATCCTGGCAATGGGGAACAACAAAGCACAAGAACGAAAGTCATAGCCCCCAGCGCAAGCCAAGAAATCTGTGTAGCCCCCGCACAGCGGGAATGTGGCACGCCCTTTGTAGGGCTGTAATCCTGCACAGGGTAGGGCCGTATTTACACACAACCTGATGGGCCCACCGGCGCCCTGTGGACCACCACCACCCTGAGGCAAGTCATTAAATTAATGCCGGGTGCGTGCACCCTAAAGCCCCGGGGACCGCCACCTCCCCAAGGCAAATTATTGCATTGCAGGGGGGTGCAGACCCCCCTGCAGCCCTGGGGGACCACACCTCCCTGGGGCAGTGATTTATATGGAGGGGGGCCGCGCAGCCCCCCTCCTGGAACCATAGATGGCCCTGGGGACCACCACCCCCCAGGGCCGGCTCCTGCTATGTCCCATGGTGTCCACCCCGGGACATAGCTATTTGTTGTGGCTTGGTGGGATCTTTAACCACTCCCACAATGTCACAGCAAACACCCCACTTCCAGCAAAGCGAGAGGGGAGAAATGCTCTTGATTGCCGGAAGCGGAGCATTCGTCTGTTTACCTGCGCACTGTCAATCGAGCATGGTGTATTCCGCAGGCAGGGAAAGTTCAGTTGAGACAGGGTTGAGGATCTTGGCTATGGGCAAGGGGCCAATGAATCTGGGCCATCTAGCTTCAGATTGCGTGTGGCCAGCCACACATGATCACCTGGTTTGTAAGTGGGGGCTGATGTTCTGTGTTTGTCTGCATGGGAATTCATAGTTTCTTTTGCCTTGGATAAGCATCTTTTAGCGTGTTCTTGAATATTGTGTAGTTGCTGCAGGCGCTCAGTGACTAAGGGAACTAAAGATACATCAGTAATTATGGGCAGGGCTCTAGGATGATAACCCATCATGAAATAGAATGGGGTGCACTTTATGGCAGAGTGAACGCTGTTTTTGTATACAAATTCAACCAATGACAGCACTAGGTCCCATTAGCTGGTGATTGAGGGTGGAAGGCAGCGGAGGATCTGCTCCAATGACTGGTTCTCCCACTTTCTCTGCCCATCCATCGGGGGATGGTATGCGAATGAGAGAGCTAAGTCAAAACCTTGGGCGGTACAGAGATTCTTCCAGAATTTGGAAGTGAATTGCACTCCTCTGCTGAGATGATCTTGGACGGGAGCCCATGTAGCCGAACTATGTGTTGAATGAAGATGTTACTAAAATCACTAGTGGTTGGCAACCCTGTCAGGGGAATTAAGTGTGCCAAATTGGATAGTAAGTCTACCAACACAAGAATAGTGGTATTTGTTAGCTGCAGGTAAATCAGTGATGAAGTCATCACTTACTGTAGGCCATTGAGTAGATGATAGGGGCAGGGGTTGTAGGAGACCAAATGGTGCCTGGTTCAGGGTCTTATTTCTAGCACATGCTGGGCAATCTGCTATTTCCCGATGCATGGTGTCCCACCAGATGTTCTCCTTACAATTAGCTAGGGTTTTTTGTATCCAGGGTGACCAGCTAAAGGGAGGTCATGATTCCAAAGGTGTGTTTTTCCCCTCAGGGGTGTGGTGGGTAAGCACAACTGATTACCATGGAATAGTAAACAATTCCTGATACAGTTTTTGGGGTTGGTGAGCCACCTCTGAGTGTCCTGTTTTCGCATTGCTTGTTGCAACTGGGTCATCATGAATATATCTGTTGTCTTGGCTGCCACTATTTTGTTTGATGGAATTACGCTGGGTGGATCGGGTTCCTGAGTAATAGCAGAAGTGTGTCTCAATCTAAACAGGATATCTGATTGCAGTTGTTTTGAGCCTGGGCAGTATCATGTTATGATAAAATCAAAGCCGCTGAAGAAATGTAACCAAAGCATCAGGCGTGGTGTTAAAGCTTTGATGGAGCCAAAGAACTGGAGGTTCTTATGTCAGTAAAAATGGCAAATGTGTGCTTTGCCCCGATTAAATGGTGTCTCTACTCCCCGAAAACCAGCTTTATAGCCAGCAGTTCTCTCTTGGCTACTGTGGAATTCAGTTCAGCTGGTAGTAGCTTCTTGGAGTAGAATGCTATTGGGCATAGATGTCCTGTTTTGGGATCTTTTTGAGAAAGTACTCCGCCTATAGCAACCCTGGAAGCATCTGCTTCCACACCAAAAACAGTTGGTTTGGGTCCGGGTGTTGTAGCACTGGTGCAGAGGTAAAATCTTCCTTTAGGGTGTGAAATGCATGGGTGGTTGTCTTGGACAAATGAAAGGACTGTACCTTGCATAGGAGTTGGGTGATTGGCTCTACAGTGTCAGAGAAGTTAAGGATAAATCATTGGCAAAAATTGCCAAAACCGAGCACCCGCTGTACCTCCTTGACATTGGCTGGTTCTAGCCAGTTTAGGACGACTTCAACCTTTTTGGGGTCCATGGTAATACCAGCAGAAGAGAGGAGATACCCAAGGAACTCAACCGATTGGACGTGGATAGTACATTTTTCCAATTTGGCAAATAGGAAGTGTTCTCTGAGGCGCTGAAGAATAGCACGGACATGTTGACTGTGCTCTGCCTCACTACTGGAATAAAGAAGTATTCAGTCTATGTAGGCGACAGCACAGACATCCAATAAATCCCATAAAACTTCATTTATAAAGTACTGGAATGCCACTGGGGCATCGCACGGCAAGCTACCAAGTACCCGACCTTTTCACGGTGGGATTTAATTAATTCAACTACTCTCGACTCCAACCGGCTGGTGGAGACTATCCGGTCCTGTGTAAGACTCCAACCTGCTGGTGGAGGTCTCCTGCAGTTAAGCAATCTTTTCTCAAACAATACTTCTACTGGATGGGGGAGGTCTTCTCGACTTTGGACCGTAAAAAGTGATAAGTTTCTCCTTATCTTTCGATACCATTTTTGAATCCCGTCTATTCCTTGACTCTCAAGCAGGAATTGTTGATTTTCTACTTCTCGTGGAATCATTGCTTCCTCCGATCCATTGATTGGATTACTCGTCCAAGTGGCTGTCCACCTCGTCTTTTACTGTCCTGATGAAGACCTGTTATGACGTATAAAAATCTGCGCTATTTTGAGGGTTGAAACGTCAACATTAATGCCATCCATGTCCATGAAGTCTCCTTGACCCTAACTGTCAAATTATCACTTGGTCCTGGATTCATGTTAATAACTTTATAGATAGGACAGGATTTCTGTACCGTATGCATTCATGTCACTTATGTATGTCTTGTATATATTTCACCATTGACTGCACTTGTCACTGCTTTTTCACTTAAATTTCACAATAGTCACCTTTCTTTCGCCTTCCGTTCAATTGTGTTTTTGACAGCCATATTACATTTTCTTGTAAATAACTAAGGAGTAAAAAACTCTGCTTTTTTCAAATCTTGTTCTCTTGGTGCGTTCTTAACTTTTGTTTTTTCATAAAAATTTGGCGCATTCATTGATAACTTGAGTGAATCTGTTGCCTTGGTATTAAATACATTATAACACAGCAATTGCACTATCCAATATAATCAATTGTTCGCTATATCATAAATACCCAGGTTCTGAGGGATACTAGGTTACCCCATTAATTCTAATGGGTATTGCAAAGGGTATGTCACTGTACTCAAAAGATCACATTTTGTTTGGAATGCTGTTTTTCACTCGTCGCTCTCCTTGACCCATACAAGATGGTATGCCCACAGAGATCTAATGTGTAAATGGTTGAGTCTCATACTTGGTCCAGCAGGACTGGAATTAAAGGGAGCGGGTATCTATTTTTTTACTGTGACCTTGTTTACCACCCTGTAATCAATGAAGGCCTGCAATTCCCAATTTTTCCTGTGAACAAAGAAGAGTGGTTAGGAAACAGGTGAGGTGGAATGGCTTATGAAAACAGTTCATCCAAATAGTGTTTAAGCTATTGAGTCTCAGGTTTAGTGAGCGCATAGACCCTACTACAGGGCAAAGTAGCACCCGGTAGTAGGTCGAAATGATTGTCAAAGGACATGTATGCTGGGAGCTGGGTTGCCTTTCCAGGATTAAACACATCCTGAAAATAGCTATAGACCTCTGGTAAGATGGTTGTAGTTGGTCCTGTAGTGACTGCACAATATAGAGGCCCTACCAAATCCGGAATAGCCTCTTGGTAGCAAGTTGTCTGACAATAAGGGGGGGGTCTAATGTGACTCTCTGGAGCACCCAATCTACTTTTGGGCTGCGATGTTCCAACCAAGGAACTCCAAGAATAAACTCAAATGGGGGAGTGTCTAGGAGATCAAATACTAGCTGCTCAGTGTGACCATTGTTGCACAGAAATGTCATGGGGTTAGTCTGGACTGCTATAAGACCTGATGTGAGTTCTGATCCATCAACAGCACAAACCGGTTCTGTTTCCTCTTTTAAAACGTTTGGGATCCCCAACTTTTTGGCCAGTACGAAGTCAAAGAAGTTTCCAGTAGCGCCAGAACCAATTAACATGGGGAACATCTGCCTCTGTTGTGTACTTAGTAAGAGAGTTACACGAATAGTGAGGTGTTGTGAGACTCTAGCTATTGTGTAGCTAAATACCGGGAGATCTGATTTTCAACATCTCTTGACAAGGCAATCTACTTCCCTGCTGAGAGCGCTAGTTTTCCTGTACATCTGGAATGTCTTAACAGGCTACCATCTTACTTCGTTTTTTAGGTTTTGCTGTACACTCGCAAGCAAAGTGTCGGGCTTTACCGCAATAAAGACACGGGTTCTGTTTGCGCCGACTTGTCTTTTTCTTCAGCAAATAACAGGCCCTAATCCGCCTATTTGCTTGGGTTCAGAGTCTACAGATTTTGTCAGGGTATTTTCGCTCAGACTTAACCACAATTACCCTTGTGTCTCCTCTAGGTCTTTCTCCCTTACGTTCTCCCAGACGGTGGTGAACCTTGACCACCAGATCAATAAATTCTGAGCATTCGTCAGGTAATTCTACAAGGTGGGATAGTGTGTCTTTTAGGTCATCCCGCAGTCCCCGATAGCACAGGAATGTTCTTTTCTCCTCGGGCCACCGGGTCTCAGCAATTAGCTGGTTAAATGTGGCAATGTAGGTCAAAAGATCTTGTGTACCCTGCCGCACGTTGAGCAACTCATTATCGCTGGACTGGATAAAATCTTAGCAAACAATCTGGTCATAACCGCCTTAAAGGAAGGATGTTTATATACAATGGGGTATTGGTTTCAATCAATCGTATAGACCAATTGGCTGCTACCCCACCCATATATGAGATGGCGAAAGCAACCTTAGCTGCCTTATTGGGAAAAGCCAGAGGTTTACACAGGAAGTGTTATTGGCATTGGTTGATGAATACCACATAGTTTGCACTATCCTAAAAGAATAGCTTGGGCGTCCCCAAAGGGACAGGGGTAGGCACAGCGAGGGTCACCTGAACTGGAGCGGTTTGATCTGGTGTGGAACATGGTGGTAAGGTGGTTTTGTTATAGTCCCCGATCCTAGTTGGGTTAAGAAGGGGGAGGGGATCCTTTGCTGACTGATGCCTACATTGAGTTGACTCTCGGTTTGTAGAGATTCACTTTGTAACTCATAGCTCTCCTGCCTAAGCTTGTGCATCTCTAACTGTAAGTTATGGAGGACCCAAGTTAGATCCCAGCTCCAGCCTCATCAGCCTCTAGATCCTCAGCTAAATCATGTGTGTATCTGGGCTTGGTCGTCCATGTCACCCAAAGGGAACTCTATTGTTGTGGCTTCGCCTTCTGTCACAAGCTACTCACCTGAACTACAGGCAGTTCCGATGGGGTGACGACTGGACCCTATACCCTCTGAGAACTAACCTCAGTAGCAGCGAGCAGCAATCTGCACTGGTGGAACTTCCCAAAGGAAAGGGGGGTTGGGATAAAGAAAGAAGACAAACCACATTGGCCTGGATACGTCTTCTTGTTGAGTGTGGCGGGACGCATGATCTCAGGATGATGCAGGGGTCAAGTGGCACTGGAAATGGGTACTCTGTACTGGAAACTGGTACAAGGCTTAGTTGAATCCCTGTGGGAACAGGTAGCGTTAGTGCGATCTCACATAGGCCCAAGGAGACACTTTGATTACACAGTTAACAGTGTAAACATACCCCGGGTATACAACAACAAGCCATAACATAACACCTGCAATTAGGTCTTTCTTCTCCAGGATACGATGCTGCAAATAAGTAGTCTCTGGACAGTTCGTTTAACACTTGTAGTCTCTGGTTAGTTCGCTATATCTACTGTGTCACTGCACACTGCATTTTTAACCCCCTGCATAAGGTTGCAGAACTGTACAAGGGTCAATATGGCATGTCCATGCGCCAAACAGTACTCATATCAAGATCATAAAATTTTACACGCAAGACAACAGCATTAGCTCAATAGTAAGAGCTCGCAGAGGAAATTGCCATACGTCACTTGTCCACGCAGGCACCTTATTGTCCTTCAGATCGGTGTCTCTGATGTGGGTAACACCGATTTAACATTACTAGGATTTGCACCCACGACATGCTGGCGCGCGGCGTTGGTAAAACAGGAAAAAGTATATTAATGTTGAGCGACAATGAGCGGCACACGAAAAAGGCCCTGAAGTACCTGCCAGTTAACCTTGTTTTGTGTCTTTAGGTTGCGCTGTGTCCTTGAGGAACGGAAGTCGTTGAAGGAGGTGGGGCCGATGCTGGAAGGCTGCCGGTGCTGAGCCGTACGCTAGAGAGCAGGTGAGCGAATTCCGGAAGGCCTAGTGCCTTCGGCAATGCGGACGCAGTTTAAATAGCCGCATCTGCCTGCCGTAGCTGCACATGCGGATCCAGGTGGTCTATGCTCACGTGGAGGGTGTGGCGGCTCTTAATTAAGCCTAGCCATTGAGAGCTTGCTGATTTGACTAGAAACGTGTCCCATGAAAGTCCTACCACTTGCACCAGGGAAATATACAGTGTTGGTTTCTTTTTACAGTACTTCTTCCCACATAACAATAATGCACGTGAAAATTGATACACATAAGCAATGCACATATGAAGTAGACTCAAGTGCAAACGTAAGCACCAAACACAACAATGCAGGCGAGGCGGGCTACTTGATAATCCTTTAGACAAGAGTATATGCCTGCTGTCGCACTTGGGGTCATGACAAGACCCTTGGGATGCTGCAGACCAGGGCTTTAAGTGGGCCGGGTCCTGCCGGTGCTTTAAAGCAGGTGCCGAGACAGGTCCCTACCGGGTTCCCCAGCTTTACCTTCAGGGTGGGGGGAAAAAAAAGCTTAACTCCGCAATAGTACCACCCGTCACTGCTTTTAATGTTTTGATGTAACGTCAAAGAGACTCATTTTTCAGTTTTATATAGCGCAAACTTGGAGCAAACATGAGTACCAGTTACATTACACAAAGACATATTCATGTTTTGAATCAGAGGATGTTGAGCAGAAGTGAGGCTCAAACCTACTTTCTCAGCTCGAAAGTTGGTAGCTTCTAGCGTTAGCCACAACCTCACCCACAAGAATGGAAGCATTTGCAATATTATAAACAACGAAGACGAAGACATAGTTGTTTCTTATTTATCTTATGCAATTTACAACCATTGACTACGCCAATAGTGGCTTGTTGTAGGTGTAATGTTACTTGTGTTATATATCTGGATGAATGGACAGAAGCAGCAAAATACCAGTGGGGCAGCACACTATGCTAAGTACAGATTTTTAGCTTAATTGTTTTAAGCCACAGCCTTAATTACATCGGCCACGCCCCTATGGGAGACCACCCAGTTTTTTCATCCCACTTAAAGCCCTGGTGCAGACTTTTATGTGTTCGATAAGAAAGCTGTAAGATGTCAGTTTGTCTGGGGAAAAGGTGGTCAGGAGGATGTATGGGGCAGTCCCACAGTGATAGGCAAGTAGCAAAACAAAAGTAAACGTGGTTGGTGAACGACTGTATAAGTTAACGGGCAGGTCATTGAATGGGAGAACGGCTAAAGATAACACCTTTTCCTTGTCAGACGAAATGCCAGTTGGATTACAGTTAGTTTCGCTTTGGATTTTGAAAATGTTCCACTGCTAATAAGCGACCATATGCCACAAGTAGATCACTTAAAAAGACCTACCTATAACACTGATAATTGTGCAGTCTATAGGATCCTTATTGGCTAGAATAATAAAAAAAAGAAATTACATTGGATGAATAAAGAAGCATCTTCAGTCCTTAAATAAATGGAATGACTTAAAGGATGCCATGGTGGGCATTGGAGAAGACCTGAACTGTATGTAAACTGGAGAAATTTATGTAGATAGGTATACATAATATGTGCATTTGTAAATCATACGTTCACCCGTGGGCATCTTGGCACTGAATAACAAATGTTTATTACTCATTTTATCGACCTTAGAAGGATGAAAGGCTGAGTGGACCCGCTGGTATTTGAACCTGTGACCGTGAGGTCAAACAGAGACCCCTACAGTGGACACAATAGTCCACTAAGCCACCAGACCCGGTATACAAGCTTTTTGGGTCTCCTTTCATGCACACTGAAAAAGTATTTGAGGCACAAATTAAGACTGTAGACCATTATCATTTCATTACTTTTGTAAATCTACTAAGAAAAAAAGATCAATATGATCTGAGAAAAATGAACAGAGATCCCTCAAACGTGGACTATCATTGATAGTTTTAAAACTCTAGGAGGGCTGATAAGTAATTATCATGAACTTCAAAACCAGGTTTTTAAGAGTCTGAATGGTGAAAACTGCACTTTACATGCAAAAATAAAAATACTAAGAAATTCTGGGCCATCATGGCAGAAACTGATGCCAGAACAAAACAAGTAGCTGAAAAACATAAGTGAAGTACAGTGTAAAAAACATTGAGAAACTATAGGTGGAATTAACCTCTTTGGCACCATCATTATTCAAGCTAAATATCAGGTCTTGTGATTGGGAGTATAATTACACAACAAGAAATGGATAGGCTAACCATGACCTTAAATTATTTGAGAGCCCCAGGTCATAATGGTGAATCACTGGGTTCTAAAAACGTCCTGGTCTTTTGGGCCACGAACTTCCATACCCAGGAGCACTGACGAGGAAGCCTTTTCATCTTGATCCATTAGGAAGGTGATCAGTGTAAAAGAAGTAATTATCGAATGATCACCTCACTTGGTATTAAAGCAAGGTATTTGTTAAGTCTGTTTTAACCCACTTAGAATATTGGCTTTAAGAAAACTATGCATTACACTTTTCTCAAACTGGCTTTAGAAGAGGGATGACCACATGATAATATTGAAGATTTAACTTTCCCAGCCTCCTCAAGGAAAGTGGTTTGTATGGTTTTTTTCACTGACCATGTAGATCAACATACTGTGGTCATAGCTGTCTAATTTACGAATTCCTTCCAGCCTCATTCAATTGTTGTTGTTTGCTCACAGTAAAACCTGGGTAAGAGTCAAGCTAAGCAGGGAGGGAAAATGTATTAGGAAAATTTCAGCCTTCAATGGCCCACAACAGAGAAGCATTTTGGCCCCATGCCAATTTAACCTATATTTATCCGATCTTCATAACCCATTGGTAGGTACTCAGTGCTTCCTGCTGAAGCTCGATTCTCATTTAAGTGTTATGAGTGTGCATGCCAATAACCTTTTCTTCTGGATCAAAATCCATTTTGTTTACAGATACTTTTTGACAAATTAAAAAGGTTTAATGATTAAAATTTTATGAATCTCAATCTGTCAAAGACCAAGGATATGGTTTTTGACAAAGGTTATAAATCCTTCAATGGCATATTGATTGGAGAAAAGTAGATCAGATTACATTATGATTATCTTGAAATAGCAATATGTAATAAGATTGATATGAATGCAAAAATAGACAAAATGAAATTGAAATGTCCAACGTGAGTGGATGAATAAGACGATTTTTTATAACACCTACAGAACAATTTGAATTTTTGTATTGAGTGTTCAGAGTAAAGGTTATTTCTGTTTGGGGCTACGGTTCGATACCATATGCTGGGAAGTGCAACACAATCTTAAATAAATTGGAGATTAATTTATTAATAATAATTTTTAGACTGAAAACTTGTACACCTCATCTGGCCACTCACTTTGAATTTGGGGGCATATGTACAAGCCTCTGTCGCCATAGGAACGTCACTTTTTGTGACGTTTCCGTGGCGATAGGGGCTTTGCCTTATTTACAAGGCAGCGTTAAGCCACATAATGTGTTAAGCCACATAATGTGGCTTAACGCTGCCTGGTAAATAAGGCCCCCTTTCACGTTATGCTTAGTGTGAAAGGGGTGGGCAGTGGGTGTTGCAGCGTGCTTTCCACCGCAACACCCATTGATTTTGACGCTGCCCCCTATTTACAAGGGCAGCGTAAATAGGAAGCAGCGCCAAAATTAAGATCAGGGAAACCTGGTCTTAACTTGGTGAAACGAGGAGAAATGCTTTATTTCTCCTCGTTTTTGCTTCTCCATGTGTGCTGCCTTATGCAGCACACATGGAAAAAGCAAAGCTTTGGATTGTTTATGTACAGGAAGGTCCCCTTCCTGCACATAAACAATCCTTAAAAAAATGAAATTTTGTAACTTCCATGTGTGCTGCATTAAGCAGCACACATAGAAGTGACAAAACGGCATTTCAAGATTGTTTATGTGCAGGAAGAGGACCTTCCTGTACATAAACAATCTTCCCCTGCACACAGACACCCTTGCACTATGGTGCAAGGGTGCCTGCGTTGGCGCTACACTGCTAGGTGTAGCGCCTGCGCAGGGGGAAATGCAGGGCTGCACCATATTCTTGTAAATATGGTGCAGCCTTGCGTTTCTGAAGTGGCAGAGTGAGGCGTTATGCCATGACCGCTAACGCCTCACTTCGCCACTTCCTTGTACATATGCCCCATGGTGCGTTTACTGCAGTGGGTAGCCAGGCATGTCCTGAATATATTTTTTCTTTAAGATACAAACCTAATAAAATCTAGAGAGGAGACACTAACGCAACTAAGAAAGCTTTGCAAAGTTTTAAAAGTCAATTGCTGCACAATCTATGCTATGTGGCTGATTAAGATAGCGACATTGGATACAACGATGAGGAGATCAGTGGACTCCAGTTTTTATTTTTTTTACCCATGGACCAAATGCTGTTTCGCATGTTTTATGAGGCCACATGAAGGAAGTGACCCGAAAAGGGCCACTTGGGTCACTCACGACCACCTCTCAGCCTTCCATACAAATGAAGAGTCGGTCAGACAGTAGAGAATACAAACCAGATTATTTATTGATCTTACGCTGCAGCGGAGCCCAGTCTGACCAGCCTCTTGAGGTGGCTGCCGAGGGACTGGACCCTGTAAGCATAAAATTACATTATGTTTGTTGCGGAGGCCACAAAGACCCGCCTACTATAAAAAAACACTGGTAGGTGTTGTAATACAATGGGGGTACAGAACATAAGTTTCGATTCTGCAGCCGGGCACAGGCTATCTACTGCCCAAGGTCATCTGGCCTATCCTCCCCACCAGACAGGTGGGAGAAGGCCTCTATCTAACGGGAAAGGCATGCACTAACGAGGACACTTGCAATTACAGAAAGAAAAGCTCAACCTTGGAAAACGAAACTTACCAAAGACCGTTTCTCGAAAATAACCAAGCATCAGTTTTGATTATAATACAAAATGGCGTCCGGATTACAAGATGGTTTCGCGAATGCTAAGATATACAGACAGGAGGGCCTTTCAGTATTAACAAACCCTCCTTTTTAGCATGAGCTAACCATCTACATTTTAAAGCAAGAGCAAAACATAAATGAATAATAAAAGCACATAGCTATTTTTATACACATTTCATATCATCATCAGAGGAATGTGCTCTTTGAGAAGAGAAGATGTTTCGAAGATACCCTCGTCTATGACCATCATTTCATCTATTTCTTTCTGTAACATTATTGCAGCATTGGTATCATGAATCGATATCTTCCGCTTTGGAGTCAATACAGAGATACAATAGGTGCAGCACATTGGAGGACATTGAATAAGGACACAGCAAAGTATTAATATAGCAATGAGATAGATTTCTATTAGCCAGCCCCATGTTACAAAAAGGGACCAACTCCAAATACCTGGTTCCATGCCTTTGACATTCTCAATAATATCCAAGATATGCTTAGTAATATTCTTTTCCATATTGGTTATTCCCACTACGCACTGATCGCCAATAACTGTGCATGCACCACCATTTTTTGCTCAAATAAAATCAACTGCATATTTAGTTTGTTCAGAATAGATCCTCATACTCTCTAATTGAATGGTGATGTCACGTAATGCTGCCACTGTAGTATTGGACAATATCTGCAACTTACAGCCAAAGTATTCCCGGGCCTTTTCACCTCTACTCATAGCCATTCCCCCCAACGTAAAGATAGCAGACAGGACATAACCAAAAGTAATACCATTACTGTAACTGTTGATCTCAATATCTGTTACTCTTTCGCAAAATTCCTTTGTAAGTGTTCTCTTCACCCATTTTACCTGTCTGTGGGCATATTTACAAGGGACCCCCAGAGGCAGCACCATCCCAAGAGCTACATCATTGGTGCCTTATGAACATTTGAGTACATTCCATTAAATAAAACGAAGAACCCGGGATGGGCATATATCGGTCTGTCATAGTTACCAGCTGAATAGCGAGAATTACCTGTAATGGTGTTAGAACCTCTTGAACCTTTCAAAGGGAATGTCTCTTTGGATATGATCACCCCTGAGCAATTGATATACAATATGGTATCAGTACTATTTATGATGGGGCAACAAGCAGGGTAATAGCCAGCTTTTCGAGGAACCGTCACTTCTTTATAATGCCAACCCACCAACGTTATATGTTGCTCTTCCAAGTAGAAATTATCACAATACGTATTGGCGTCACAGCCGGGGTAACCTGTTCCCGTGGGCTTACGATGATACAAGCATGGCCCTGGGTAGTCAAATCCAAACTCCCCTTTTACCTCAACAAAATTTGTCGGCTTAGAATACGTATAATTTATCAAAGACAAAGGATCAATCAATCAATCAATCAGTCATTTGTAGAGCGCACTACTCACCCGTGAAGGTCTCAAGGCGCTGGGGGGGAGGGTGCTGCTACTGCTCAAATAGCCAGGTCTTGAGTATAAGCAGGATAAGCAGTCCACAGGCTAGTCACAGATTCAGTGGGATAACAAGCTATTTCATTACCAAAAAATCTCTTATGAGTGTCCAAAGAAACATTATTAGAAAGCATTCTCTTTCGTCTTGGTGTGAAAAGAATATCATTGTCAGGAGTAGGTGAGTTACATGTATACTCTAACACCCAGAGAACCCCACAAAAGATAATCATCAGCAGAATAACAAGAAAGGGAAATATTACTTTCCGCTGCTTGATCCATAATGATCGTGACAAAACAACAAGACCCAATGGCTGTTCTTCATCAATAATTGGCCTGCCAAAAGGATGCATGATAGTAGAACAAAAAGGTACTATTAATATAACCTCAATGAAACCAAATAAACAATCTTCTTTCCAGCGTCCGTTTTTCTTCTCCTTTGAGCCTCGCTGGCAGGCTCCTTTTGTTCATCTACGGTGGTGCTATTGAGCACTTCTCGATGGAGCTGCGCGATTGCAGCCCTTCGTGAGGAAAATCCGCTTCACTCAGGATAGGGTACCCCTCCCTCCTGGGAGGACACCCCACACTTATCCTGTCCAGTGTTTCGGACAATGCACCAATCTCTCTGTCCCTAATCTATCGTCCCTATGCTTAATCCATGAAGTCCATCCCTACTAATCTGACTATTCCTTTGGTGCACTGTCCCTCCATCGAGGACACAAATTGTACCTAACAACTCCAGGAACAGAGGGATCAAGAAACAAAGGCTCACTTTCAGAGGGACCGACTGACTCAGGCTCAGACACAGACGGGCCAGCCGACTGAAGCTTTTGGCTAGCCTTAATCTCATGTGGCACTGCCTCAATCAAAACTGCATCACTCTCCTCCTCAGAAGGTGCCCATGTTATTCTGGCATCGGAGAAAGGAATGAAACGGGGAACTTTCTCCGTCTCGGAATCCCAAATGCCATCGAGCCTCCATTGGTCATAGGGCAGAGGAAGTAGCACTCTCTTGCAGTGCGTTGAATGAATCCAATTTTTCCGACGGCCCACCTTCACCGCTGTACGGGTAGCGAGGAGGATCTGGAAAGGCCCCTTCCACTGGGGCTCCAGACTGCTTTTGCGCTGAAAGTGGCGAACCAACACGAAATCCCCGGGCCGGAGATTGTGGCCTGGTCCCTCTGGAGCGGATGGCAAGGCCTCTTGAATCTGCTGATGAATAGAACGCAAATTTTTAGTCAACTCATATAAATAATCTATCAACAAAGGGTGATCTATCTCGGAGAAATGTTGAGGTCTCGGAACGCCCCAAACATTAGCGGACAGACCAAAAACAACCTCATAAGGGGACAACCCTGTTCTAGTATGGGCTGTAACTCTTGTCGACAGCAAAGCCAATGGTAAAGCATCTGGCCACTTCAATCCTGTACTCTCCTGAATTTTGGCCATCTTTAGTTTGAGTATGCCATTGTACTTCTCAACTAAACCTGCTGACTGAGGGTGATTCGCAGCATGAAACTTTTGCTTAATGTGCAGGCCATTGCACACCAACTGGATGACTTTTGAATTAAAGTGGCTGCCGTTATCACTCCAAATAAAACGGGGCAAACCAAAGCGAGGGAAGAACTCCTTTAATAGAGCCTTCGCTGTCACCAAAGCTGTATCCTCCTTAGTAGGATAAGCCTCAACCCACTTACTGAATGCACACCACCACTAACACATACTTCAGATTATTCACCCGTTCCATCTCAATGAAGTCCATTTGAAGGACTTTAAAAGTGAAAGAAGGGGGTGCAAAATTACCGGGAGGTGTGGGAGTGCCCTTTCCAGGATTGTACATCATGCACACCATACAATAGTTCACCAAATGGGCAGCCGTCTTTGGGATATTATCATTCTGCCATACAGGGTCTAGCAACTTGCAGATACCCCTAGCACTAATGTGAGCTGAGCCATAGTGACTACAGGAAGAACATATGCGTCTGGCAGCATCCATCTCTGCTTCCCCAACTTATCTACCCAGCACCCATCATCATCCAATTGCGCTGTGCTTTCCTGCCATATTGCTATTTCCTCAACCGTCACCTCGCTCTGTATCTCTTTCACATTATCTAGTGTGTCCTCAAACATCGTAACCTCTGGCAACCATCTAGCAGGACCTGCTACAAACATCTTTTTCATCTTAAATCGGGCCGTCTCCTTAGCTGTTTGATCTGCAAAAGCATTTCCCCTTCCCACATCATCAGTAATTGCTTTGTGAGCACTACACTTCACTATTGCTAGTTTCTTGGGCAGGGTTAAAGCCGAAAGAAGCCTATTTATCGAAGGGCCATGTTGAATTTTCGAACCATGGGAAGTGAGAAATCCTCTCTCTGCCCAGAGCAGCCCAAAATTATGAGCGACTCCGAAGGCATACTGGCTATCAGTATAAATATTGACCGCCAATCCCTGACTCAACTCGCAGGCTCGAATTAGAGCCACCAGCTCTGCAGCTTGGGCCGACTGATAGGGAACTCGTGATGTCTCAACTGTCGTGTGCAGTGTTGTGATTGCTAAAGCAGCAGTTATGGTGACATCGGGTAATTTAAAACAAGAGTCATCAACATATAGTTCCCCTCAGGGGTCAGATAAGGAAACATCAGTCAAGTCTACCTGTCCCTTCGTCTCCTCTTCCGTCCGAAACATACAATCATGTATGTCTATTTCCTCACTCTCCAAAGGGAGGGGTAGTAACGTGGCAGGGTTCAGAGTGGCACATCTCTTAATTGTAATGTGTGGTGCAAAGAGGGTTAGCTCATAGCCAGTCAGACGTGCACTGGTAAGGTGCTGCGTCTTTGTTCTGTTCAAAAGCGTATCCACAGCATGGGGTACCATAACTGTGAGATCAGTATCAAGAACAAGCCCTGCCGATTGTCAAATAGGGACGGCCACAGACGCGGTCGATCTTAAACAGATCGGGAGGGCTTTTGCGACGGGATCAAGCACAGCGGAAAAATACGTACACAGCCTCTGCTTACCTCCAAAGGCCTGTGTTAAGACAGAAAGCGCACAACTGGCCGACTCGTGTACATATAACACAAACGGCTTGTTGTAATCGGGTGTGCCAAGCACAGGAGCAGAGCAAAGAGCAACCTTCAATTGCTCAAAAGCTTGTTGACATTCAGCCGTCCAAGGCAAAGGTTCATGCACATCTTTAGTTGTTAAATATAACAGTGGCTTTGTTAATAAATCAAAATTCGGTATCCAATGACGACAATAGGAAGTAATACCAATGAATATATGCAGCAGCTTGCCCCTATGATGCGGCATGCTCCTCCGCGGTCAGCCAATACCACATCAAGAACAAGCCTGTTCTGCCAAGTCATGGTCCTGATAGCTGTTTGTTCTTGCGTCAAATTACCCAGTGCCGCGGACGTCTGGTTTATCACAGCCTCCAATGTCCTAGTGAGGCGGCGAATCAGTTTGCTGTTTTGTACTGGACCGATAAAGAAGAAGAAGCCTTGGTTAAAGCCTTTGTTGAAGTCGGTAAATTGCTCCCACGTCGTTTCTGTCTGATCCACCAAGGACGTGTCGAGGACTCTCTTGACGAACTGGGGCACGCCTTTTCATGAAGTTGTTATGGTAATCAGGAGGAGCAATGAACACCGGTGGCAGGAGGAAGGCCAGGTAGCAGCTGCCGGACCAGTTTTCAGGCAGGTGGTAATACGCAGTTGTTCCACAGATGAAGTAGGCACTCATAGCCGATATCGCGCCGATCCCCTCCGGTGGCATTGGTAGTGTTGGTGGTGATAGTGCATTTGCTTGAGCCAACTGGTATAGACCCTTGTTGATAGATGCAGTGATGTCCAGGGACGGGAATAACGTAGAGCACAGTGTCCTTTTTTTTTCTTTTCATTCTGATCGGATCTTTCACCAGCAACATCCCTTGATGTCCCACTATTTCTTCTTCTTCTCTGGTGCCGTTTGTGCCATTAGTTCGGCCCCCCCAAGCTGCTGTACATGATGAGAAATTGTATGCCGTTTTGTTCCGTCTGGCCCATAGTCTTGCTCGCCAGGCATGACAGGACCCAATGGGGGAGAATGGTAATGGGAGCAAGGGCGTACCTGCACCTTCTGCTGGATGTGGGGGCAACATTCCGCAGACCCAACAGTTCGTGGTATTGATAGCCTGATGCATTTGGTGTAAACTTTGAACAAAGGCATTGTGCTTGAACGCGTCCCGGTGCACTGCTTGATGTGGGTGAAGCGTGAAATGGTGATGCTCTGGTTTGTTGGAGACACCGTCGGCAGTGGTAATACTGTGTCTTTTGCTGGTGCTGCTTCCTCAATGATCCAGAAGAGGATGGTGAAGATGATAACGAGGGAAAGGACTATAGTCAAAAAAATGGTTTTGCAGCTGTACAATTTGTTCAGTAACTGTGTCTTTCTCTGCTTCGGACTTTGTCCTCCTTTTTTCTGACCCATTCTTCTTGGAGCTCTACAGCTGTCGGCCAAGAAGGTACTGCCCTAAGCGTCGCCGGTAGCTGGTGGTTGCTTCACTGGCTAGGCTTCTCAGTGAACCACTAGAAGGAACACTGATCCACCCTTCCAGACTATACTACCGCCCTGCGACTATGGCTGAACCAACCTGTCCTGTCGCCGGAGCACCCGGGGTGGTGCGGGGTCGGAGATGGTACCTGTGCTTACCAGGAGCTGTTTGATCTTCAAAGAGTTCCAGTTCAGTAATGTCACACACAGGAGGGTCGTTTTCCAGGATGTCTTTGTAGGTGGTCAAGGTTGGTCCAGTCTGCATAAAGCTGGGCACCTTCCGGCAATGTGTGGCATGATCCCAGGACTTTCTACCTTCCACCCGCAACGCTGTTCGGGTCGCCAAGAGGACCAGGAGGGGACCTTTCCACCGGGGTTCCAACGTCTTCTTCCGAGCAAAGTTTCGTACCATCACGTGGTCGCCCGGTTGGATAGCGTGCCCAGGTCCTTTGGATCGGTCAGGCAGTGCTTCCCGGACCTGTTGGTGTATGGAGGACAATGTTTTGGTAAGTATGGACAAATAGTCACTCAACAATTCACAAGGGGAATCAGACAATGAAGTACATTCATGGGGCGTCCGAAAACAACCTCATAGGGTGTCAATGATGTGCGGGAATGTGGTACAGATCTTATAGACAAAAGGGCCAGAGGCAAGGCGTCAGGCCATTTTAAGCCTGTTGTCTCCACTATTTTGGATAATTTGGACTTGATGGTGGCATTATAACGTTCAACCAGACCTGCTGATTGAGGATGGAATACAGCATGAAATTTCTGGCGGACCCCCAACCCTGCCAACAAGTGTTTGATGACTTCCCCAATGAAATGGCTCCCGCTATCGCTCCAGAGGACCCGGCAGAGACCATATCGGGGAAAGAATTCTTTCAACAGCACTTTTGCTGTGGTAAGGGCGGTGTTATCTTTTACTGGGTAGGCCTCCACCCATTTGCTAAATGCGCAGATGACCACCAAGACATACTTGAGGTTGTTGCACCTGTCCATTTGGATGTAGTCCATCTGAAGGACTTCAAAGGGAGAGGTGGGTATAGCGGAACCTGCACGGGGTACTTTTGTTCCTTTTCCTATGTTGTGGCGAAGGCAAACTAGGCACTGTTGGACCAATCTAGTGGCTGCCGGGCGTAGTTGGGCATTGTCCCAGACTCCTGTAGTATTTTAGTCATTGAGGTGGCGTCTATATGGGCTGGTAAATGGGTCATGTTCAATAATGGGAGGAGGTAGGCATTTGGTAACTTCCATAATTTCGTGTCTTTGGAGCGCCAACAGTTTTCCTCATCCAACATGCCCTCCTGTTTCCAGGTTTGAAGTTCTTCTTTGGTTGCTGTGCTTTGAATGTCTCTTATCTGTTGTCTGGCATCGTGTCATTTTTCTGCTTGGGATTTTACTACGTACACAGGGGTGTATTGTCTATCTCGCGCTGTTTGTCGTGCTGTTTGATCAGCAAAAGCATTCCCTCGGCCCACGCCATCCGTTAATTTTTTGTGTGCGGTGCATTTAACAATGGCTAGCTTGCGTGGCAGTGTTAAGGCTTGGAGTAGTGCTGTAACTATGTCACCGTGCAGAATAGGGGTACCATGGGATGTTAAGAATCCTCTCTCCCTCCACAGTATGCCAAAGTTGTGTGCCACCCGAAGGCGTACTGGCTATCTGTGTAGATGGTAACAGCAAGGTCCGTACCAATGATACAGGCACGGGTGAGAGCTATCAGTTCTGCTGCCTGAGCAGATTTCTGGGGTATGTGGGCCGTTTCTACAACAGTATGAGTGGTGGTAACAGCATAGGCCGCAGAGGTGGCACCATCTGGTAATTTCATGCAGGACCCGTCTACCCACAGTTGTCCATCGCTTTCTGGTAAAGGGGTGTCTTTGAGATCTATCCGCCCTTTTGCCTGTTCCTCTGTGTGAAATAAGCAATCATGCGGTGGGGAGTCTGCGGTGTCAGGGTCCGGGGTGGGCAACAATGTAGCAGGGTTCAGTGTGGTACATCGTTTCAGCGTGATATGTGGTGCCAACAACGTTAGTTCATACCCAGTCAGACGTGCACTGGTGAGGTGCTGAGTCTTCGTCTGGTTGAGCAATATGTCTACTGAGTGGGGGACTAAAACCGTCATTTTGTTGTCTAGAACAATGCCTTCACTTTGACATATAGAAACAGCTGCAGCCGCAACCGCTCTAAGGCAAGAGGGCAATCCCCGGGCCACAGGGTCCAGGGTAGCAGAAAAATAAGCACAAGATCGCTGTTTGGTACCATGAGTCTGGGCCAGGACCGAAAGAGCGCAACCTGATCGTTCATGAGTATAGAGGCTGAAAGGTTTGTAATAGTCAGGAGTTCCTAACACTGGTGCAGAGCAGAGGGCCTGGCGAAGGTCATGGAAGGCCTGTTGATGTTCTTGTGTCCATGGAAAAGGGGTGGGGGTATCCTTGGTAAGCAGTGCAAGGAGGGGCTTGACTATAAGGGAAAAATTTGGAATCTACTGCCGACAAAAAGAGGTGAGGCCAATAAGTGCCCGAACGTCTTTCTGTGTGGTAGGGACAGGTAGTTGTAATATGGTATGAATACGGTCAGGTGTGAGTGTACGTCCCTCCTTAGACAGTAGGTGGCCGAGATAGGTCACCTGCTGTTTACAATACTGAAGTTTGTTTTTGGACACTTTATGCCCATTGGATGCAAGAAAATGCAAAGTGACAAGGGAGGCAGTGCGAGCAAGTGCTGGCGTGTCTGCTGCTAACAATATGTCATCAACATACTGGACCAAGACAGTGCCTTTAGGAAGGTGTATTTGGTCCAGCTGAGCTTTAGGGCTTGGCTATAAATGCTAGGGCTTTCCGTGTACCCCTGAGGGCGCGACAGAAGCAGTAGGATCTATTTCGAAGGGTGAATCCAAAAGGTAGCGGGAGTCAGGGTGGATGGGAATGGAGAAGAAGGCATTTTTAAGATCAATAACTGTAAAGGTGGTAGCTGTTGAAGGAATCATGGTCAAAATGGTGGTGATGTCAGATACCACTGGGAACGGAGGTATTACTATTTTGTTAATGGCCCGGAGGTCAATAACAAAACGGTATACTCTCTCAGAGTCAGAAGAGCGTTTCAAAACAGGTAAAATAGGACTGTTGCACACATTAGAGCGAACCTCCTCAACCACTCCAGCTTTTATCATGTCCTGTATAATGAGGTACAGTGCTTGTTCACCCTCTGCAGATATTTTGTACTGGGGAAGTCGGGGTAAAGGTGCATTGGCCCTGACCGTGATGCACACAGGGTCCATAACTATGTGTCCTACATCGGTGTCAGAAGTGGCCCACAAAGTGTTTGGTAACTCTTCCAGGCCTTGTAACTGGGAGTCGGGAGAGTCAAGAAGGCGATACAAGCGGGACTCATAACCAGAGTCACAATCTTTGTCAAACAATATGACTCGAACTGAGTCAGGAGAACATCTAATGGTGGCTCTATAATGTTTCAGGAGGTCAAGACCCAGTAAGTTATCTGGACAGTTAGGTGATAATAGAAAGGAGGCCATAAAAGTGTTACCATGAATGTCAAGGGGTATTTCCGAGGACAGTGGGTTAATAGAGGGCGTGCCGTTAAATCCTACAGAAGTGACAGATAAGCCAGACAGGGGTGCCCTCGGAATCAGTTTCTTGGACAGGGCACTCCTAGAGGCCCCAGTGTCAACCAAAAATTTACCCTCGGTGCCAACCACTGCAGCTGTGATATAGGGGCCTGTTTGGTCAACAAGTAGTTCCACTGGTTCCTTCCCTTGCCCTTGGCTGTCTCATGCATAGTCAAGATCGGGGAAGCGATCAACAGTAAAATCTTGGGCATTAGCCTGTCGGGTAGTGTCAAAGACATTTGAGCGGTGTCCATGGGAGGGTGGCGGTGCTCCTCTGCCCCTGCCTGTAGGCGCACCCCGTCACCTACCTGCCATCTGGTGTTGTAAGAGTGGACACTCGGCACGCCAGTGGCCCGTCTCTTTACAATAAGCGCATTGATCATTGGACAGTTGCCGTGGGGGTCCCTGAGACCGTGAAGTGGGAGCGGGAGTGTATGTGCCTCTGTAACCCTCCCCTCCCGTGTGTGATGATAGACTTGGGAAAGCATGACCTTTTCTTTTAAGTCTTTTCTTTTTCTTCTTCAATTTTACTCTGCAAATCTTCATAATACTGTGCCATTGTCAAAATTTGAGCTGGGGTAGACGAGGGCCATGTACTTTCACTATTCTGCAATTTCATGGAAATGGGGGTCAGTAAGCTTTTAACAAATGTTTGGACCAATAAGTGACGTCCGGTGTCAGTAGTTGTGTCTTGTCCGCTATAGTCAGTAAAGACTTGGCCAAGTCTAGAAAAATAATCTGATACTGTCTCGTCACTTTTTTGTTTGCATGCATTAATAATCGTCCAATCCACCTTTCGAGCCAGGACTAACTGTTTGAGTTTTGTCACTATAAGGGCTGGGAGAGTTAAGATGGCAGCTGCTGGTCGTTCGCCAGGTTTCCTGTCTCTATCCATTCTGTCTAAGTCTACCCAAGTATGGTGAAACATGGTTACGTCATCCACCTTCCTAATGGGTCTCCAAAGGTCGGGGGAAGAATTAGTCCGAAAAACTGGTCTATGTCCACTAGCGTCATAGTATAGGTGGAGACAACAGTGTCTAGTTCCTCATAGAATACGGCAGGGTTTTTTCTGGGGTCTGGTAAATCCTTCTTAAAAGCCAGAATGTCCGCTCGGAGCCAAGGAGTGTATACCCAATTGTACAATGTCCTGCTCTTTACATTTGGGTTATCTATACCATCCTGTGTGCCGTCCCCCCTGGCCGGGATGAAAACCGGGGCCGCCTCTCTCATTGGCGCCATTGTTTCAATCACTCCACCCACTGCACCACTATCACTTTCTTTCCCTTCCTCTTGATCCCTCCTTAGTTCTTCCATCATTTGTAAGATAAACGCAAACAAGGCATCTCGTTCCTCCTCATTTGCTCCACCTTCTGTCACTTTACGGTATAGCCTTCTAACATAGTCCTCTGGTGTAACCTTATGGCGTCCCTCATATAAGGTCATCACTTCATATGCGAGTCTACAAGCAAAATAATTCTTCAAGTGGTTTGGCTAGGCTGAATAGACCTTACGTATTTGATCAGGGGTAAAATTGTCTTTCAAACAGGTATGGATCAATTGATCTAAAGCGTGTTTCTCGTCTGTAGTAGGGCGGGGGGTGCGTAACCTAGCATCTACTGAGTGTTCGGGGCCAGAGTGAGAGGGGGGTGGAGCTGTAGGGTCGGGACGCAAGTCTGGACCGGGAAGTTGTTGTCCATCAGCGGGGGGTAGAGGGAGAGGGACGTGATATGGTGGTGGCGGGGGGTGTAGGAGTAATTCGTCCTCATGGGGGTCTGACTGTGCCAAGGGGGTATATCGCATAGGATACTGGCCAGAGGCATTTAGCCGGTGTTCTCTATCTAAACAGGCAATATTCGAAGCCACCTTTTCTTGTTGTAATTCCACCAATTTTTGTTTCTCTGATTTCCATACTGCCTTCTGGGATCGAGCCTGAGCTCTCCTCTCCCTTTCTATAATTTCCTTCTTCCATAACCCCAAGGAATCAAACATGGATTGTCTAGATCTGCGCCTATGCAATTGGGCTTCTACTGCCTCTATTTTCTGAGGGTCAAAAGAGCCATATTTTGGCCAGGTACTATCCCTATCCTTTGACGTTACTATCCCTATCCTTTGACGTGTATTTGTTCCATAATGTGCTGTACATTATGGGAGAAATACCGTACTTTATGTACATTTCTTTATTCGGGGTACCCTCCGGGGGGGCTGGTTGACTTTCTTCCAAAACATCTGACTGGGATATACAACAGCAAATCCGTACAAATTTACTACACACGGGCATGTTTGTTTCTACCAAATCTTTTTCTTATTATCAAAAATCCTGTATTGGACAAAAAGTCCACATTACCCGCTTGCCTTCAATCTTTGCAAAGAGTGAATCTAAAAAAATGAAACAATAACGAATCAGAACTATAACCAGAACATAAGGGTGTCGCAATTCAGCGACCCTACCAGAATCCTTTGTCTCGTCCTCCAGGTGGTCTCTTACTGCAGAAATCATCCAAATCTATCAAGGGCCCCAGTCAGGACCGGCACCACTTGCGGGGGTCTTCGCGGATGGAGAGAAAGTTGGGTAGTGGCTACGAAGACGAGGGTCTCTCTGCGCAGGTGCACCCCACTACCGTCCGTTCAATCTTCTTCGTTGAGACCCCTCGACTGGGCAGCCGCGTCTCTGATGGGTCCCTGTTCTTGGGCGCCAATTGTGGATTTGGGCCCCCTCCCCCTTAGGGACCACCCAAAGGTGCAGAGCCACCCTTCGTCCTCAGGTCCAGAAACAAAGTGAGACCAACACTGGAGCACCGAGAGAAAGGATATTTATTATAGTCTCATGAGAGAGAGAGCATCAGCAGCAGACACCCGTAGCTATCTGAGGAGGCAATCTGAACACAGCAGAGCCTTCATAGTTCTTATAACCTTAACCCCCCCTTCCCTCTGCGCACGAGCTGACAAAGAAGACAAAGTCAGGAGAGGTGTACGTGAAAAAACATATCAGCAGTTGTTCCATGTGACGGTTGAATGATCGCCACAGGCATACGGAGAAGAACGTAGCTTTCTGCAAAATCTAAGAAACTTCTCATTTCGGGAAGTCACATAGGAGTCAGATGACTCGTGAGGCACAGAAAGGGCAAACAGGGGTGAACATTCCTAAACACAAGCTGTTGTATGCAGAGACAAGATGGGGAAAAGAGTACAAAATGGCTGAGCGAGTGTCAAGGTAAAGAATACATTTTCCACACGCGGATCGCATCAATCACAAATTAACAAAATGGTACCATATCTCAAAAGATATTCAAAATCAAATGCAAGCGCTTGTCTAAAACTGATTCCTAGACCAACCAAAGCACCCACCAAACAAACGTCATGACGACAGAGAACCAAATAAGCTCACCTGGTGCACACAGGTCAAACGAATTTATTCTCCACTGCCGACTCTTCGGACCAAAGGTCAGATCCAAGGGTTTCGCCATTCAGGACCCCAGTCGGGATGACCACTGGGGAGGGCACCGCCCAATCAGACAGGCGAGGCAGCTGCGAGTAAAAAACTCTATCATGCAGTGGTCCCCCAATCCGCCTATCTGACCCAACGCGGCCCCGTCCTCCTCACCCGTCCGAAGATGAGGTCACCCGATGGAGTTCCTGTTCGGGCGCCAAACTGAAGGAAGTGACCCGAAAAAGGCCACTCGGGTCACTCACGACCACCTCTCAGCCTTCCATACAAATGAAGAGTCGGTCAGACAGTAGAGAATACAAATCAGATTATTTATTGATCTTACGCTGCAGCGGAGCCCAGTCTGACTAGCCTCCTGAGATGGCTGCCGAGGGACTGGACCCTGTAAGCATAAAATTACTTTATGTACATTGCGGAGTCCACAAAGACCCGCCTACTATAAAAAAACACTGGTAGGTGTCGTAATACAATGGGGGTACAGAACATAAGTTTCGATTCTGCAGCCGGGCACAGGCTATCTGCTGCCCAAGGTCGTCTGGCCTATCCTCCCCACCAGACAGGTGGGAGAAGGCCTCTATCTAACGGGACAGGCATGCACTAACGAGGACACTTGCAATTACAGAAAGAAAAGCTCAACCTTGGGAAACGAAACTTACCAAATACCGTTTCTCGAAAATAATCAAGCAGCAGTTTTGATTATAATACAGAATGGCATCCGGATTACAAGATGGTTTCGTGAATGCTAAGATATACAGACAGGAGGGCCTTTCAGTATTAACACACACATTATGAACAAATGTATGCTACATTATGTTCGTATGTCAGCTTTCTTAAGAAAAAACGATGAATGCCAATTACATGAATTAGCTCCTAAAAAATATATGCGCATTTCATGCCTTTTCCAGGTATTAGAAGGCTATTGTAGGGTGTTACTAAAGAGTATTTTTTAGAATGCGTGGAGCCATGTTCAAGAGAGTGACAGAGAGTGGCAGGCAGTGTGGCCTGCTTCAGGGATAAAGCACTCTACTGACTTGGACTGGTCTAGCTCCTGGCAGCAACCCTGACTAGTGCACTCCGGAGAGGCCAAGGCTGCACCGGATGACTAACCAGGGATACCGTGAAACACTGCCTTTAACTGATAGCGTGTGACCGGCTGACCTCACTTGGACTGTGGGTTAATTTGACCAGGGGCCCCAGCTGCCATTTGGGACAGTTGAGAGCTCAGTGCAGCCACATGTTCTACGGGCACCTTATCACATGGCTTTAGAGGGCACCATTTCCGCCGGTAGCTGAAATCAAGGGGAAATGATCACACACCATCTCAGAGAACCCAAACTTGTTACATGCGCGCTGCACATTTTATGTATGTGCGCCTTTTAAACAGGCGCATCTCTGGCAGGTTACTTTCACCATGAGAGTGACAAGAGCGTGTTCTTCTGTCGCTCGTGTCACTCCCATTGTGTCAGCGGCATTGCCTGGTGTTGGGGGGGCTTGTGTATGTTTGTAGTGGGTTGGCAGGTGACCGGTATGCTCGGGGGGGCTGGGTCATGATGCGCCTTTCAAACTATGCCTGCGTGCATATATGTGTCGGGATCGGCAGTTACCGGCATTCATTGCTGGAACCCCGGACCTGCTGTATATCGTCCTGGAAATAACCAGGCCTTGAGTCTAGATTTATTTTATGATCGTCTCGACTGTGGTGCACCTATACTTTCTCCACAAAACTGAAGACAGCTTCCTTAAGGCATCCTCCCACTGTTGAATACCTATGCCACTGTTGGAAATAAAACACATTTTAGAGGCTCGCCCCACACATTAGTAAAGAGGTGGGGTAGGAAAATAGTCACTTCCACAGTATTGGACACTGCTTGTAACTGCAATGAGGCCATATAAATTAGAGAAAAAAAGAGTTCACTATAGAAGACACCAAAGACCTGGGCCTCAAACTGGCGACGAGCAAGCGGAGTCACGCGTAGGAGGAGTTTTGTCTATTTCTGCCTATACCCATCTGGATTGGTCGCAGTTGTACTCATCCGTGCACTGTGATTGGAGCGTTTTCACCCTGCTAAGGAGCCTGATTTGTTCTCTGGATTTCCCCATTGGCAATCAATCCGTCTTCACGAAGTTAGCGACTTTCTCGGCACTCGAAGCAATTTACAAGCTCGTTCAAGCATCAAGAAGTTTCCACGTTGGTGGCACATTTGGTGAGGCGATTTCTGGCTATCCTAGTCATCTAACCATATGCTTCACTTTCTGGTGAATCATCACTTGTATGTTATCACGATGACATACACACCATACTTGCCTTTCCATCCAGTTTAAGGGAACGTTTTTTTTCTTCTCAGACAACGGTGACTACTTTTCTTGTGTTTCACTAACCATTTTCTTACAGGGTTTTCTCTGCTTAGTTTTCTACCCATTATGTCTGGAATTGTGCCACCGCCACCTTTTCTCGCTGTCCCTGGTAAACCACCCATGAACTGGGATATATGAGAACCCACATTTTAAGCGTATGTTGCAGTATTAGAAGGGGAGGAGTGTGAACCTGAAAGGAAGCTTGCCTTATTAAAGCACTGCTTAGGGAGAATAGGGTTAAAGGAGTTTAAAAATGTGCCTGCCTTAGTCCGGGGGACATTAATGTGTATCAATATGCTTCCAAGCAATTGACTTTGAGATATGGTAAGAAAACCAACACTGTTATGGAGAGGTTCATATTTTATTCAAGGAAACAACATGTCGATGAATCTATTGAAGAGTGTCTCAATTCTGAGGTCCTTGGCTGTCACATGTGACTTTCAACATATATCTTATGAGCAAGTATTGAGAGATCAGATTTTAATGAGAACTAACAATAAGAAAATTCAAGAAAGACTTTGGACATCCTCAGACATGTCTTTGTGTGCTGCCATTGATATTGCAAAGTCTATTGAGCATTCTGAGAAATTTGTAGAAGAGATAAGAGGCACAGACAAAAATGAAGTGCATATTGTACCTAAGGATTCTGAGAAAATTAGGAAGCAACACATTGATATTATTCAAAAGAATGCTCAAGATAAGTATAAAGCAACAAGACAAGATGGCAGGAAATTTATATGTTATAGATGTGGCAGTAGTGGGCATTTGGGTAATACAAGAAATTGTCCGGCCACTGAAAAAAGTTGTTCTAGATGTGGCAAGAAGGGACATTTCAGCAGAGTTTGTAGATCTGCCCCTAAGAGAGTAAACTATGTTCATGATCATGAGGCCAATGAAGGTTTAAATAATTATGACGAGGAGAATGTCAATACTGTTTTGAACATTTTTTTAAACTCTTTTTTATTGATGACAAACAAAACAAACATCGATACATCTGTTGTGTCTTATTGAAGTGCAGAGAGAAATCACGTTAGCAAGCATCACAATTGTTGCAACCTATTTAATCACTTACATTTATCACCTATCAGCTGTATTAATCTAGTGTTCCCTATCTCGGGGATGGGTGTCACTTAGTGGTGGCGTACATATCCCTCCCCTATACAGATTCCACTTGCCCCACACCTGTTCCCATTTCTTTGGGCAGCCCCGGCTTTTGTATGCATTCTTTTCGGCGAGCATACTCCAGTCCATATCTTTCATCCAAGCCTGTATTGTAGGTGTTGCGGGGGAATCCCCATGTTCTAGCAATGTTACACTTGGCTGTCCCCAATCCCAGTGTCACCCAAGTCTTTTCTTTGCTTTTCAGATCTGTATCACCCCATATATTTAGAAGGCACTATTTGGCTTCTGGCTCCAACCTTGACCCCAGTACCTCCCCCATACAGCCAACGACTTCCTCCCAATATCATTTAACATATATAAAGGGTCCATATAATATGAAAGAACGTGCCTTCTTGATCACATGATCTTCTACACTTTGAATCCTCTCCATAGCCCATTTTAGTGAGTGTTTGACACGAGAGATACACTCTGTGCAAGATTTTTAGTTGTACCAATAGGAACCTAAAAGAAATGGCTACCTCTCGCGGGGAGGCCAACTCCTCTTGCCTATCATCGTCCTCTAATTCCTCCATGTCACTTCTCCACTTTTCTCTAAGTGGAGAGAAGGAGACGGGGGAATTATTGATCAGCTTTTGATAAGTCAGGGAAATCGCCTTGTGGTTCATGTGGCCTATTAAGATTCTGTCTTCCAGTGGAGAGGATTCCGGGAGAACCTCCCCCTTGGGAATTGCCGCTTGAAGAGCTAGTCTGATCTGCATGTATCTAAACATCTCTGAGGTGAAGAGTTCATATTCGCGTTGTAGCTGCGCAAAGGGGATCACCCCCCCACCCACATGTCACCCACACAAGAGATGCCTATTAATCCCACCTATCGAATCCTTTAATATCCCTCAAAGTCCCTAGTTGTTCTGTATCCCAAAGTGGGGTGGCCTGTGTGATCCTTGATGCACAACCCAGGCTCCTTTTGGCTGCATGACAGACCTGTACCGTCTGTTTGGTAGTGCCCGTGAGGTGTAGTCGCGTTGGTGTTGTATAGAGTGCCCTATCATAGCTCCCCCTGGGCAAAACCATTTTATCCATTCTATATCCCAGCTCGTTAAGTGGACGATATATAGAATGGTTGATGGCAGTTAGTTGCGATGCCCAGTAGTATTTTCGTATAACGGGCAGTCCCGTCCCTCCATCGTACCATCCCTTTACCAGTTTTCGCATAGCTATTCGAGGTGGCCTTCCAATCCATATGAGTTCCCTCTGTTCTCTCTCAATAATTTTAAAATAGGTGGTTGGGACTGGGAAAGGCGTATTTTGTAGTACATAGGGAAAACGGGGGAGTGTCATCATTTTAAAAAATGCGGTACGTCCCAGTAGGGATAATGGGAGGGTTTTCCAATGTCGTACATCGCTTTTCAAACGTTGCAGAGGGGGAAAGAGGTTCTGATTATAGAATCGTGTAGGGTCGGTGGTAATATAGATTCCCAGATATCGGAACCCTTCTGTGACTATTGCTGCCACACAGTCCCTCGGAAGGGGGGGGATGTCACCTTTCAGAATGTAGACTATGGACTTTGCCCAATTGAGTGTGTATCCTGAGTACTTCCTAAAAATATAGAAGATATGTAGCACCCTATGTATCGAGGATTTAGGCGAGGCTAGGTATAAAAGTATATCTTCGGCATAGAGAGATATTCGATCCTCCCATTCTCTCGTCCAGCGGATCGCCGCAAATCCATAAAGCAAGGGGCTCCAACACTAGGGCAAAGAGTATTGGTGACAGGGGACAGCCCTGTCTACTCCACCCTTGTAAGGTGAAAGACGGGGACAGTGTACCATTGACCACCACCTGAGCCAGTGGGTCACTATAGAGGAGTCTAAGCCAAGCCACACAATTAGGACCAAATCCCAGCTTTCTCATTACTGCGAATGAGTAAGGCCATTCAATGGTGTCAAATGCCATTTCGGCATCTAGGGACATAACCACTGCATCCTCCCTCAACGTGCTTAACCGTCCCAGTACTCCATGGAGCCTGCTCAAATTAAGTGAGGTACTGCTCCCAGGCTTAAAGCCGGTTTGATCGGCATGCACTAATTTCAAGACTACCTGCATTAAGCGTGAGGCGAGTAATTTAGCAAGGATTTTAGCTTCAGCATTAAGTAGGGAGATGAGACGATATGAAGAGCAACTATTCCTTGGTTTGCCATCCTTGTCGATTACAACTATTGTGGCTAATCGCTGGTCAATAGGGAGTTTGCCACATTTGCGACTTTCGTCGTACATATCCTTTAGGCATGGGGCAATCGTATTGGCCGCCAGCTTGTAGAGCTCTATTGAAAAGCCATTAGGTCCTCCTGCTTTTTGGGACTTAAGTCCCCTAATTGCCTGTTCTATTTTGTCACTTGTTATTTCCCCTTCCAACAGTGTTAGATCCTCCGAGGTTAGAGATGGGAGGGACATACCTGCTAGTAGTTCGCTGGACTCCATTTCTGATAATGTGCTTGCGGTGGAGTATACCCGTTCATAATGTTTGCAAACTCATTTGCTATCTGTTGTGGGTCGCATATTGTGTCCCCTCCTTCTGTCCTTAACTCCAATACTAATCTGTTCACGCTTGTCAAGCCAGGCGAGTAGTTTCCCTGCCTTGTCCCCAACCTCATAAATATTATTTTGCGTGACTCTATTCATTGCTTTTGCGGCCTCTGTCGCCAAGTCTTTGTATTCTTTCTTTTAAACGCTCAGTCTATGTTGAGCACTTTCCGATTTGTCCCCATTCAGCTCACCCTCCAATTTTAAAATGTTGCTTTCTAGTGTTTCCAGGGCCGCCTGCTTTTCCTTTCGGTCGCCGGTGGTCAGAGAGTTGGCCTGTCCCCTAACCACTGTCTTAAATGCTTCCCAGAGGGTCTGTGTGGACCCTACTGAGCCCTTATTCTCCTGAAAGTAGAGTTCTATGGTTTCCTTAACACCCTTTTGTATAAGTGGGTTTTTTAGACTCCAGGGTGTAATGGGCGCTATCCTCCCCGGTTGTCGATCCCTTTCTCCCTAAAGTGCTCAAACAGGAGAGTAGTCCGAGATACCTCTCGCCAAGTAGCATACCTCTTTAAATCACCCTGTTTGCTTCGCTGGGGTGAGTACATAATCTATTCTAGAAACACTGTTGTGGGCGCCTGAGTGGAAAGCAAACGGTCGTTCTCCTGGGTAGAGGACTCGCCACACGTCCACCAATCCCATGGCCTCCAGGAACCCGGAAAAGCGTGTCTGTGTACTCTGTAGACCACGGGTGGGTGTTGATCTAGACGTCTAGACATAGTCATGTTAAAGTCCTCTCCTATTGAACGTCTACCAACTGGGAGGCTCAGCAGTAATTTACCCAAATCCCGGAAAGCCGTAATGTGACGGGAGGAAGGGACATACATGGCCACTATCGAAATTGGAAGGCCCTCCCAACTTCCGACCGCTGTGTATCTACCTTGTGCATCCACCGATGAGATAGTCACATTCAGTGGGAAAGCGGTTCGCATAAGTATCCCCACCCCTCTAGATCCAGTGGAGAAACCGGAATGGGCCAGTAGTTTATAACCCCATGGATTCAGTGCTTTGCATGTATTACCTATTAAGTGTGTCTCTTGTAGTAAGCCTATATCTGGAGAGTGCCTCTTTATGTATTGGAGTACGATCCCACGCTTTAGCTTGTCTCCCATCCCATTTACGTTCCAGGAAAGGAGCCTCAAGCCGTTATCTGATGTCGGGCCCATACTGGTTCATTGATATTCTCTCTGCTAGCCCAACTCCCACCCCCAGGATGGTGGCGTTGGTGTGACCAGGATGCTTGGACTCCAAGTCATTGCACCTTGGGAGCCTTCAGCCCCCCATGATATATAGGTTGGTTCGTCGTAGGCTCCAGAATGCCCCATAACCGAGGCACCACTTTCCCTCCCTGCACCCTGACATGACTATTTCTTGTGTCATCTAAAACTTTAACAAAAAAACAAACATACCCTATACCCCCCACCCTGCTTCCCTGCAATCCGGGCCTAGAACTACCCGACCCCCTAATTTGCAGAGTGCCTGTCGCCCTGTCCTAACTGGTGTATATGTAGAAAAAACTAGGGGGTAGTGACTCATTTGGCCCCTCACGGTCCACCACCACCCGCAATTCGTGAGTAACTTTTATATATATTTATATTATACAAAAAGGATATAGTCTCAATACTGGCATCGGTTGGCCAAGGAGTGTTCAGTTACTTCCATCCTCCTCCAACATCGCAATGATGTGAGTGAAGCAGCAAGTAGCCTGTGGCGGCAACCCGGTCCATTCATCATTCAGATTCACTGTTCTTGGTACCACGTGCTCCCTGGTTTCCATGCTCCGCCGGTTTTCTGTTGGGTCTCACACTTCGTGGTCTGTGGCTGCTCCCACCGACTGTTCTCCATCCGCCGAGCCATTCCTGTGCTGCAGCTGGTGCATCAAAAAACCACGTCTTCCCTTCCGCCACAATACGCAGCTTTGCTGGGAATAACATGGAGCATTGTATGCCTTTGTCTCGTAGAACTTTCTTGATCTCCAAGAAGGAGCGTCTTTGTTTCTGTACCTTAACAGTGATGCCGGGAAAAAAGGTAATTCAACTGTTCTCTTAAGTAACTGGCGGTGCACTACGGGCTGTCTGCAACACAATGTCCCGGTCCCGTAAGTTAAACAATCTGGCTAGCAGGGGTCTGGGGGGCCTCCAGGTCTAGACCTACCTCCAGGAACTCTGTGGGCTCCCTCGGCCTTTCGGTTGCAGGTGCTTTGTGATTAGATCCTCCACAAAGAGGTCAGCTGAGGGCCCCTCAGCACGCTCAGGAACCCCCAGAATTATGACATTATTACGGCGAGATCTGCCTTCATAATCGTCCAATTTGATGGCCAGGTCGTGAGTGGTGGCTCGCAGTTCCTTAATTTGTTGTTGCATGGTCTTTGTGTCTGTCTGAAGGTCTGACGCAACCCCCTCCACTGTTTTAAGTTTATCCCCCATTTTCTGTAGGTCCGCCCTAATGAGGGTTACCTCTATTGTGATGGAGTCCATTCTATTCTCCAATGAGGTGCGGACTCCACTAATTGCCCCATGATGTCTTTTAATGTAGGATCTCTGCCCCCTGAGTCTGGCGTGGTCGAGGCATCCCCTTTGCGTAACGTTTCTTGCATTGTATATTTATCGAGGTTGGTCTGGTGGGTTCCCTTTTGGCCCTTGACACCAGCCATCATGTCTGATATGGGGTTGGGAGGGACCCACCTTCTGTGTGACTCTAGTCCCCCTGGGTAGTAGCTGCCGCCTGACTGTGAAGTTATGCAGTCCACTTGGTCTGTCGGGTTTCCCCAGGCGCAATCAGTGGTTATTGCTGGTGTAACTGTGGCTGCTTCACATAGACAGGCAATCTGTGGCCGCAGGTCAGCCAGAAGTCTCAGGGCATTCTCAACAGGCCCCCACAATCACTCGACCCGCCTGTGCACCGTGCAGTCAAGAACTGCATCAGGTGGTGTTGCTCTTACTTGATTATGCCGGACTGTAGGCCATGTCGGCAGTCGATGCCTTCACTACCACTGTGCAGCTGCCGGGGTGCCCGGATTCCTTTTGGTCGCTCCCCCGGCACTCCTCGGTCCTCGACTGGGCAGCTGGCGTCCCGTGGCCCTCGTCGAACCGTTCCCAGTGTGTAGCAGGGGACTATTGTGAGGGAGCTCCAGGGGGTCAGTATTTATGTGGTCTGGGACTGCTGTGTCCCCTTCGCACCGTTGTCCACTGTTGCTCCCTCGCCCGATGCCTCAGCCGATCCGAAGACAGGGGTGGAGAGAGAAAAACGGCGTGGGGTAAACCACTGCGATCTCGCTCCTGGCCTCATGCACTCCGTCGCGCTGCCAGGCTCCGCCCTCTTCGCCGCTCTTCCCTCAGGTGCAGTACCCAAGTCCCAGGATCAGAGCCGCCAACAGGCCTTAATACGTCTCATCCCCTTCGGCGGCGGAGCGCGAGCAATCAAGCTAGGTCCAGCAGCGCTAGACTCAGAGAGTGCTCGGCACTGTATTTTGGTGAGCTTTCGGATCTGTTTGGCGGATTAATGGGTTGTGGAGGCGAGCAAGCTCCGGAGCCCCTCTGACTTTCGGCCATTTCCTTCAGCGCCTGGCCATGCCCCTCCTGCTTTGAACATTTGTGAGAATAACAAAGTGGTGAAATTTCCCTTGTGTGACATCAACATTGATGGGGTTAGTGTTGAAGCAGGGTCTATTTTTATCATATAGTACCCCAGGCCCATTCTGTCCACACGTGTAGCATGAGACCCTGATAAGGCCCCACCAGCCAGCATACAGAGTGGTGTTAAGTGGACCATACTGTCTCAGTTGTTCTTTTAATGTAGTAGGCCCAAAATGCCTCTCTGCTAAAATACAAGTTATTAATTCTACAACACACACGAAGCCCCAGCTCCCACAGGCCCCCACTCTCTCCTTGCACAAGATGAGCTCGTCACTTCTCACATCTATTGAGAGATAGCTAACCACAAGAACACAGAACTCCTCAAATTAAGAGGAACATCACGCGATACCTGATGGTGGGGGCCACATGCCACCTGTCAATCTTTCATATTATTGTATTTTTTGCTAGCTTTAATGTAACTAAGACGTGCACATGGCGTGAAATGGCGACCTGTGACCTTTCTAAATGTCCCGCTTTCTTATAAAAGTTTCTGAGAAGTGACGCAAACCCTTTCCGATAAATGTTCAATTTCATTATGATTTACGGTCAAACATCAAGTGACCTTTTGATAAACTTTTTTAGTGTGGGTGTCACTTCTGTGTTCCTAAATATTTCCGAGAAGTGACCAAAGTGCGTCATGGTCTGCAGTCAAGGCACCTGTTAATGTCGTGATTCTGTCGTCATTCAAGGGGGTATAAAAGATCTGTTCCTCAGTCCATTCACCGGACTACCTCGCAGTAGTGACCCCTTGGGTCGCTGACACCTGTGTAGCCCCCCTCAGCCACCATCTTTGACTGAGGCTATAATGTGTATTGTATTTTGAAATAGTCTCTTTCTCTCTCCTCTGCATTGCCATTGCCATTATTCTAAACATTGCAATTGCATGTTCTTGCTCTCCAAGAGAATTTTCATTAAGGTTGCATATTTTCTATTTTCTAGTGTATTCTGAATGGCATTTCTCTTCTGCTCTCTAAGACAATCTTGACACTGTTGCATATATTTAATATATCCACAAATGTTTCTCCTCTTTCTCCTGCATTCACATTATTCTAAAAGTATTCCATTATATGCTTTTGTCATAATTTTAGCATGTGTCTTCTGCCATCTAGTCTTTGCTAAGACTCCCAGGCTCATTATTGAATTTTAAAGTGTTTCTTTACACTTCATGTTGGAAGTGGTTTCCTTGTAATAAAGTGCAAACACACCTGATTCAACTTCTATCGTTTACACGTGTGTTTTCTCATATTATGTAGAGGCACCCCTTCAAGTTAAGCTGCCCAGTATTATCACCCTGCAACATCTGGCGACCACCGAACGAACGTACTACGGTTCCAGCCGCATCCTGTGACGGCGGGCGGAGTGCTTGCCTTCCGAGCCTGTTTCCTGACTGAGAAGACACAGCCATCCCTTGGGTAGGCCTAAGTTAAGAGTATATTTTTCTCTTGCACTTTTGGTCTTCCCTTGGGGTGCTGATTGCCTGTCTTGGTGGATTCTGTCTCTCTGGGTGTCCCTCTGTCCGCTGATCACAGTTCTTGGCCTTTCACTGGTATCTTGCTACGTAAACCAATTCCTCATCTTTCAACACGTGTGGACGGGCGTCGAGTCAGGTGCTGAGGCAATTCTTTTTTTAGAGCTTGAATTGTGAGGTTTTTTATAAATATATAGGTGTATTTGGTATTACGGAGATATAGAGATATAGTTTTCACATATTTTCCTGTCCGAGAGGGACAGGACGCCTGTGCAGGAAGGCGAGGGGATTGCGTGGTGCAGATCTCAGCTATTTGCGGGCTCAGGAGCGGGTCCGAGTCCCGGACAGACGTGCCAGTTTACGTCTTGTGACTGGCACGTGAGGATTTATGATAACAGTTATCGGACTTCCTCAGCTTTCGCGAGGGACTGTCAATATATATATTTTATATTTCTAGGACAGTCAACATGAGTACTGTGTGATTATGGTTTGTGAAAACTAAAGTGGTGAAGAACAGAGACGCCTTCCTATCTGCCTAGCTACCAGTAAAAGGAAGTGTTGGTTTCCTGTTCTCTTTGTGTTAAAGTGAACCGTAAGGACGTTTATTTTTGCAATGTTATTTTAAAGGCATCATCCTTCTGTATACATTTAGGTAGAAAAAGGGAATGCGCAGTTTTCTCTGCTTCACATGTGCATAATTGAAGTGTAATTATTCTGTGGTTTTGTTCTGCATTGTATATATATATATATATATATATATATATATATATATATATATATATATATATATATATATATATATATATATATATATTATCTACTGGCGATCGCCAGTAGATAGTTATAGTTAGGACCTATTTTCCATAGGAAATCCACGACATTCTATTTGAAATAACTCTTGCGTCGGTTGACGAATCTTCGCGAAATTTTAAAACTTTATGGCCCGCTCCGGTCCGCTCCTACCCTGAAAGTCTCAGGGTGATTCGTCAAGCGGGGGCCGAGAAAAAAGGGGGGTCCCAAACCGTGTTTTCCCCATTCATTTTCCCATAGGAAACTTTATGCAAGGCTACAGCCCGAACTGCTGAACGGAATTACACCAAATTTGGCAAAGAGGTAGTTCTTGGTTCAAAGGAACCCTTTTTGTTAAATGGTGTAAATCCGTTCAGTAGTTGCTGAGAAAATCAAAAGTAAAAACACATATATATCTGGGCGGAGCCTAACCACACGTCATCGTGAGATCTGATTGGCTGTCAGCACTTCATCCTTGAATTGCTGGCAGCCATCTTGGGACCAATATAAATGATAGTACCCCATTGAAATGCATTGTAGTGAATCGAAGATTTTGAGGGTTACCAAAAGGAGAACTATAAAGGGTGATAACAGACTTTAGTTACATTAGAATTCATTTGTTGATGGTACCATACTAATTTCAGGAATTGTGGTGTGTTCTAAGGTGATTTTACCCTGTGAAAAACCTTCTGCTGGGATATCATGAATCATGTTTGAGAGAAAACTATTTTCACATGCTTGTCCCATACAGTTTTGGAAGGTGCTCCAGAAGCTAAAATGAGAGCATATTTTCTGTAAATTCACATTATCTTTCTCAGTCATGTGAGAATGAAGTCTGACATTCTCAGTAAAACATGTACATCCAACAAGGGCAGAGACTGTCAGTTGATTCCTTTGTGTTCTACTGCAGCTTCCCAGAGTGTTCTAAAGAACAACTAGAGTGCTAACTGCCTTCCTTATGACAAAAGTATGGCACACCTGAAGCCATCTTGATTGGAATAAACTGGTAACACTTAAAACATTTAATTTAAAAAGGAACAAAATGATGGGGTTCATCTTGTCATAGAAATTATGGTTAGTGCACTGGAAAGAAAAATTAGGACATGTTTCAAGTGTGATCTCAAATATCTTCCTGTTATATTTCAACAGGAGCAGCCTGTCAGTTGATGCCTTTTGTGTTCTACTGCAGCTTCCCAGAGTGTTCTAAAGAACAACTAGAGCGCTAACAGTCTTACTTATGACAAAGGTATGGCACACCTAAAGCCATCTTGATTGGAATAAACTGGTAACACTTAAAACATTTAATTTAAAAGGAACAAAATGAGGGGTTCATTTTGCCATAGAAATTATGGTTAGTGCTGTAGAAAGAAAAATTAGGACATGTTTCAAGTGTGATCTCAAATATCTTCCTGTTATATTTCAACAGGAGCAGCCTGTCAGTTGATGCCTTTGTGTTCTACTGCAGCTTCCCAGAGTGTTCTAAAGAACAACTAGAGTGCTAACAGCCTTACTTATGACAAAAGTATGGCACACCTGAAGCCATCTTGATTGGAATAAACTGGTAACACTTAAAACATTTAATTTCCCTACACTACACAAGCACCACTGCACTATCCTAAACCCTAAACCACTACCCCCAGCATGACCCCCTACACTACACAAACACCACTGCACTACCCTAAACCCTAAAACACTACCCCAACACCACTGCACTAACCTAAATCCTAAAACACTACCCCCAGCACGACCCCCTACACTACCCAAACACCACTGCACTACCCTAAAACATGACCCCCTACACTACACAAACACCACTGCACTACCCTAAACCCTAAAACACTACCCCCAGCACGACCCCTACACTACACAAGCACCACTGCACTACCTAAACCCTAAAACACTACCCCCAGCATGACCCCTACACTGCCCGAACACCACTGCACTGCCCTAAACCCTGAAACACCAGCCCCTGCACGACCCCTACACTGCTCGAACACCACTGCACTGCCCTAAACCCTGAAACCCCACCCCCAGCATGACCCCCTACACTGCCAGAACACCACTGCACTGCCCTAAACCCTGAAACACCACCCCCTGCACGACCCCTACACTGCCCGAACACTACTGCACTGCCCTAAACCCTGAAACACCACCCCCTTCACGACCCCCTACACTGCCCGAACACCACTGCACTGCCCTAAACCCTGAAACACCACCCCCTTCACGACCCCCTACACTGCCCGAACACCACTGCACTGCCCTAAACCCTGAAACACCACCCCCAGCATGACCTACACTGCCCGAACACCACTACACTGCCCTAAACCCTGAAACACTACCCCCAGCAAGACCTCCTACACTGCCCGAACACCACTGCACTGCCCTAAACCCTGAAACATCACCCCCAGCAAGACCCCTACACTGCCCGAACACCACTGCCCTAAACCCTGAAACACCACCCCCAGCACGACCCCCTACACTGCCCGAACACCACTGCACTGCCCTAAACCCTGAAACACCACCCCCAGCACGACCCCCTACACTGCCCGAACACCACTGCACTGCCCTAAACCCTGAAACACCACCCCCTGCATGACCCCTACACTGCCCGAACACTACTGCACTGCCCTAAACCCTGAAACACCATCCCCAGCACGACCCCCTACACTGCAAGAACACCACTGCACTGCCCTAAACCCTGAAACACTACCCCCAGCAAGACCCCCTACACTGCCCAAAAACCACTGCACTGCCCTAAACCCTGAAACACCACCCCCAGCAGGACCCCCTACACTGCCCGAACACCACTGCCCTAAACCCTGAAACACCACCCCCAGCAGACCCCCTACACTGCCCGAACACCACTGCACTGCCCTAAACCCTGAAACACCAGCCCCAGCACGACCCCTACACTGCCCGAACACCACTGCACTGCCCTAAACCCTGAAACACCACCCCCTGCACGACCCCTACACTGCCCGAACACCACTGCACTGCCCTAAACCCTGAAACACCACCCCCAGCACGACCCCCTACACTGCCCGAACACCACTGCACTGCCCTAAACCCTGAAACACCACCCCCTGCCCGATCCCCTACACAGCACGAACACCACTGCACTGCCCTAAACCCCAAAACACTACCCCCAGCAAGACCCCCTACACTGCCCGAACACCACTGCCCTAAACCCTGAAACACCACCCCCTACACTGCCACGAACACCACTGCACTGCCCTAAACCCTGAAACACCACCCCCAGCATGACCCCCTACACTGCCCGAACACCACTGCACTGCCCTAAACCCTGAAACACCACCCCCAGCACGACCCCCTACACTGCCCGAACACAACTGCACTGCCCTAAACCATGAAACACCAGCCCCAGCACGACCCCCTACACTGCCCGAACACCACTGCACTGCCCTAAACCCTGAAACACCACCCCCAGCACGACCCCCTACACTGCCCGAACACCACTGCACTGCCCTAAACCCTGAAACACCAGCCCCAGCACAACCCCGTACACTGCCCGAACACCACTGCACTGCCCTAAACCCTGAAACACCAGCCCCAGCACGACCCCCTACACTGCCCGAACACCACTGCACTACCCTAAACCCTCAAACACCAGCCCCAGCACGACCCCCTACACTGCCCGAACACCACTGCACTGCCCTAAACCCTGAAACACCAGCCCCAGCACGACCCCTACACTGCCCGAACACCACTGCACTGCCCTAAACCCTGAAACACCACCCCCTGCACGACCCCTACACTGCCCGAACACCACTGCACTGCCCTAAACCCTGAAACACCACCCCCAGCACGACCCCCTACACTGCCCGAACACCACTGCACTGCCCTAAACCCTGAAACACCACCCCCTGCCCGATCCCCTACACAGCACGAACACCACTGCACTGCCCTAAACCCCAAAACACTACCCCCAGCAAGACCCCCTACACTGCCCGAACACCACTGCCCTAAACCCTGAAACACCACCCCCTACACTGCACGAACACCACTGCACTGCCCTAAACCCTGAAACACCACCCCCAGCATGACCCCCTACACTGCCCGAACACCACTGCACTGCCCTAAACCCTGAAACACCACCCCCAGCACGACCCCTACACTGCCCGAACACAACTGCACTGCCCTAAACCATGAAACACCAGCCCCAGCACGACCCCTACACTGCCCGAACACCACTGCACTGCCCTAAACCCTGAAACACCACCCCCAGCACGACCCCCTACACTGCCCGAACACCACTGCACTGCCCTAAACCCTGAAACACCAGCCCCAGCACAACCCCGTACACTGCCCGAACACCACTGCACTGCCCTAAACCCTGAAACACCAGCCCCAGCACGACCCCCTACACTGCCCGAACACCACTGCACTACCCTAAACCCTCAAACACCAGCCCCAGCACGACCCCCTACACTGCCCGAACACCACTGCACTGCCCTAAACCCTGAAACACCAGCCCCAGCAAGACCCCCTACACTGCCCGAACACCACTGCACTGCCCTAAACCCTGAAACACCACCCCCAGCAAGACCCCTACACTGCCCGAACACCACTGCACTAAAGCCTGAAACACCACCCCCAGCAAGACCACCTACACTGGCCTAACACCACTGCACTGCCCTAAACCCTGAAACACCACCCCCAGCACGACCCCCTACACTGCCCGAACACCACTGCACTGCCCTAAACCCTGAAACACCACCCCTGCACGACCTCCTACACTGCCGGAACACCACTGCACTGCCCTAAACCCTGAAACATCAACCCCAGCAAGACCCCCTACACTGCCTGAACACCACTGCCCTAAACCCTGAAACACCACCCCTACACTGCACGAACACCACTGCACTGCCCTAAACCCTGAAACACCACCTCCAGCAAAACCCCCTACACTGCCTGAACACCATTGCTCTGCCCTAAATCCTGAAACACTAGCCCCAGCACGACCCCTACACTGCCCGAACACCACTGCACTGCCCTAAACCCTGAAACACCACCCCCAGCACGACCCCCTACACTGCCCGAACACCACTGCACTGCCCTAAACCCTGAAACACCACCCCTGCATGACCCCCTACACTGCCCGAACACTACTGCACTGCCCTAAACCCTGAAACACCATCCCCAGCACGACCCCCTACACTGCAAGAACACCACTGCACTGCCCTAAACCCTGAAACACTACCCCCAGCAAGACCCCCTACACTGCCCAAAAACCACTGCACTGCCCTAAACCCTGAAACACCACCCCCAGCAGGACCCCCTACACTGCCCGAACACCACTGCCCTAAACCCTGAAACACCACCCCCAGCAGACCCCCTACACTGCCCGAACACCACTGCACTGCCCTAAACCCTGAAACACCAGCCCCAGCACGACCCTACACTGCCCGAACACCACTGCACTGCCCTAAACCCTGAAACACCACCCCTGCACGACCCCTACACTGCCCGAACACCACTGCACTGTCCTAAACCCTGAAACACCACCCCCAGCACGACCCCCTACACTGCCCGAACACCACTGCACTGCCCTAAACCCTGAAACACCACCCCCTGCCCGATCCCCTACACAGCACGAACACCACTGCACTGCCCTAAACCCCAAAACACTACCCCCAGCAAGACCCCCTACACTGCCCGAACACCACTGCCCTAAACCCTGAAACACCACCCCCTACACTGCACGAACACCACTGCACTGCCCTAAACCCTGAAACACCACCCCCAGCATGACCCCTACACTGCCCGAACACCACTGCACTGCCCTAAACCCTGAAACACCACCCCCAGCACGACCCCCTACACTGCCCGAACACAACTGCACTGCCCTAAACCATGAAACACCAGCCCCAGCACGACCCCCTACACTGCCCGAACACCACTGCACTGCCCTAAACCCTGAAACACCACCCCCAGCACGACCCCCTACACTGCCCGAACACCACTGCACTGCCCTAAACCCTGAAACACCAGCCCCAGCACAACCCCGTACACTGCCCGAACACCACTGCACTGCCCTAAACCCTGAAACACCAGCCCCAGCACGACCCCCTACACTGCCCGAACACCACTGCACTACCCTAAACCCTCAAACACCAGCCCCAGCACGACCCCCTACACTGCCCGAACACCACTGCACTGCCCTAAACCCTGAAACACCAGCCCCAGCAAGACCCCCTACACTGCCCGAACACCACTGCACTGCCCTAAACCCTGAAACACCACCCCCAGCAAGACCCCCTACACTGCCCGAACACCACTGCACTAAAGCCTGAAACACCACCCCCAGCAAGACCACCTACACTGGCCTAACACCACTGCACTGCCCTAAACCCTGAAACACCACCCCCAGCACGACCCCCTACACTGCCCGAACACCACTGCACTGCCCTAAACCCTGAAACACCACCCCTGCACGACCTCCTACACTGCCGGAACACCACTGCACTGCCCTAAACCCTGAAACATCAACCCCAGCAAGACCCCCTACACTGCCTGAACACCACTGCCCTAAACCCTGAAACACCACCCCCTACACTGCACGAACACCACTGCACTGCCCTAAACCCTGAAACACCACCTCCAGCAAAACCCCTACACTGCCTGAACACCATTGCTCTGCCCTAAATCCTGAAACACTAGCCCCAGCACGACCCCCTACACTGCCCAAACACCACTGCACTGCCCTAAACCCTGAAACACCACCCCCAGCATGACCCCCTACACTGCCCGAACACCACTGCACTGCCCTAAACCGTGAAACACTAGCCCCAGCAAGACCCCTACACTGCCCGAACACCACTGCACTGCCCTAAACCCTGAAACACCAGCCCCAGCATGACCCCTACACTGCCCGAACACCACTGCACTGCCCTAAACCCTGAAACACCAGCCCCAGCACGACCACCTACACTGCCCGAACACCACTGCACTGCCCTAAACCCTGAAACACCAGCCCCAGCACAACCCCCTACACTGCCCGAACACCACTGCACTGCCCTAAACCCTGAAACACCAGCCCCAGCACGACCCCCTACACTGCCCGAACACCACTGTACTGCCCTAAACCCTGAAACACCAGCCCCAGCACGACCCCCTACACTGCCCGAACACCACTGCACTGCCCTAAACCCTGAAACACCACCCCCTGCATGACCCCCTACACTGCCCGAATACCACTGCACTGCCCTAAACCCTGAAACACCACCCCCTGCAGCACCCCCACACTGCCCGAACACCACTGCACTGCCCTAAACCCTGAAACACCACCCCTGCACCGCCCCCTACACTGCCCGAACACCACTGCACTGCCCTAAACCCTGAAACACCACCCCCAGCACGACCCCCTTTACTGGCCGAACACCACTGCACTGCCCCAAACCCTGAAACACCACCCCCAGCACGACCCCCTACACTGCCCGAACACCACTGCCCTAAACCCTGAAACACCACCCCTGCACGACCCCTACACTGCCCGAACACCACTGCACTGCCCTAAACCCTGAAACACCACCCCCTACACTGCCCGAACACCACTGCACTGCCCTAAACCCTGAAACACCACCCCCAGCACGACCCCCTACACTGCCCGAACACCACTGCACTGCCCTAAACCCTAAAACACCACCCCCAGCATTACCCCCTACACTGCCCAAACACCACTGCACTGCCCTAAACCCTAGAACACTACCCCCAGCACGACCCCCTACACTACCCGAACACCACTGCACTACCCTAAACCCTAAAATACTACCCCCAGCACAACCCCCTACACTACCCGAACACGACTGCACTGCCCTAAACCCTCAAACACTCCCCACAGCATGACCCCCTACACTACCCGAACACCACTGCACTGCCCTAAACCCTAAAACACTCCCCCAGCACGACCCCCTACACTACCCGAACACCACTGCACTGCCCTAAACCCTAAAACACTCCCCCAGCACGACCCCCTACACTACCCAAACACCAATGCACTACCCTAATCCCTAAAACACTACCCCCGCATGACCCCCTACACTACCCTAAACCCTAAAACACTACCCCCGCACGACTCTCTACACTACCCAAAGACCACTGCACTACCCTAAACCCTAAAACACGACCTCCTACACTACACAAACACCACTGCACTACCCTAAACCCTAAAACACTACCCCTACACTACACAAACACCACTGCACTACCCTAAACCCTAAAAACTACCCCCAGCATGAACCACTACACTACCCAAACACCACTGCACTACCCTAAACCCTAAAAACTACCCCAGCAGTACCCCTACACTACCCAAACACCACTGCACTACCCTAAACCCTAACACACTACCCCCAGCAGTACCCCCTACACTACCCAAACACCACTGCACTACCCTAAATCACTACCCCCAGCACGACCCCCTACACTACCCAAACACCACTGCACTACCCTAAAACACTACCCTCAGCACGACCCCCTACACTACCCAAACACCACTGCACTACCCTAAACCCTAAAACACTCCCCCAGCACGACTCCCTACACTACCCAAACACCACTGCACTACCCTAAACCCTAAAACACTACCCCCAGCACGACCCTCTTCACTACCTAAACACAACTGCACAATTTGTTACAGGCGTTGCAACGCAGGCCTGTGGTGCTTACTGGAAGTACCTAGTGGGCTAGTTGGGCCCCAGGGACCCTCAGGATTCGAGGTGACCTAATCCCCCAACTTAAAACGCACCACGGGGCGCGTTTGCACAGTGGTGAAGGGAGGGGGCGGGGCCTCAGGTGACATGTGCGCAAACACGCCCTGTGGTGCGTTTTAAGTTGGGGAATTAATTCCCTCTGAATCCTGAGGGACCCTGGGGGCCAACTAGCCCACCAGGTACCTTCAGTAAGCACAACAGAGTTGCGTTGCAGAGAGGTGAAAAAAGGTGCGTGGCCTCGGAACGCCTCTCTGCAACTCAGCTCTGTGGTCCTAACTGTAGGTACCTGGGGGCTAGTTGGGCCCCAGGGACCCTCAGAATTCAAGGGGACTTAATCCCGCAGCTTAAAACGCGCCACTGGGTGCGTTTGCACACATGTCACCTCAGGCCCCCTCCCTTCACCACTGTGCAAACGCGCCCTGTAGCGCGTTTTAAGAGGTAGTTTTAATCCCCCTGCCCTATTATGTACTAGGGACTTGCAGAGGAGGTCATGCTAATCACAGGGGTACCCCAACGCATAGTGTTCCCTAGTGTATGTAGGTGTTTTCACTGTATTCTAAGTGTCTTTTAGCATAGCACTGGCTCTGGTTAGTCAGAGTCAGTTACCACCAGTACCCGTCTGAAAAAGTTGTGGGCACAGGATGATTTTGCAACAAGGCCTCTTTCTGCTCCTCTGTTGGTTCTTTCTGCACATCTTTTGCTTCTTTCTGTGCGTTTTTCTTCTTTCTTCACATGTCCTACCTCTGTAGGCATAGTTAGAAACTAGCATTTAAAAAACCTTTGAAATTCACTTAAAAAATCATAGGTTTCAGGCACGTTATAGTTAGAAATTAGCATTTAAAAAACCTTTGAAATTCACTGAAAAAACCATAGGTTTCAGACACGTTATAGTTAGAAATTAGCATTTAAAAAACCTTTGAAATTCACTGAAAAAACCATAGGTTTTAGGGACAGTTATAGTTAGTTGGACATTTCACTCGTACAAAACCATAGAAATTCCCCCGTTATAGTTAGTTCAGCTAACTATAACTCGCGCCCCGCAATGCACTGCTGATGACGTCACATATTACATCCCTCATGACATGGTCAGTGACATCACTGATGACATCACTGATGACATCATCCATGTGATAATTTCATGCATCTTCTCACACCCTAATATAACTTTTGATACACCCACTCTAAATTACAGACTGCCATTCTCAAAACCATAGACACTCCAACACCAAAAACTACATACCCACTCACTGATTCTTAGGTCTACACACACATCCACTCACTCACCCGTACAGTCACTCATACTTAGTCACTCAGTACAGGACTATCATATGCACTCATACACCTATATAAACACTCACACACCGCCACTCATCCATAGAGGTACTCACACACCTAGTCAGTCATGCAAAAAACTTAATCACACACCCATTTACTCACCTATACAGTTATACACACACCAGCTCACTTACTCATACAAATACTAGCACATTCTTACGCTCTTATACAATCACTGATACAAGTACACACTCATCCATACAGCCACTCTCACAATCACACACTCTCACTTATAGCCATTTATATACTCCAACACACATATATACTGCCTTTCACATATGTAGTTACTCACACATGTACCACTGAGATATACATTCAATCACTAACACACCCATACACACACTCAACCACCCATACAGTCCATCACAGATGCACTCTTGAAACCATGCACCCAGTGAATCACCAACTCACACATCTATGCACAGAGTCACACACACCCCACCCACACATACAGACACTCAGACAATCAATCAATAACCCATGTAGACACTCATGTAGCTATTCAGAAAGCCATGCAGCCGCTTACAAACCAACAGACAGACGGATACAGACATTCACACAGTTTAGTCACTAACCCATGCATTCAGTAAGATACATTTAATCACTCACTTGTAGAGTCAGTCACTCACGTACTAAATCATCCATTCAGACACTTATACACCCACTCATTCTTCAATACGCCTTTCCCTATATATATTAAACATATTTAAACTTTACAGAAACACACAGTCACTGGATGATGTCATGAGTGATGTCATCAGTGATGTCACTGACCATGTCATGAGTGATGTAATATGTGACGTCATCAGCAGTGCATTGCGGGGGCGCGAGTTATAGTTAGCTGAACTAACTATAACGGGGGAATTTCTATGGTTTTGTACGAGTGAAATGTCCAACTAACTATAACTGTCCCTAAAACCTATGGTTTTTTCAGTGAATATATATATATCTTGTGGCTTTTACGCATGCATTGTGGTTACCTTTTTTTGAAAACGTATTTGTGCCTGGTGCACCGATTTTTAAGTATCTAGTGAGATCAACAATAACTAGATTTGTAAATGTTTTTACATATGTATGTTGTTAGTTCACCCTGAATAGTAGTGTTCTATAGCCACACCCTGCCGTTCTCTGGTCCTGTCTGGCCCATGTGGCGCAGTGCCACATTTAAATAGCACAAGTCACCTCCAGATAACTGACCACGTAATGAACAACAACCAACACCAAATTGTTGAATTAGTTTTGCACACATTAAATAACTGACCTGTGTCCGTGTATAATAGCATAACAGATACACTGTCCCCTATAAGCCAAAATCACGGTGACCTCATTTTAATTGTATGGAACATATTGGGAGTCAATCTCACCCCCCATCAGAAGTTAGGATATCCACACTCAATTTAACACAACTTCCCACCATATGCAGGGCTCAGTCAAGTGGCAGAAAGAGGGGGAGGAGGGATTTCAAAGGCATTCACACTGAAGATTAAACAAGCACAAAATACTGCAGCACGAAGCTACTACGCACCAAATAATTTACTCCTACCTGCGTCCAATTCAACAACAGCCCAAGCAGTAGAAAATGTGCCACCTCTCTGGGCACAAGCAGGTAGCCCGTATGCTACGGCAGATCCAGGAAGTGCTGCCACAGAGCGCACACAGTTGGAATTAGCTAATACATGAGAGTTTTGAAATTTTGGCTCATGAGAAAGGAAGTTAGTGACACTGGACCAAGAGTAACGTAAATATCGGATATTGATGGAATGGAATGCCCAATAACTACACAAAATGTTTGTCTTATATAGCATATAACATCTCCTGGTTGGAGATTCAATGACACCTATCACCTATCACCAGCAATACGCTTCAAAATATAGGTCCAATACACTATTGTCGGCACTTAGGAGCAAGAGACTAGAAAATACGGCGAATTACACAACATACGTGACACATAATGAACGTGGATTGGGTTTGTGGGAGCCTGTGTTTGACTTCATGGTCGCATGTTCCAATGCTACTAGGTCTCCAGAGCATTTCATCCTTCTGAGGTGGATAGATGCGGGGTCTGATCAGCCCTTCATCATTCTAAGGTGGATAAAATGAGTACCATTGAGTTAGGGAGCAATAAAGATCTGCTATTTAGCGCCAAAATACCATTATGAGTAAACGTGCGCTTTACAAAAAAAGCATGCTATGTTAAAATATAATTTAGCATAACGTACACTGGAACACAACACGTGTTTTGTTTTTAGATGTTATGAGGTAACAAAGGGTTAATAGGTTTTTTCTTGGACTGCCGTTAGGAGTAGCGCTCCTGGCTGGCTGCAGAGTCTGGGCGTTGGGCCAGACAGGAAGGCCATTAGAAATAGTTTCCTGTGGTTAAACGGAACAGGAACATGAGAAATGAAATGCCCAGGATCACACAATTAGGTCAGGTTAGGTAGCTGGCTTGTTTTCCCCATTTCTCACTCCACAGACCGCCACCTAACATATAACACCGCCATCCTCACAAGCAGATATATATAGAATAGCACTAGGTATATTGCGTTCTTGAAGGGTTTTGCCTACTTAAATGGCGCAAGGAGAAGTAGTATTTTGTGTGTGTATCTAACATAAATAATGTGTATGTATATTAATGTTTTTCAGTTCTAGGTTCTTCAGAGTTGCAGAAAATACTATAATAACGAATTATATTGTGAGGTGAAATGTGCTAAAATGCATTCTAATGCAGTGCATTCGCCAGGGGCTACAAAGGATAGTATAAAAAGTAGTAATATTATGTTTATATTATGTTTATATATTGATCTTTAGTAATGAGTATATGCCAATGAAGAAGGATAGTGTTCATTGAATAACAATGCTTCGTATTATAATGTTTTATGGATACAATGTGTACAGATTTAATATGTCTTTTAATATACAGGTGCAGTATTTACGGGTGTTTGCAATTAGATTTCAAGGTATAAAGGATTGGCCCAGTTTAACAACTATGAGTATTTTGATTCCCAGAGGTGTTACTGTGACAGAGATTTTCATCTGTGTTTGCTGTTGTGACAAGCTATAGTACAATGTTTTAATTCTTCTTTTGCTTTTGTAGATAATGGATTTCTTTTTAAAGTCTTGTATAGGGATGCCAATATAATTTTTAGGTTCTTTCCTTCATTCCCAAACAGAGTGTAATAGGTTTCCTGTTTTCGGGATGTTTGCATACATATGCTCAATATTGATGTTTCCACCACCTCATGTCTGGTTAGAAATAAAAAGAAAAATAAAGAGGGCAGTACAACTGGATCCCCTAGATTGCATCTATAGGCAGGCTACAACAGGAAAGGTTTGACATGCCACAGGCCCTACAAGTTTCCCACACATTTGGATCAAAGATGGGCCATGTGTCCACTGTGATACTAGAACAGCAACAGATTTCAGCAATTCCTGAACAGACTGCTTAAACATAAAGTAGGCAAGATAAGCGCCACAATTGAGGGAAGAATAAATAAATAAATTATTAATTAAGAAAAAGCAAAAATAGTTTATTGTCTATGCATTGCCCTGTTTTCGCTCACAAATATCCCAAGTTCTGGTCACCACCTAGCGGCCCATATACTTCTCACTGACCCATTAATATATGTATCAGTCACATCAACTAGACCTAAAAGTGAAAGTTCTTCTGAAATCATGAAAAATGAAATGTAAAAGTATTTGTATGAGTTAACATGCACTGCGAAGTTTCTTTCTACTCGGGTATCAAGGCAGAAGAAGAAGAAGGGCCCCATCAATCCTGAGCTCCGACATATCCGTCCTGGAACACAGATTTTTGGTCAGAGACATTTTAAAATGATAGACTCTTCACCAACAGCTGTCCCCATTGCCAAGAGGAAAGGATTGACAGAACAGACTTCAGGGTCGACCCTGCACCCCCTCATCATTGAACAACGAACTAGAGGAGGTTAACTTGTTTCCATTGACTGTCCAAGAAGAAGATGATCGTTTGGTGGTCTATGGACTCAGCCGCTGCCACACAAAAGTGTCTTATGCGAAGCTATGTATTTGTATTCTTATATTTAGGATTATTGTCAGAATGGCACTAGGAAGGTTTAATTAGTTCACTGTATTAATAGAAAGGCTTGTATTCCTCAAAATGTTGAAGTTGCCAATACCACTGTGCACCCCATGTCACCTCCCAATATACCTGCTGGCACATGTACTGGGAATGGTCCCCGTAGTAATGCTAAAGGTTCCACATCAATCGGCCAGTACAGTCAGCACCCCAAATATATATGCGCACCCTGTGTCATCCCCTTCCCCTGTTGGAAATAATACTGAAGGGGACGGTCCCATTGTTATCACACTACGTCCCCCACTATTGTCTTGTCATTGTAGGGATGCCCAAGCAGTTAGACAGCATGCTGCTCATGACTCCCTTCACAGCAACATGTGGTACAGTGAGATGGCCACAATAGGTAGACAGAAGACTAAGGAGTACTGTTATATGACTCATACACTCCCCATGCAGTAGGCGCAGATAGACTGATTTTCCTAGGGAAATACGACCCCACACTGTAGAATATCTCCTACACCTGTTCCTCTACAGAATACAGGGACAAGTTCAGATTATTGAGGCCCCCTTCTCTGAAGTGTTTGTAAATAGAACAGTATGGGACAACACCCAATGATGGACGAGGTCATCAATGACAATTACAGAATAGAAGGGAAGTTAACAAGGATATTTTAGATAGGTGTTCCTGATATGGACCTAAGTGTAGCTTTTGTAGGAACAATGGGTTTATGATAACAGGATCTCTATCAGACTGTAATGGCTCTTTGCCCCACACCATACATTGCACATGCCAGAATAGAACAGCTTCACGCTTCTACAAATTTATGTCCATGACAAATGGAGTGCTCCAGGTTACTTGAGGTATAGAGTAGCGTCCTTAGGGCAACATAGGGTAGATTAGGAATATGAAGATGGGATAGACTGGAAGTATACTTGGGGTTGGGGAGGAAAATGTCCAAAATTATTAAAAATGATTACAAATTAAAAGTCACCTCTTCTCTGTTTTCTAGGCACTGTACCTGTTGGGCGCAGCTCTTGGAATGCAACAGCACCATTTTTTATTCGGACATTTAATATGGCACCTCCAGCCTAATGGACTTTCACTGGGCCTGCAGAGAACGTCTCTATCTCCAACAGCCTCCTCGAAGGAGCAGCCTGTGCTCACTAGAACAATGCACAAAGTGTCCCTGATCGTTCCAGCAGCCACTATCTCCCACATCCATGCCCATCTATGGCTCTGTTACCGTGCTCCACCGACATTGGCAGTATGCTGAGTACTAAGGGTGGACAGCTTTCAAAGACATACCAAAGGAGTTTTGCCTATTGAACAGGGTCCAGCTCTTTTTTCCAACACCATCATTGTGATGTTCCAGATCAAGGCAAATTGACACTCTGGCATAGAAATATCAAGAGGAGGGTATGCCTTCGGATAGGGAGTATGTGCTGCAGAAATGGGCCAACAGTGAAGAAAATGGCTCCATCACCAAGGCCATTGACGACTTGAACAAGATAGAAAAGAAAAGGATTGCTGGAGGAGGTGCCATAAGCAAACACAGCCACTGATTGGTTGAACATTGACTGGATACCTTTGTGGCTGTCTGCCATTCTAAAGGTTTTTGCTGTTGCTCTTTTTGTTGCGTCCTACAGATAATATGTCATTGTGTGAAGAGATTCAGTACTAAAGTAGTAGGGATGAACAATGCCAAGATAGGGATATACAGGAAGTCCATACGTAGGGTCAGTGGACCAGGGAATAGGGATCAATTAGCAATATTAGAGATAGTTGAGCTCACAACGACTGGCTCACACTTGTTGCAGACCGCTCCTGACGCCCTCTAACATAAGTACCTACCGCTCCCCCACTTCCCCCTGGTAGACACTTCGTAGGAGAGGATCCTAGTGTAGATCATTATGAAAAATTAGCTGACAGGCCTGAAGGAGAGTATATAGCGTTAAGGAAGATGCAGGAGAGCCAATGTTCTAATATGGATGACACCACTGGGATACATCTACTAGAAGGAGGGCCTGAAAGGTATGCTGTAAGAATTTTGTTCAAGAATAAACAAGAGGAGGGGTTGAAGCAGGGTCTATTTTTATCCCAGGCCCATTCTGTCCACACCTGTAGCATGAGACCCTGATAAGGCCCCACCAGCCAGCATACAGAGTGGTGTTAAGTTGACCATACTGTCTCAGTTGTTCTTTTAATGTAGTAGGCCCAAAATGCCTCTCTGCTAAAATACAAGTTATTAATTCTACAACACACACGAAGCCCCAGCTCCCCCAGGCCCCCACTCTCTCCTTGCACAAGATGAGCTCGTCACTTCTCACATCTATTGAGAGATAGCTAACCACAAGAACACAGAACTCCTCAAATTAAGAGGAACATCACGCGATACCCGATGGTGGGGGCCACTTGCCACTCTTTCATATTATTGTATCTTTTGCTAGCTTTAATGTAACTAAGACGTGCACATGGCGTGAGATGGTGACCTGTGACCTTTCTAAATGTTCCGCTTTCTTATAAAAGTTTCTGAGAAGTGACGCAAACCCTTTCCGATAAATGTTCAATTTCATTATGATTTACGGTCAAACATCAAGTGACCTTTTGCTAAACTTTTTAGTGTGGGTGTCACTTCTGTGTTCCTAAATATTTCGGAGAAGTGACCAAAGTGCGTCATGGTCTGCGGTCAAGGCACCTGTTAATGTCGTGATTCTGTCGTCATTCAAGAGGGTATAAAAGATCTGCTCCTCAGTCCATGCACCGGACTACCCCGCAGAAGTGACTCCTTGGGTCGCTGACCCCTGTGTAGCCCCCCTCAGCCACCATCTTTGACTGAGGCTATAATGCGTATTGTATTTTGAAATTGTCTCTTTCTCTCTCCTCTGCATTGCCATTGCCATTATTCTAAACATTATTGCAATTGCATGTTCTTGCTCTCCAAGAGAATTTTCATTAAGGTTGCATATTTTCTATTTTCTAGTGTATTCTGAATGGCATTTCTCTTCTACTCTCTAAGACAATCTTGACACTGTTGCATATATTTAATATATCCACAAATGTTTCTCCTCTTTCTCCTGCATTCACATTATTCTAAAAGTATTCCATTATATGCTTTTGTCATAATTTTAGCATGTGTCTTCTGCCATCTAGTCTTTGCTAAGACTCCCAGGCTCATTATTGAATTTTAAAGTGTTTCTTTACACTTCATGTTGGAAGTGGTTTCCTTGTAATAAAGTGCAAACACACCTGATTCAACTTCTATCGTTTACACGTGTGTTTTCTCATATTATGTAGAGGCACCCCCTCAAGTTAAGCTGCCCAGTATTATCACCCTGCAACAGTGTCCATGTACTTGTGGATTCAAGTGCCTGGTGTACTATCCTCTCCCTAGACATAGTCAAGAAGCATTGGCCTAATAAGTCCCTATGTGCTCCTGATATCACTCTTGGCGGTTACACTGGTCACAAAATTGATTTGATTGGGTATTTTTGGGTCACCTTGGAGTTTGCTGGTCGTCATACTGTCGGAAAGATATATGTCGCAAGAAAAGGACAATCCTCATTAGGGTGGCCACATCAGGAGGAGATTGGAATGAAGCTAGACCCCAGAGCCAACCCTCAGATCTTTACTATTTGTATTTCCACTTCTAATACTGATAACAATGTTGGTTTCATTCAAGAGCTTAAACAGGATTTCCTAGTGTATTTAGTGACAGACTATGCGCATACCAAGGATTTAAGCACCATATCAGACTGGTGAAAGGTGCTCTGCCTATTCGTCATAGAGTTAGAAATGTACCATTACCTTACAGAGGTCAACTTAAGGATATGTTACATGATATGTGCAAGAAGAACATCATTGAATCTGTGGAATCATCACCATGGGTATCTCCGGTGGTGATTTCGGTCAAACATTCTGGCGAAGTGAGATTATGTATTGACTTGCGTAGTCTCAACAGCGCTATCTGGGTTGATGCCCATCCTCTTCCCAATCTGCATGAAATGGTATCCGCTTTAGCTGGTGCTAAAGTGTTTTCATGTATTGATCTTGCCAGTGCTTATCACCAAGTTATCCTGGATGATGATTACAAGAATCTAACTACTTTCATTACACCTGAAGGTTTATTCAGGTTTTGTTGTATGCCTTTTGGGTTGGCCAGCGCAGCTTCTATATTCCAGAGGCTCATGAAGGAAACTCTGGAGGGCATTACAGGTGCTGTGGCCTCTCAAGATGATATCCTTGTTTTTGGAAAGGATAATCAAGACCATGATTGCAATTTGAGGACAGTCCTGACAGCCTTATCGTTAAAGGGTCTTACTTTACGTGCTGACAGATGCATGTTTAGGAGGTTGAAAGTTGAGTATTTCGGACATAACATTAGTGGGGAAGGCAACAAACCCAAGGGAAACCATGAAGACAATATCATCAAAGCTCCTTTTCCTTCTTCTAAGGAGCAGTTAGTGGAATTTTTAGGTCTAGTTGAGTTTTATGCTAAATTCATTCCCAATTATGCATCTAAGGCGGAAGTTTTTAGAAGTCTGCTAAAGAAGAATGCTAAATGTATGTGGACGGAACGAATGACTCATGCATTCACCCTTTTAAAAGAGTTTATTGTAAATGCCCCGTGTTTGAAACCTTTTATTGTTGGGAAACAGTGTGTGATAATGGTTGATGCCAGCAATAGCGGATTAGGAGGTGTATTAATGCAAAGAGACATGGGTAAGTAATGGATAGTTGCATATGCATCCAGGGCTCTCAAAGATGTGGAAAAGAACTACTCAGTAATAGAAAGGGAGTTACTTGCATGCATTTATGGGGCTGAGCATTTTAGAACCTTCTTGTGGGGCACAAAGTTTGGTATCAAAACTGACCATAAATCGTTGATTCACATGATGGCACCTGGGGTGGGCGATCTATGTCAACTAAATTGGCTAGATTAGCATCTAGATTACAAAATTTCCAATGTTTGTTGGAGTATGTGAATGGCAAAAGCAATGTACATGCTGACTGCTTGTCTAGGTTGCCCTTGCCGTGCACTGAACATGAAGTAGCAGGCAAAGAAGATTATGAGGTAGCGTTCACGTTAGAAGACATAAACATGGTTGGCATTTCGTCTTCCTTTATTCAGGAAGAGAAATGGTTGGTGGAAATGGAAAAAGATAAACTCAAGATGGTATCGCATTGTATTTTACATGGGTGGCCTGAAGCAAGGAAAATGAGTGGTGACATAATGGGTTATTTTAAGATTTGAGAGGAGTTAGCGATTGAAAATGGAATTATTGTCAGAGGTGACAAATTCATACCTCCGTTTACGTTGAGAGAGGTAGTTATCAAGTTAGCCCATGAAGGGCACTTGGGCATTTCAAGCACCAGGAGGCAGATTAAAGAAAGTTTCTGGTGGCCTGGCATTGACAGCTGTGTTGAGCGTTATGTAAGACAATGTAAGGAGTGCGCTTTCAGTGACAAATCAGCTAAGGCCTTATGCACTGACCCCACACCCCAACCTGTGGAGCTGCCTGAGGCCCCTTGGAGTAAACTAGGCATTGACATTATTGGTCCATTTGCAGTATTACACAAACAGGAGGCATATGGCATTGTCTTAATTGATTACTACTCTAAGTGGCCAGAACTCAAATTAGTAAAGGAAATCACCACTGAAAAAATTATTGAATTTTTGGATGAAGTTTTCTGTAGAGAAGGTATTCCTCAAGAAATTGTTACAGACAATGGTCCTCAATTCATTAGTAAGTGTATGGAGGAGTTTCTTGTGAGGTGTGGTGTAACGCATAGTCGGATTTCTATATTCCACCCAGAGGCCAATGGTCAAGTGTAAAGGTTTAACAGTGTTGTTAAGGAAGCCATTCAGCTGTCTATTAAAGGTGGTTTGAATTGGAGGAATGCCTTACAATCTATGTTATTGGCATATAGAACATCGCCTAATGCTGTTACCTCAGTTAGTCCTTTTGAGTTATTGAGAGGATGCAAGCCAAGCCCTAACCTTGGTGGTTAAAGTTGAGAAAGGATAATGGCAATGAGCGAACCGACTTGGACTTTGTAGAAATTTGACGCAAAATGGAGGAGTACAAACTCAAAATGAAGCAGGACATGAGGGGGAAGAGGGGCAAAGTGAGTAAACAAGGTGTGGAAGTTGGGGATTTGGTCGGTATTAGGAAACCCAGTGTTGATGGGAAAGAGTGTAGCATGTGGTCGGACCCGGTCCTGTTCGTTCAGGTTTTCACGAATACTGTACTGGTTGATGGTGGGGCAGTATGGAACCTCAATAGAGTATCCCTGTTTAAGGGAAGGATAGAACATATGGACAGTTCCAATAGTAATGTGTTCTTAGATGTAAAACAGAGGGTGTGCAGTAAAAGTATAGAGACTCTTACTGTCAGTGATAGTAAGGAGGCACCTAGACAATTGAGAGTGAGACGTCTTCCTGCAAGGTTACAAGACTATGTTTTAACGTTAAAAACAAGGGGGGGGGGGTGTTACCTGCGCGCTGCGTATTTTATGTATGTGCGCCTTTTAAACAGGTGCATCTCTGGCAGGTTACTTTTGCCATGAGAGTGACACGAGCGTGTTCTTCTGTCGCTCGTGTCACTCCCATTGTGTCAGCGGCGTTCCCTGGTGTTGGGCTTGTGTATGTTTTTAGTGGGTTGGTGGGTAAACGGTATGGCTCGGGGGGCCGGGTCATGATGCTTCTTTCAACTTATGCCTGCATGCATATATATATATGTGTTGGGATCAGCAGTTACCGGCATTCATTGCTGGAACCCCGGACCTGCTGTATATCGTCCTGGAAATAAACACGCCTGGAGTCAAAATACCTGCTTGCATGGATTTATTTTATGATCGTCTCGACTGTGGTGCGCTGATACTTTACCCACAAAACTGAAGATAGGTTCCTTAAGGCATCCTCCCACTAGTGAATACCTATGCCACTGTTGGGAACAAAACACATTTTAGAGGCTCACCCCACACATTAGTGAAGAGGTGGGGTAGGAAAATAGTCACTTCCACAGCATTGGACACTGCTTGTAACTGCAATGAGGCCATAAAAATTAGAGCAAAAAATAGTTCACTATAGAAGACACCAAAGACCTGGGCCTCAAAAGGTTCATGTGGGCTCATCTGGTTTATTTGGTCAAAACCCAGTGTACCTACAGCGACATATGAACCTGAGCCTCCAAGAATGCTTAATGATGTAGGGCCCACCCCTGGAACTATATGGGTACTTGCTGTGCTGTTAAATCTCAAGGCTGAACTTTAAAAGTAGTATGGCAGGGGTAGTGGCAGACCCCGGTCACACACTTAGCCCTCTGCATGCAGACTGTGGGTCACACTGTATGCTTTGTGGGGGTCCATAGACAAAAGAAGGTGGGCGGAGCAAGGTGATTGCCCAGTGCTATGGAGACAAAGGAAACACTCCTGAATACTTGAGAGCAAAGTGCAGATTTAGAGACAACTTCCCTTTCACAGAGTAACAGCTTCCTTAGGCTACTGCAGATGCATCAGCGGGACGTTTTGTGGCAGCACAATGGCAGAGACAAAGGGCAAGAAGGAGAAGGATTCTAGTACAAAGGACCGTCTACAAAAAAGCAGCACCAGGAATTATGACACACCTTTGAAGCAAAGGAAGCAGGAGGAGGCGAAAATCAGTCTGAGGGTTTCCATCGAGTGGATGACAATAGGGTCACCAGAAGATTTATTCAAGAGTGTTTCCTTGACACCAAGCATATGAAATTAGCTTGATAGGGATGAACTGAAGCAAAGTTTGAGAGAGCTAAATAAAAATATTGCTGACTTGGAGAACTGAGTGAATGCTCTTGAGCCAAATCTAGATGAGAGAACATTGGACCTGGAGGCATGTATGGTCCATCTAATGCTGATGGAGAAACACATGTTCCTGTTGCAGGAGTAACAACAAGACTTTGAAAATCGCTTGAGGTGGAACAATGTTTTTGTTAGAGAACCCCTCCAATGAATCGAGTGGAAGAACATACAACTTTATGTAAAGAAATTAACGGTCGCATTGCAAGAACAGGCTGGATGAAAGACCATATATCTCACTTTTGCATTTTCAGAATAGGCACCATCTTGTGTTTCCTAACTCAGCAGCCTTCCTGTTTGGAGCTATGAGTCACTCTCTTTCAGTCACAATGATTCTCCTTCACGCACAGCGTCTATCGGCTCATTACTCCTGCATTTTCCTTTGATTTTATTAAATGACCATTCCTGAGCCCATGCAGAGGTTCATTATGATGTAACTGAATCATCCTCAAGCCCGTTCTCCAACGAATGACCTAATTTCACATTGAGGATCCCCCTTGTTAAGCTCATCTCTGCCTAACTGCTTAAGAGCTCTTAACCTTGCTCCTTACTAAAGATCTTCAACCTGACCCCTCACAAGAATGGATACAAGGCTTGTCCCCACCGGTCATCATGCCTTCTCGATCAATTACCCTCTAAACCTCTCCAAAAATGTGACAAAAAGCTCAAACATCGTTTACTCAAAACCGAACCCGAAACACTTATCTCTGATCCTTACTTCTGTGTCAACAAGGGTATACTAACTAATGACCTCATCTTCTACTCCAGGAAACAGGCACGATGGAGGAATGTCTTCAATTCCTTGCTTCACATAACGGGTACCAGGAAAACTCCATATGGCCTCAAACTAGCAGCATCACCCTCACCCTTTTACAATGCTAATGCCACCATCTCCCTTTATAGCAACGGTATTATCCTAATTCAAGCCTCGAATGACAATCTAATTAAGATGGATAATATCTTCCCCACCCTCAAGATGGCGGTGAATTCTAAGTCTTCTCATCCCTGCTTAATCCTTCTGCTTCCAAATGATCTCGCACTCACACCTCTCCTCACGCCCGAGATGACAACAACCACACATATCCCTCTTCACGCCTTAGGAGAGCGCTGTGTCACTCAGTTCCCTGACTTAGTTTCTCCAGAGACTACAATGTCCACAACTTCAGTGAATCACTCAAATCCTAGACCTATAGCTTCACTCACTTCTCCAAACTCCACATGGTTACATAATGGGACCCTTGCAGGGGAATCCTCTCTCACCCCTTCGCTTTATCTCTCTCCCGGTGAACCTCTTAGCTTGATCGTACCTAACTCGCCTTTAGCCCAATCCGTGTCCAGCCTCCCGCCCTCCCTGGAACCCTTTCCCCCCTCCCACTTTATCTCTCTTCCTCCACATCCCATCCACCCCACTTAAGCCCTATCACCCGCCTTACAAACACGGACCCTTTCGCCTCACTAATTGGTAATCCACAAGACCACTCTGACTCACCCGCTACCTCTGACTATCTCATGGCCACCCCTTCAGCTATCCCTCGAAACCCCACCTCTCCTCCGGAACTCAACAATCAACTCTCAGACTAGGCCTCACGTCTGAATGAGATCTCTAGCCACCTGCACCTTCTCACAAAGGTACTCCAGGAATTGAAAGACATCACTATCGAACACCTCCTGTTGTATTCCGCTTTTAGGTGTCCGTATATAGGTTTTCCTGAAACATGTCCTTATATAGGCACAATTCGCATTGCCCTTATATAGGCATAGAATCCCAGTCCTTATTTAGGCATTAGCCGTGCACTCCAAATACAGGCATGGTCACCGACATCCGTCCACCCTAACGTCACAACGAGTTCTTGGAAACCAGACCCTTAAGCTCTTGGGAAGTTCCCCTAGCACAGGATTATTGATTTCTCCAAGAACTCATTTATTATGCATGAACCACTATACCTTAAGGGTTCATTCCTGACGTCTTCCTCTGTCCGACTTCACGTCAATGCTAACATTCCAAGGCACCTACCAGGTATAAATATACCTTCCCTTGCCCAAGCAAGTCAGAGGAGACCTCGACTTCAGAGGAGCCCGTATCCCGGCCTGACGCACTGAGAAGACGCTGTCATCCCTGCTTGCAGAAGAATCCAGCTTCCAGTGTTCGGACTCCCTTCGTGGGGTGTTAGAGTTTGAGATCTGGCAGGAGATTCCCACCTCTCTCATTCTCAAGGTATGGAGCTGACTAGAACCTATAGGGACTCTTGGCATACTAGACTTAACATACTCTTAGTATACCATACTATAGAATACTTCACCTACTTCTTACCTTGCCCTACACCTAGATCAGGTTAGGTACATTCGGGTAGAACTAGCTTAGAGAAGCATCGTATGAGTACTCGCATTTTTAGCTCATGTTATTTATGTACGTAAATATATGCTAAAAGATAATGCTAGCGCAGTATTATTTATTTCTACTGCTTACGCTGTACATTATATATCTTGCATACTGTCTTGTGATCATAACAGCGCGTATCTCTTACACGAGAAACAAGACTGTTCAATAAAACCTTTTTATTGAAACGCCCGTCGATTCTTTCTGTGTAACTCTGAGGAAACTAAGCATGCACGACTAGCTGAGTGAAACGGTTATCTATTGTTTCCACGAGTCTGAGAAGTGTTCTGATTCTAAAGGGAAACAAAGTTGTCATGTTTATGCGGTTGCCAGAAACTACTCCCTTCTTGTTCACAAGGAGTTTCTAGTGGCCTCTGAGTTAGCTGGCACAAAAGTAATTAAGTTTAATATACTCGATAGGGACATACCGACCTCAGTCCTATGTCAAACCTATAGGGTATATTATTCCAATGCGCAGAGCCTATTAGGGAAATAGGAACTACACTACATGGCGCCCAACCGTTTGGTAAGGCACTAATTTAACGCTAGATACTGAGTAACTCAGTCGAGCTTTTCTCTCAGAGACCCCTACTCACATACTCCATAAGATGTCTGGAGTGGGTAGGGTTAAATGGGAAACAACCTTTAGAACGCATGCATTACATCGCATGCCATTAGATTGCGGTTTTTACAACGAAAGTCGTTACAACGACTTGCACTGGAGGGCGCTATAGGACAAGGAGTAGTTTAAATTACTATCCAACACCTTCCCTACTGTACGTAGGCTGGAGTTGGAATAGTAAATTAAACTACTCCTAAGTCCAGCGCCCTCCAACGCAAGTCGTTGTAACGACTTGCGTTGTTAAAACCACGATCTGATGGCATGCGATGTAATGCATGCGTGGTATCGTCATACATCCGGTTAAATATCCGCCAAAGCTAAATAGGACAAAAAAAACCTATAAATTAGCTATTTTGGTTTAATCAACGTTGAAGGATACAGTGTTCCAAAATATTGTGCACCTTATCTTTTGTTTCCTTGAAACTTGTTCTACATTTTTCAAAAAACAAATGTCCATACACGGGGACAATGACACTGGGAACGGTGTAGCTGCGGCTGACCCAGTCGTAACAGCTTTTAACTTTACCGGTTTAAATGAAACCGAGGAGGGTGTTATAGACATCGCTCCAAACTTAAGAAGAGCCATCACTCTAAAACTTATAAAACACGGCCTACCACCAAGAGGGGGTAGAGCAGTTTTCATGATAGAGTCACACGAATCCTTTCAGACAGAGGTATTCTATTCATGGATAGTATTCCCAGAATCAAATCCAGTCACAAAAGTGTTTCACTTCTACAAAGAAGATGAACCACCAGAGGAATATATTCCTTTCGAGGATATTGAAATTCCACTCACATACCAGGAGCATCATCTCTGGTTTAAAGGCGCCCTAAAACATCACAGAAACATTACCAGGCTCGGTCCACTAGGTAGAGCAGGAGTAACATGGCCAATTCTAGCCGGCTACACTCCTCATCCTGACCTCGATATAATGTCAGACGAGGAATTACTTACTCAACTTACAGAGTTAATAAATATTTACAGACAATTAGTCCAATATGTCATGCGGACTTTCACAGTCCAACCACCATTGACCATTCCAAATCAAACCCCTCAACAGGGGAATACACTAAAAATTACTCCACAGACTTTATACGCAGTCATGGGTAAAATGCCCACAAAACGTGAGCAAATTCCATTCTGGATAGCTCAAAAAATTACTCAAATCGAAGCAGTATTTCCAAATACTAGCCCTTATGAGAAACACAGAATGCTAACAATCTGTTTACCAATGGGGATCACACCACAACTGGAAGATTGCACCACTTGGGGCGCAGTCTTTGCTGCCATCTATACTAAAAACACATGGTGTTCCGTCAATTGCAGTAATACCAGATGTCCTGAAACAAATTCAAAACGAATACGGGGCAGAGCCTGCTCTGAATTTAGGTATGAAATTACTGAAAAACTTCAACCAGGTCTCAACAATAATATTATCTAATATTAAAGGGGAGGCAGCATCAGTGGCGATCCGCCAACTCTTAAGGGAATTTGATGTTACAGAACATCAAACTGAACTACCCAGAATAATAGAACAATCTTATGCAGAATTAGGCAGAGATAGTTTGGGTGGAAAACCTTTGAAGCCAAAACTATCTGAAAGTCCTGAGAAGGACTCTATTAAACAAACTCCTACATCTTCTAAAAAGAAGTGGGAAACTAATAAACAAAATTCAAACGAGAAACGTTCTCAATCCCGAGGTAGGTCTCCTCAAAAGGAGCCCTCTGAAAGGAGGTATAACCTCAGGAATAGGGATAATTTAAGAAAACCTGACAGGTATCAAGATACTGATACACGTTCCTCTCGTACCTTTCAGATATTGTCACAGACATTGGAAAGAAGAGGACGGTCAGAACATAGAGAAGAACGCGTGATATCCAAAGACGACAAACACGTTCAGACAAATAAATAAAAACCTCAATTCTCAAAAAAGAAGGTAGCAGGTCTGAAGATCGGACATGCCGAGAATACTGAGAACACAGCTCAAGAACCGAGAAAGGGCTCAGACAATGCTGGACAGTGCAGCAGAAGTCACAATAGCTCGCCAGATCCTGAAGGAACTTCTGGAGACAGTGGACTTGAATGAGTACATCACAGTAGAGACTGTAGACACCAGGGTTAGTACTCCACAAACATTATATGAAATAACACTCCGAATGGAGGGAGACATACCAAGAGAAGTGAAAATACTCTTTTGGGAGAAACTTTCAAGCGGTTATGATATACTTCTAGCAGAAAAAGACTGGAAACACAATTTTTCAGGGAGTGCCCACATGGCGAGGACATTATTATTCCTGCCTTCTCCAACCATATTCCAATTGACCAAAAATATACTTATGCCAGGAAATGGGCAGTTGCCCAGGCCCCAGCATTATACAAAAATCATGTAGGATGGGATGAGGACTCACCTCACCACAAAATACATCTAAAAAATGAACCTACTGTACAAAGGCAGTACCCAATAAAGCATGAAGGTAAAAAACAGGTCAGGGAGATCTTAGATCAACTTGAATACCAAGGGGTGATTGAAACATGCACCTCCTCAATGAACAATCCTTTTTTTCCCGTCTCCAAACCAGACAATACATATCGTCTAGTTTTGGATTACAGACACTTGAACACTTGTTCAAAAACATTTGCAGTGCAAAATGCACATAGTACAGCATTAATGAATAACATTGTGCGCAAAAAATATAAAACGACATTGGATATTTCAAATGGTTTCTTTTGTCAAAACATAGCACCTGAAAGCAGGTACTTAACAGCTTTCTCAATAATAATCAATTTTGTAGACTCCCACAAGGGTTCAAGAATAGCCGGGGTTATTCTCAGCGAGAGTAACAGAGTTACTACAAATTTATGATAATGAGGCATTGTCATATGTCGATGACATCTATCTGACAGACGATGACCTAGATAGGCACTTGAACAGGGTGAGTACCATTATATTGGGCTTCGCCTCTGAGGGCTATAAATTCAACTTTAAAAAATCCAGAATTGCCCATCTAATGTCCTTTTCCTAGGATATGAGCTTTCAAGTGAAGGCAAGAGCCTGGCAGCTAACTTTTTAGAAAAGTGTGCGCTGCTCCAACCTCCAAAAACGCTGAAAAACTTACACTCCATCTTGGGTTTCCTAAATTTTGGAAGAACTTACATTCTAAATTACGCAGAAAGGGTTAAACCTCTCTACGAATTAATCAAACCTGATTTTTCAATCAAACAATGGACACAGGAACACACAGAAATCTTGAGTTCACTCCAAGCTAACATGTTAGCAACAAATCACTTACAAACACGCGTAAGTCAACGCAATTTAGTGATCCGAATAATTTCGGGTCAATGCGGATTCACCTACTTAACATTTAATGAGGGTGAAAAAGTACCAATAGCATACAAATCACATTTGTATACACAAGCAGAAATGCGCTTCACTTCAACAGAAAAAATACTGACAGCAGTTCAAACCGCTGTAGCAAAAGAAAGAGCTCTAGCCCAAGGGAAGCGCCTCATTGTCGTAATTCCAGTACCGGCCTTAGAGGCGGTTACAAAAGCGAGCATTCCAAATGCAAAAGCTTTACATCCTAGATGGATATAATGGGTTAATTCTCTTGCTGCAACAGATGTTGAATATGTTTTTGATCCTGATCTAAAAACACAAGCGTTCCTGCAATATGAACATGAATGTCCTCTGCCCACTGAAATTCTGCCTCTCGATCAGTATGAATTCATGATTTACACTGACGGATCCGCACAACCCGCTACAGGGAGTAAGCAAGCTTACAGTGTAGCGTGCGCAATCGTTAAAGGTCGCATGCACGATGGTAACTTCAGACCAATGGTCACTAAAACTCAATCTCTAGGAGATTGCACAGCTCAGCGAGCTGAACTACAAGCATTCAAACTGGCACTTGAAAGTACAGATCGAGAATTCCCCACACTAATAGTGTGCGATTCTTTCTACTGTATGCCGTCGTATAATGAATATATACAGAATTGGCTTGAAAACGGGTTCAAAGATGCAAAAGGTGGCACAATAAAGCATAAAACGCTTTGGGAACAAGTAGTTCAGTTAAAAAACGAACTACCAAAGGCTCACGTAATACACACGCTGAGTCATCAACGTGATGGCGTTCACGTTGCAGGGAATTCATTGGCTGACGAAGCCGCAAAGGGGGCTGTTCAGACGGCTTCCGTAGCTGCGATCACTCGTTCAAAAACGAGAATAGACAGAGAGATATTGTTGGCTGTCAATGCTTCAAGCAAAGGCAGTGGTGCAGCGTTACAAAAGAAATTTCCACTCAAGTACTCTTATGTAATTGATGTGAACAACGTTCCTTTTGCTCGAATCCCTGGAGTGGGGGATAGGGTAATTTCAAACATGGAACGAATATTAGGACTAATCCTAGCAGCACATGCAGGGATAGCCTCTGCCCATGCAGGTGTTTCTGCAACAGTATCTTTACTAAAACAAAGATATTGGTGGCCTGGCATTAGGAAACAGACCAAGAACTATGTTTTGGAATGTGAAATATGCCAACAGATGAAAGTCTCCACAGTGAAATGTCCTGCGCAGACACCCCTGTTAATTTCAGACAAACCATTAGCTTGTGTTTACCTGGACCACTGCGGTCCCTTGCAAAGGGACGGTAACTATAAATATATAATGGTCGCAGTGGATTCGTGCTCAAGGTTCCTATGGATATGGCCTCAGCGCTCGGCTGACGCTCAAACTGTTATAAAAGATTTGTGAATCTTTATCGGAACATACGCAATTGGCACACTACATTCTGACTAGGGCCCTGCGTTTAGCTCTCGGGCTTACTAAGAAGCCATGGCTAGTTTGGGCGTAGCATTGCGGTACTCCTCTCAGTTTCATCCTGAGGGAAATTCTGTTGTGGAAAGGAAAAACCGGGACATAAAGCAGTCTATAACAGCTAGAGTATTAGGTTCGGGTGATGGGTGGGTCAAACATCTTTATGGGGTCCAACGCTCATTAAATAATTTGCCAAGAAGTTCTCTAGGGAGGTCACTCCATATGAGGTCCTATTTGGGACAAGAATGTGGGTTCCTGATCTCGAATGTAAAGGCACAGTGGTGGAAAATAAACCCTTTGATATCAAAGATCGTTTGGCTGTTTTACAGGATCTAAATGAACTAAGATCGAAACAAAGCAACGTATTCCTGAAGCCAACCACCACTGGGGAAAAACCGGCAGTCCCAGCAAGGCCTGTCTGGATCCCAAAAGTTGGGGATCTAGCCAGAGAGAAGATTGCGGACAAGAAGGAATTTGGACCTTCTTACAGACAACCAGTACCTGTCCTAGCCATTCACGGAACAAGAACAGTACTTCTGCTGCCCCTTGCTGGAAAAAAGGAGAAAAGATTTGTGTCAATCGACCTCATCAAACCACAGTATGTGGCCAATACTAAATAGTAGGCCTCGTGGACTCTGACCTAGTAGTAGACGCACTCCTCTCGCTACTATCCAAGAGGTTCAGACTGAAAGACTGATAACCATCGAGAATTCAGCAGTAACAGATGAAGGACTAAGCAACAATGCTATGGAACTCGTCCCTCTTGAAACTCAAGTAACAGTTTGTCCAGATACACCTGTCTACACCAACGTAACAAGTGATCAACTGGTTCCAGCGATTTCAACAAATCCTGATGCAATTCCAACAATTGACAGAATTGCTTCTGGCTATTTCATTAACTTTGATACGTTTTCTGAGGACCCAAGTGAACCTGAAACGACGCCAGCATCCAAAGCTTTCAAACAACAAGTACAAGACTTTTTTCATTTTCTGAAAAAGACTCATCTGGTTTCACCATGGAGTGAACTGTGGATTATTTCTGGAATATTTTTCTTTCTGCTTTGGCTAGCTTTGGTTATGACTATCAGCGTGCTTATAAATGGCAGATACATCCATTTGGACTCTGAAAGTAAAAATGTGAACTTACTTTTGAAACCACACAAATCATCCCATCGTGAAGCAAGAGACTTGTCAGCAGTGAACATCACAGCCGTTCCTATACAGGATGGTATAGTGTGGGACAAAACCGATTTCTATATCTTCGGCCCTACAAAACTTTTGAACATTCCACATTTATTTAAAATTTCACAAAGTGATTTTATTTCCTCCAGTACCTATTCTGATGATTGGGACTTTGAGACTGTAAATGATATGATGTCTGATCTAGAAAGGTCTGCTGCATTCTCTAACAATGAATACTTAGAGGGTTCATCAGACTATGAACAGCTTTATTGTTATAACCACTATGGTCATCATTTCTTGCATAAATCTGCAACACCTAGAAATGTGTTTATGTTTAACCAATGGGAACATTGTCCTACACCACCAAAAGGTAGTTAAAAAACGTTTGCTAAAAGTTTCCATATTTTTCAGGATACAATGCATCTGATCCAGAAACATTTTACTATAAAAATGTAAACGAAACAGGACTGAGAATTATGTTAACTAATACAAAACAGATTTACTCTGCAGCCTTTATTTCCCAACTGTCTAGACATGGATTTGACTTGTGGAAGGACACAATAGACACGAAATCTGTCTGGGGTTCTAAAGATTGGCAAGTGCAGGGGATAGAAGCTTTGTTTAGAGCATGTATCATCCCTCAGCAAATAATGTTTTTGAATGACACTGTGCAACAAACGTCTTGCCTTGGTTTAGCCAAGATCAAAGAAATGAAAACACCTTCTGTACCGACACCTGCAAGTAATGACACTACACAGGGAGCGGTTACAGTTGACACAATACTACAAACCAACAGAACAGATCCTGATTGGAAAAACTGGTTACTCTGGCCTACAGACACAAACATCTGTCAAGAAAGATTCCTGAATAGAAGACAGGGCTTTACTATCCATAGGCCGGGCCCACGATACGTTCAAAGACAACTTCCGGGGGTAGTAACAACATACAGTGTAGGTAAATTGGGCCTCGACTGGCTACAAAAATCTACACTTGAGGATGTGAAACAACACTTATCTTTACTTAAAAAAGACGCAGACCGTAGGGAATTCTTGCTAGGACCAAGAAAACCGCGTCAAAAACGTTTCATATATGCCGGCATTTATGCTGCTTATAATGAAGTATGGAAGGTTTCACAGGCAGAGGCCGCAAAACGAATACGTGAACTTGATCGTATTAACTTAGAGAAAACTCTCTCCGTGGTCGACAATGGGTTAACAACTTTGTCATCCAGAATTTATTCATTGGACAACATTGTATCCTCTGCTATTGACATACTGGAACAAGATTTAGCCATGTTACAACAAGGCCAATCTCAGTTACGTTCTATTATGTTATTAAGCTGGACGCTGCAATCTTTGCGTGCGGGCTATGTGCCTTGGCGTTTTATCAACACGTCGTCTCTGTTTGCAGAATACAATCTAACTGATAAACAGATCGAACTGGCACAAAGGGGAGCAAAGTATACAGTGCTGAGCATTGAAAAACTAGGAAAATTACCATTTATGGTAGCAGAAAAACCAGCTACAGAACGGCTTATCCATGGCAAAATCACTCTGCCTGTAACTACTTTTCAGTTTCAGTATTGCCTCAAACAAATGCAAGCAGGCAAGTATGAAAGGTTGGGTAAAGAATACATTAAGACATCCTGGGAGTTACCTTACGACTACAGATGTTGGAGTGGGGATCGTGAAGTGTTTCTAAGTGGTACACACTGTGAAAATGCACTAAGCGGTTCACTCATATGTCAGGACATTTCTTTACACAGGGCTTGTAATGGTTCTGTGGCAAATTTGTCCTGCCACCAGCAGGGTACACCGGCTACTGTGATTAATCCAACGTTTGGCCAACTTTCTAATGGGAGTAACCTCAAGTTGAATGATCAGAGTTGCTGTGGCATGTTGCCAGGCATCCCAAATCTGGTAACGGTCGACTCCAGGGTTACTTGCTGTATGCAAGTATTGTTCCCCTTAATAGACACAGTCAGGGAGTCGCCTCTATGGCCTTCATTGAATGTTTCTTTTATACGTTTTGATACTTTAAGCAGAATGAAAGCCATGCTTTTGCAACAGACCGTGCCTCTGACCTCGGCCAAAGAAATCTATGATTTACAAATTGCAAGGACTTCGGCTGAGATACAGGCTTTAATTCGTACAAACTGCCCTATACATTTCGCAGAAATGATGGGACGTATCTTTAACATGTCTGATACGAGCGGTATTGTACATGTATTTAAGACCATCTGCTCAGGACTGTTAGCACCCTTCCAAGCAGTCCTCGGAATCATCCCAAACTTCGCACATTCGGTGTTTGGTGGTGTGCCATTAATTCTAGCACTTGTTGCAGGAATCCTATTTCTATTCCTACTATTACGCTATGGCAAGCCTATCCACCGACATCACTCCGAGCGATGTGGAGAAAGCTCTCCCTAGAACGGAAGTGCCGTGAGCGCATAGTGCAGCTTTTGGGCATACCTCGTCTACGGGAACTTAATACAACATGGTTTCTGTCATTCAGACCAATCTGGCAAGATTGCATCTTACCTGTTCTACGCTGCCTGCTTTGCGGTGAAGAATGCGTGCTAGACACCTGTCTAACACTCCCATCAGTCATGCCAACGGATATCGATACTCTGCTGGACCCGGTAACGGCCCATGCTCTGTGTTGTCCCCAGAGGCTACCAATCCTGATGACGGCATTCATTGAGATCTCACAGACGCTTCCTGCTGCTGCTGAGGTACGAGATGGATCAACAGGCACACAGGTAACAACGGACGCGAACATTGCTGCTGCATATTCTGCTGAAGGCGATGTTTCTCATCTCTGTGCAATTAACCTTCTGAACGAGGTGTTCCAAATGTCACCAACTTCGGTAGACAATATTTTGTCTACAGAAATAGATGATTTCATGTTTACACCAGACCCATACACTGACTTTGATTCAGCTCACAGTGTACCAGGGACGCAATGAATTTGGCCTTCATATTTTCAAAACTTGGAACTCTTCCTAAAATTGAACTTTTTATTTTTTTATTTTATGAAAATACATGGCAAAACAATCTGCTTACAGTAGAACTATTCTTATAAAACGGACTTCTTTGAATACTTCCAAGGACACATTGTCACCTTATTTGTCTAAAACTTTCATTTAATACCATGATATGCAATGGCTTTGATTTTTGAAAACTCGTCAACCATTTCCTCATATGTATATATTTCTGTTTATTCATTCATGTTTCATTTATTTCCAATATATGCTTACAATGAAAAAATGCTTTAAAATGTACAGTACCTATTGCATTACATGTTTTAGCAACAGTTCTTTTAAAAACTTCTTTTACTATGCTTTTAGAAACGTTTTTAGCAATATGTGGTACTCAAGTTTAATGTTTAGCATTTAGTATTATCGTTCATTCAAGAGTGGAGTGGGTATTGTATTCCGCTTTTAGGTGTCCGTATATAGGTTTTCTGAAACATGTCCTTATATAGGCACAATTCGCATTGCCCTTATATAGGCATAGAATCCCAGTCCTTATTTAGGCATTAGCCGTGCACTCCAAATACAGGCATGGTCACCGACATCCGTCCACCCTAACGTCACAACGAGTTCTTAGAAACCAGACCCTTAAGCTTTCGGGAGTTCCCCTAGCACAGGACTATTGATTTCTCCAAGAACTCATCTATTATGTATGAACCGTTATACCTTAAGGGTTCATTCCTGACGTCTTCCTCTGTCCGACTTCACGTCAATGCTAACATTCCAAGGCACCTACAAGTATAAATATACCTTCCCTTGCCCAAGCAAGTCAGAGGAGACCTCGACTTCAGAGGAGCCCGTATCCCGGCCTGACGCACTGAGAAGACGCTGTCATCCCTGCTCGCAGAAGAATCCAGCTTCCAGTGTTCTCACTCCCTTCGCGGGGTGTTAGAGTTTGAGATCCGGCAGGAGATTCCCACCTCTCTCATTCTCAAGGTATGGAGCTGACTAGAACCTAGAGGGACTCTTGGCATACTAGACTTAACATACTCTTAGTATACCATACTATAGAATACTTCACCTACTTCTTACCTTGCCCTACACCAAATCAGGTTAGGTACATTGGGGTAGAACTAGCTTAAAGAAGCATCGTATGAGTACTCGCATTTTTAGCTCATGTTATTTATGTACGTAAATATATGCTAAAAGATAATGCTAGCGCAGTATTATTTATTTCTACTGCTTACGCTGTACATTATATATCTTGCATACTGTCTTGTGATCATAACAGCACATATCTCTTACATGAGAAAGAAGACTGTTCAATAAAACCTTTTTATTGAAACTCCCGTCTATTCTTTCTGTGTAACTCTGAGGAAACTAAGCATGCACGACTAGCTGAGTGAAACTGTTATCTATTGTTTCCACGATTCTGAGAAGTGTTCCGATTCTAAAGGGAAACAAAGTTGTCATGTTTATACGGTTGCCAGAAACTACTCCCTTCTTGTTTACAAGGAGTTTCTAGTGGCCTCTGAGTTAGCTGGCACAAAAGTAATTAAGTTTAATATACTCGATAGAGACATACCAACCTCAGTCCTATGTCAAACCTATAGGGTATATTATTCCAATGCGCAGAGCCTATTAGGGAAATAGGAACTACACTACACTCCCTCTACTCAGAACCCTTAGCACTATAGAGAATTGTCCCATTGTCCTGTCTGGCGCAGCTCCTGCACTGGTCATGCACACCTTTCACCATACTCGGAAAACTTTACCCCTTCCGAATGCCTCCTCCCGCCCCAGACGACTGAAGGCTGATCTCTCGTCCAGTGAGATCTGTGAGCTACTCCTCTCCTACTCCCAATCACCTAACAAGTACCGAACGGGGCAAATCCAAGCCATCCAAGCTAACCCTTACAGAGAACCATCACACAACCTGAGAGGCATAAATATTGACAACCTTCAGCGCTTCAATATCCATTCGGCTTCCACCTCTCACTCGACTGACCAATTGAAATGCGTACTTCTCAATTGCAGATAAGCGAGTAAACACGCCTCCGACATCTATGATCTCATCCTAGCCAATAAACTTCACATCATTATCTTCACAGAAACTTGGCTAAACTACTCCTCCACTCCTATCCTTGACCTTCGAGTCCCATCTAGCAATGACCTAATTCGTATGGACAGAGATTTAAAACAGGGTGGAGGAATAGCCTGTATACACCGAAATACACTCTTGCTTTCTCAATCTGATTCTACCACTCCAACCTCCAGCAAATATCTATGCATCAACATTACCAGCAAAAACCACCATGTCTGTAAATTACACACATTCTACCACCCCCCTGGTGACAATTTTTCCTTCATTGAGCATTTAATGGAAATCATCTAATCCAACGATGACCCTCTAGTGTCCCAAATCTTCCTGGGAGACTTCAACCTCAATTGTTCTAACCCAAATGATCACGTAGTGAACTGTCTTAAATCCTTCCTATTGGATCATGATCTGACACAATTTTTTGATAGCCAACTCACAACAAGGGAGAAACTCTGATCTCATCATATCCAAAGGTAACCCCATCACACTGGACTCCATTATCCCTTGTGACTGGTCCGACCACTATTGCATCTTCTTCTTTATTAACAGGGAGGTGTCCGCAAATGGCGTTCAACCCAAGAAAACGAAGCAATGGAAAAGGAACCTTAGAACTATCAACACTGAAGAGCTAGCAACCTGCTGTTCAAAGGCCTGGACTCCTCATTCAGAAATGAAAGATGTTCATGTCCTCACTGATTTCTATAATGCCTCTATCTCTGGTATCATGGACGATATAGCCCCTTTACAACAAAAAAATGCCTCCTCCAAAATCTCCAAACCATAGTTCAACAACACCCTAAACTCAGCACGCCCTAACCTAAGGTCAGCGGAAAGATCTTGGCGATCTATACCATCGACTGAACACCTAAACCTTCCCAGAGCTGTCAGGAGCTCTTACAACAAAAAAATCAAGAGTGCAAAAGCAGACTTCTTCAGATCTCAACTTAATTGTGCCATAAATCTCCCCAAGAAACGTTTCAAAATTGTTAATCAGCAATTGATTAAAGCGCCCATCCGCCCTGACCCTGTCGAAGGCACTCCTACTTGCGACAAATCTGTCACCTTCTTTGTCGAAAAAACGTCAAGCATCAATATCGACCTAGAATTAAAAAGGCTCTTCTTCCAAATTCTGGACGCACTGCTCCACCTAACCACCAGGAGCTGCCCATCCCCCCTAGCATTAGACCCAAGAACAATGCCTCTTGGCACACCTTTATACCCCTCAGTGAAAATGACATCTACAACACTCTTCTTGCGATCAAACCATCCAACCACTTCAATGACCCTCTACCTCCTCCCATATTCAAAGAAATTAAGGCTGCCATCCTACCCATTTGGGCAAAGATTGTTAACGCTTCACTATTGCAAGGCATGATACTTGGCTGCCTAAAAGCAGCTCAACTATCCCCCATTCTAAAAAAAACAAACGCAGACCGTTCTGATCTGAATAACTTTCGTCCTATCTCCAACATCCCCACGCTGGCGAAACTTTTAGAAAAGTGTGTGCAATCTCAACTCTGTGTTCACATTGAGAAATTCCAACTGTTGGATCAACATCAATCAGGCTTTCGGAGAGGCCACAGCACAGAATCTGCACTCACTCACATCTTGGATGACATTTTAAAGTTTCTAGACCAAAATGAATCTTTCCTCCTAATTCTCCTTGACCTATCTTCTGCCTTCGACACTGTTAACCACAGCAAATTACTTTCCACGCTAGAACACAGGATGGGTCTATCAGGTGTGGTTTTGCAATGGTTCACTTCCTTTCTCCACAACAGATCTCAAAGAGTCAAAGGGAATCAATACCTATCTCAGCCGTCTACAGTCTTGATGAGGGTTCCACAAGGGCCCGCCCTTTCACCCATACTCTTCAATTTATTCTTGGAACCTTCAGCTAATGCCCTGAACTCAGCAAACATTCTCTTTCACATGTACGCGGATGACACCCAACTTTATTTGAAAGTCTCCTCCCCGGAAGACTTAATTTCACTCAACTCCATCCTGATGAACACCCAAAACTGGCTCACTGAAAACGACCTCATGATAAACACCTCCAAAACAGAATTCCTTCTCATTGCTCCCCCTAACCACACCCCCAAGATTGACCTCTGGATGCATCATCTTTCAGCCTTCAACTGCTCCCCCCACATTATTGAGTCTGCTAAATCTCTAGGAATCACCCTAGACAGGCACCTGAACATGCAGAATCATATTAGCAATGCAACCAAGGGTGCTAAACACCAGATGAGGCTTCTAAGGAATCTCAAACCATTCCTCCCACAGGAAGACCTCAAATGGGCGGTTCAAGCTTTAATATTGCCAAGGCTAGACTACAATAGTTCCACTCTCTGTGGTCTCCCCAAACAAAACTTGGCTCCACTTACGGCTTCCATTAATGCTGCAGCCAGATTGATTACTGGTACTAAAAGAAATGATCACATATCCCCAGCCTTAAAATCCCTAAACTTGCTACCTTACGAAGCTAGAATACAACTAAAGATCGCTTGCTTGACTCACAAAGCACTGCACTTCAAGACCCCCATCTATCTGGCTCACAAATTAGAATTATCCAGGGATGGCCGTCAGTCTCGAAGTGCAAACTCACGGCTCTTGAAACCACAAGTCTTCCACAAAAAGAGAACGAGTAACAGAGCATTCTCTGGCATGGCCCCGAAGATTTGGAATTCCCTTCCACCGGAAGTCCGTTGAATCCCATCCACGGCTTCCTTCAAAAAAGAAGTGAAAAAAATCCTAATGCTGAAGTTCCTGCTCCAAAGTCCTTGGCTCAGCTGCTTCAATACTGCCCTCCCTTCTGATGATATGATTGTCAATTACACGGTTGTACTCCTGGGATTAACAATGTGAGCATGGCATTGCACATCTTTGTAAGGTATGTAGGGAATGTTTTTCTCCCATTACCTGATCGTTGTCTTTTACATTTGTGTAATCCGGTGATTAATAGTGTTGGCAGGCTATGATCTTACTGGTGCTGTGTACATTACCTGTTCTTCTCTATTATTGGATCCATCCGGACTTGTTTTTAAATGCTCTGAATCGCGCCAATTTCATGCTATCATCTTGAACCTAATTGTAACGATTGATCTTGTCCCACTTTTGTATCCTACCTACCCCAACTGTGAAGCGCTCTGATACCCGCCTGGGTCATGTGCGCGCTATGCAAAACTTGATAAATAAATACATTAAAAAATATATATATATACACACACACAGAGGGTACATCAGGTGACAACCTGTCCCTGTCCCACTGCAGAATCGGCCCCACCAGACATACTTGACTCTTTTCTCATCTATAAAGACAAGAGGAACATCATATAGTACACCTGCTTCACTGCAGATTTTTCCGAACCTGCCCCTTTGCAGTGGTGTAGTGCCTTCCGCCTGGTCACCAACCTCCTTAAAGAGTAAGGGGTGAAATACAAATGGGGTCATCCATTTCACATTATCTTTACATGGTTCACAAAGTCCATCATAGAGGCTTGAAAGAATCTGGGGTAGGAACAGGAGAACATGGCATCAGCTGGTACAAACTAGACCCTGGTCCTCCAGTCAGGGTCTTTCTACAGGAGACCTATCTCTTAAGCTCAAACAAACTTTGCCTCAGATGTCCCTGTACTTCTTATTGCCCCCCAAGAAAGTAGCTGGGGTGGCCAGTCTCCTTTTCCCTGCCACCTGGGTTTAGTGGTAGAGGATCACAAAAGAGACAAGGAGGGTGCTAGATAGCACTCAGAGGCATACTACGAGGGCCATCTCAAGCCACAGTCTCTCATTACATCACTAATCAGGGCCAAGATGCCTTACTGCAGAATGCATTGGAAGCTATTACGTCTCAGGGCAGCTTCCTCACTTAATAGTTTGTGCGAACTGAACTAAGTTATAAATGAGGCTTCTGACAAGACCCTGATTTGACATACGGCTACCACCATCAGGTCAGTCTTAAGGAAGACCTAACTAGAGGATGTAGGCATGCTGGACAGCTGGCAGGTCAGGCCCTGGCTGAAAATTAATTTCTCCTACTTCTCTGCAGTGCACAAGTCAAACCAGAATAGGTCAAATCCTCATGGATAAACTGCTCATGAGGAGACAGGCCATCGCAGCCAGAGGTAAAAGGCTGCAAGATATGGCATCTGTACAAGGCTATCCTCTTAGTGCCAGTTGTGAAGACAAGTATGAAAAATGTAAGTAAAGAACACCTAACTAATAATGATACAAATGAAGCTAACACATCCAAAGTATAGGGCATTGTGAAGGCAGCAATGAGAGGCAAGCTCATAGACGAGGAAGCCCACTGCAAGAAAATGAGGGAGATCTACATGTAAAAATCAAGGGAAGAGCTGGGCAAAGCAGAAAGGGAACACAACTGCATATAATTATAAAATATATCGAAATTGATTTGAAATTTCATTTATATAGCGTTTATTATCTCAGACGAAGCGAATATGGTAGGAATGGTAACTATAAAACAGCAACTTATAGCAACTGAGATCGATAAAGCGAATTACCGGTTTGTCCAGCTGGATAATAGTTTTATAGGAGAGACAATAATGCATATAAGCTGCTGGTCAATTTGTTAGGAGTGAGACAGGTACAGAAGTACATCTCAGAAATAAAAGTTCCCGACTGGACACTTCCTACTGGTGAAAGAGAAGGACGTGAGGTTCAAGGTTTTTTCAGTGAGTTCGGGGGAAGATAGATGGAAATCTCTTAATAGAGTAAAGAACTCTCCTGTACTCCAGAGGCACAACCAACACATCGTGAAGCACCAATAACTAACCAGGAGGTTTTCAAGGCAATGAAGCACCTAAAATATTCCACAGACCCAACCTGGATGGCTACTTGGCCTGCTTTTACAAGACCTCCTGCACACAATTATTGCTAATATTACCGAAGGTGTTGAGTGAAGTTGTGTATGCTCCCACTGAATGCATCTCATGTGGACCCATCTCTTTATTGAATACTAACTCAAATTGATAAGATGAGTTGCAAATATTAACCTGCCAACGATGGATTTTTGTGAAACGATATAGGTCATCCAACTACTGTATTGGACTGTATAATTAATTTAGTATGATCTATTACCAGAAAGCATCCTCGCAAATTACAAATTTGGGAAAGGTACAGGTAATTGGAATGATCACTTTTACTCATACACATTCATGAATTGCTATGTTGTAGATCCCCTTATTTTCACTATCAACACAAACTTAGCTTGCATAACCTTACTTATGTTAGGGAGCAAGACCTCACTCTTGTTTATTACACAGCACTACGAAAAATTAGCCATTGAGTTCGCATTTATTGAGCCAGGTGAGCCGTGAGAAAGTGGCAAGTGAAACACTTAGGGCCTGATTACGATGTCAGGTGGATCGCCACAGTCTCGGGACCAACCAACTTCCGGTCGGCAGTCCCGACACTGCCATTAGAATGCGACTGCACATGGTGCGGTCGCACACGATCCATTTTGCTATAGGAGCTTGTGCTGCAGCCGTAAACCAGCCGCAGCACAAGCTCTCATGGAGAAATGGGAGCCTGTGTAAATCCCTGCACCATGTGACAGGCACCTCACGGTGCCTGCTACACAATGCAGGGATTTACAGGGGGGCACCATAGGTGGCCCCCAACCGGAGCCTGCGGACACATGGGGGCCCTGCTAGGGGCCGCCAAAGTCGCTTTTTGACAGGCCTTTCATGTTGGAAAGCCCAACATGAAAATCCTGTCCGAAACCTACATTATAATACGCGTGGCGTAAACGCCGTACATAGGGGATTATGAGCGGACTCCAACTGGGCGACGGGACCCCTTGAGCCTGTTGGAAGCCAGTCGGTCGGACCGGCCGGTTTCAAATCCAACAGCCTTTATCATAATAAGGCTTTCAGATTTAAAACCTACGATGTGAGTCCGAAAGCCTCCAACCTGTGGTTAGAGGCTTTCCGACTCACATCGTAATAGGCCCCATAATGTCTTGGGCTCTGTGGATTATGCTGCCCCTCATGAGCTCATCTAACACTAGCATTACAGTGGATATGCGGCTATGATGCAGGACCAACTGCGGCAAAGAAATAGACACAATGATGATGGTGCACTATATCTAAAGCCTTCTCTCATAATAATGAAGCAAGAGAGTTATAGGCTTGAGGCACAGGCCAGGACCTGTAATGGGAGAGCCGGCCTTTTGCCTCTGCCTGTGGCAGAATGACTATAAGGCTATTATAACATACCACAAGTCGCGGCTGCAGCCTGCATGGAGAAAGGGCAGAGTGTGCATGACTGGTTTGGGCGGCCCCGGAGGGCCGACCAAACAGTCATTGCGCCCTCAAGAGTGGGCACACCCCTCCTCCCCTGTCCAGCCCTGCTCGCTGAGCAGCCCCGCCCGCCCTCAACCAAACCCTTCTGCTTTCTCACAGTGCAAGAAACAGAAACATAAAATGGTAGTTATTACCATTTTATGTTTCTGTTTCTCGCACTGTGAGAAAGCAGTGGGGCGACGGTCCTCCGCCCTAGTGGAGGAGCGGCCCCTGCATACACCCACTGACGGTAGAATGTTTCTAATTAAAAAGGGAGAAATAAAGACAAACAATGGAATGTTAGATCAGGTGGACTGTAACAGCCATTATTGGCTCTGCACAAATTAATTGTCTTTAATGCAGCTCTCAACATTCCATTGTTCTAATTAATGTTATGTTAATGAGGATCAACTGAAGGAAGGTGGGTGATTAATCACAGTGTGTGACTCTGCATTTAAGTTTCTTCTACAAAGAGACGACCAAGTTAATTTAGAACACACAAATTGAGAGGTGGTCTGCAGTGCCCCAATAATGACCTCTCAGACTAACAATAATGCTTTACTGTTGTCGCAGCACAACAGCAGGGGCCGGACTTCGGGCACGGCTTCGGAGCCTGCTGCTGTTTTCCACCTGTCATCGTTTATGACAATGTGTCCTCGCTGAGCACTTCACTCCTTCATAAAGCAAACGGAAAGCTTCACAATTTGCAGATTGTTAATTGAATGAGTGTGTAATAGCTCTGCTTTGGCAGAAGTGCTAAGAGAGAGGAGCTCGTAGAAAACCGACAGAAGCAGGGAGGTGAGAGAGAAACATTGATAACACTAGAACCGTGAAGACAATGTTGGGCATTCAACTTAAAGTCACAGCTCACAAAAAAAGCTGTGTTACGCTGGACTTCTTAAGCAGTCGAAAGTTTTATTTTCAAAGCCATTGTAGCCCAGCCTCTCATCCAAGAAGTAACTTTCCTCGGAAGGCTTTTTAGTTGTTAGCCTGACTTGAATTTTTAAACTAAGGGCAGTCTGTGAGCTAAAGCCTCACTTAGGCCTTCGTTGTCTGCTGCTATACAATTTCTTCCAATCAAACTCAAAAGGCTGGTGTTACAATGGCTTGGCCCTTACACAAACCGGTCTGAGACCTGGCCACGTCCCTCTGTCGTATTTAATCATTGGCGTTCAGTTCTCCGCCGTGCTGCGGGGAGGAAACCACAGATCAAGGTGGGGAGCACAACCCACAAAGGGACAGGAGAGGACAGGGCCGGGCGGCGATTGTAACGCACTGACCTGCTGCCGCTGTGCACTCTCGGGTCTTCCAGGTACCAGCTTATGAACGGCTCAACACTGTCCGGTTTTAAGTAACGCAGACTAGTCAGGTGACCCAGGGATGTAGCACGTCCCCTTTAAATACACAGCAGTCCAAATGAGAAACACTGAGAAGGCCAATTACAAGTTATGCAGGCCTGCTGAGGTGTTCCGGTTAAAAGTAAAGCATCTAAGTGCCCACAGGTGGAAGTGCTCTAGATAAGAAAACTAAGAAAAAAAATTAATGTGACATGCTATCATACTGCGAATGTAGCCGCCTTATTATACTGCTGCCATCGTCCCGTTGTCAGTATAGCAGCACTAGTGGGAGATACACTGTACAATTACAAACATGTAACACTATATATGGACCCTTAGTATTGTGCCAGCATGCCACAAGGGGGATTCATGGCGGAAGAGGTTTTGCTAAGAGTACGCTGACGTCAGGGCGGTTAGTGGCTGATGTGCCTCCCTGTACTGCATGGGATTCTACACCTGAAACAATGGCCCCATGCCACACTAATCTGCACTGAAGCTGAGAGAGTCAATGATTATTGTGGATTATACTGTCATCTTTCTCCCTCAAACAATGCAGAAGTGTGGTAGCATCGTGGATGCTGCCACACTGGGGTGCATGGAGGATTAACACTGGTCGAAACATTAATTGGTCCTTTTTGTTGGTATGCGTATCTATTACACATCCGGAATTTCAACCAACATCATTAGGAAAGGGGGATAAAGGGGCACAATTAGTACCAGAAAAAGCCTATTTTGGAAAATAGATATAATGCACAATGCTAAATGCTTTGAAACTATAGTGTGTTTGTATGGAAGGAGAGAATGGATTTTATAAGTGCCCAGTTGCTCTATGCTCCCAGGTTAAATAGTGCCTGATGGGGTTATACAGTTTGAGGTGATATGTAGATAAATACAAACAGTGACTATAGTTGGAACCACGACTGTTCAAGATACCAATGATTTTAAAGTTTTTCCTTCCTTTTCCCAGCCACTTAGCCTTTAGGAGTCCCATTATCCATGCCGGCTACACCACATGGCAAACGTAATATCCGGGGTAAATCAATGTATAACTCTGTGCCTCTGTTCCTTTATCTTAAAATATTAGGAGCACAAAACCTTACCGCCTACCAAAGGGAGGGTGACTCCACACTCGCCATCTACTCCAACCTCACACTTACGTGTTGCGCATAGTAAACACTTTGCCTTGGAACGATGGAACCAGAAGTTAAATTATGGCATTTACACTTGCCCGAATCATGTGAATTTGGGTGAAGTCAGTGTATCTCTCTATGAATCACAAATTATATGGGATGCTTAGAAGCACATATATGACAAATCTGTTCAAGAACCCCCACTTCCTATAATGATGAGTATTTCGTGAAAGGGTATCCCTCATCCTTGTTGACTATTCATCTCTCACTCTTATGTGGTCTAGTTAGTAAGATGTTGCTTTTGGAACCTGAGACTTCATTTTCAGTCCAAGCTTCCTCCATTAAGCAAACTGTGTGATGGTAGACAAATTACATTACCAAAATGTGTAGGCACATCCCAATATTACCCAAAATCTGTGGTCTCCAACTCGCCTCTATTGGTATTGCTTAGTAAGTTCATCTGGGCAAATGTACGTTTCACGAAACATAAAATATTGAAGGTTACCCTCTATAATGCTAGGTGTCAGCCCTGCCAGTTCTAGTGTGTCGTGCTTTTAATAAGTAGGTTGTTGGCAACGAGGTTGTTGGCAGCGAGGCACGAGTTCTAATTGCAGTTTTCTCACTTGACCAAATAGTGTGATCCTAGCCAAATCACTTTAATATTCCAGGCAAAATACTATTATTTATGATTTTGTTGATGTTAAATACTATTTATAAACATATGTACTCTCTCTCCAAAACCCCCAAACAAATTGACAGACAGACACCCAGCCAAAGCAGGCACAAAACCAGGTATGGAAGCAACCTTGACAAAAATAGTGCAAGATGCCGAGCTAGTAAACATATCGAGGTACCAACACCAAACATTCTTAGTACTCACATATTCACTACACAAAAAGTAGAGCGGACTATACAGTAGGGAAACGGGGAAATCAACAGGCAGCAGAGCACTAGAGGGGTAGGTCTTTAACGCTGCACTTAGAGAGACTGCACGTCATAGGTTTAATAAATAAAAATGCAACTGGAGTGCAGGCTAAAGGAGAAATTGACAAAAATAATGGATCTGGAAAAAAGCATTACTAGCACCATAGAAATTGCGACAAATGGAGGATGTTAAAACGTAGACAGAAGACACATGAATTCATTTAGATAAATGTACACATATACAAACACAGGCAAAAGCTCCGCAGAGAAGGTGACAAATCAGGACGCATGCTTGCCTGGCTATTAAAGATAGAGGAACTGCACACACACACACGCACTCGCGCACACACACACGCGCACTCGCACACACTCACGCACTCGCGCGCACACACGCGCACTCGCACACACACAGGGCTGTCTTTTGGCATGGGTGAACTGGGCCCAGGCCCAGGACGCCATTATTCAGGAGGGCGTAAAAAAAACTGTCTGCTAAAGGTCCTGCAAAGAGCTCTACCTTGGCTTCAGTGATTTCCTTTGAAGTGCTTCTAATCGCTTGTAAAGTGCCACAGACGCTGTTTTTAGCACCCTATCATAGACACCCTACATTGTCCTCCAATCTAGCTACATTGTGGGCGATTCAATGGAGCTGGGGAGATGTAGAGGTTTGTATTCAGATGGAAGTTGCTGCTCTGAGGCCAGCCAAGGACTGGCCTGTGAAAAGGGGCTACTGCCTCATTTTACTTATCAGCACTTATCAAACATTTATTTCCGCCCAGCCCACTATCATCAGTGGAATAAGACAGGAAGGAGGACCAAACATTATCCCCTGAGTAGGGAAAAATGAGAAATATAGAAATTAAATATCAGAGGGATATAGACAACCTCAGATAGTAAACAGGCAAACATAGATCAAAAGTTGGTTGTAAAGATCCCGGAGTAAATAGAAGAACGCAAACAATAAGAAGCACAACTCACTACAGATGAGATCAAAGAGACCCTACTAGAAATGAAAAAATGGAAAACACCAGGCAGTGACGGTATCCTGGCAGACACATACTTCGAACAACACCTGAAATACTAATAGAAAATCTGCTAAATGTGCACGACAAAGCACAGAAGATAGCTAGGCTTCTTAATTCCACGGGGGAAGTGCTGATATTGTTGATCCCCAAACTGAATAAAGGTACATAACTAATGTCCTCCTATCCCTTACTGCCAGTGTTAAAGAGCAATGTTACAATGCTTAGCAAAGCACTAGTGGACAGAGCCTTCAAAGTAATGGCAACACTGGTCCATGACAACCTGACTGATGTATTCAGAGTAGGAATACAGTGCATGATATAGGGTGTGCTGGAAATGGCCCTCTTTGCAGGGTCACCCCCTCACCTTCCATCTTCACCTTTTGCTGAATTCGCTTTTGTTGGCCTTAGGACTCTATGCCCTTTACAACTGCTAACAAGTGCTAAAGTGCGTGTGCTCTCTCCTTAAAACATGGTAACATTGGTTCATAACCAATTGGCATATTTAATTTACTTCTAAGTCCCTAGTAAAGTGCACTGCATGTGCCCAGGGACTGTATATTAAATGCTACTAGTGCGCCTGCAGCACTACTTGTGCCGCCCACTAGTAGCCCTCTAACCATGTCTCAGAACTGCCATTGCTGAGCCTGTATGGGCAGTTTACACGGCTATGTTGACCTGGCAAAATAAGCCTTTTTCCAGGCCCCAACTTTCCTTTTTTGTACATATAAGTCACCCCTAAGGTAGGCCCTGGTCAACCCAGAGGACATGGTGCAATGTATTGAAAAGGCAGGACATGTACTTTTAAGTTTTACATGTCCTGGTAATGAAAAACTCCAGGGCCTATCTTTCACATAGGATAACTTTGGAGTTGCCTTATTACATGTTATAAGTGTAATTTCCAAATGTGAAGAGATAGATTTTTCAAGTTTGGTGTCTCTGGAATCCTAATTTAAAATCCTAACTTATGGTGAAGTCGGATTTTAAAGTACAGTTCTGAAAGTGCCACTTTTAGAAAGTTGCCATTTTCTTACTTTAGCCATTTGGTTCCTGCTGCCTGTCTGTGATCACTTGTCTGGGGTGGGTGAGAGCTGGGCTTTGTGTATTCAGTTTAGACAGCTGCACACACACAGAGCTTAGGTGTGATTTGACGGGCCATCCTCAGGGGACGGGAGGGAGTAGCTGGGGACAACCTCACTCACACCTGAATAGTCTATGTACTGTCCCCACACAGGACTGTATAACTCCCTGTAATGAGTCTGGATCCAGGGCAGAAAGGGCATGACCTCTGTGGACCTCTGTGCACTTCAAAGGCCTGTCTTTGAAGTCTCCCCCACTTCAAAGGCCTACCTGGGTATAAGTACTGGACCTCTGACACCACCAACTCAGTACACTTCTGGACTTGTGAATACTCTGCAGGAAAGAAGGACTGCTGTGCTGCTGAAGGACTGCCACTCTCCTGGACTTCTGTTTTGCTTGACTCCTGTTCTGAAGTGTGCCCTGGTGCCTGCTGTTTCTCTGCCTGGGTGAGAAGGACTGGACCTGCGTCACTTGAACCCAGAGGGGACTCCAAGGGCTAGCTGGTTGGCCTCCTGATCTGAAGTCTCAGAGACATAAAAGACGTCCAACCATCCTGTTCCTACACCTGGACTCTGCCAACTGTGAGTCTGCCCTGCCAATTGGTGCCACCCCAGTCCTGGATCCTTGGAAGTGGGCCTAAAGTGATTAGAACCAGGCAGCAGGTTACCATCAATAAGATACATTCTATACAGGTTTCTACAGGGGAAACTACTATTGACCCGAATATAATTCGATGGGCCTTTCGGGAGTTTTATCAAACTCTGTACACAGAAGAGGGCGCCGGTTCACAGGAATCTAGGCGGGAAGAGATCGATAATTATCTAGACGCAGTCTCTTTAACACAACTTAGCACAGAGGATAATGATCAATTAGAAGACCCTCCCTCTTGGGAGGAAATAGCGACGGCACTATCAAACCTTCCGGATGGCAAAGCAGCTGGTTCCGACTGCATTCCGGTGGAGTTTTATAAAATCTTCTCTCCGCAGTTAAAAGACTTCTTTACGACCCTAGTAGTTCTAATTTTTAACGGTGCTCCTCCTCCCACATCATGGGCGACAGCAAAGATCATAATCTTCCCAAAAAAAGACAAATCACCCCTAGAAATGGGCTCTTATCGTCCAATTACTCTCATTAATGGAGATTCCAAAATTTATTCCAACATTTTTGCGTCCAGAATATCCTCCAAAATTGAACAACTTGTCTCCAAGTGGCAGCATGGGTTCATTCCTAAAAAAGGCACCATAGACCATATTCGGCGGACCATTACTTTGTTCGACGCTGCACAGATTACGGGAGACCCGATGGCGTTAATAGTTCTTGATGCTGAAAAAGCATTCGATCGGGTCTCCTGGCAATTTCTTTGGTGCGTCATGATTAAAATGCATTTTGGGCCGGAGGCTATTCAAGCCATTAAAGCTTTATACCTTAACCCCACAGCCAGGGTATCAATAAACGGGCAAGTAACTGAGCAGATCGAAATCTCACGTGGGACTCGGCAGGGCTGCCCCTGTTCCCCGCTGATCTTCGCTATGTATATGGATCCTCTTATAAAAAAGCTCGAAAATAGTCCAGACATCCTGGCCATAAGCAGATATGGTCTAGAAACTAAAATCATGGCCTATGCGGACGATCCAGCCTTAGTGACCCCGGACCCTGAAACAGCCATTATAGCTATAGAGCGAGAGGCTCAAGGATTTGGGAAGATCTCTGGTTACGCATTAAACAGAGGGAAGACTCAGTCCATTATAAATGAGAAAATCAGATGGACAGATAGCAGAGTTGTCGTTAGGGCAAAATATCTAGGAGTGAGCATCGTGGCTGACACTGACTTAATTGTCAGTGAAAACCTGAATCCTCTGGAGGTAGAGACAAAGAGAGCGCTTAACCGGATTAACAATTTACATCTGACCATAGTGGGCCGGTGTAACATTCTTAAAATGATTTTTTTTCCAAAACTTCTTTATTTTTTCAGACCCATTCCCCTCAAATTCTCAAATTTAATGCTGCAGAAATTTGAACGTCTCTTTACTCAATTTATTTGGGAATATTCTCAGCCAAGGAGATGGTTTAAGTTTTTATCTCTTCCTCTGGAAAGAGGGGGCTGAGCGCTTCCAAATTTAAGACTATACTACTGGGCCACTGTCCTTCAGAATTATCCCATATTGATACAAGTGCAACCCTCAATTTTAACAACAGGACTCTCGTCTCCGTTTGAACTATTACTTGGGTCCGAGTCCTGGGGGTGCTTATGGCGTCAAATTGAATTTGGGTACTACAAAAGGGTCAGATTTAAGACCTTGATGGGTACCTTCAAGTTCTTTACCGCTGTTCGTAAGCTCTTAGGAGTAGGCAGACTGAACCATTATGCTCCCATCAACAATAACGCTAATCTACCTGCCATTTTCGGGAGATCATATCTTCAAAACTGGTTCAACTCTGGCATACTTAAACTAGGGGCTTTGTACTCGACTGAAGGGATCCGGACTTTTGAAGTTCTTAAGACCCAATTCAACTTGAGCCACAATGAAGTCCTCAAATACCTTGCCATCAGGGATTTCTTGGCATGCAAGGCTGGTGGGCCCTCGGGGTTTATCCAAAACAATCTTATCGATAGGCTATGCGAGCCTACTACACCTCGCATCGGGTACATCTATTCAACATTGAACAACCTAATGCCTGATGACATTGCCAGAATCTCAAGCAAATGGCAACAAAAACTAGACACTACTAGTAATGTCTTCTACCTGGCTTTGCGATCCGCTCAGAGCGATTTGTTATCTGCCAAGCTACAAGCACAATTTTACAAAACTGGCTTCTTTCTATACTTTACACCTAGCAGAATTGCAAAATGGGGGACAGGCAAAGGCACGTACTGTCCTAGATGTGCAGAATTTAGCGCAGACTCTGTTCACATGTTCAACACTTGTTTAGAACTTGGGCCATTGTTAAACAAGATCCAAGATTTTCTAAGGGCAGTCTTAGCACGGGATATTCTGCTAACCCCTACGACCATCCTGCTGTGGATCCAAGACACTGTTGACAGGAAGAGCGGTGGGGCCCTAATTTTTGTTGCCATGACAATTTACAGGCTATGTATAACATCGGCATGGATAGACCCAAATCCCCCCTTATTTTCACAGTGGTTGGCCCGACTAGTTGCTACCTGCAACCTTGAAAACGCTATCTATGCAAAAAAAGGCATCCAGGCCAAAAGAAGGGTTTAGTCATCTGGGGACCCCTGTCAAGGTGGCTCAATCAGACGAACCATTAGTATACCTTAGGGATGGAAGCACATTTTACAGAGCCTCGCGCTTGATTGAGCTGTAATTTTTTCTTATTTCCCTAAAAAAAAAAAGAAAATGAATGAAAGTTTTATGGAAAATGATTAACGATGTTTTGCATTTTTGCACTTTAAATGCTGGCAGCTCGACCTTACCTGGCAATTGTCTTTTTCGCCTACACTAATCCTGTTGGATTGCGTTAGACTGCGTATTTTTGCACATTGGCACTGGTCACTTTATTATCTATGTATTGACATCTTAGAGATACTGTATTACAACGATTTATGACTCTGCACTTATGCACATGCACCTAAAGTATTTTCTTATCAAGGCTAGATCCATGCCTGAAAGGTTAATACTCTGTAGGCAAGCGAGGGCCTAAAACTGTGTTTATTGTTAAAGGACAATGGATCTCCCTGCTTGTGGCAAATGCATATTTTAGACTAGTGGGTGGAGGGTGGAGGGTGGCGCTGTATTGCACTGATTTATTCCTTGTTGTTTACTGCATATATATAAATTAAAAAAAAAAAGGAAGTGGGCCTAAAGTGTTTGCTCCAGCGGAACCAACTTATCCTCTGCTGCAGGAGCAGAACCAACGCATCACCGCTGTTGAGTGGAACAGCACCAGTGCATCACTGCTACTGCATGGATCGGAACTGACGCATCACTGCTACTGCATGGATCAGAACCAACGCACCGCCACTGCTACACAGATTGCCCTAGGAAACACCACTGCACAATGCCTCTTCAACACAAAACCATGCAACGCTCACAACCTCGGATAAAAGTACTTTTGATCAGCAGGCTAACTGAGTCCCGGTAGCCGGCCTGCGCTCCATCATGGTAAGCCTGAAATTTTGACATTGCCCCAGTTTGGCGCGACCAGATATCCCTGGTTTGCGATTTATATTTCTAAGTGCTATTTTACAGTTTATTCTTTAAAAATTCATAATTTAAGTTCTACTTATTGGATTTTTGTCATTCTGGTCTGGTTTTATTTATTAAATTAAGTTCTATTTTTCCAACATGGTGTGGAATCTTTTTGTGTTGTGTTTTCACTGTTTTACTGTCTGAAGAGATGTGCAAATACTTTCCATATTGCCTCTAAGCTAAACTTGACTGCTCTGTGCCGAGCTATCAGAGGGTGGGTACAGGTTAATTTAGGGTTTGTCTGACACCTACTGTGACTAGGATTGTGGTTGCTGCTTGACCAGGCCTCATACCCCAATCAAACACCAAACCAATTTCTAACAGGGTGGCTGACACCTATAAAGCACACTGTACCCTAGCCAGGAGAAAACCTTGCATTAGCAATGCTGACTATTAAGTGTGCATTCAATACACTGGATTGGGAATATATTAGGGCAGTAATGGAACAGATGGATTTTGGACCCAAATATTTAAGCTCAGTAAAGTAGTTATAAGCAGAGCCTACCGCAAGGGTAAAAACCAGAGGGTTGGATCTCAGAAAGTTGGAAACTTAAAAGGGTACCCAACAAGGCTGCACATTGTCTCCCTTGGTATTTACAATGGCTCCGGAGACCCTTGTATGATGATTATGCATAACCTCGCCCAGAGGGACAATATGATGAGCAGTAGAAAGTATGTTGTGTTGCTATATGCAGACAACACATTGGTATACTTGAAAGACACTGTACGCTTGATCTCAATTTGCCTTATCGAATAAGACAAGTTCAAAGATGTGCTTAGCATGTTACTAATTCTGGTAAATTGGGCTATTTGCACCTGAGAGACTACCGGAAATAGGCAAGCATGAATTTCCATATTTAGGTATAGATTGTGCTATTAGACGCTTTCGATACCTAGGCATACAGGGTACGAAAGACTGGCCAACGCACAGTAAAACGTTTTTACGGGATTCAAGCACTCGGTTGGGTTTTGGAAAATACTACTCTTATCAAAAATAGGGAGAATATTGGGGGTCAAAATGTTTTTTCTACCACATTGCCTCTATATGCTGCAGAATTCAATGTGTCCAATTATTTTAAAACCCTTAAAAAAAGCTGAGTGCATTGGTGTGGGTGGGAAAAGTAGACAGGTTGAAGCGCACATCGACTAGGGGTGGGTTGGGACTTCCAGACTTATTTTAAAGTAGTGGCACAATTACAACATGCAGTGAGCTGGTTTTACGAAAGCCCAAATTGGCACACAAAATACTGCCCATGGGACCCTACCCACTGGGAAGTATTCAAAAACAGAAGAGAGTCCCTGAAGTAAAAAATATGGAGAAGAATCCAGGGATGGATACTAACAGCAAAACCGAACATAAACTTCTCCAGTTAGTTCATGACAAGAACAATAAGTTTACAATATTAAGGAACAATAGATCAGACGAGTTCAGTTGATAGTTTATTTTTCATCAACATAAATATTCATATTTTGCATTAGAAAAGATTTTTTATCAAAAATATAAACATGGATTTTGTGAGCTCCACATAAGTTCAGAACATAAACATAACATAACCAAGACAAGGAACATAACAACATAGCACCCAATCATACTCTACAAAAGACTTACATGTCAAGACAGATAAAGCAAGATATCATGATGACTATTCCATATTGTTATTAGAATTGTCCTACAGCTTTAAGACTTCTTGTGTCCTTTCTCTAATTTGTAAAACAAAATATATGCGGACAGAATGGTGCCGAAGCGCGTTTCCGAAGTTAAAGACTGGTTGAAGAAAATAGTGCAACCTTCATCAGGACGCTGTCTGTACTTTATAATCAGAGGCAACTGCCATCCATTCTGAACTTTTTCAAGCACTAATGAGGGCTCACATCAGATTTCAAGTACTGGTTCATATGTATCATTATAACCATCATCTCGTATCCATGGAAGGTATTGTCTTATGAATACCAAGTTCAAGATTAAGCCTGAACTTAAAGGTTTCCCACCAAAGACAAGGAATTATGCTGATGTCTCCAAGGGGAAACCAAGGGGCGTTACTGCCAGTCTCAAATCAGGGAAAGTACCCAGGGTGATATGGGGGTGCCCCTGTATTCATGATTCAGAAAATGATCCTGTTTAATTCATATAATGCGGAAAAGTCTTACGTAATACGGAGTCGCGTTCTGTCTCTAACAGACTGGCTGGATTCCTGTTAGAGACGGAACGCGACTTATGTGGAGCTCACTAAATGCATGTATATATTTTTGATAAAAAAATGTTTTAATACAAAATACGGATATTTATATTGATGAAAAATAAACTATAAACTGAACTGGTATGATCTATGGTTCCTTAATATTGTAAACTTATTGTTCTTGTCTTGATCCAACTGGAGAAGTTTATGTTCGGTTTTGCTGTTAGTAACCTACCCACTGGGCACATTGCCAGAAGCATTTATAAGGGGACAAACACTGAATACTTACCCATATGTGGTCCATCAGATGGGGCTGTCTGACAAGGCAGGAAAATTGTAATAATGTGAAACCTATTTGCCCCAAATATGCTGTTATGATCTAAAAGGTATGCAGACAGAATATCGAGTTGCAAATGTCGACATACACAAATATCGAGTTGGAAATATCGTGGCACAGAAATATTGACAGCAAGAATATCGTGATCAAGAATATCGAATTTGAGATAAGAAATATCGTTTTCAAAAATATAGAAGTCATTAAAATCGTTGCAAAAATATAGTTGTATAAAATATTGATTTTTGTATTAGTGTTATGTATTTTAGTTTATATTTTAAATGTATGTGATGTATGTTTTTTTGTATAAGTATTTATGTTTTTTAATATATGTGTTAAATTTTTATTAGTTATCAATTATATTTTAATTAAATTTTGTGTTTTTTAGTTCTGTAGCGGGTTGTGGGTTTATAGGGGAATAGGGTGGGAAGTAATTTAATTATAATAAATTAATGATTATTTATTTATTAATATTTATTTAATTGAGATTTTATAGTGTTAATTGTGGGAAGTAATTTATTTGTAATTAATTATAAATTGGTTCTTAATTAATATTAATTAACTAATTGGTAATTAATCATGGTAATTGTGTAATTTCTTTTAGGTGCGGGTTGTGGGGTTTATAGGGGTAAAAGATGGGAAGTAATTTATTTTTGATTAATTAATAATTAGTTGTTAATTAATAATTGATTGAAAATTAATTATGGAAATTGTGCAATTAATTTTAGGTGCGGGTTGTCGGGTTTATAGGGGTAAAGGGTGGGAAGTAATTTTGTGTTGACTTAATTATTAATTAGTTGTTAATTTATATTTATTAATTGATTGTGCATTAATTATAGAAATTGTGTCATTAATTTTAGGTGCGGGTTGTGGGGTTTATAGGGGTAAAGGGTTGGAAGTAATTTATGTATAATTAATCAAAAATTAGCTGTTAATTAATTAAAAATGGAAATTTTGTAATTAATTTTAGGTGTGGGTTGTGGGATATATAGGGGTAAAGGGAGGGACGTAATTTATGCTTAATTAATTAATGATTAGTTGATCATTAATAATTAATTTATTGATATTTAATTAGGGTAATTGTTTATATTTTTTTGTGTGTGGGTTTTACTTTTATAGGGGTAAAGGGTGGGAGTAAATACATTTTACTTTATAATTAGATGTTAAATACTATTAGTTTTGGAATTTAAAATAAGTTTTAATTGTGTAATTAATTTATTTTACAGTTTAATTTTTGCTGTGGGTTGTGGCGATTATGGTGTAAAGTGTGGCAAGTTAAATAATTTTTATGAGTTTTAATTTGTTTTTTAATTAATAATATTTCCTTAATTGTTAATTAATTATGTTAATTATGGAAGTAAATTTTTTTAATTTAGATGTGGGCTGTGAATTGTGTGGTGTTATAGGGTAGGAAATAAAAATAAAAAATTTATGTAATAATGAATGTTTTTGTTTCAAAATAATTTCTAATTAAAAATATTTATTTGTTTGAAAATTATTTTTTTATTTAATTTAATATAATATTTGTCATATGTATTTAACATTATTATATGTGTTTTTAATTTTTATTAATAAATATATTTGTATTTTAATTTTTAACATATTTATATATTTTTAATTTATTTTGTTTTTCAATCTTTTTCTTGTTAATATTTTGTTTGTTTTTAATTTTGAACTGACTGGAGTGAGAATATTAATTCTTACCTGTCCGCACTCCAACACTTTCCCTACTGTTGCACTCACAGGAGTGGGAATAGTAATTTTTACCTCTCCGCTATCCAACACTTTCCTTACTGTTGCACTGACTGGATTGGGAATAGTAATTTTGACCCCGCCGCTATCCAACACTTTCCCTACTGTTGCACTCACTGGAGTGGGAATAGTAATTTTTACCGATCCGCCATCCAACACTTTCCCTACTGTTGCACGCACTGGAGTAGGAATAGTAATATTTACCCCTCTGCTAATCCAACACTTTCCCTACTGTTGCACTGACTGGAGTGGGAATAGAAATTTCTACCCCTCCGCTATCCAACACTTTCCCTACTGTTACACTTATTGGAGTGGGAATAGTAATTTTTTACCCCTCCGCTATCCAACACTTTCCCTTCTGTTGCACTCACTGGAGTGGGAATAGTAATTTTTACCCCTCCGCTATCCAACACTTTCCCTACTGTTGCACTCACTGGAGTGGGAATAGTAATTTTTACCCCATCTGCTAACCAACACTTTCCCTACTGTTGCACTCCTACTGGAGTGGGAATAGTACTTTTTACCCCTCCGCTATCCAACACTTTCCCTACTGTTGCATTGACTGGAGTGGGATATTTAAGTTTAAAGATTTTTAAATAGTTTAATGTTTTAACTTATAATAGAATGTTTGTTTTAAATTAGATTTTATGTTATTTGTATAATAATATATATATATATATATATATATATATATATTTATACATTTTATATAATTTTTAAATTATACAATAAATTAAAATTAATAGTTTATTAATTGTTGTAAAGTATATGTATATTTAAATAATTCTGTATGTGTGTTTAACTTGTTTTAATTAAGTTTCTTATATTTGTTAAAATGTATATTAAATCTACTATTATTTTGCTTAAATTAATTTTATATTTAATATTTATTATTTTATTTTATGTATATAAAAATCGATATTTTTCCAACTATATTTTTTACAGCGATATTTTTTTTCTATATTTTTGTACTTATCTGTTTAAGTATAGCGAGTCGATATTTTTGTATTCTATATTTTTTCATCGATATTTTTAACATCTATAATTTATACTTCGATATTTTGTCAGTGAACTGATCTTAAAAACCATTGAAAAACATAAAAAAAGACATCAATAACAGGTTTGCAAGAGAATGTAATGCAATGGGCGACTTATACCAGAACAACAGATTCCTTATCTGTGCTGCAGCACAGGAAGTATTCGGGGTGAGGTGTGGTCAATTCAGCCAATTCGTGAAATTAGCACACAAGACAAGAGAAATCAGAGATACACTTACGGTGACTACTACAATTTCCATGTGACTTAATTTGACAGGAAGTAGAAAACTAGCAACAAATCCAAATATAGCACTGGTACAAGATAAAGGAGGAGGCCAGAATGGGAGAGATAGTCACCAGGTTGCCTCGACTCACTGCCGATGCAGACTGGAATAAACCATGTGAACAAATCAAAATGGTTTCAGCCAATGCAAGATAAATGGATCAAGTTTCACTATTTCCACAAGATGTATATCACACAACAAAAGTTGCCAGATACATAACAAAGGCAATTTCCAGTCAGTATTGTATTGAAACATTTATACAGTGGCGGCTCGCAAAGGTAACGCGGTGAGGCGCGGCGTGGGCGTGGCGTGGGCGGGGCTGGGATTTGTGGAGTCCGACATACCACGGCAAAGGTGAACTTAAATAAATAAATATCTGCCGTCGTATGTCGGACTCCACTACCCCCCCACCCAGCCCCACCCCCGCCCGCCTCACCGCCCCACAGAGTTACCTTTGCGAGCCGCCACTGCACTATATAGCACTTCCTACCCCTTTGTGGGTGCTGTAGCGCTTACCTACATGGGTAGCATGCTGCACAGCGCAGGGTGTGTGGTTGGAAGGATGCTGTCTTTGTTTTGAACCAATGTATGAAGTGTTTCCAAGTCGTTTATGATGACCACTGAGTTGCAGTATTCGTGTTATGGAACGCCATGCGTAGCAATGTGGTGGAGGATGAAGTGTGAGAGGCAGGTGCACAGTTTTATGGTTTTCAGTATGCTGGTAGCTTTGAACAGCTCTGCGGGTGCCTTTATGTTATTTCAGTTAATATAGTCTGCTAAGCTGATTACTGCACAGGACTGTCCAATCAGAGATCTGTTTTAGTTTTGTTCCTCAGCTTGAATGGTTGGAGAGAGAGAGAGAGAAGTGGAGAGAGAGATCCACTTCTTATGATCATCTCTGTAAGGAAATGGATTCTGCCCATCAAATCCATCAGGATTTTTTTCTTTTTGACCACCTGGGATTTTACCTTTTTACTGTGAGGAAGCCTCACAACTAGTAGTAAACTCATGGTAAATGGATTGCACGTGTTTACCGCCAGTGTCTGCCTTTTAAGATAAGGCCGGTGCAACGCATCAAGGGTAAGGGGAACTTGGCTGATGACATATGAACATGTGTGCGCACGTGTAAGGGCTGTGTGTGGGAGACCCGGTAACTGCGCACAGGTAGCCTAGTGCAGAGGGGACTCTGCAGGATTGGGTATTAATCTGGAGTAGGCCTCATAATGTTAGTGTACACTTATAAGGAAAGTCAGTGTGGTTTAATGTCTTGTTGCAGTGACACTCCATTATACACCTATAGGAAGGGCTGCCTTAGAGTACAGCTTTGCTTTCCTTTGGCCTACAGAGACCAGTGACATATCGAATTGGGGACATAACCTTACGGAAAAATATATTCTGCGAGTTCCAAAACGACATCTGTACAGCTGATGGGTCATCCAGGAATGTCATATTTCTTTGGCTCAGTTCAGGATCAGAGCCCAGGCCTTTTTTGCCACCCTGCTGTGTTAGGCTAATTACATTTCTCTCCAGTGGCAGGAACAAAGGCCTCCCCATACAAAAGGAGCAATTAACAGTAATTGACTCAGCTACTGAGGAGGAAAGGGGTGGGGATGAAGGATCTACATCAATCACTCAATTGTCACACTGTGCCAAAGATGGGCCTGTCCAAACCCACTGAACAAAGGAGGGAGCCGAGACCTTTGGAGCCAACACAGGACGGGGTTCCCTTTGAAGATTTGGTGTGAAAAGCTTTGACAGTGATGTCAGCAAGGGGTGGAATTGAGGCCCCCAGACCATATGTGGTAAGTGACTGATAGGTGACGTCATTTTGAAATATCTCAGCAGGCTGTGCAGGAGGGTTGGAACAGGGGCTGAGAGGTGATGTGGCACCCCATGATAGGCCAGAGGAGCCTCACTTCTGGAACCTAACCCTCCCAAGTAAAAGGTTTTCTGGAAGGTGGAGAGCTCTCTCTTGGTTGCGTTTTTCTACTGGACACAGGGGCTGGAGGTGGCAGCCAAGGACAATTGGAAGGAAGAACCCCCTGATGCCCATCTGGACTAGGGACTCTGACTTCAGTTGACCCCAGGACGAGTGGGACTCTCCCCCAGGCTCTCCACCAGGATCAGGGAAGCCGATCCCCTTATGTCCCCTAAGGACTAGTTGGGGGAAAGACTGGGCTTATGCGCCAAGGAGGAGCGAGGTCCCTTAGACAGCCAAGGACAAAGGCTGGTGCAGGGACCCAGTGGAACCAGCTCCCTGCACAGTTCATTGCCTTAGAGGCCAGGAGGCCTAAGAAAAGTGCTACAGGTGGTAGGGCCTGTCACCTGGATCAAAATGAGCCCAAAAGCATGCAAATAGCCCAATGGGTCCTGAGATAGAAGGAGGAAAAGGATTTTGCCCATTGACATTCCAGCACGACATGGAGTGCATGGAGCTCTGCAGCCGCTTGAAAAATGCTGCCGGGTGGGCCAGGGGTCAGCGCAAGAAATCTTTTCAATATCTCACCCAGGGAGGGGGCATGAACCCTCGAAGCAAAAAGGAAATGGGTGCAACTTCGTACCCCGCCATACCAATGGGATTCAGGATCCCATCTCCAGGCACCCACTGCCAAAAACAAACCTGGACCACCGGTGCGCTCCAGCAACTAGCAGGGAGGGGACCAGGACCCCACCAGGCAGTTGCAGTGGGAGCACTGTGATGTTGCTCGGTTCCATGTTCCATCGTGGAGCCTGATGGTTGCGGAGATTCTGTCTGTGTCAGTTGACCGGACTCTCGCATGGATGGGGTTTTAAATAAAGCTTCTCCTCAGAAACCTACTTAACCAGTGTTTCTTACCTCATTACACTGGCAACGATCGTGAGTGGTGGAAGGCAGAATCGACCCCAACATCGAGAGGCAGAGAGGAAGCGAGAGGGAGGCATTTGGAGCATAGTCGATGTAGAAAGGAGAAGGAGCGGCATCGCGGAGCGGGGGAAACCTGCCTGCTGGAAGGCGGAGTGCGGCAGGCTTTGCGTGGAGCACTCCGACGGAGAGATGCAGGAGTGACACGTGTCGGCGGGGCCAGAAGAGGTAGAGTCCTGTCTGGTGAAATGCAGAGCTCATCTGCGTTTCACTGCTCTTCACGCCAGGTGAAGCACGCATTTGTAAGGAAGCTCTATCTGCCATAGAAAAGAGACCAAGGGCTAACAGTTTCCAGCGTAAGGGAGGCAAACACTACCATCCACAGAAATAGCATCGGATGCTTGTACAGCAACGTCGGCGGACATTTTTTGTGTTTCTTTGCAAGATCTACAGAGGATTGGTAAATTAAGAATTCCTTTTGTGTCAAGCTTGTCATCACGGTGACAAGCACACCTTTGGGCAATTTGTTATTTGAACTAATTCTGTTTATCTACATTCAAAACATTGTATGACACTGAAAGACACTTTGAGTTAACAAGGACACAATTGTTGGGGTTTAACAGTAATTTTATCACAAATTTGGCTTCAGTTTAAAAAAGTAAGAGATGCAAAATGTAACTGCTCCACCTTTTTTTTTTACTAGTCCTGGGGAGCCCCCTGTGAAGTGACAGAAATGGAAAAAGATATTTGAAAATTATGCCAGGGTTTGTGGTACGAATTTGAGTGCTGAGAGGAAACAGGCACTTTTGCTCCACTGTTTAGATGGGGAGGGGCAAGAAGTGTTAGAGAATTTGCCACAATTGAGTCCTTCAGTTCAAAGAGGGTTAAATGAATATGAAGTATGTATTAAACAGTTAGATCTGCATTATCTGCCTAAAGTGAGCACCATCATGGAAAGATATTATTTTGGGTTAAGAGAGCAAGGAAAAGAAGAAACAGTTGAGGAGTTTGTGACTGCTCTCAGGAAGTTGGCATCTAGTTGCAAATTTGGTGAGTTAGTTGAAGAGAGAATACGTGACCAGTTTGTGTTAAAATGCTGCAGTGATAAGATAAGGGAGGAACTTTGGCTCAAAGATGAACCACCTTTGAATGAAGTGATGGTTATTGCCAAACGTGTCGAACACATGTTGAAATGTGTAAGTGAGTTGAGCATGGTGGGAAAACCATCTACTTCTGCTGAGAAAGTAGAAGAGGTTGTGTGTCATGCAATACAAAAATCTTATACAGTTAATAATAAGTGTGGGAAGGAAGTGAAAAGAGGTGCGATGGTGTTTCAGGGCACATGTTTTCGCTGTGGAAAATTTGGTCACAAAGCAAATGCAAGTTATTGCCCTGCTCTCAAAGTGGTTTGCAACTGTTGTGGGAAAAGAGGTCATTTCTCAAAGAACTGTCGTAATCGTAACAATAGAGACAACAAAAATGAAGTGAAAGAAGTCTCTTTTCAGGTGAATGAGTGTGGTGTAGAACATCCTTCAGAGTGGGTCAAAGTAGGCGATGTTAAGATAAAAATATAATTCGATTCTTGCTCTCACCTCACTTTTATTTCTAAGGAAGTCTTTGAGAGAAATGTTTGTGGTAAAGTCAAGTTAATGAAATCTGATGTGAAACCAACAGGTTATGGTGGTACTCCCATAAAGATGATAGGTTATTTTCAGAGTTGTGTGGAGTGCAATGGGAAATTTACTGATGCGAAAGTTTATGTAGCAGAGAAGGGCGATAACTTACTGAGTTGGACACACCAGGCACGTCTGGGCATTATTCTTGATCCTAATGGTAATCTCCCTGTGCAGATAGAGGCAATAGAGAATGCTGACAACAAATTTGTGAAGAAGTTTGAGAGTTTGTTCAAAGATACGTTGGGGCGTTTGAAAGGCTATAACCACCAGATTAAGTTGAAACTAGGTGCAAAGCCAATTGCAGCCAAGGTGAGGAGGATTCCGTTGAGTGTGCAAGAGGCAGTACAGAAAGAAATTAACAGATTACTGGATTCTGGTGTGATTGAGCCTGTGGAAGCAACAGAGTGGTTGGCTCCCATAGTCATAGCAAGGAAGAGTAAAAATGATATTCGCTTATGTGTGGATCTTCGTGCACTCAACAGGGAAGTTGTGGTGGACAAATTTCCGCTTCCAAATATCGATGAGGTAGTATCGACACTAGAAGGTGCTTGCTATTTCAGCACTCTTGATTTAGCTTCAGCTGATCATCAGGTGCCTCTGGAGAAGAACTCACAGGAGTTGACTGCGTTCATAACTCCTATGGGAGCGTTTAAGTTCTTGAGAATGCCTTTCGGTTTGGTCTCAGTGGCCTCCGTGTTTCAGAGGATTATGAATGATGTGGTCAAGGGAATCTCGGGTGTCAGATGTTACCAGGATGATGTATTGATTTATGGTAAAACCATGGAGGAGCATGATAGCAGAGTAGTGAAGGTTTTAGAGAGATTGCTTATAGCTGGGTTGACGCTACGTCGCGACAAGTGTAGATTTGGGGTGACGGAGGTTGATTATCTTGGTCACCACATATCTGCCAGTGGCATCAAGCCGAAAAAGGAGTTAGTCGACACCATAGCAAATTTGAAGGATCCATGTTCCAAGGAAGAACTCACCTCGTTTTTGGGCATGGCGGAGTTTTACAGCAAGTTTATTAAAAAATTTGCGGATAAAAGAAATTTTTGAGAAAAAAGGTTTGGACTCTATCTCTTCTAGAATAAGGAGATGGGTTATCTCTCTGCAGGAGTTTGACTTTGTCATGAAATACATCTCTGGAGCTACTAATGTTTCGGCTGATTGTCTCTCGCGCTTGGTTGACAGTGTTGAGTCTGGGGATTTGAAGGCAGATGACGATTTTGTGGATGATTTTGAAGTGAAGGTGTGTGAAATCACTTTAGGAGCTATTAAAGAGGATGAGTGGAAGGATGAGTTAAAGAAAGATTCTGAAATGTTGAGAGTGATGGAACTGTTACTAGAGGACAAAGGAGACAAACTTGAGAAACCATGGTCGTTGGTGTGTGATGAGTTAGCCATCAATAACAGGATGCTAACTAGAGGGACAAGGTTAGTTCCTCCGGAGAGTCTGAGGAACAACATTATTCAAATGGCACACGAAGGGCACATGGGAATTTCTAAAACCAAGGAACGCATTAGACAAGTTTTTGGTGGCCAGGGTTGGATCTCATGGTGGAACTTCTTGTGCGCGATTGTATTCCTTGTTCTTTGAGTGACAAGATATTAAAACCAAGGCAATCACCCATGGTATGTAGGAAATTACCCATGTGTCCCTGGGAAGAGGTAGCCGATGATATTGTTGGTCCTCTTCATGGTGAACACCAGACACCATATTTAATCGTACTGCTAGATTTATATTCTCGCTGGATTGAAGTAAGCTCTGTGCGTGACATCACTACACAATGTGTAATAAAGTTCTTGGATGCTATTTTCAAGCGTGAGAGTTATCCTGGTTCTTTGTTATCAGACAAAGGTCTGCAATTTTGTTCGCGTGAGATGGAGTTATATTTAGAAAAGTGTGGAATCAAGCACAAAAAGTCTTCTCTTTATCATCCCGAGACCAATGGAGCCATCGAGAGGTTGAACAAAACCTTAAAAGAAGGAATACAGCTGGCAAGGGTCAACAGTTTGAATTGGAGGGATGAGTTGCAAAATAGGATCACAGCCTACAGATTTACACCACACTCCTCAACGGGGAAGACCCCTTTTGAGTTATTCAAAGGTAGATCTCCCAATACCATGATGTGTCCGGGGTGGATGTTTCTGGACAAAAGACTTAAGGACAATGGTATCGGTCAGTGGAGAGCAAAGGAGGTGGCCTTGCAACAGAAAAGGAAGGTCTATATTGACTCTCGCAAATCGGCTAAGGTAGCTGAATTCCGAGTTGGTGACAAGGTTAAGATCAAATGCAAAAAGAACAATTGATGGACAGAATGCAGAACAATGACATACATTCACCCCAGTACAGAGATCTGGGCCTAAATCCATCGGTTTTTTGCTCACCATGCCATTCCAGTTTGGACCCAGCCATATGCAAATCAGTCTTGACCCTGCACCCAATGGGAACAGTCCAGCCCGAACTGCCAGGCATGGTCTTCCCTGGACTGGAAACAAGCATCCTAGGACCGGTTTCGGGCTTTTAGCCCTCATCAGCCAGGATAGCTTGACTCCAGTGGCATGGAGAGCACGGGACCCACGTCTGGGCATACCCGTCCGACTCGGGGTGACAAATGCAAAAAGAACAATTGATGGACAGAATGCAGAACAATGTCATACATTCACCCCAGTACAGAGATCTGGGCCTAAATCCATCATTTGTTTGCTCACCATGCCATTCCAGTTTTGACCCGGCCATATGCAAATCAGTCTTGACCCTGCACCTAATGGGAACAGTCCAGCCCGAACTGCCAGGCCAGGTCTTTCCTGGACTGGAAACAAGCATCCTAGGACCGGTTTCGGGCTTTCAGCCCTCATCAGCCAGGATAGCTTGACTCCAGTGGCATGGAGAGCACGGGACCCATGTCTGGGCATACCCGTCCCACTCGGGGTTGACAAATGCAAAAGAACAATTGATGGACAGAATGCAGAACAATGTCATACATTCACCCCAGTACAGAGATCTGGGCCTAAATCCATAGTTTTTTGCTCACCATGCCATTCCAGTTTGGACCCAGCCATATGCAAATCAGTCTTGACCCTGCACCCAATGGGAACAGTCCAGCCCGAACTGCCAGGCCAGGTCTTCCCTGGACTGGAAACAAGCATCCTAGGACCGGTTTCGGGCTTTCAGCCCTCATCAGCCAGGATAGCTTGACTCCAGTGGCATGGAGAGCACGGGACCCACGTCTGGGCATACCCGTCCCACTCGGGTGACAAATGCAAAAAGAACAATTGATGGACAGAATGCAGAACAATGTCATACATTCACCCCAGTACAGAGATCTGGGCCTAAATCCAACGTTCTTTTGCTCACCATGCCATTCCAGTTTGGACCCAGCCATATGTAAATCAGTCTTGACCCTGCACCCAATGGGAACAGTCCAGCCCAAACTGCCAGGCCAGGTCTTCCCTGGACTGGAAACAAGCATCCTAGGACCGGTTTCGGGCTTTCAGCCCTCATCAGCCAGGATAGCTTGACTCCAGTGGCATGGAGAGCCACTGGAGTGCTAAGGGTGCTAAGTGCTAAGTGTGCCGGGTATGCCCAGACGTGGGTCCCGGGCTTACTGTGCCACGGGAATCAAGCTATCCTGGCTGATGAGGGGTGAAACCCCGAAACCGGTCCTAGGATGCTTGTTTCCGGTCCAGGGAGGACCTGGCTTGGCAGTTCGGGCTGGACTGTTCCCATGAGGCACAGGGTCAAGACTGATTTGCATATGGCCAGGTCTAAACTGGGGTGGCATGGTGAGCAAAAGAATGATGAATTTAACCCAGATCTCTTGACTGGGGGTGAATGTTTTGATTTGTTCTGCATTCCGTCCATCAACTGTGTGTCTTTTGCTTTCTCGTCCTAAGTGCGCCGGGTATGCCCAGACGTGGGTCCCGGGCTCACTGTGCCACTGGAATCAAGCTATCCTGGGTGATGAGGGATGAAACCCCGAAACCGGTCCTAGGATGCTTGTTTCCGGTCCAGGCAGGACCTGGCTTGGCAGTTTGGGCTGGACTTTTCCCATGAGGCACAGGGTCAAGACTGATTTGCATATGGCCAGGTCTAAACTGGGGTGGCATGGTGAGCAAAAGAATGATGGATTTAACCCAGATCTCTTGACTGGGGGTGAATGTTTTGATTTGTTCTGCATTCCGTCCATCAATTGTGTGTCTTTTGCTTTCTCGTCCTAAGGTTAAGATCAAGGCACCTGTGGGATGTCAAAATTGGTCTAAGTTCACTTGTGAAAAAAGTGTTGTGAAATTGTTCAAGAAAGCTGTCAAAACCAATGACGGTCAGATCTGGAATCACAGCTGTGTGGTTCATGTAATACCAAAAAATGACAGTGTATGTGGGGCTGAATTTTCTGCTGATGTTTCTTCTCGTTCGGGGTGTTTTGAACCCACCCGAAGAAGTGTCAGATCTTGCAGAAGCCCAGCTTTCTTTAAGGATTTTGTGAGAAGTTAATTGGAAGTAGGTTGTGGTTCTTTTACTAAAATGTAAGTCAAATGTAAACGTATGTCAAGTGTAAAGGGGAAGAAGTGTGATGTTGCTTGGTTCCATGTTCCGTTGTGGAGCCTGATGGTTGCGGAGATTCTGGCCATGTCAGTTGACTGGACTCTCGCATGGATGGGATTTTAAATAAATCTTCTCCTCAGAAACCTACTTAACCAGTGTTTCTTACCTCATTACAAGCACCACTGTGCTCCCCCCCCATTATGGCTGGCCCACTCCGCTCCTCATGTCTGGGGGGAGCGGGAGGCCTCCTCGACAAGGGCGCCCTGTCCGCATTTGTGGGCAGGGCAGAAGAGACCGGACGGCTCCCGCAGCAGCACGGAAGAGTGCTGCACACATTGGGACCTGTCATGAGCTGCCCCTATCATTGGCAGCATGTGGGATGCCCAGGTTGGAACGGGCACCCCCAAATAAAAAGAAAAGGCCACGCTGTGAGAAGAGAAAAAAAGGAGAAAAGAAAGGAAGCAGCGCTCCCTGAAGCAGCGGGAGAGCCACTCCTCAAACAGTCATGGCTATCGAGGGAGCGCCCCATAATGTCCTGCTGTTTTTTTTTACTTTGCACGTTTTTCCCCCTCGGGGTGGCCCCACCAACGATGCCCACAAGAGTGAAGGGAAGCTGCATAAGTGGAACAGCCTCCCGCAAAGGATTTAAACAATATTGACCCTAAGTCTGCAGGGTCCAGAAAACGATGGCCAACACTGGATTTCCTGCAAGTTTTTAAGCATTCCTAAGGCTAGAGCAGGTGCTTTAGCGGTAGGGGTGCCGCGCCTTCGATGGGCAAATCTATGGCTGCATTTACTGTGGCCTAAGGCCCTTGAGGGTGTTGCATGTTGTGCAACGACCTCTAGGGGTGAAGTTTATAGTTACATGCTTGATGATCCAAATGTGAAGCCCTGTAGGGGCTGTTTTTATAATTGCAGTTTCAATGGTTGCAATTATATGAAAAGTATAATTTCGTTTAAATGGTTGAAAGTTTATGAAAAACACACAGACTCATGGGAGGTTCATTTGTAAATGCTGACTACTGATCAAAGTGCATATGCTTTATTAACCTTGATAAGTGCACTGACACATGGTTATTATTGATTATTGCATTTGATCCTAAAGTGATGCTTTTTCATGTGGTTTGTTGCTCCTCACCCTTTGACCAAGCTAATATACTTACCTGATGTGGTTGTATGGCCCCTTAGGGGGGTCAGAGGTGATTACGCAATTTCATCACAAGGTAGTTTCCTCAGCCTTATGTATATTTAAACATTACTGCATAATATTGAGTATTGTGTGTGAAATAAATGTAGTTTTCCTTTTTCAGAAGAAAAAGCACACACTGGACAATCATTTATTGAGTGTTGTTATTGAATGCCAGTGAATGGTGATTACGAGCCCGCACCAACTCCCTTGAGTAAGCCTTGGACTGCTCTGCTTCACTACCCTGAGAGAGTCAAGCGCTACAATGGGGTGTTTGGTTCGCAGTGGAGTGCAAATGTGGACCCATTACTTTTGCAGGCCACACAACTAATGGCCCATTTCCTTACAATCCCATATCTGAGTGTATTTGTGAGAAGTAAAGAAACAGTCAGATTGCATAGATATTTGTGATCTGCAGTGGTAAACTATATTAAAGTCTACTGAAATGTCCAGCAATGTGTGACAGATTGCTTTAGTTATTCCATGCCTATTCATTTGGTGAGGTCTGTTATTTCGGCTGTACAGTGCTGGGGACATCACTGTACATGCCTATATAATGCCACAGTGAACCATAGATCAGCACTTCTTAGCTCACCTGCATATCAAAACCAGTTTTTTGATTGAGTTGTTTTCCATTCATAGGTTGTAAGAAAAGGATTGTGCTTGAGGATGCAACTGTTTTCTGTACTCTGCTGCCGGAATGAGGGTGGTGCAGTTATTTAGGAAATAGCTATGTATTCAACTGTCTTCAGAATTGTATATGCTCCTGGGTGCTTCTAATGTTGGCTGGTAGTTGGCTCCAGAGCTTGGTGGCTTATACTGAGAAACCAGTGCCTTCTACGGATTTCTTATGGTAAGGCGGTATGATGATAAGTGGTGCAAGCCTGGAGCACAGTCTTTTATTTGGTTTGTATTACTTGAATTTAACTTGTATATATAATGGTCCTTTTCTTAGGGAGGCTCTGTGGTCAATGCAGAGTGCCTTGAACCGCGTCTTTCTGGCTTAAGGTAGCTAGTGAAGTGATTACAGGACTAGAGACATGCGTTCTGTTGGGTGAAGGCGGAGAAGAAGCCTTGCCGCAGCATCTTGGATAAGTTATATTTTGGTAAGGATGAATGCGGTTGAGCTAAGGCATAGGCTGTTGACATAGTCAGGATTGGATATTTCGAGTGTGAGGATGGCTTGAGGTTTATGTTGGTGTGCAAGGTATGGCGTGATGCAACGGTGTTTTTCATTGTGTAGAAAGCACTCTTTGTGCTGTTAGCATGCCGTATCAAGGACAGGCCTGAATCCATAGTTACTCCTAGGTTTCTATCTTCTCTTGATGTTGTTGGAGAGGATTTAAGAACCTCTGGCCATATTGTGGTAGGCTGGTGCTTTTGCCATTGTCCGCAGGTGAGTCAGTCAGTCATATTAACTTTATTTCGGTTCAATGAACCATAAAATGCACAGTGGAAAGACATTATAAATGCATAAAAAATTCATTGATATAAAACACATCCCACTAGCAGTATAAAAATATTTTAAAACTCCAGTCATAACACATCAATTAACAAAACGCTATCCCAAAACTAGTATCACAACCAGAGAGACAAAAACCTCAACAAGAGAAACCTTGAAAAGGTGGCCCTAAGGGTTTGCTATGTCACCCAGTGTTACGATATGTCTGTGTTGTTATGAACGCTGTCCCTAGGTACTTTCTACGAGGAGATCGTTTCCGGACTATAAATCTCATGATTCTTGGGATTGCTTCCTGTTTCCGACGCAAGGGCTTGTGGCAGATTATTGTCGCCTGGATGGGTTTTGGAGCTGCCGTGTTCATGTTCCTGTGTTTCGTCGGACCTTGATTACTCCAGCAGTCAGCGAGGGGTAAAGTATTGTTGTGAAGCGTGTGGACACACGCTCGTGTACTTTCACCATGTTTAATTGATAACTTTCAGTGCTGGTTTAGTCCGGAAGGATTCCGGTGTATTTCTGTATTACAAAGGGTGCACTCGGGTTGCATGTCGTTGGAGGTGGGTACTGTTTAACCTCATGCAGAGGGTACCCTTATAATTTTAGACTCGGAGAGTCTGTTCATATCCTTTCTTCTTCCATTAATCATTTGGGGCCATACAACTACTTTATCAGGCTTGCTACTGAACACCATTGTACGGGTGGGAACAACCCTGCAGTGACCTTCTTTTGTTTTGTTGTTGTGAAACTTTGAACATGGAAAGAACAGTAACTATGATTGAAGCTCCATAAAGACTACTGATATTTCAAAGTGCTATGGATATATCTACTCTACTGGTATCTTCTCTGCATTAAGAGAAGTCTTTGATTAAGGTTTGGGATCAAGAGTGATATGCTTTTTATTGTGCCATTAACAGGGGAGGAGATCATGGGGATTCTTCCTCTTCCTCTGTGACGCTGGTAAATATACTACTCTTGGTATGTACTCTGAGGTCTAGTCTATTGTTATCTGAAGTGCATGAACCATTGTTCTTTCAGAGGTTATATGGGATGTTCCTTTTGTATTGTCAGGTGGTTACAGGAACACGACTGATTTAAACAATCAATTATCCTGGTTCAACTACAGAAGTCTGTGTTCAATGTCTTCTTTACTTTACAGGTATTAAGGTACTTCTACAGTGTATTATGGTTAGCTTATATGTTAGGTGTGTATAAAACGCTCTAATGTGTGGATTTCCTTTATAGGTCTCCTTCCCTGCTATTCCCTTCCCTTCCTTCCCTCGCTTGATCATATCAACATTCTGTGTTGTTACACTAACAGAATTGAGACGATAAAGAGGTGGACCCATGTTTGAGCATCAAATCGACCCCGGGGTATTCACCAGATGACACCCAGATTATCTGTATTGTTTTCGGGTAAGGGAAGCTCATCACTCCCTGGGATGCCTCAGAAAAAATTGTGCACTTCCAGTATTAAACAATGTACATTTTTTAACACTATGAGACCTAAATGGGTTGCATTTCTCCCAACAATTCAGATCGTCATGACAATGGTTTGGTTAAATATTCGAACAATTCAGGTAATCATAACAAAGATTTGATTCAATCTTCAAACAGTTCATGTACATGACAATATAAAAGGGAGATGCACCCCTAAAAGAGTTATATAAAACAGACCTAATTGTAAACCTTATTCAGACATTTTTAAAACAATGAATTAGATCATCATTGCCCTAACAATCTTGCCCATACCGCTTTCTAATAACAAGAGCCCCCTGATAAAGTTCACAATCACAGTAAAGATGCCAATAGAGGCCAATGAATTCAGATATCTGAATCCTTCTCTATAAGTACAGGGACATTGCTTTCTCAATAGTGGGAGCAAAAATCTTGCTCTTGTTGTTTTATAAAGTGCACAAAATAATACAAAGTGTAAAGTGCTTTGTTTAGACAAATTGTCACAGGGATATGACATGATATGGTCTGACCAACCTCCTTGACGTGGACATGCTGCCAAAAAGTGCACTGTGCCCAACCGAAACCTTGTAAAGTAAAAATCTATAGTGCAAATTAATACTAAAAACTAGATAAGATTGTAAATGATTGGTCAAAGGACTAGCCCCTGCAGGACACAGCATTCCAAAATTTCCCTGTGGCTGCTGGTAATGACTATTAGCCCTGATAGAAAAGGCCATTTTAATAATATCTTAGGCTTTTGAGGTCCTATTCTGAGGGTTTTCAAAAAAGTCCTGTAAGCCAATCTCAACAAACATAAATTTCAAATAATGAAACCAAGCAATCTTATAAACAGTAGAGATGGCCAGACAGTCCCTGATAAGGTCTCTCGAAAAGGCTAAATCCTCAGATAGCCATACCTTTACCCATAATATGGACAAGGACAATACGGTCCTCCATATATTTCAGCCCAAATTCAGAGTGACAGAATGTTATAGAGGCACTTTTGGGTACCATCAAAGTCTTCTGATAACATTTTTCTCTACAACTTGAAGCTTATTACTCCTGCTGTACCCCATACTCCTGCCCCATAAGTGGTGATGGAAAGGCATTTTGCTTTATAGAGAATTAATAATTCCTTTACTGGTTTCTGTCCCAAATTGGCAGCAAACTGAAAAAGTGCATCCGAGGCTCTAGTTGTCTGCTGCCCTCTTAAAGTCAACAGGGGTCCCAAGACAACTGTGTATTAAAAAGGTTACCCAGAAACGAAAGACTTAACTTTTTCCATGTCTTTTCCCTGCATCATAAAAGTTTTTGATTTTGTGAACTCGGGGCTACATACCATATTAGAACATTGGAATGTGGAGCACTCCATTGAAAACAATGGAGTGCTCCGTGCTTCTACGGGCCGGTAGAGGCCCACAAAGCAACATTCCAATGTTGTTTTCACAAAGGCCTCTCGGAGCCCGAGGGGATTTAAACCCCCTCGAACTCCGAGAGGCCTTTGTTTTATTTGTTAGAACATTCTGCCCTCTAGTGGCAGAATGTTCTAATAGCCTTACAGCCCTTCGTAGCTGGGCTATACCGGCTATTAAAGTCCTGCTCCCTTGTTAGAGTCGCTCGCCTTCGGCTCGGGCCTTTCACGCTGGAGCGGGCCTTTAATAGCCGGTATAGCCCGCTACAGCGGGCTATAAGGCTATGATATACGATTTCTTAAAATTAACTTTTAAGTCAAGTGATGTCATAAAATCAGTAAGAGCATCAAGGCATTTCTGGAGACTCATAACTGTCATTGCCACCAAGACAGTATCATCAGCAAATGAGAGTAATGGGACAAAGTTTTTGCCTATCCTCGGGAAATCTATTTCCTCTCCAATAAAAATGCCTCAAGCCCATTTGTATGTATAAGAAATAAAAAAGGGGCTAGAATACAGCCTTGACGGACCCCCTCAGTTGAAGCGATTTGCTGTGTTTTCCCCCCTTACTACCATATCTTACCCTAACCATTGTATTTGCATGTAACCTGCTTTGAAGGACTACCAATGCTTCATGAAAGGTGGAAGGTAGACTACACTTTGTCTCTGAGATAAGAAGCGATCCATTTTAGAGCATTTTCACAGATTCCGGGATCGTGGAGTCTTTGAAGTACTCTGTGGTGGTGGACAGTGTCAAATGCAGCTGATAAGCCCAGAGGCAAAAAGGCAGCTACTCCATTTTCATCCACTGTGAATTTTAGATCATCCCAGATGGATATGCTGGCTGACTCTGTGCATCTGCCTGGTCTGAAACCGACTGTTGGTCTGACAGTAAGCCATAATGTTTGGTAAAGTTAAAGAGTTGAGCAAACACTGCTTTCTCTTAAAAAATATTTCCTAAGAATGGTCCATTTGATATGGGCCTGTTGTTTGCTGGGTCAGATCGGTTGAGGTTTTACTTTTTGAGACGAAGTCCAATGTAGGAGGTTTTCAGCTCAGGTGGGAATTAACCTAGGGGCATATTTACAAGGAGCTGTTGCCGCCACTGCATAATTTTATTTTTACGCATTGACAGCGCTTTCTTTGCTACATATTTACAAAGTGACACATCTAGGCAAATGGATCACTTTTCATCGGAATGCGTCAGTTTTTTCTTTCATTGGAATCGGCTGCGTTGCGTTGCAATTAATTTATGCAAGGTAGGTGATCCTTCGTAAATTCCCCCGTACGACTTTTTCCAAGAGTCACGCATCATTGGGAAGTGGGCTGCTGTGCTTGGGATGCGTCAAAATTCCTACGCCTCTAGAGCCCAGGCATAGGAATGACGCATTGGCTCTTGCAGATGAATTTGACCAGCTGAAGTGACTTAAAACAGTGTAATCTGCAATCAAGTCACATCCCCTCAACAGGTTAGTACACACATAAGTTAGGTAACACAGTAAATCACACATTATACACCATTAATGATTTATGTCACACAAACGTAGGCATAGTGGTACACATAAGTACACTATGTACACTTGTATGCGTGACATCCAGGACCAATGCAATAGAGTGCAAGGTGATTTTTTCACCTTTTGACACTATTACATAGGCTACTTGTGTCAGTAAAAACAGACATCACCTCTTTTTTGATGCATTGCTGTAGTTGCATCAGTTTTCTGACCAACTACGGCAATGCGCCACTTTTGGTCCAGATGCCTTGTGGCATACTTCCCATGGATGCGTCAGAATTTCTGACGCATCCTTGGGACCTTATGCCATGGAGCCCCGTATTGTAAATACAGTGCATCCATGGCATTGTAAGGAATTTTCACACAGGTTCAAGAAATTTTGACGCATCCCTGCCTTGGTGCAGTGATGCGTCATTTCTTGTAAATATACCCACTGGTTCCAGGGAATCCTTGCAGGGAATCCTTGAGCAGGCATCTGGCTACCTCCCCTGCACAGGCTGAGTGAAGTATATCTGTAAGGACTTTGATGGTGCTGGGTCTGAAGGTGATCCTGATGGTATGGCTACAATGACAATATTAAGGAAATCTTTTTGTGACAGAGTATTGAAAGTATGCATTGATGGATGACTATTGTTGTTTCTTTCTATGGTGGTCAGGTCATGTGTTGTTGCGGTGTTGTCCACGTTCTCCTTAGGGTAATTTTCAATCTTTTAAATCAGTTCAGTGGTGATTTTGTCACAGACTTTCGTGATTGTGGCGTATCTGTGTATAGGCACTCTGGATTGCTGAATTCTGTTAGAATTTATGGCGTTCTTTAGATGGCCTCTCTTATGGACTTGGAGTAGTGGTGTCTTTTTGTGGATCTGATGGTTTTATTGTAGTCTCTGTTATAGTGTCGCAGTGTGCTTTTGTCTGTTCCATTGCCTGGTCTTGTCCATTTACTTTGTAGTATGTTGAGTTGTGTTTTCATTTTTTTATGTTGTCATTAACCCATGTGGTGTTTTCTTTGTGGTCAATCCTGGATGTAGTTTTTTTTCTTAGTATCTGTCCACTGCAATGGAGATCCAGTTGTGGAAGGTGTGTATGTCTTTCGGACGCATGTTTACTGGGGTTTTTTCAAGGTATCTGCTGAGTTGCTGGATGTCTAGTTTTTTTCATTGTTGTATTAGCGTATGTTGCTGTTGGTTTTTGTTGTCTTCGAAGCGTTGTTATTCACAGGTGAGTTGATCCTGAAAGTGATGATTTGTGGTTGCTCCAGCTCTTGCAGCTCTTGGGAGGGATGTCTGTAACTGTGGCATGTCCTAAGGGTGCACATATGACATCTAGAATGTGTCCTGCGCAGTGAGTTGGGCCAGAAATGATCTGTTGTCTGTTAAAGGCTTCAAGGTCGGTTGAAATAGTAGTGTTGGGGTTAGATTCTTCTTGTCAAATTATATGTTAAGGTCTCCTAGAATGTATAGGTTGGGGTGGTCCAGATGGATGTTAGTTACTGTATCAACACATGCGTTTACAATGCATGCCTTTACAATGAAGGGTACACATATATTTAAGGCAAGTGATACTCCTAATATATATATATATATGGGGATCAGGACGGGATCTTCCTGATTACCCAGTTGAACCAGTACTGTATTTTGCAAACTTTGCACATGCTGTATTTTACAATGGTGCCTTTTATCACAGTTTTTAGTGGGTAAAGTACGATACAATTGATTTTATTGGAAGACCACCCAAACTACTGATAGACAAAATGTGCTTTTAATAGCTGGTATTTAAACCGTTATATATTTTGCACTTTACAAAACCATGCTGATCACGTAATGACACCGCATTGCTAGTACTGTGTGTGTAAGATATACACGAGGTATTATACTCAAACTGAGGTGCTTACAACCAAGGTATTTTGTTTATGTTCATGGCTACAATCCTTTATAGCACTTGTCACTTTAAAAATAGGGCAAAAAAAATGGTAACAATCAATCACAGAATTTGTAGAGCGCACTACTTACCCGCGAGGGTCTCAAGGCGCTGGGGAGCGGGAGGGGGGGGGTGCTGCTACTGGTCGAACAGCCAGGTCTTGAGTAGCCTCCTGAAGGTCAGCAGGTCTTGGGTCTGTCGTAGGCTTAGTGGAAGGGTGTTCCAGGTCTTGGCGGCGAGGTGTGAGAAGGATCTGCCGCCGGTGGTTGTTCTTCGAATGCGAGGGACGGTGGCGAGGGAGAGGTCGGCGGAGCGGAGCTGGCGGTTGGGGACGTAGAAGAAGAGTCGTCTGTTGAGGTAGGCTGGGCCAGTTTTGTGGAGTGCCTTGTGTGCGTGGATGAGGAGTTTGAAGGTGATCCTCCTGTCGACGGGGAGCCAGTGCAGGTTCCTCAGGTGGGGGGTGATGTGGCTGTGGCGTGGTACGTCGAGGATCAGGCGTGCGGAGGCGTTTTGTATGCGTTGCAGTCGCTTGATGAGCTTGGCCGGGGCTCCCGCGTAGAGGGCGTTCCCATAGTCAAGTCTGCTACTGACGAGGGCCTGGGTGACTGTTCTTCTTGTGTCTGTTGGGATCCACCTGTAGATCTTGCGAAGCATGCGGAGGGTGTTGAAGCAGGAGGAGGAGACTGCGTTGACTTGCTTGGCCATGGAGAGCGTTGAGTCGAGGATGACTCCCAGGTTGCGTGCGTGGTCGGTGGGTGTCGGGGCTGCTCCCAGCGTCGTTGGCCACCAGGAGTCGTCCCAGGCTGAGGGGTTGGAGCCGAGGATGAGGACCTCCGTCTTGTCCGTGTTCAGCTTTAGTCGGCTGATCTTCATCCAATCGGCGACGGCCTTCATTCCTTCATGGAGATTGGCTTTGGCGGCGAGGGGGTCCTTGGTGAGGGAGAGGATCAGTTGAGTGTCGTCGGCGTAGGAGATGATGTTGAGGTCGTGCTGTCCGGCGATGCGTGCGAGCGGGGCCATGTAGATGTTGAACAGTGTTGGGCTGAGGGAAGATCCCTGGGGTACGCCGCAGATGATCTCGGAGGCTTCGGATCGGAAAGGTGGGAGGCGGACTCTCTGGGTTCTGCCATCGAGGAAGGAGGTGGTCCATTCCAGGGCCTTGTCACGGAACCCTGCGTCGTGGAGGCGTGCGCGTAGAGTGCGGTGGCAGACAGTGTCGAAGGCGGTGGAGAGGTCCAGCAGGATGAGGGCTGCGGTCTCACCGTTGTCCAGTAGGGTCCTGATGTCGTCGGTGGCGGCGATGAGGGCAGTCTCAGTGCTGTGGTTGCTGCGGAACCCCGATTGGGATGGGTCCAGGATGCTGTTTTCTTCTAGGTATCGAGTTAGCTGTTTGTTGACGATCTTCTCGATGACCTTGGCTGGGAACGGAAGCAGGGAGATGGGCCGGAAGTTCTTGAGGTCTCTTGGGTCCGCCTTGGGTTTTTTGAGTAGGGCGTTGATCTCTGCGTGTTTCCAGCTCTCTGGGAAGGTCGCGGTCTCGAAGGAGAGATTGATCACGTTGCACAGGTGGGGTGCGATGGAGCTGCTGGCTTTGTTGAAGATGTGGTGCGGGAAAGGGTCTGACGGGGAGCCGGAGTGTATTGTGCCCATGGTCTTGATGGTGTCATCGATGTTCACGCTGGCCCAGGCTGGCAGGGGGTCATGGTCTATGGTGTGCGGCGGGTCTGGAGTATCTATCTTGGTGGGGGCTGTCTGGGTGCTGAAGCTGTCGTGGATGTTGGCGATCTTGTGGTGGAAGAAGGTGGCGAGGGAATCGCACAGGGCTTGCGACGGCGGGATGTCGTTGGTGTTGGAGCTGGGGTTGGAGAGTTCCTTCACGATGTTGAAGAGCTCCTTGCTGTTGTGTGCGTTGTTGTCGAGGCGGTCTTTGAAGGAAATTCTCTTGGCGGACCTGATGAGGTGGTGGTGGTTACGGTTGGCGTCTTTATGGGCTGCGTGGCTGTCCGGTGTCTTATCACTGTGCCATTTCTTCTCAAGTTTCCGGCAGGTACGCTTGGAAGCTAGGAGTTCCGGGGTGAACCAGCTGGCTCTTTTGGTGGTGTCGCTGTAGGCGAGTTTTTTCAGCGGGGCGAGGGTGTTGGCGCAGTCGTCTATCCATCGTCTGAGGTTGCAGGCAGCGTCGTCGGTGTTGGATGGGTCGGGGGGAGGGCTGAGAGCAACCGTTGACTGTTATGCGTGTCATGTGATCAAGGCCCTCCGGGGCTGAAACGCGTTATGGCTGCCATGCAAATGGAATAAAGAAACTCACAAGCACTTACTCTGTGGTCCGTGCTCCATTTTCTGTGAAGACGTTGTCAAGTGGCGGGTGGAATATTTCCGATATTTCCTGCCGGTTTCGTTTCCTCCGGCTTCACATGGACCCCCTCTCGAAATAGGGCAAGGTGGCTCACAAAGGAGGCACAACCTGGAAACAGGCGTAACCAAACCAATCCGGGAGGATTAACGGCGAGCTTGCCCCCCAGCAGCGATTGCGGCGGTCCTGATCTATCTCAAAGTGTGGCAGGCTCGAGTCGGAGGACGCGAGGCATGCCGGCATCTGAGTCATGGTAGGACCGCTGCACGCAGTGCTGGGTTGAGAGGTGTGCAAGGATACGAGGCGGACGCTTACTAAATTGTTCAAGCCCCTCACAAGCATCCATAATAGAATAAAACAATTCCACAAACATGTCAGCCGACGCGCTCAAGGATCGAGAGGCCGCGGCAGCAGAGATGTTCGACGACACATGCGCGCCTAATGTGAACTCACTCTCCCAGAATGCACTGGTAGGGAACAGCAATACCAGTCTCAGGGACAAATTCAGGCTTTTAGAAAAACTGATGAAAAGTGAGCAAAGCAAGTGGTGGGAGGGGAAATCCCTCCAAAGATACCTAGATGTGGGAAGGATCCCACGGGGACTCAGGATTCTAACAGCACCCAGCTACGAAACCCCGACCCCAGAATGATGAAAGAATGGGCCGAAACCAACCTGGAATCATCAAGAAAGCTGGTGGTCATTCTTGTCAAATATGCAGAATCAGACCGAATAAAATTACAGGAACAAATTGAAATTTTAAATGGTGAACTGAGTCAAATGGGGAGCAATGAAGAAGTAATAAAACTACGCGAGGAAATGACAAAAAGACTCCGTAAAGAGGAGGAGAAAATTCGGGAACGCAAAACATATAAATTTCACAGAGATAAGGCAGACTACGAGTGCGGCCGCATTTTCACGTTTGCAAACAAATATGACTCTCTCAAGATTTCAAAATATAGCGGAGCAAGCGCTGCCAAAATGAATGCTGCGAGCAACAGGGGCAACTATGCAGATTCCTCCACCTCGGACTTAAGTTCTGCCTTGGAGAGCGAAACCGAAGCAAACCCTAGAGATGCCAAAGGCGCACAAATTCCATCTAAACTGTCATTAGAAGAAGAACTTGATTTTTTATGCTTGGAACGAAGGCAAACATTGCGGCCTCGAGCCCAGCAGAACAGACAGGGAAAAACAGATCAATCAAGCACCGGGAGAGGCGAAAAGCCAAACAAAGGACAGCAAAACAGACAAAATGTGCGCAGATGGAAACGCAATTAAAACACCAATACAGTCTCCAACAACACAATAATCAACCTGGCAAACATAGATCTGAATAAAGCAGAGGAACAGTTATTATCCCTTGGGCTCTCATATTGCCCTGGAAGCACCTTCAATTATGCATCAACGAGAATAGATATATTCAAAGGGGTACGAAAACTGAAATTAAAGAAATTTCATCTGCTTAGGGACAAGGCAAATGGTGAAATACAGATGAACTTGAACAATGAATTGCCACAACTTTCGCCCCCACACAATCTAACGGCTTCAGATCTGCTAATATTAAGAGACCTAAAGGAATTGGCCCAAGAGAACACACAACAAACAGGGGACAGTCAAACACCAGGGTCAACAGGAGAACCAGCAAGCAGCAACAAAGAACAGCACACTGCGACCATCACCCCTTTCAAACCAAGATCAGCATTTACCCCAATTACACCGAGAGACTCAATCGATATTTTCCATGAACAAACCATAGCAGGAATCAAACAACTGAATTACAAAATAAGAGGAAACAAAAGAGAAAAAACCAATAGACAGGAAATCCAATACCACCACCTCATGGCCAAACTAAAAAACAACACCGAGATAATTATAAGAAACGCCGATAAAGGAGGAAATCTAGTCATCTGGGGGAAGAAAGAATATATAGAGGAAGCCATGGGGCAACTATCAGATCGTAACTGCTACCGTAAGAGTGACATGCTTTCTCTAAAAGCAACCTACAATGCATACTACAACAAACTGTTAGCATGGAAAAGCGCAGGTCTGCTAACAATGGATGAATACAAATTTCTAAAAAATGACACACCAACGACACCAGTCATCTACTTCATCCCCAAGCTACATAAAAACCCCCTCAAACCCCCGGGTCGGCCAATAATTTCTGCAAGAAACAGTCTGACAGAGAAAACATCGCAATATGTAGACCACTTTCTGCAAGAGCATGTCCAACAACTCCCCTCCTACATAAAAGACACTGGAGATTTTTTAGCCAAAATTCAAGATTTCAAATGGCAAAATGATTTCTTATTAATAACCATGGACATAACAGCAATCTACACAAGTATCAATCATAAAGATGGAATAAGGGCTGTACAACATTACCTGAGAAAAAGACCAGCCCAACATGAACAGACCAGCAAAATGCTCATCAACATGATTGACTTCTGTCTGAACAATAACATTTTCTTGTTCCAGAGTGCTCTTTACGAACAGCTACGAGGCGTAGCTATGGGGGCCAGCTTCTCCCCCAGCTACGCTTGCTTACACATGGGTTGGTGGGAGGAGTTGGTCCTACAAAAATCCTTTGAGGTGATACTGCAAAACAATGTCAAACTATGGCTAAGATTTATTGATGATTTGTTTTTAATTTGGCACATGACCGTGCCAGATGCACAAAGTTTTATTGAGGATTTGAACAAGAATGACATCAATCTGCAATTTACAGCAAACTTTAGTGCAGACACAGTGACCTTTCTTGATGTCCAGGTGTATATAAAAGAGGGTAAGATGGAAACCAGGGTACATAGAAAACCCACGGCCGGCAACTCTGTGTTGCACGCAGCCAGCGCCCACTCACGGCACCTTATTCAAAGCATCCCATACGGAGAAATGATCAGACTGAAAAGAATTTGCAGTAACCAACAAGACTTCTGGATAGCACAACAAGCAAGCAAAGCAAGATTCCTTGAGAAAGGGTACACCAGCAAATGCATTAATGCAGCCATTACTAACAGCCAGGAATTGCACAGGGAAGACCTACTTAAAATCACCAAACACCAGATACCTACCCAAGTACCGAGGGAAGCTAGCGACAGGCAAGACACTGGTGGGGAAACGTTTAGAATAATTATTGGGTATAGTAAACAAGAGAAAGCTATAAACCGAATTATTCGCAGAAACTGGCCAATTGTTTTAAACGATCCAACGATAGGCCATCTACTACCAGTCAAATTAGCCATTACCCACAGCAGAGCTCCCTCTATGAAAGATTACCTGGTGCAGAACAACCCTGTCAGCAAAACAGCCACGACATGGCTGGCACAAAGAAAAGGCTTCTACAAATGCAAATCTTGCAAAGCCTGCCAGCATGGTATCGATAGGCAACGTACACAATGCCCTTCGGCAATCAGGAGCATACCATAGACAAGGCTCTAACATGTAAAACTGATCATATTGTGTATGTACTCGAGTGCCCTTGTGGTTTAAGGTATGTGGGAAGTACCAAGCTACAGGGACACAAGAGGATATTGCAACATATCAGAGCCATTAAAAACCAAGATCAGACATATCCGGTGGCCCGTCACTTTGGGGAAACACATAAATCTGACCCCAAACAACTTAAATATTTTTTGATTGATGCAGTGCAAGCTAACAAAAGAGGTGGGAATAGAGAAAAGGCCCTACGTAGACTAGAGAGATGATACATTCTGGAGCTAGATTGCAAACACCCTGGGGGATTGAACACCACCAAAGATCTCTATACATGCCTGTAGTCCAAATCAGTGGTTCACTGGGCAGTAGGCTAGGAACACCACTAGACGCAATAACTAAAAGCATTGACACAATGCTTGTTTCTAGCCTAATGTAATAACCAGCTAACAGCTGCCTGGCCAATCGATAACACAGTCAATTTTTTAATTAACTTTATGTATTTTTGAGCTCTTTTAGATTTTCTACATAGAGGGGGTTTACAGCACTTGCACTTTTAAGAACAATTCAAGCACTCAAACACTTTAAGTAGTCGATGTCTACATAACGCAACTTTACTTGTAACTGCTTATGCAAGCACCATATGGGGATCAGGACGGGATCTTCCCGATTACCCAGTTGAACCAGTACTGTATTTTGCAAACTTTGCATATGCTGTATTTTACAATGATGCCTTTTATCACAGTTTTTAGTGGGTAAAGTACGATACAATTGATTTTATTGGAGGACCACCCAAACTACTGATAGACAAAATGTGCTTTTAATAGCTGGTATTTAAACCGTTATTTATTTTGCACTTTACAAAACCATGCTGATCACGTAATGACACCACATTGTTAGTACTGTGTGTGTACGATATACAGAAGGTATTATACTCAAACTGAGGTGCTTGCAACCATGTCAATACACAGTATTTTGTTTATGTTCATGGCTACAAACCCTTATAGCACTTGTCACTTTAAAAATAGGGCAAAAAATGGTATAAATAGCAACCGCTGACTGTTATGCGTGTCATGTGATCAAGGCCCTCCGGGGCTGAAACGCGTTATGGCTGCCATGCAAATGGAATAAAGAAACTCACAAGCACTTACTCTGTGGTCCGTGCTCCATTTTCTGTGAAGACGTTGTCAAGTGGCGGGTGGAGTATTTCCGATATATGTATATATATATATATATATGCCAAATGCCAAACGACGTTAAGGAGTGCCACAGCCTGTCGGGTCGGGGCCCATCTAGATGTGTCGCACATCTTGAAATATTCCATACGAAAAACACGCACTATTTAGTGACGTGAAACAGGCCACACCAACAGAGCTTCTTCCAATTCCTTTATTAGAGAGACAAGGTTTAAAAGCATTACGCGTTTCGACTCGTGCGAGTCGTAATCATATGCTAATATTGTTTGGCAGGTTTGTTAGCTTTTAAATAACGTAGCATAAAAACATTGAAGAGGGACTAATGCCCACACATTTGATCTGTTGTTAACGAGACAGTGAATCAAATGTTCAGGAGTTCTGGGTAAGTTTATTACTTGCAGGTGATGAATGTTTCCTTCGATTTCTGTCAAGAGTAATCCTTTGGAAATAACGTATTTCCTTAATGTTAGTTACCACCTCTGCATCGCTTCACTTTATATCTTATGCAGCCACCATGACTACAACACCCATAATGCTCCATTATTGTTGATTCGCTATCACTCAATCATTCCATGTTCTTTCTTTGTTAAACTTTCTACTTGCTTTCACTGTGCACCAGGTGTCTTTTTACGCCTTTAGAGGAAAAGTTCCATTTTATGGCTAAGTCACAAGGTCCCAATTAAATCTCAAGAAAATTCCGCTCTTATTAACAAACCCAGTTCTTAATTTAGTTTGTTACTTGCCTTCCTGTCAGTACTTCAGAGGCACGAAGTGCACGGGTAAATCCACTTGCAAACCCTGGCTGCTATCAAAGTCACGTTCAAAATCGAGGCGGTCCTCTCAACAGTGGCCCTGCCATCAGTACTCCGTCCATGTCCTGTATTGCAGCCGGCGGGCGCTCCTTTTCAAAACTATTCCAAATGCCAAACGACGTTTAGGAGTGCCACAGCCTGTCGGGTCGGGGCCCATCTAGATGTGTCGCACATCTTGAAATATTCCATACGAAAAACACGCACTATTTAGTGACGTGAAACAGGCCACACCAACAGAGCTTCTTCCAATTCCTTTATTAGAGAGACAAGGTTTAAAAGCATTACGCGTTTGGACTCGTGCAAGTCTTAATCATATGCTAATATTGTTTGGCAGGTTTGTTAGCTTTTAAATAACGTAGCGTGAAAACATTGAAGAGGGACTAATGCCCACACATTTGATCTGTTGTTAACGAGACAGTGAATCAAATGTTCAGGAGTTCTGGGTAAGTTTATTACTTGCAGGTGATGAATGTTTCCTTCGATTTCTGTCAAGAGTAATCCTTTGGAAATAACGTATTTCCTTAATGTTAGTTACCACCTCTGCATCGCTTCACTTTATATCTTATGCAGCCATCATGACTACAACACCCATAAAGCTCCATTATTGTTGATTCGCTATCACTCAATCATTCCATGTTCTTTCTTTGTTAAACTTTCTACTTGCTTTCACTGTGCACCAGGTGTCTTTTTACGCCTTCAGAGGAAAAGTTCCATTTTATGGCTAAGTCACAAGGTCCCAGTTAAATCTCAAGAAAATTCTGCTCTTATTAACAAACCCAGTTCTTAATTTAGTTTGTTACTTGCCTTCCTGTCAGTACTTCAGAAGCACGAAGTGCACGGGTAAATCCACTTGCAAACCCTGGCTGTTTCACGCCACTAAATAGTGCATGTTTTTCGTATGGAATATATATATATACCTTTTACCCTATGATGCCCAAAGATGCCATCGACATCTTCCATGAACGGGTCACGGAAGATCTCAAATCACTTTACCGCAGCACGCTACATAAGCAACCCATAAACAACTATCAGGACATACAGTACAGGAAACTGATGAAAAAGCTCAAAAATGATCATGAGATTGTCATAAATAAATCTGACAAGGGGGGTAACACAGTGATATGGCCCAGAAAGGATTATGTCTTGGAAGCAGAGCGTCAATTGGGGAATAAGGACTGCTATGAGATGACCAACATGAAAGAATACAACAAGGCCAAAGAAACCCTCAAAAAAGAACTTATGCAGTGGAAGAGAGAAGAATTGATATCCAATGATGAGTACAACTTCATGCATAAAGAACATCCTATAATGCCTACAGTTTATTTTGTACCAAAGATCCATAAAAAGACCTTACCCGTACCAGGCAGGCCTATTATATCCGCCATTAACAGCATATGTGAAAATATTAGCCAGTACGTGGATTACTTCCTACAGGAACATGTCCAGAAACTTCAATCAAAGACACTGGGGACTTTTTAATCAAGCTAAATGAAATAACGTGGACTGAAGTATTATTGCTGATAACGCTCGATATTGAATCATTATATATGAGCATAGAACACTCAGTTGGATTAAGGGAGGTCAAGCATTTTTGAGAAATGCGACCTATGAGTAGATACAAACATAATTCTATGATACTGGAGCTCATAAAGTGGTGCCTTTATAACAACTATTTATTGTTTGGAAAAGATCTGTACAGACAGAGACGCGGAGTAGCCATGGAGACCTGTTTCTCCCCCAGCTATGCATGTCCTCATGTAGGCTGGTGGGAGGAACAGGTCCTCAAAAAGGCCCACAAACAAGTATATGATGATTGTGTTGTTCATTGGCTCCATTTTATTGATGATGTTTTTATTGTTTGGAAGGGGGACAGAGAGAGCGCACACAGCTTCATACAAGAAATTAATGACAACAACGTAAATCTGAGATTTACATCTAATATTACGTTTGGCTTTGTTCTGATGGCTTCTGGAGGTCGTTGTAGCTCGGAGCATGTCCACTACCCTCGCTAACCTGGTAAATGAGCCTCCGCCCCTTGCGCCTCTCTCGGCGGCTCAGAGCGGTCTGCAGGTCGGCATTCGGACTCCGTCTCCCTGCCCCCCTGCTGGTGGTGCGGTGCCGCTAGGAGATCGGAGCCTGAAAGCAAGTTCAGTGTGGGCTAAGGCGGGTTCAGTCCTACGAGAGAACAGGAAGGCGGCCGCGAGAGTTTCCTTCCGTGCGAAGGTTACACTCAGCCCAATCAGCAGGAACTCCGGCGGCAGGGAGAGCGGCGTAGCGGACCCAGCGGGTCCCGTTAAGACAATCAGAGCAGCTACCTCGACTAAGAGGGGACGGACACGAATACCGCGAGGTGCGACACAACCAAACAGGGTAAGTGCGGCCATTAAGGGGGATAGCTCAGTAAATGCTCAAACCAAGGTCCAGAAAAACAAGGGTCAGAAACAGGATAAAAGCAGTGGCAACCCCAAAGAGCTGGTGCAGGAGACGTCGCCTAGAAGAGGGATAAGGTATTGTTTAAGAAGTAGAAACTTGCCAGATAATCTCACAATAGCAACAGAATACCCTCAGAACACTGCAACACTCCAGCGTGATAAAGACAAATTTAAGGTTGTGTCCCCCCCACAAATCCTGGAGCCCACTATTGTGTCAACACGGGCCAAGGCTGTGACTAAAAAAGTTAAAATCACTCCCTCCCTTCGTACATATTTTAAAGTTAAGCAATCTTTTTCAAAAGAGCCGAAAGACCCGAGTTCACAAAAAGCAGAATTTACTGAGGATAAACAAAAAACTACAATGGCAGAAGAAGGCTTAACAGCGGGCTTAACAGCAGGCATCCCACTTAGTGTAAATCGCTTTGAGGGTTTGGTAGGCCTTGAACCAGATAAAGATACAGGCAATGATGCGCACATTTCTCCCGAGAATTTGGGGGAGAATGGAAGGGGTGATGAACTATCAGTAATGCGTTCTAAACCGACAGGTTTTAAGCCGACAGATGGAGCTAAAACTGCGGATAATCTAATGGAAATATTGATCTCAGAGATGAGGTCGAGCTTTGCTACATCTGAGAGAAATCAGCTTAATATTCAGGGGGTCTGCGAGGCATTAGAAACCAAGGTGAATTCAATCATGGAAAGGGTCAGTATAGTGGAGGCCTCTGTGGAAGAAATGGAGAAGAGAGTCACGGCTAACGAAAAGGATATGAGGGTCTTGCAGACAAGTGAGAAAGAACTAAGGGGAAAGATTGAGTCTCTAGAAAACCAGTCCAGACGAAACAACCCGAGACTTTTGAATATTCCGGAGGGTCAAGAGGGAGAAGATATAAAAAATGTTGTGGTAAACCTTTTGAAAGAAACCTTCCCCTGGATTGAAACCAAGGTTCTCCATGAGGACATACAAAGGGTTCATAGAGACCCGTTCGGGAAAGGTAAAAATAGGGTAAACCCTAGGAAGATGTTAGTCAACTTCAAGACCTACGCATTAAAGGAGAGAATTCTGAGAGAGGCAATAAGAGCAGGATCTCACAAAAAGAATGACTGGTCCTTCCGAATAAGGTCAGATATATCAAAGGCGACGCAGGACCGACAATGGGAGCTTGGTCAATATATGCAGGAGTTGAAGACTCTGGGAGCCACAGTACAGATGAAATTCCTGGCATCATTGAGGATTATGTGGGACAACCAGATGTTTAATTTGAGGGAAGCAAAAGAGGTAGAATCACTGATACGTAAGATAAAGGCACCAAAAGTGTAAGATGCCCATAGAGTAGGGATCTCAAAGTGGCAGGATTGACCTGCCAATAGATAAAGGGAGGGTTCTCTCTGGGTGGGCAGGGGTGGGTCGGGGTGGTGGGCATGGGTCATGTATAATATGGTGCACTAAAGGTGTGGGAGCATTTTGGGGGGAAAAAAAAAAATTGGTCTGATTCACGAAAGACACGTATAAGTGAAAACAACACCATAGAATATGGGAGTTAATATCCTCAATTGGAATGTGAATGGTTTGCGGGGCAGAGCTAGAAGGCAAAGGATTTTAGAGTATCTCAGGAACATAAAATGCAACATATTAATTCTCCAAGAGACCATCTTTTAAAAGCAGAGTGGGGGGACATTATGAAAACCCAGCGATGGGTGGATTCTTATATTTGCACTGATCAAGCATGCTGCGTTAAGCGGATAATCATTATTTTTAAAAGGTCAGCAAAAGCTATCATTGAGTCTTACAAGACCGACATAAAGGGGAGATGGGCCGTAGTGAATATACGTATGAACGAGAGATCGTTGGCTATAGTAGGATACTATGGACCCAATGTAGATGATCCCTCAGCTTTACAGGCCCTCTACGCATATCTTTTGGATGTTCCTGGTTGCATTATCTTGGGGGTGATTTTAACATATTAATTGACCCCAAACAAGATAGGAGCCCTCCTAAAAATTCCCTACTTTACCAAAAATGAGGAGTTGGCTAAAGTTATACCAGGATGACTTAGGTCTAATCGATATATGGAGAGGAAAAGGTCAAAAATCTCACTTGTTCACGTTTAAGAATAAAAACTGGGCCATTCTTCTAGAATTGATTATTTCTTAATCGATAAATCACTAGGGGTGAAGTAAAAAGGTTAGACATCTTCCAGAACATCTCTCCGATCACTCGGCAGTATTGTTGGAGTTTGAATTTCAAAGTCAGCAGTCTCAGCCCAGATGGACTCTAGATAAGACTTTGCTTTTAGATGCTAAGATAATAGAGGACCTGAAAGAGGAAACTATATCCTATTTCCAGTTAAATTCGGAGGGGACTTCCTGCCAGGTTAACTGGGATGCATATAAGGCGGTACTTAGGGGGAAGTTGATTTGTTTAGCGGCCTACCGAAATAAGCTGAATAAAAAGGAAATAGAGAGTTTAGAGGGAGAAATACAGAGACTAGCGAAGAGTATCAGAGAGGAAATCTTAGCGGTCAAAGTGGAAGCACTCACAGGGGAATTAGCGAACAAGAAAAGGGAACTCATTAATATCTTAGATGCTCGAGTTAAAAGAAAATGGGAAGCAAGTAAACTTGCTCACTATCAATATGGTGAGGGGTGTGGCAAGCTTTTAGCTTGGAAAGCTAAGACTGACTTGAATCGCAATAAGATTTTGAGCATCCAAGAGGAGGATAAAATTCATCCTACTGTAGAAGAGTCAGAAATTAAGAAAGCCTTTTATAGGTTTTTTAGAGAACTATATAAAGAGGAAGCGCGTGATAGCGAAGATCAAATTAAGGATTATCTTAACTCCTGGGTAAAGCAAACTCTGTCAGAAGAGCATAGAGAAGAATTAAATGCGGAGATTACTGAATTAGAAGTAAGTGAGGTGGTTAAAGGTTTGAAAAATGCAAAGGCGGCTGGGCCTGATGCTTTGCCCAATGAGATATACAAGGCTTTGAAGTAGGAACTTGTGCCTGAGCTTACTAGCTTATTTAATGACATATTTGTAAGGGGACAGGAACCTCCTAAATCCTGGAGCGAAGCAACCATTTGTATTATATTAAAGCCCGGGAAGGACCCTAAGATATGCGAGTCCTATAGACCCATTTCAAAGTTAAACAGTGACTATAAGATTTTCACTCAAATATTAGCAAAAAGATTGGGGAAGTGGGCAGGTTGCCTAATTCATCAGGACCAGAAAGGATTCATAAGTGGTAGGCAGATTCAGGAACTTACACATGAATTAATAGGGGCAATAGACCTGGCGGTTGAGGAGAAGCTCCCCTTATCGATATTCACCTTCGATGCCGCCAAGGCATTTGACAGGGTCAGTTGGAGCTTTTTACACAATACCTTGGAGGCTTATAAGCTGGGTAGCAACTTTGTAAGAGCAGTAAGAGTTCTATATAGATCTCCAACCTCATGTGTACTAGTTAATGGGTCCCTTACAGACAAGATATACATAGAAAGAGGAACCAGGCAGGGGGCCCTCTTTCTCCCCTGTTGTTTAACTTTTATATAGAGCCCTTAGCTAGTGCCTTGAGATCAAATCTACACATATCCCCCTTCAGGTCTGGGAACTGGGTGAAAAAGGTCACACTTTATGCGGATGATTTAATGGTATTCACAGATGATCTGAATGGTTCACTTCCAAGAATAATAGAAACACTGAAGCAGTTTGGCAACTTATCAGGTTATCAGATAAACTAGCAAAAGACTGAGATCATGTGCTGGGATACTCAGAGTAATGACCCCTTGGTAAAACACCAAATAAGATATCTAGAGATTTTGATTGTGGAAGAGGTTAAGAGGATTGCTCAAATTAATTTTAATAAAATTCAAACCGAGTCCAAAAAACTTCTCAATGCATGGAAGAGTCTCCCGTTGTCATTTTTGGGTCGTTCTAATCTGGTAAAGATGATGATTTTACCTAGATTCACGTATGTCTTTAACTCGATTCCACTTGAGTTTAAAAAAGACTGGGTTAGTAAAATGCAGGGCGATATTAGCAGCTTTATATGGGCCTCGAGAGGGGCTAGAATCTCATGGAAAAAAATAAGGAGAAAACAGGAGCATGGAGGAATAACCAGCCCGGATCTGTTCCAATACTATAGGGCCTTTCATTTCAAAAACTTCAGAGTATTATTCAAGGACTACAGCTCTTATCCATGTTACATGCAAGCAATGATAGGTCCAGAAGGAAGTCACTTTTTGTACAAATTCGGCCACACGAAATTCTTTAAGAAAATCAAACTAAAAATTCTGGGAGCGGCTATCAGATTGTGGGTTCAGATAAGGCGTCTGTGGAAGATCCCCTATTATTGTCAACACGCCCCAATTTGGGACTCGCCTGGAACGCCGGAATGTCTAAAGGATGCGTTATCAGTACCGTTAAGAGAAGGCGGAGTAGTGGAATGGGGTCAGATATTGTCTGGGTCCACAATCGTTGACTGGGATCAACGATCAGTACTGTCTAACAGGGGTCTATCTAAGGTTAAACATTACCAACTTACAAGTTGGGCTAAATCCTTGGGAAAAGACGGGGCAGGAAATCCAGAACTGGAGTCGAAATTCCAAGGGGAATTCGGGAAGAAAGAGGTAGCATTTTGGTATTGGGCGCTTATCGATGAAGGACGAGAGGAATTCACCCTACCCATCGAGATCTGGGGGAAAGCACTGCCGTCGCTGGATGTATCCTTATTATGGCAAGTATCTGCGGCTGCATGTGGGGTTGTCATTAAATCTGCACCTCTCAAAAAGAATTATCTATTTACTTTGCATAGAGCATATTGGTCACCCAAGAAGCTGTCAAAATTGAAAAAGGAGGGGTGAAGCGATGCCCTAAATGTGATGAAGAACGAGCTGATGACATCCACATGTTCTGGCAGTGCCCCCGACTTCAGAGCTTTTGGGAAAAAGTGGGTAAGACACTCTCTGAGGTATTCCATCAAGAAATACAGGTAAGCGCCCAATTAGTATTGTTTGAGGTGGAGCTAGATGACAGTGGAAGACCCAGTTTCAGTAAAAAATAAAGAAATCTACTCTTTTTACTGATACTAGTCGCTACGCGTGAGATATGTATTAAATGGGTTAATCCTTTGTCACCTACAGAGGAAGAATGGCTGAATTCTGTGCTTAGAATAAATCTGCTGGATAGAGCTGGTGTACCTAGTAAAAGATTAGAATTTTGGAATATCTGGGAACAGTATTGGTCTGATAAAATGCTATAACTCTGTGTGCTACTGACCTGACGAAGTCCAATGATTAAGCGCAGCAACAGTCAAGAAATGGGAGATGGCGGTACAGGTTTTGACTCCCTTCAAAAAGGAGTGGGCAAGTTGCGAATGAGATGCCTGATGGCCATTAGGATACCCCCACGCAAGAAATGGAGATGATTCTAGTGTGCCGGGCAAGGGCCATGGAAAGAACAGAGGGGAAAAAAAGGCTCTCTGAACGTGGTAAATCTTGCCAAATTTACTCTCTTTTTTAAACTTTGCGTGATGAGGACAAAAAAAATAAAAAAAGAGATTTACATCCAATATTAAGGATTGCAATATTGAATTTTTGGATGTAGAAGTGTTTGTCAACAATATGAAGCTAGAGACTACACTGCACCGTAAGTCCACGGCCGGCAACTCTACGTTGCATGCCAAGAGTGCACATCCAAAACATTTGATTAAAAGCATACCCTACGGGGAATTCATTAGGCTCAAAAGAATATGCAGCACTGAAGCAGAAGCAGATAAGTGCCTAGTTGAAGCCTTAGAGAGATTCTGCAATAGGGGCTACGTTGAAAAAACTCTACAAGATGCCATGAATAAGGTTAAAACGAGATCCATAGAGTCCCTGTTACAGAGAAATACTGAAACTAGGGACCAAGAACAGGACATAGAATTACACAACATAGCAGAGGACAACACTATGAGACTCATCACGACTTACAGCAGTCAAGAAAGGCAGATTAGGACCATAGTAAATAACAACTGGCCAATTCTACTTACTGGCGGAGTTATGGCAACACAATTACCAAGACTTCCAACTTTTACATTCAGACAAGCTGCCTTGATGAGAACACAGCTAGTTAAATGCAGCCCTGAGATAAGTCAAGACACTACCTGGCTAAAACCGAAATCTGGTTTTTTAAATGTTCATCCTGCCGTAAAAGGTCAAACATTAAAAAAAAACATTGAAATGTTGAGAGGCAGCAACACAGATTGACAACCTCATAAAAGTCACACATTGAAAAAAATCGAGTAATTGAACTGTTGAAGGTGACCATTTGAACCATGAGTATTGTGGTAGATACAACACAATGTACTCCCAACTAGGGAATATAACTGGAATGCATGCAAATTGATAAAATGAATTGATAAACGCATTCGCTCTAAGGAATACTGCACGCAGTGAAACATTGGAACGTAAAATAGATGTAGCTAAAGCGTGGCAGCATAGACAGACAGGTGCGACAGGAGGCAATCGCTCTAAGGAATACTGCACGCATGCATGTAGAGTAGTACCATGGAAAGAACAACACAATATAATTCCAACTAGGAAATATTACTGGAATGTATTCAAATTGAGATGTGCAATCTCGAACGTGGAATACTGCAGACATGCACGTACATTGAGGTAATAAAGTAACTCAACACATTCATGTACAATGATAATCTACAAATAGAGAAAATTGAGTAATTGAAATCTTGAGAGTATGTAAATGCGGTCATATACCTGTATATACACCATTGAACTAAAATTTAACTACATACATATCACACAGCGGACATTTGAGAACAACCTTATGTAAAGGTTAACTTTAAATTTCCATTTTTGAGAACCAAACACCACTGGAGAAAACACGCACCAACCAAAAATAGCATTTGAAATTGAGCAGTTTGAACCTAAAAGAGATTGGAATGGAAAGAAGGAAAGGCAAAGGCGAGAATCAGCATGGCTGGACAAACCAATGCAGGAAAGCGGCGCTAGAAACATGAGAAACATAACATTCGAGGATAGATTTGACCATTGTAATCCCAACTAGAGAATACTAGTAGAATGAACGAGAATAGAGGTGTGCAAACCCAGCTAGGATTCCCACGCATGCACATAGAAATGCTAGACATAATAGAGCACTAGAAAAGTTGAGTGTATATAAACACAACTAGGGAATACTGCAGGACAGCATGAACTCTGAGATTATGAGTAATTGTACACATCCACGTACATTGAAATAAATGAGAAGTTGAATAATAGAGAATGTTTAAGTTGAATTATTGAGGGTGTGTAAGTGAATGCATGTAAATGGAATTAGGCAATCCCAACAAGAGAAAACTGCATGCAACCAAGAACATAGAGACAAAAGAGCAATAGAATTGAGTTGAATAGAAATAACACAATGTAGAATCGTGTGAAGGAAACATTTTAAAACAAAAAAAACATTTGCATTCGCTGATCATATCACTTAGATTGTACTTTAGCTCGCATCTCGATTTGGGTTTTGATACCATATGGTGAGCTCAATAGAAAAGAACCTCTAGATCGTGGAAGTTGCACTCATGTAAATACGTGTGACCACTGGCTTGAATAAACACCAGAATGACATTGAGATAGAACAGCATGCCCCTTGGAAACTTAATTGACATAGCGCTGGAGCGTTGACAAGCTTTCCCAAATTGACAAGCATTGATGTGCAAATGCTAAACTCCCATTTTTTAATAAAACCAGCACTGGACAAACTATCCACGAGCACTACTCCCTCGAGGGATTGCATGTTTCAATATTTGCCAATTTGAGAACACTCGTCAAATCACCTCTGCACGAGGTTGTCCAGAGTGTGTGTTCTTAATAGTCTCAATTTCAATTTTACAGTACTCCCTAGCTAGTATTACAGTTCAATCTATTTTTAAGTCTATTGTATGAGTTTTTTTCTTTTCTAGTCAAGTTGTTTTACATTATCCCATCCTCGTCGCCAATAAAATGTAGTAATGAAGCCGGACACGTTGAGAAGTTTCAGGTTGGTTTATTGAAGATAAGTAGTTGAGTCCAGAAGTAATAATGTACAAGCCCCACCAGGAGCAGCCAGCAGGCAGCTCAGCCCATCTCAACTGTGCCTTTCTTGAGAGACACCCAACATTCCGCTGAGCATCATCACACTGTAACATTCTAGAGGCATTGCATGTGATGAAAGAGGAGAAGGACAAGAATGGACAAAGGTGTAGAATACTACAAGAGGCCACGCCCCTTTTTACACCTCTCTGCAACGCAGCTCTGTGGCACTTTTTGGAGGTACATGGTGGGCTAGTTGGACTCCAGGGACCCTCAGTATTCAAGGGGACTTAATCCCCCAACTTAAAACACGCCACGGGCGCGTTTGCACAGTGGTGAAGGGAGGGGGCGTAGCTTCAGGTGACATGTGTGCAAACAGGCCCCGTGGTGCGTTTTAAGATGGGGAATTAAATCCTCTTCAATCCTGAGGGTCCCTGGGGCCAACTAGCCCACCAGGTACCTCCAGTAAGCGCCACGGAGCTGCGTTGCAGAGTGTTGTAAAGGGCGTGGCCTCTGAACACCTCTCTGCAACGCAGCTCTCTGGCGCATACTGGAGGTATCTGGTGGGCCAGTTGGCCCCTAGGGACCCTCGGGATTGAGGAGGAATTAATTCTCCAACTTAAAACACGCCACAGGGCGTGTTTGCAGACATGTCACTTCAGGCCCCACCCCCTTCCTTCACCATTGTGCAAATATTCCTCTAAAATCAGCCGAACTACGAATTCCGATTTACTCACCTGTTATCAGGAGAGACCTCAGTGCTGCATCTTTGAGCCCAGTACTGATCCTGAAAAGTAATTTTAACCGTACTTACCAGTAACTTGAATTTCCTTCCATAGGCTAACATTGACTGGTTTCACTTGGAAATTCTTCTAAGTGTGGAGTTTTGGAACTTTATAATATTCCTCTAAAATCAGCCGAACTACGAATTCCGATTTACTCACCTGTTACCAGGAGAGACCTCAGTGCTGCATCTTGGAGCCCAGTACTCATCCTGAAAAGTAATTTTAACCGTAGTTACCAGTAACTTGAATTTCCTTCCATAGGATATCATTGCCTGCTTTTTGCTGAAAACGTTTCTAAGTGTCGATTTTTGAAACATACAAATATTCCTTTAAAATCAGCCGAACTACGAATTCCGATTTACTCACCGGTTATCAGGAGAGACCTCAGTGCTGCATCTTTGAGCCCAGTACTGATCCTGAAAAGTAATTTTAACCGTACTTACCAGTAACTTGAATTTCCTTCCATAGGCTAACATTGACTGGTTTCACTTGGAAATTCTTCTGTGTGTGGAGTTTTGGAACTTTATAATATTCCTCTAAAATCAGCCGAACTACGAATTCCGATTTACTCACCTGTTATCAGGAGAGAACCCAGTGCTGCATCTTTTAGCCCAGCACTGACCCTGAAAAGTAATTCTAACCGTACTTACCAGTAACTTGTATTTCCTTCCGTTGGAATCCATTGTCTGGTTTTCAGCAGAAAAGTTTCAAAGTGTCGATTTTCACAAACTACAAATATTCCTTAAAAATCGCCTGTATGACTTAAACGCATTCTTTCAACTGTTTACAGGAGATGCACCAGTGCTGGATCCAGGATCCACCACTGAGTAAGAAAAAGTAACGATAACACTACTTACCTGCTAAGTGAATTTCCTCCCATAGGATAACATTGGTGATTCTATGTGAAAAGTTTCTAAGTGTCAACTTTTAAAATACAATAATATTCCATAAAAATCACTACTGTAACCAAAACGCTTTTACTCAACTGTTTACAGGAGATGTCCCAGGACTGAATCTAGGATCCAGTCCTGTGGTTAGAAAAGTAATCCATAAAGTAACTAATTGCATTTAACTAGAAATTCACATTGAGCTCAATGTTGCATTGTGTTTGAAATTGTGTTGCCCATTGCAACAACTGTAACTACTGTACTTAAAAGTCTATTGCCTATTTGCAAAGTATTTAAGCTAAAGTAATTCATTCTGAGAAAGTATATTTTGTAATATAATGTATAATGTAATTACAATGTAATTTAAAAATAAAATATCTAAAAATAAATAGTTTAAAAAATGTAGTAAATCAGTATCAAAAAATAAATAAAACAATTAATACATTTAAAAATTGTCATTTACAAAACCTTTGAAATTCACTGAAAAAAACCATAGGTTTCAGACATGTTATAGTTAGGAATTAGCATTTAAAAAACCTTTGAAATTCACTGAAAAACCATAGGTTTCAGGCACGTTATAGTTAGAAATTAGCATTTAAAAACCTTACAAATTCACTGAAAAAACCATAGGTTTTAGGGACAGTTATAGTTAGTTGGACATTGCACTCGTACAAAACCCGTGAAATTCCCCTGTTATAGTTAGTTCAGCTAACTATAACTCGCGCCCAGCAATGCACTGCTGATGACGTCACATATTACATCACTCATGACATGGTCAGTGACATCACTGATGACATCACTCATGACATCTCAAATGACATCACTGATGACATCACTGATGACATCATCCACGTGATAATCTGATGCACCTCCTCACACCCTAATATAACCTTTGATACACTCACTCTAAATTACAGACTGCCATTCGCAAAACCATAGACACTCCAACACCAATAACTACATACCCACTCACTGATTCTTAGGTCTACACACACATCCACTCCCTCACCCGTACAGTCACTCATACTTACGGTCACTCAGTACAGGACTATCATATGCACTCATACTCCTATATAGACACTCAAACACCGCCACTCATCCATAGAGGTACTCACACACCTAGTCAGTCATGCAAATAATTAAACACACTGCCATTTACTCACCTATACAGTTATACACACACCAGCTCACTTACTCATACAAATACTAGCACATTCTTATGCTCTTATACAATCACTGATACAAGCACACACTCATCCATACAGTCACTCTCACAATCACACACTCTCGCTTATAGCTATTTATATACTCCAACACACATATATACTGCCTTTCACATATGTAGTTACTCACACATGTACCACTGGGACATACATTCACTAACTAACACACTCTTACACACACTTACCCACCCATACAGTCTATCACAGATGCACTCTTGAAACCATCCACCCAGTGAATCACCCACTCACACATCTATGCACAGAGTCGCACAAACCCCACCCACACAAACACTCAGGCACCCATACAGATACTCAGACAACCAATCAATAACTCATATAGACACTCATGTAGCTATTCACAAACCCATGCAGCCACTTACACAGCAATAGACAGACGGATACAGACATTCACCCAGTTTAGTCACTAACCCATGCATTCAGTAAGATACGTTTAATCACTCACTTATAGAGTTAGTCACGCACCTACTAAATCATCCATACAGACACTTATACACCCACTCATTCTTCAATACGCCTTTCCCAATATATATTAAAAATATTTAAACTTTACAGAAACACACAGTCACTGGATGATGTCATCAGTGATGTCATTTGAGATGTCATCAGTGATGTCATCAGTGATGTCACTGACCATGTCATGAGTGATGTAATATGTGACGTCATCAGCAGTGCATTGCGGGGGCGCGAGTTATAGTTAGCTGAACTAACTATAACGGGGGAATTTCACGGGTTTTGTACGAGTGCAATGTCCAACTAACTATAACTGTCCCTAAAACCTATGGTTTTTTCAGTGAATATATATATATATATACACATGGGTATATATAAACAAACTTTTTTTAATTGGGGGCTAACCCCCCCATTTTTGATTATAAAAATAATTATTTTGTTTTCCCAAAACCCTACCCTTTTTTTAATATGTTAATCCTATTCTCTCACCCACCCTTATACCCTAATAACATTCTTACCACCCTATACCCTAATCCAAGACTTAAATTCTATAACCATCCCTAAACCCTACAACATCCTGACCACCCCTAAACCCTAAAACATCCTTACCACCCTATACCCTCCCATACCCCCTAAATAAGCCCTTACCACCCTATATCCTTATCCACCCCAAAACTCTAAAAAATACCCTAAACACCGAATAACCTTTCCCACCCTTAAACCCTAAAAACATTCTTACCACCCTATACCCTTAGCCAACCCTAATACCTAAAACCACCCTTACTACCCAATACCCTTACCCACCCTTAAACCCTAAAACATCCTTACCACCCTATACCCACCCCTAGATCCTAAAAACATCCTTACCACCCTATACCCTTATCCACCCCTAAACCATAAAAATACCCTTAACACCCAATACCCCTACACACCCCTAAAACCTGAGAACACCCTTCCCACCCAATACCATTACCCACCCGTAAATCCTAAAAACACCTTTATGACCCAATACCCTTATTCACCTCAAAATTATATTATATATATATGAACACACACTTACATAAATACTTAAATATACTTACCTTTCATTGTAAATGCATTGCATGGAAAAAGATGTGTGGTAAATGCATGTCGTTGTAAAGACAGCATTATAAAGGCTGTCTCCCCTATGAAGGTGGACATCTTTAAAATTGGCATTGCTGCATGATAGTCAATAGGCAATGCGGAGTATCGGTGACTGCCTTCATACATATGGTCTGCATGTGCTCATTCATCTAGGTAAACTGGGACACAGTAGTAGACTGACTCCATCAGGCAGTGGGCTCACAGCCATATAAAACTATAAAATAATGTTGATTAGGAGTCATGCCTGTGGAAAAAAAGTCATAAAAGGAAATATTGATACATGATCCTAGATAACATTCTAGCAAAAAGACAGAATGCCATCCATTGGGTTAGAATTAGAACACAAATATGACCAATAGAAAAAAGACAAGATAATGTGTCTTTACCAGATGAAAGGCATATGAAACTCGCTAGGAAAGATCACAATTATATGAGGCCCAATGGGCAGAAATGCTGGCTTGATAAGTGAAGTTATATGTAGGTCTTTTAATATAAAAATATAAGTAATAAAATCTAGTTTTAAACCAAAAAAACACTGAAATTCACCAGGTATACATAACTCACCTAAGTATAACTTGCACCGCTGTAATGCAACGCTTATGACCTCACATATTACGTCACTGATGACATGGGAAATCTATGTTGGTTCAAGTTATATCCAATTATACTTTCTGGCATGGACTGCCAGGTCCTTGTCTCCTCTAGATTAGCACCACTCAGATTACCTTAAATTTCAGAGTTTCTGGCTATATTTGAAAGTTTAAAACCTGTCACCAGATTCTCCTTTATTTATTATGTGACATATGTATGCTTTGAGAGTCTGATTGTGAGGGTTTTGAACGTTCCTCTCAATGTACCTTACGTTTTTTCTCAGATTCATATATATATATTCACTTTTTCTGTTCTAATTCAGGACTGACACTCTTTATTTTCTTCTCACACTGCTGTGCTGTCACCTTTCCCCACTGGTGAATTTGTATTGCTAACCTGCTTGTGGGGTGCGGTACCGAATGAGCACGCACACCCACCTTTGCTCTGAGACCCAGACAGGGGTATCAGAGGAGAACTGATTCATGTACAGCAGCACCAGAGACGTTTTAAGGCAGGGCCGAAGTGGGCAAGTACCAAGAGTCCCCACCTTCCAGAGTGGACCTGGAAAAGATAACTTTTCCCTCTGTTTTACCTCTGTCAATTTCTCTATCTCAGCCTTTACCATATTATTCTATATTGTTTGGCTTCACAGGTCTTAACGTAGCAGAAAATGGGTAATAAAAATCAAAGTAGTTCAGAACAGTGGCTCCAAAATATTTCTTGCCTGGGGGCCTCCAAAATCCCTGAGAGGACACTGAGCAGCACCTGAGAAGTTAGAGGCCGGTCATGTTTCTCTGTGCAGCCTGCATACCACCTTCCTTTCTGCATTGCTCACAATCTATGGTTCCCTGTAGATTAGTTCTCTGTGGGTAGCCACAGCTGTATCCTTGGTCAGAGGCACTGCGGGCCTGCTCCTCATTGCCAGTGTTGTGATGGGGATGTGCCTGCTTAAATGAGCATCACTATTTGCTTGAGATGCAGTGTCAGGACGTGGCTCATGTGCTTAGATCCCTTTTATTTAGACTGCACGCCACATCATTGGTGTGCGGCTGCTTCCATTTTAACAGTTTAATGTAACTAAGGGTACAAGCTGAGTGAAGGTAAAATGACTAACAGGTAAAGATGAACTGGAGGGAGGGTTTTGCTGCTGAATGGAGGGGTCTGCGGTGACCAAAAGTGGAAGCTGCTGGGCAGTTACTGTAGAGCATGGCTACTCGCAAACATTTTCCCAAGGGCCATAAAGGTGGTCTGTGATGTGACCAAGGGCTGCATTGATGCCAGCAGGGTGCCGTTTGGGGGGGTTGGGCAGTTGGCAGTAAGGCGAATGTAAGGGAAGCGAAGCATATGCATCTAGTGACTGAATTGCATAATGTGAAACCACAAAACTGGAGATTAATCCCAGCTTCCCCACTTAACCAAATTTTGTGATCCTAGGCAATTGTTTTGACCTTGAAATGCATGACTTCAGGATGTGCACTGTACAAAACCATCTCTTGTGTTTGATTTAATAAACTATAATATTGTTCATGTATAATAGGAACTCAGTTCACCCAAAGAGTGCACATAACAACTTACATGACTCTTTTTTCACTATTGGCATTGTTATTAGGGTGCAGGGAAGAATGAATGTTTCTACATTTATTTATTTTTAAACATCTTTTTAAAAAAAATACTTCTCAATGTGCTGATATAATGTGATGTACTAAGGTGAAATGCTTCTGCATGTTAATGAAATACACTTTTTACATTTTGAAGAGACTTTATCACATTTTTACACTTTTGCTGCTAGATGGCTTTAAAAATGAAGGTGTTCCTATAGTTACGAGATGCAGGACAACCTAGTGACGTATTCTCTTTAACTTCAATTAATCAGTGAATAGATATATGCCGGTTTATTTAACTTCAGTTATTTTTAGTGCTGAGTCCATTAAACAGCAGCCAAGTGCTGCTGTTGACCAGGGGGGCACGTGTATCTCTGCGTTGAGGGAGAGGCAGTTGATTGGAGTTAGATGACTGGGATTGTTGAGGGGAGGGCACAAGAATTGGGAGTGCTTGAAGAAAGGGCAGGTGACGGCTTCAGGAGGGCGATATAAGCAGTAGTAAGGAGAGGGTCTGCTGGGAGTGCAGAGGTCAAAAGTCTTAGTGAAAATAATTGCTACGGCGTACTGAAGAGGCAACACGAGAGTGCAAAAGGTGAAGAAATTGTGAAACAGGGGTGCAACAGGTCCCTGCAACGCCTAACCTTTGAGGGTCCCCCATTCAACAAAAGGCATTGGAATATTCATAAGTTTCATTGTGCCGAGGGGCCCCATCATTCTGCACTTTACACCACAGAATTGTGGGCCAATGTTTGTATTTGTGACAGATACAAAAATCTAGTTGTGAATTAAAAGAGAGCCGAGAAACAGGAAAAAGCAAATGAGAGGTTTAAAGTAACGTTGCCTACACAGCCTCATTAAGGGGATTCATTTTGCTGCTCACGGTTCTGTTGCTAATGAGCCACTTTGCATTAAGGAAGAGATCAAGGCTTGGCCTCCTGCAGCACGCGCTCGTTGCTGTGTGGAAAGTTTTCTCCTACAGTTCAGGGCACGCGGCTGCCGCACCATCTGCCGTGTGCCATTAATTAGGCGCCAGCGCCATTACGGGCTGTGCGGGGCGAGTGAGGTAAAGGAAGTGGCTCTGTGAATCTCAGGCCCAGGGGAGAGATACTGGTGGATTTCCAAGTACGCCAATGCATCGAAGCCGTACATTGAATGGCAGTTTTCAATGTGGATTTTTCTACAATATGTATTAAAATACTACTAACAATAAAATTACAAATATAAAGCTTTTAAATGGTTTTAAACTTTGCAGTGCCGGGTAGTGCATTAAATGGGCTGTGGTCCTCTCCTCCCGCAGCAGGCCTCAAAATATTGAGTGGACAAGTGGCCCTTGACCGTGTTGCCATCTTTTTTTCCAATAATGTATGTCTTCTACTTGCTGGTAGCAGATTTTAATCAGGTGTACTCTAGCTTCCTCTGACTCGCCCCTTTGGTACCCCTGACTAGTGCGGTTGTGAACACCCCGGTCTAGCAGCTGTAGTTAGGGGGAGGTTGTCACTGCACCAGATGGGCTGGCAAACTGGGGCACACGAAAACGCCGATTCGTTTTTAAAAATGTTTATTTACGTGCGTCATTTGCCCGCAGACAAATCCAAAAACAGCTCTGTTAGGGAATACCACAAGAGAGCTGAGGGCAAAAGTAGCAGAGTAAAGTGAAGGAGACAATTGGAAATAAATGCAATGGGGAAAGGACCGAGAGGCAGGCAGAGAGCGAGCAGGGAAAAGGAAGGTAAAAGGGAATACTATAGAGGAGAAAAGAAAGAATGATGAGTGTGTATATGTAAATGAAGGGGAAAAGGAATGAATAGATAGGGTGAAGAGAAGGAAGAAAGAAAAGAAGGTAACATGAAATGACTAACGGTAGAATAGCTGGTAGTAATGAAGGAGATATTCAGAAAGGAGTAAAGGGACATAGAAGGAAGTAATGGTGAAAAGAAGGAAGGAAGCGTGAAAGGGTAGATACGTTAAAAAAAAGATAGGTGTACTAGTGACGGAAATGAAGAATGAAAGAGGTAGGTGAAAGAATGAGTGGACTGGTGATGAACAGAAAGCTGGAAGGACTGATGAGTGAACAGATATATAGAAGGGAGCAATGACTGATAGAATAGTGAAAGGATGAATGCATAGATAAATGAAAGAGGAAAACGATGCATGGAAGGTTGAATGGTATAATGAATGTGTGGATGGATGGAAGGAAGGGTGAATGGAAGCATGTTTAAACATGACTGAAAAGAAATAGATGGACTTATGGGTGGGTCGGGAAAAGATGAACACAGTAGATGGATGAAATGGTGAAAGAATAGAATTTAGAAAGATGGATGAGAGAATGTGAAAAGATGAGTCGGCAAAAGATGGGATGGACTAGTGAAAAAATAGATAACATGAAGAAACAATTAACAGAATGGTGTATCGTTAGAAAGATAGAGGCACGAAAGGATGGATGAAGGGACCTCTTCAAACAATGGTTGTGCTCGCTCCATTAGCTCGGCGCCATTAGACGTATGGGTCGAAATTTTAACAATTTAAATTTTCTTGCTACTCCCTAATCTCTTGCATTGCCTTTGCTACCCCTAGTATCAGGAATCCTGAGGGCAGCTGTGGAAACAGTAAATAACAGGGATCATAAAGTCTGATCTTCTTTCTGTACTTTACACTATTTGTCCCTCAGCATCAAGTAGGGGGCCGTTGAGCAGTTAATGATGTGACAACAAATCAACTTTGGGATGTAGCATGTGTCAAAACGGTGCCCCATATCTCTTTTGCTTCCCCAGGTTTTGTGGGGAATTGACATGTGTGCACACGCCTGGATTTTGACCAATGAGTAAACAGTCAAAAACAAGAGAGAAGGGCCTCAGCACTCTGTAAATCATCATATTTGTTTCGGACATTGAGTAAATAATTTTTGTCATTTGCATTTTGGTTTAATGAAATTGATCTCTCTGTTTCCAGTGCGCACAGACGACAGAGTACTACTGGATGATGTCAGAGCCTTCTGCACACAGTGCCTAATTTACCAAGAACAATAGGGACAGATATCCAAGCATCACTAAAGAAAATAAAACCAAACTAAATGCACATACAACTAAATAGAAGATAAAAACCAAACAAAATAGAGACTGCAGAGGCTCACCTGCCTTGTGGATGCTGTAGCTATGGAGGTGACGCCGGGGCCTGGACCAGGGGTTGTGGCGGGGGTCACCACATCCTTTGGGCAGGGTCAGGTGCAGGATTGATGGCTTGGCGCAGCACCCAGAAGTATTAGAATGCTTTTGGGGTTGTTCTAGGCAATGCGGCCTGCCCCTTCAAAAGATGCCACAAGGTGGCAGGCAGGTCTCCTTCCCGCTCGCCGCCTCGGACACAAAAGGACCTCGCAACTCCCCCATATGACTACAGGAATGGCACACTCCGCTGCCGCGACTCTGCAGCCACAGCCCTCTTTTTGGTCAGTGCCCCCGGGAGCTACACGGGTGTAGGAGAGTAGGATCTGCTTCTTATAGTTACCCACACTTTTTGCTGTTGTTTCACTGTTTTCGACTTAGTCTTACTGGGATCCTGCAATTCAGGACCCCAGTCTATCTGCTTTCTCCTCTAAATTGATTGCATGTACTTTAGGTACACTCCAGATTGGATTCTGGGGTACCCTTATAAGTCCCTAGTATATGGTATACTATGTACCCAGGGCATAGGTACCCCAGAGGCCTCCCAGGGTCTGCAGCATGTCTTATGCCACCCCTGAGAGGCCATTCAAAATGACTCAACAGGTCTGCTACTGCAGCCTGTGTAAGGTGGTGCATGCACCCCTTCCTTAGATATAGGTTCACTATATCTATCCTAATCTCTGCACATATAAGCCTATCAGTCACCCCTATGACAGGCCTTATCAATCCTGAAGGCAGGGTGCTGGGTTTTATGTGAGAGGGTGTCCATGCATGAGCAGAGCCTCTCTGCAGCCTTCGGAACCACTATTCCGGGGTTGTCTGTGATGCAGCCAACCATATATTCTTAAGTGCATTATAACCTCGCGGTAAATGCTAACTTTAAAACGACTGCAAGGAATTATGTTGTGTTTGGTGTCAAACACCTTGGAATCATACCCCCACACCAGTAACTGGTGTGGGAGGTATGATTCCTCCCTCCTTGAGGGAGAAATATGACCGCACCGGTACACCCGGTACCAGTTTCACAGAGCCCTGGCATCACAAAATGGATGCTGCCAGCCACAGACACGAGTCTGCCCTCCTGCTGCTGGACGAAACTCCAGCAGGGGAAGGCTTGACAATAGGTTTCCTGTCACAGGGAGGTGTGACCACCTCCCAGACAGGCTTTAGTGTATTGGGGCTGGGTGGGTGCACTCTCAGAGTGCTTTGATGTCTGCACTGGGGGCACATTTGGTGTCCCTGTGCATAGTCCAGCTCAACCGGTTGCAGGGGCTATCAGCCCCTGCTCTGGCGTGAAACTGGACAAAGGACATGGGTGTAGCCACCCTCTGTCCTGACCCTCCCATAGGTGGGTCCCCAGAGTTTGTCCCACCCCTTCCTTGGGTATAAAGTAGGAACCCTGACTACAGGACTTTAGATATTACCTGGACTAAACTCTGCTACAGAAACCAAGTAACCTTCGACGATCTACGCTTTGCTGGACGACTGAAGAATCTCCCTTGGAGTAAAGGAGTTACTCCCCTGCAAGGCAGGCACCTCAACGCATCTGACCGGTTTGCATCTGTGCAGCTCCAGACGGACTCCGAAGATTTTGCAACACAGGAGGTGGGTGCCCAAGCTTTCCGGAGGCCGACTAGTGCTCTCAGCAAACCTGAGACCCGCAGCCCTTGTGGGGACCGTGCAACCCGAACCCCTGGACACCGTGCACATTTGCAGCAGCATATGCTTTTAGGCAATCCCTGAGGCTGTGCTTTAGGCTACTTGTAGTCCAAGCCTCGAGCAGTGTTTCCACCAAAGATTACTGGCCTACACTCCACGAGTGTTCCGTGGGCTGGTATTGTGTGATTCCTCTTGAGGTCCCTTCGCGATCCCTGGTCCGTTGACCTGTGGGTCCCTGAGAAGGCAACTTTAACTTTCAGTGGGCTTTCCTGGTTGCTCCAGACATGCCCTGACTTTCCATAGCTTGGGGAGTCCCCAGGACCTTGCTGGTCCTCAACGAAGCATCTTTTCTCTGACTGCATGGGTTGCAGTTGCCAAGGCTTGTTGGTCTCCAATCCGGAAACTGAGCCCCCAGCACTCAACATCCTTTGTGGGACAGCTCGCCTGCAGAATCTGGTCATCGTCGACATCTCCTGGTCCCCGTGGCTGCAGAGTCAAGCTTCACCTCTTCGCACCTGAAGCACCCGACATCGGTGGGCATTCGATTGCTCCGCTCCTGGTCACGTGAAGTGACCCAGACTTTGTCCCCTCTGCTTTCAGGTTCTTCTCATCTCTGATCCAGGCTTGGATCACACGGACACTTTTCTTCTCCACGGCAGCAGTACTTTCTCGCATCACGCCATTGAAAACGACGAGGGTTTCCGACATCACTTGACCCCTATGCACCCGGCTCCTCTGGGATAGGTAACACGGGTACCTCGGTACTCTCAAGGGTGCTGGCCTTAGAACCTTCTATGTTTAGCTGGGTTTGCTTGAAGCCCTTCCTAAGTGTCCTTAATCTTTAAAATTCCAACCGCGACTTTCCTATAGAGTTGTACGGAGCTCGCGTCTGTGTTCCCACACTGCACCCGTCCTCCGTGGGTCCCCTGTGTCACTACCTTGGGTGGTTCCTTGGGGTCCCAGCGATTCTACGTGCTCTAGGCACTGTGTCTAGTCAAGTCGGGGTTGTTATACCACTTTCTTAATATATGGTTTGGTCTCCCCCTGGAGCACTGTGTATTGTGCTATTTACTGTCGTTCTAGTACTGTAATATTGTGTGCCTTGTTCTCTAATCTCATAAAGAGGTTAGTAGAGAGTGTTTAGTAATAAATACATATATTTTATATATACCGGGTGTGGTTCTCCTTTCATTTGGTCATTCAAGAGGTTATATACTGGTAAAACAAGCTGCTTTACATTCCTTCAAGACTTAGCCTGAAGGCTGCTCTCCACAGCTACCACTAGGATAGCTTTCTATAAAGGTTGTCTTTAACCTAATCATCAATAAGGGTCGTTTGGACTGGTGTAAGGTGCCCACTTTAATTAGTGGACAGCATATACCAGGCCAACTTCTCACATTGGTGTGCAGCGGTTGGGATTCAAGCTTGCTATTGTTTTACCAGACAATTTCAGTGAGTGACTAACTGAAAACCACTAAAGGTACTTAGGTACATATAAATCAAGTCTAGAATAAAGTAAGTTCTACTGAACTTGGAGTTGGGAAGCCAAAGGGTCTAGCACACCCTTTTCTCCAACTCAAGAGAGTCTCAGTTCCCACTAGAGTAGGTAGGTGCATACACCACACCACACTAGAATGTCTTCAAGGCCTGAAGTCAGTGACTCCTTGCCAACTAGGTATGACAATCTCACATTCCAAGAATTGAGAAATATGTGTACATCTAGGAAACTGAAGACAGGGAGACATGCAAGCACTCAACGCCTCATAGAGGCTTTGCTGTTAGATGACATCAGAAAGACCCCAGGGTCTGATGAGGCAGGCAAGTTGTGTGGGGCAGCAGAGGAGGAAAGGCCAGGAAGTGAAAACTTCTATGACCTGGACTCCAATGCTGACCAGGGGGATCAAGATGATTCTAACCTGGACAATCCAATTCTTCCTTCAGGTGAGGAAGGCCTCAGTGGCCCTCTCTTCACTCCCCCAGGAAGGGTTAACAGTCTACCAAGAAGATCAAGATCTCCTTCTCAGGAATCTGATCATTCTGGTACTTCTGTAGGGACTTCTGTTTCTCATAAAAGGGAATCCTCTTATGAGAAGAAATGCCAACTGCTTGAGTTTGAGAGAGCTAAGCTCAGAATCAAGAGAGAGCAATTGGCCTTAGATAGGGAATCCCTGGAGCTTCAGAGAGCTTCTCAGAATTTGGGGCTAGAGCCCCATGGTGGCAGCAACAGTGTCCCTAGAGGTAGAGAAAATACTCATGACCCTAGGAACCTGAACAAGATTGTCCCTCCCTACCAGAGTGGGGATGACATCTACAAATGGATAACTGCACTGGAGAGGGCCTGTAAGGTACAGAGGGTCCCTCAGGAGCAGTGGGCAGCAATCTTGTGGCTCTCCTTTGCAGACAAAGGTAGAGACAAGCTCCTCACTGTAAGAGAAGAGGATGCTGATAATTACAAAGTCCTGAAGAGTGCTCTGATTGATGGGTTTGGCCTAACCACTGAACAATACAGGTTAAAGTTCAGAGACACCCAAAAGGCACAGACTCAGGACTGGGTTGACTTTGTTGATTGTGCTACTAAGGCTCTGGAAGGCTGGTTACTTGGCAGTAAGGTGTGTGATTTCAAAGGATTGTATAATTTAATCATGAGAGAGCAGATCCTTAATAGCTGTCAAAATCAACTGTTGCATCAGTACCTGGTGGACTCTGATCTGATCTCTTCCCAAGAATTGGGCCAGAAGGCAGACAAATGGGTCAGAACCAGGGTGAGGCAGAAGGTTCAGAACCAAGGTGGTGACTCCAAGAAGCAGGATTCTAAAAACTCTGATAAGGGTGGGGAGAAGGGTAAAGACCAGAAGTCTTCTCAAGGGCCCCAAAAATCTGCATCTGGTGGGGAGTCACAAACCAACAAGGGAAAAGGCAAGAAGAAGCCATGGTGTCAAATCTGTAAACTGAAGACCCATTGGACAAGTGATTGTAACAAGTCCAAGGACTCCACTCCAACCACCACTGCCCCTAAGGCAACTGTTCCCCCTAGTTCAGCTCCAAGTGGTGGTGTTCCAAATAAGGGTGTAGTAGGGTTAACCCTGGGATCTGAGATGGACTCTGGCCTAGTCAGTTGATCTGTGATGGAGGCATGGATATGGCCTCCTTATTTGTAAGCCCCAGTAATATGGGCAAATACAGACAACAGCTTATAATCAATGGAAAGGAGGCCTTGGCATTCAGGGACACAGGAGCAAGTGTCACCATGGTGACCAAAGATCTTGTGGCTCCTGAGCAAATCATACTTGGTGAGATGTACCAAGTGACCAATGCTAGCAATGTCAGGACAGACCATTCCCTGGCAGTTGTTAATTTCACCTGGGGAGGGGTAACTGACCCTAAGAAGGTTGTGGTAAGTGCAGACCTCCCTGTTGAATGCGTGTTGGGCAATGATTTCGAAACTTCAGCTTGGGCTGAAGTGGAACTCAGGACTCATGCAGAAATGTTGGGTATCCCTGCAGATGTGTTTGCTATGACCAGGTCACAGGCAAAAATGTCTAACACTGAACAGGTCCTGGATCCTGGAAAAATGGACCAGGCACCTTCCAAGAGAAGGAGTAGTAGGGTCAAGGCAGTGTCTTCCCCCCTGCCTCAGAATTCAGATCAGTCTCTTGAGGGAGCTGATCTTAGTCCTGAAGAAGGAACTGTCCCAGATGAGCTTGAACCTGATCAGGTTGAGTTCTTGGGGACAGGGGGCCCTTCCAGGGCAGATCTGAGCCAGGAGCAACTGAGCTGCCCCTCTCTTGAACCCCTCAGACAGCAAGCTGCTGCTGAGGCTGCTGGGAGTGCTAGTGGGTCCCACAGGATCTACTGGGATGATGGACTCCTTTACTCAGAGTGTAGAGACCCCAAGCCTGGAGCCACCAGGAGGTTGGTTATACCTCTGAAGTTTAGGAGCTTCCTATTGACCCTAGCACATGATATCCCATTAGCAGGTCACCTAGGCCAAAACAAGAATTGGAACAGAATTGTCCCTCACTTTCATTGGCCTCATATGTCTGAAGACACCAAGGAGTTTTGTCGCTCCTGTGTCACCTGTCAAGCCAGTGGTAAGGCAGGTAGCACTACAAAGACCCCCCTGATACCACTACCTGTGGTGGGGGTTCCCTTTGAGAGGGTAGGGGTTGACATTGTTGGTCCCCTAGATCCTCAAACTGCATCTGGGCACAGATTTATACTGGTGGTGGTGGACCATGCCACTAGGTATCCAGAGGCAATTCCCCTTAGAACTACCACAGCTCCTGTGGTGGCAAGAGCCCTCCTGGGAATCTTTTCCAAGGTGGGTTTTCCTAAGGAGGTAGTATCAGACAGAGATGCCAACTTCATGTTTAGTTACTTAATGGCCATGTGGAAGAAATGTGGTGTAAATTACAAATTTACCACCCCTTATCACCCACAATGCAATGGTTTAGTTTAAAGGTTCAACAAAACCTTAAAGGGCATGATTAAAGGTCTCCCAGAAAAGCTTAGGCGCAGATGGGACATACTTTTGCCCTGCCTTCTCTTTGCCTACAGAGAGGTTCCACAGAAGCGGGTTGGTTACAGCCCATTTGAGCTTCTGTTTGGACATCCAGTTAGGGGTCCATTGTGTCTAGTGAAGGAGGGATGGGAGTTACCTCTCAAACCCCATAAACAGGATATTGTGGACTATGTACTTGGTCTCTGCTCCCGGATGGCTGAGTACATGAAGAAGGCAACTAAAAACCTTGAGGCTAGCCAGGAATTGCAAAAGGCCTGGCATGACCAAAAGGCTGTGTTGACTGTTTATCAGCCAGGACAGAAAGTATGGGTGTTGGAGCCTGTGGCCCCAGCAGCCCTCCAAGGCAAGTGGAGTGGCCCTCATACAATTATTGAGCAAAAGGGAGAGGTTACCTACCTGGTGGACCTTGGAACTCCCAGGAGCCCTCATAGGGTGCTCCATGTCAACAGGCTCAAACCATATGTTGACAGGGCAGACATGGGCTTGCTCATGGCTACTGATGAGGGACAGGAGGAAGAGAGTGATCCACTCCCCGACCTGCTCTCACAGAACCCTGATGATGGTTCAGTGGATGGTGTAGCCTTGGCAGGCAGCCACACTGACCAGCAGCAAACTGATTGCAGAAAAGTTCTCAACCAGTTTAGACATATGTTCTCACTGACTCCAAGTCAGACTACCTGGTGCACTCATGAAGTGGACACTGGGGACAGTCTGCCTGTTAAAAATAAGATTTACAGGCAACCTGACCATGTCAGGGACTGCATCAGGACTGAAGTCCAGAAGATGTTGGATTTGGGTGTGATTGAAACCTCAGATAGCCCTTGGGCTAGTCCAGTAGTCTTGGTACCTAAACCACACACCCAGGGTGGTAAGAGAGAGATGAGGTTTTGTGTTGACTACAGAGGTCTCAATGCAGTCACTAGGACTAATGCCCATCCAATCCCTAGGGCAGATGAGCTTATAGATACTTTGGCCTCAGCCAAGTTTCTGAGCACATTTGACCTGACAGCTGGCTACTGGCAGATCAGACTAGCTGAGGATGCAAGAGCTAAAACATCATTCTCAACCCCTAGTGGGCACTACCAATTTGTGGTGATGCCCTTTGGTTTGAAGAATGCACCTGCCACTTTTCAAAGGTAGGTGAACAAAGTCCTTACAGGCCTGGACGCCTATAGTGCAGCATATCTAGATGATATTGCTGTCTTTAGCTCCACCTGGGAGGATCACCTGGTCCACCTGAGAAATGTTTTGGAGGCCCTGCAGAAAGCAGGCCTCACTATCAAGGCCAGCAAGTGCCAGATATGGCAGAGCCAAGTTGTATACCCGGGCCACCTTCTGGGTGGAGGCCAGGTTCAACCATTGCAAAGCAAAATCCAGACCATCATGGACTGGGTTGCTCCAACCACCCAGACTCAGGTCAGAGCTTTCTTGGGCCTGACTGGGTACTATAGGAGGTTTGTCAAAGGATATGGATCCATAGTGACCCCTTTGAGTGACTTAACTTCCAAGAGAATGCCAAAGAAAGTTCAGTGGACAGTCAGCTGTCAAAAGGCATTTTATGACCTGAAGCAGGCCATGTGCACTGCTCCCATTCTGCAAAGTCCTGACTACTCCAAACAATTCATTGTCCAAACAGATGCATCTGAGTTGGGGGTAGGGGCTGTGTTATCACAATTGAATGATGAAGGTCAGGATCAGCCAGTAGCTTTTATTAGCAGAAGGCTGAGCCCCAGAGAGAAACGTTGGTCAGCCATTGAGAGGGAAGCCTTTGCTGTGGTTTGGGCCTTGAGGAAGCTGAGGCCATACTTGTTTGGCACTCACTTCATTGTTCAGACAGACCACAAGCCCCTCTTATGGCTAAAACAGATGAAGGGTGAAAACCCCACACTTTTGAGGTGGTCCATTTCCCTACAGGGGATGGACTATACAGTGGAACATAGACCTGGTAGTAACCATGCCAATGCAGATGGACTCTCCAGATATTTCCACTTAGAACATGAAGACTCAACTTGTCAAGGTTAGTTTAATGTCCTGATGTTTGGGGGGGGGGTTGTGTAGGAGAGTAGGATCTGCTTCCTATAGTTACCCCCACTATTTGCTGATGTTTCACTGTTTTCGACTTAGTCTGACTGGGATCCTGCTATTCAGGACCTCAGTCTATCTGCTTTCTCCTCTAAATTGATTGCATGTACTTTAGGTACACTCCAGATTGGATTCTGGGGTACCCTTATAAGTCCCTAGTATATGGTATACTATGTACCCAGGGCATAGGTACCCCAGAGGCCTCCCAGGGTCTGCAGCATGTCTTATGCCACCCCTGAGAGGCCATTCAAAATGACTCAACAGGTCTGCTACTGCAGCCTGTGTAAGGTGGTGCATGCACCCCTTCCTTAGATATAGGTTCACTATATCTATCCTAATCACTGCACATATAAGCCTATCAGTCACCCCTATGGCAGGCCTTATCAATCCTGAAGGCAGGGTGCTGGGTTTTATGTGAGAGGGTGCCCATGCATGAGCAGAGCCCCTCTGCAGCCTTCGGAACCACTATTCCGGGGTTGTCGGTGATGCAGCAAACCATATATTCTTAAGTGCATTATAACCTCGCGGTAAATGCTAACTTTAAAACGACTGCAAGGAATTATGTCGTGTTTGGTGTCAAACACCTTGGAATCATACCTCCACACCAGTAACCGGTGTGGGAGATATGATTCCTCCCTCCTTGAGGGAGAAATATAACAGCATCGGTACACCCGGTACCAGCTTCACAGAGCCCTGGCATCACAAAATGGATGCTGCCAGCCACAGACACGAGTCTGCCCTCCTGCTGCTGGATGAAACTCCAGCAGGGGAAGGCTTGACAATAGGTTTCCTGTCACAGGGAGGTGTGACCACCTCCCAGACAGGCTTTAGTGTATTGGGGCTGGGTGGGTGCACTCTCAGAGTGCTTTGATGTCTGCACTAGGGGCACATTTGGTGTCCCTGTGCATAGTCCAGCTCAAACCGGTTGCAGGGGCTATCAGCCCCTGCTCTGGTGTGAAACTGGACAAAGGACATGGGTGTAGCCACCCCTCTGTCCTGACCCTCCCATAGGTGGGTCCCCAGAGTTTGTCCCACCCCTTCCTTGGGTATAAAGTAGGAACCCTGACTACAGGACTTTAGATATTACCTGGATTAAACTCTGCTACAGAAACCAAGTAACCTTCGATGATCTACGCTTTGCTGGACGACTGAAGAATCTCCCTTGGAGTAAAGGAGTTACTCCCCTGCAAGGCAGGCACCTCAACGCATCTGACCAGTTTGCATCTACGCAGCTCCCGATGGACTCCGAAGGTTTTGAAACACAGGAGGTGGGTGCCCAAGCTTCCCCAAGGCCAACTAGTGCTCTCAGCAAACCTGAGACCTGCAGCCCTCGTGGGGACAGTGCAACCCGAACCCCTGGGCACTGTGCACATTTGCAGCAGCATATGCTTTTACGCAATCCCTGAGGCTGTGCTTTGGGCTACTTGTAGTCCAAGCCCCGAGCAGTGTTTCCACTGAAGATTACTGGCCTACACTCCACGAGTGTTCCGTGGAATGGTATTGTGTGATTCCTCTTGAGGTCCCTTCGCGATCCCTGGTCTGTTGACCTGTGGGTCCCTGAGAAGGCAACTTTAACTTTCAGTGGACTTTCCTGGTTGCTCCAGACATGCCCTGACTCTCCATAGCTTAGGGAGTCCCCAGGACCTTGCTGGTCCTCAACGAAGCATCTTTTCTCTGACTGCGTGGGTTGCAGTTGCCAAGGCTTGTTGGTCTCCAATCTGGAAACTGACCCCCCAGCACTCGACATCCTTTGTGGGACAGCTCGCCTGCAGACTCTGGTTGTTGTCGATGTCTCCTGGTCCCCGTGGCTGCAGAGTCAAGCTTCACCTCTTCGCACCTGAAGCACCCGACATCGGTGGGCATTCGATTGCTCCTCTCCTGGTCACGTGAAGTGACCCAGACTTTGTCCCCTCTGCTTTCAGGTTCTTCTCATCTCTGATCCAGGCTTGGATCACACCGGACACTTTTCTTCTCCACGGCAGCAGTACTTTCTCGCATCACGCCATTGAAAACGACGAGGGTTTCTGACACCACTTGAGCCCTATGCACCCGGCTCCTCTGGGATAGGTAACACGGGTACCTCGGTACTCTCAAGGGTACTGGCCTTAGAACCTTCTATGTTTAGCTGGGTTTGCTTGAAGTCCTCTCCTAAGTGTCCTTAATCTTTAAAATTCCAACCGCGACTTTCCCATAGAGTTGTACGGAGCTCGCGTCTGTGTTCCCACACTGCACCCGTCCTCCGTGGGTCCCCTGTGTCACTACCTTGGGTGGTTCCTTGGGGTCCCAGCGATTCTACGTGCTCTAGGCACTGTGTCTAGTCAAGTCGGGGTTGTTATACCACTTTCTTAATATATGGTTTGGTCTCCCCCTGGAGCCCACTGTGTATTGTGCTATTTACTGTCGTTCTAGTACTGTAATATTGTGTGCCTTGTTCTCTAATCTCATAAAGAGGTTAGTAGAGAGTGTTTAGTAATAAATACATATATTTTATATATACCTAGTGTGGTTCTCCTTTCATTTGGTCATCCAAGAGGTTATATAGTGGTATAACAAGCTGCTTTACATTCCTTCAAGACTTAGCCTGAAGGCTGCTCTCCACAGCTACCACTAGGATAGCTTTCTATAAAGGTTGTCTTTAACCTAATCATCAATAAGGGTCGTTTGGACTGGTGCAAGGTGCCCACTTTAATTAGTGGACAGCATATACCAGGCCAACTACTCACAACGGGTTAGAAAGCTTTTTTCCCCCGCCTACCATCCCCAGACGAAAGGGCACCTTGGTGGGGGGGGGGGGCAGTACTCAGGTCTGTGACTTATAAGGAGGGAAAAAAATGTTAGGCTTTGCAATCCTTGCTTGGTGAAGACACCCGGGCTTCATGGAAAGTCAGAATAAGGGCTTGTATTGTGTCTAGCACACCTTTTTCTCCTGCAGGGCATCGTATTTTGCTGTAGTTATGTTGTTTCTTTTCTTTTGCAGATAAGATTATTATGTCATATTTATTGTTGGTTGGTGGGTGACGTCATGATGGGTGGGACAGTTCAGGCCCATGTAAGACCCCTTTTTAGACCAAAGTAACAGAAGCATCGCCGAACCATCCAAGGGGTGCTGGCAGCAAGTCGAAAGAAGGTTGCAGTGGTGTGTGGGGTTGGGGAAGTCATTAACACACAGCCCTTACCTCGCATCCACCCGCACTTGCGCAGTGGGCGCAAGCTAGCACAGTCCCTTGGGGGGGAGGGAGATGGGTGTAGGGGGTGCCTGAGGGAGGTATCCTAGTGGACAGATGGGCGGTATGAGAGATCGGTGGGTGGGGTCCTCCTTATAGGAGGGACCCATCCATGCCCATTTGGTATTGGACAAGGGGTTCTAAGTAAGCCTGGGCAGAGTTCGGGGAGTTCCGCTATGCAGAACTCCGCGAAGTGCAAAAAACCTCCGCCGCGCTACACGAAGCACCGCAAGCGGCGGAGTGCGTTAGATAAATGCTGTTCGCGATGATTTTCAGTGCCAGCTGCTTGTCCGCACTGTGCAATCATATCGAACGGCACCATGCACAGCGCAAGCGGGCGGTGCTTCCTTTCTGCCGCTCGAGTAGATTTTTACTTGAGCGGCAGCTTTCTCAATGCGAACAGACAGTTTCTCAACGTGAGCGGTCGCGAGCATACGCGACCACTCGCAATGAGAAATCTGACCGCCCCCGTTGAGAAATCTCGCCGGGAGGTTGATTTTCCATTCTCACGATCGCCAACTTGATGTTTACAATCGCGAACAAGGAAAAATCTCGCCGGGAGGTGGATTTTCCTCGCTTGCGCTCGCCAATTTGACGCAAAGCGGAGTTTTTCGGAACTCCGCGAGCTCCTCGTAACGCAGAGAGCGGAAAACTCTGCAAACTCCGCGAGCGGAGCGGAGTTCACCGCCCAGACTTAGTTCTAAGAGGAAGAGTCCCAGAATCAGTCATGATCTCGCTATGGGAAGATGTTTGTAATGGATGCACTGGAACAATCTTAATTATGGTTAAGTAACGCCCATGTATTAGCGACTCCGTTAAGGCTAGGATGTAACTCTGTAAGCACATAATGTAAACATATAGGTTACTACGCATAAAAATGACAAAATATGTCGTCTTGTTTATAAGTTTTAATAAATACAGCCAGGGGGTATTCCAACAACAAACCCAAAGAACTTGATTTTGTATTCATGGTCTCTGATGATGGGTGTGAAGGCGGGAAGGGTTTTTGGGGGAGGGGGGTTTCCCCAAGGGACACCAGCGACTACCTGACCAAATGCAGAAGTTGATGTTTTCAGGATGGATGAGAAATATAAGGGATACAGTCAATTCCACATTACATTTACTGTATGTCATGTATGTGGGTCTAATCATGTCCACATATATACGTATGGCACATACTTTGAATTATTTCTGCTTAAAATGGTGTTAATGGAAATTTGTGTAACCAGATAGTGTCGTGAAAGTCTTGATTCTATTAAAGACATAATGGTGAGTATTGTGCTTTAAGTGTTGATGTATCTTTCCTTACTAACCAAGGCATGTTAATGCTACAATTCCCAGAATGCTATGTGTTATATATCAGATTCTGTTTCCTTTCCTCTATTGGGCACTGTTGATAACATGGGCCAAGGGCCAGAAAGACAGACTTCTAAACGGAAGAGCTTTTATGGAATATAGTTTTCAAGAGTAAAGCACTTTTAAAATACACAGTAATGCAGCATTTACAAATGCATTGGGTTTTGCCTTGTCCGACCCTCTCTGGTCATTGGCAAAAATGTATCTGGATTTTGGACTGGAAGATGGCTAAGCTTGTATACATGAGCTGCGTTCACTTGCACTGAATCCCCTCTTTTTCCAGCATGCTTGAACTTTAACATAGTCAAAATGATTTACATCTGGGCCTTGGGACCATTGTATTGTAATGGCATTTATATAGCACTTACTTACCCATATGAGTAGCAGAAGGGCTTTGTAGCAGAAGGCACGCTATTCAATAGCCCCTAGGTAGAGGTTAATCCAGTGGTTCTTATATATTGTTGCTGTAGATTTGTTGCTTATTGGCTTAGTCTTGTGCACTAATGAAATTAATGATTTTCTTTTTTTTTAATTAATTTTTTATTGAGATCCATCAAAAACGTTTTATAAATTCATCCGTACAACTCATTGAAAATATCAAATAATAGAGCCATTCAATACAGCATAAAAAGTCTGCTACAGGAAAGTTAAATAGACATAATAAAAACCAGAATGACCAAGGAGTAGAAAAATCATTACAGACCAGATACAGTATCATTTCATCATTGAAAAGATAATAGCTAAAGTGCCCATAATATATTAAAATGTAAGTCCAAGTAAACCTTCTAAGTGTAGCCATAAATAATGCTGCAAATGGTGTTTTAAGATCAGACACAACGTTTCTTGCCTATTTAAAAACGAGCTAAGGTATCGATTATGCATTAGGTACATTAAAATATGCAGAAATATCAACATATGTGCCGTAAATTGTATTTCATCATGTAAAAATGACTTCAGATGGTTAAAAGTAAAGAAGCGTCTATAGTGCAATAAAGTGCTAAGAAATAGGTGTCTATAGTGCAGTAAAGTGCAAGAGGGTATACAATTATGTCAACACATGCAACATCAGATAAAATTTCAGCATAATAGGAGTACTTTTTAAAATTTAAGCTCTTGTTTAAAAATTTAATCGAAATAGGCCGCCCAGACTTTCTCAAACTTCTTAATCCCCCGATTTGCAATGCATACAAGCGCTCAATTTTTTTAACCTGCTTCCTTTTCCGAACCCACTCGCATTTTGTTGTTGGTATAAGATCTGGTCGCCATATCTGAAGCAGGAGTGACCTGGCAACCGCCATTGCAATATATAATAGCTTAACCAACTTATCGGGAAAATGTAGAGTAGGGTCATAGCCAAGGACTTTCAGCCAAATGCTAGAGTCTATTGTGATTAAACATTCAGCCTCCAAATGGCAAAATATATCGTTCCAGAAACCCTAGATTAAGGGGCACTGTGATATAATATGCGTCCAATTTGCTATCGGATGATTTAAACAGCGGAAACACTGACGGGATTGGCTGGGGTAGACCTTAGATAAAAAATGTGGGGTTCTATAAAGAAGCCATTTGCTAAAGAATAGCATCCGGCGCCAGTTAGACCCCCTCAACGTACTAAAATTACGTTTATTTAATTCAGCCCACATACTCGCTGTAACCTCCAAATCCTCGTGTTTTTCCCATTTTGTTATTGCTTTCTCCGCAAGATCTATACCCTTAATAGGGGCTAAAAGTTTTTTCCACTCCCCGGGTTTCCCAACTATGATTTCTTCAAGTAATGCGTATGCCAGATTTTTACGTTCATTAATCTGTTTCAGATCCAGATTACTCAGGAACTTGATAAGAATATTATATGACCCGAGGAGAAGGAAATCATTCGGGATTAAATCATACATTTCAGAAATATTCAGCCACCTATCGATCCTTAAGAAATCTGAGATTTTCCGAAAGCCGGCCTTAGCCCATTTTTGAATAATTTCAGTTGAATCTCTAATCCCAAATACTGAAGTGAGTTCTGATAACGGGGTAAAGAAATTGATTACAGGGATTGAATATCTTCTATAAAAGTCCTGACGTTTTTGAAAGAACCACTGCATACACTTATAGCGCACTAATTTAGGGGATTTCAAAATTTTTAATAGGCAACGTATCTGGTACTCTATACAAATTAACTTCATAAAATAATTTATAAATAGTCCTGTTTGTGACTCCGACTTAAACCTTGACATATATTGTGTGAAGTATGCAAAATAATAATCCCTGAGAATAGGGAGAGCTAACCCGCCATTCTCCAACTCCTCATATAAAGTGCTTAGTGCAATTCGGGGGGTTTTCTTACCCCAAATAAAGGATGTAAACATGGACTCTAATTTAGCGAAGAAAGGTGCTGTTAAATTCAGAGATTCATGACGAAAAATAAACCCCCAGATATATTTTTGGTTTAGAATTTAGACAGGAGAAAATATGAGCGTGTAAAACATCGGGCTTGCATCCACACTGGATTATTTTTGTTTTCTTTTTGTTAATTTTATACCCGCCGAGCAATTCAAACTGCTCAAAAATCTCAAAAACGTTTGCTTGGACCTCCTTATCACCTTTAATTATTAGCATGATATCGTCCGCATATAATTTTAGTTTCCCCATAGTTGGTAAAGGGGGACGAATATCTGCATTATTTCAAATAACAATCGCCAAGGGTTAAAAAAAAAAGCGAATAAAACGGGGGACAGTGGACAACCTTGTCTGGTTCCCCGTTTGACACTAATTTGCCCTGCCTCAGAGGCATTAACAATAATATTGGCTTCTGCGTTAAGGTACATTCTCTGAATCAACCCCGTGATTTTGGGGGGTATACCAAAGCTTGAAATGATACGAAATAAAGTCTCCCAGACCACGAGGTCGAACACCTTTTCGGCGTCTAACAGAAGGACCAGGGCTACTATCTTCTTGGTCTCGAAATAATTCAGTGCTTCTGCTAAATAATGCATGTTGGTCCCAAGCTGTCTCCCTGCGTTAAAACCATTTCGATCGGAATGGATCAGGTTCGAGGCTATTGCATTGAATCTGTTGGCTAAAATTTAATGTGATGATCTTATAGTCAGAGTTTAAATGTGTGATAGGGCGATATGAATTAGGGTCTTCACAGTTGTTTCCCTTTTCAAAAAACTAACTATATTCACTTTTCGAAATGAAGGTGGTATTGGGCCTCCCTCTAAGATTGAATTAGCAATCAGCAACAAGTATTCTAAAATGGCCCCCGAAAAGGTTTTAAAAAACTCAGCCGGGAGACCGTCCAGACCACAGGCTTTGCCATTTGGGAGGTATTTTATAGCATCCCCCAGTTCTTCTTTGGAGAAAGGGCGCGCCATTCTAATTTTATCGACCTCGGAGAGTACCGGAATTTCCTGTTCCTGGAGGAATTTGTCCAGGGATGCGTTATCAATAGACTGTTGTTGGCCATAAATACTCCTGTAATGTTGGGACATTATGTCCCCTTTGACAGCTGGATCTTCACAGCGGATACCAGTTACAGGCCATCTCAATGTACTGATCTGGTTGCTTGCTGCCTGCTCCCTGGCCTGCCATGCAAGGAACCTCCCGGTATAATTACTCTCTTCATATACCTTTTGCCTATGATTTCTATGAAAAGATTCACATTTTACATAATACTCTTCGCTAAGATCCTGTTTGGCCTGGTCAAGTTTTCGTTGGTTGGGGGATGAGGGGCTACTAAGAAAGATATCATAGCACGTTTTTTTTCCATAACTTTTCTTGACCTTTGAGCATCTTTCCCTATGGCTAGTCCTCGAATATATGCCTTAAGAGAGTTCCAGACAATATGGGGAGGTGCTGTCCCGTGGTTTCTCGTGAGAAACTCCTTTATCTCTGTTTTGCAGAGTAACACCCAGCTTTCTTCCGATAGATATTGCCTATTTAAAGTCCATCTTTTGGAATGAACAATGTTTTTGCCTGACTCACTCTAAGATGATCAAAGCATGATCCGAGAATCAGTTCGGAAGAATTTTCTGCTGACTAAAAGTCAGGGTCTTAGATATGAGGAAGAAATCAATACGTGAGAAGGTGCGAAATCTACCCGAAAAACAAGTATATGCAATCTTAGTCGGAAATACTGCCCTCCATAAGTCAATTATATGCAAAGTTTTCCTATAATTTTGAATAATTCTAAAAGTTTTAGGTTTTAATTGTTTTTTAGAAATGACTGAGGAATCAATTTTTGGGTTCATTAAAAAATTAAAATCTCCCCCTATAATCACTTCACCGGGAATTTGTATAAGAGATTGAAAAAACTCTTCGCATGGTACAGGTTTATCCTCTACTGGGGCATAAATACTAGCAAAGGTTAGAAATATCTTCCCCAGATTGCAGGTCGCCCAACACCACCTTCCTCTCTGATCACTTACGAAGTTAACCACCTCGGCTTGAAATTTTTTGCCCAAGAAGATCGCCGTGACGCGATGTGATGCGGAGGAGGAGGAGAAGCCCAGGTATGCTGCCCAGGACCTAAACATAGAAAAATCTACTAGCTTCCCCTCCGATATATGGGTCTCTTGAATTAAAATGACAGCCGGATTTTCTGTCTTGATCCATAATTCAATGGCCCGCATTTTCTTTTTATTGTTAAGACCGTTGACATTAAAAGAGACCACCTTTAGAATTTCCTTTTTATCCATTAGCACACTGCACGGTATACTCCTAAAGGGGTTACGAAGTAGGCTAAGGTTTGCTGGAGGGATGCAGAATCTGTCATTAATCCCCCCCCTTGCCCTAACAGAATATGAATTTATAAATAGAATTTGGATGAATCTAGATTTTACAAATGGATCTCTTTTTCCCTCATGCTTCCCATTCCACCCCCGTTGCCCCCCCTCCCCGAAAAGCCACGGTGAGCAGCCCACCGTCCCTGCTTACGCCTGACAGGCTTACCCAACTCCCCAAAACTGACACCATGACTTTGTGCCAGGTGCTACCGGCCTACATACCCCTCCCCCCCCTCACCCAAGGTGAAAAGAAAAAGAAGGACTCAAGAAGGGAAAAAAAGAGGAAGAGAAAATATAGACCCCCAGAAACTATGTGAGAGAAAAGAAAACCAGACTCAGAAAACAAGAAAGACCGACAAAAAATAAACAACTAGTTACATCTGCTATTTTAAAAAGCCCTGAGCAAAGCGATTAAGACTTGTTTGAAGAAATTTGTTGCAGTAATTCCTGTGCTTCGGGGACATTGCAAAATACATGGAATCTACTTTTCACAAGCACTTTTAGTTTGCTCTGTTGTGCAATCATTGCCTGTGCCCCCTGTTCTTTGAATAAATGCAACATTTTAACAATATCTTTCCGCCTTTTGGTTGCGGAGGCAGACATGTCAGGGAAAATACGACAAAGTGGGACCTCCGAGTAGGTAAACTGTTGCTGCTTTATGGCCCTAGATAGAATTTGTTCCTTGGCCCTGTAATCCCCAAAATTAACAAGGATTGTCCGCTGTAATTTGGCGTTAGGACGAAGATGCGCAGGCCCGCATAGAGTCAAATCTCCATTATATTCCGGGAGGACATTTTTTTTAATGAAAGAGTCAACCCATTGTAATGTCTGCTGCCCCTTGAGGCCTTCCGGAATACAGAGGATACGAAGATTAGAGCATCTAGAGTGATTCTCCAATTTCTCCAGTTTGTACTCCATTGCCGATATTTGGCTCTGATAAGCTGCGACTTTATCATTCATGATAGAAACTTGATCCTCCAATTGCGAGATCCTAGTCTCCGCCTCGTGAAGTCGTGCCGGGACCCGAGCCATGTTATCTTCAATTTTAGTGAGGCGGGCATGGATGGCAGCAGTTTCCACAGATTGAGAGACTTTGAGCTCTCTGATCTCCTCCAGAATTAAGTTGAGGAGACTCTTGGCATCCCATTGCGAAGTGAAGGATCTATCGTCCTGAGAGGAACTTTCCTGAGTCAATTCAGGCCCAGATTCAGATTGCACTGCCGATGCGACAGAGGATACGGTCTTATCAGGTACAGCCTGCCCAATGTCTTCAGGAGCGGGTAATCCAGATAGACTCCGCCCGGTAGAAGGCAAAGGTTGTACTAGAGGTTGTGGAAGAAGACTACTGCCATCACAGAGTGACCTACCCTTAATAGAGTCAGGAAGCAGTTCAGCTGATGGAACACTCTCCGCCCCCCTCTGCACCGGATGTTAATCCGGATTTAGCTTTGAAGAATAGAGGGTATTTTTTAAGTTCCTTGGATTTCCCAGCCTCAGCGACAACCCCACGGGTCGTCGTCTCTGGATCTACCAGATTTTGAGCAGTAGAGGGGCCGGCCCCGGGAGAAACAATAGGGACGGGACTGGTACTCGTATCCAGATCAGCAGAGGCCCCCTCCCTCGAATAATCTTGCTGGGAAAGCTTTGTGGTGGCCATCTCAGAATTTTCTGCAGGCAGTCCCAGATCTTTCCTCAAGGCTGCGGCGCGATTTACCCGGGCTGCTGCTTGTCCTACGCGTTTTTTGACCCTTTGAACCAGAGCTGGGGAATAAAGGTGGGTTGCAGCAGTGTTTCTAGAGAGATTTCGCATATTGAGAGTTCCAAAAAGTTTCTTTTGCTGTTCCTGTGACAGATTAGCCGTAGTTACAGAAAGAGGTGAATAAAGGCTTTTGCGCATGGAACTCTCCCAGCGACCCTCAACCAAGTAGTACAAGAAGCCCCATGCACAGGCAGGCAGCAGAGCACATGTACTTTCCCCTTGGCGAGAAACCTGGTGGTCCCTGATGACACGGCAAAAGCAAGTCTCAAAAAGTCGCAAGCCTGTTCATACTCTGGGAGGTAGTGCAGCCCGGACCAGAATTCTTAATGCGACCTTGATGTCCTCAGTATTTATTCCAGAGCAGCCCCGCTGGTGACAAAGGACCCGGAACTTAGTGAGTAATAAAGCTCCCACAGGCTGTACTGTGACTGTAGACTGTAGTAACTGTAGAATGTAAACTATAGTCTGTAGATGGTGAAAGCGCTTAGGGCTTGTCCCGTCTTGCCCAGTCTTTTCAGCTGTGTCGTTATGGGGACTTCCAAACCGGCTATTCTGCCGTCTCCTTCCAGTCAAGTCTCCGCTATCCTGGCGCCGGTGACCTGCAGGCCAGGGAAGAGCCAGGAAAGAGCCAGGAAAGAGTGAAAGAAATTTCCACCCAAATTGATGCTTCAAGTAACTCTGAGTTGAAACTTAGTGCTCGTTTACTTTTCGAACAAGGAATCGCAGAGATCTGCAGGGCGGGTTGTAGAGAGCAATCGAGCCTGACCGACTCCCGCTCCCATTCGTGGAATCCACTGCTGCCCTTCTGATGCGTGGCGTTTCTGCAGGGTCTCTGCGGGCGTCCGGAAGTGAAAGGGGGGGTGTAGCTTATGGCGCGTTCAGCCAGTAGCCTGCATCCCGTCCAAAATTAATGATTTTCTGTCATTTTCAAGAGGTGAATGAAGGTAGGGGTAATTATAATAGTGAGTTAACCTAAGTGGAATAAGAGATGTGAGGATATAGGGTGGATGGAAGAGATTAAATGTTTTAAGAAGCAAGTCGAAGTTAAACAAAATGAGAGTTTGTAATTTATGGGAGATGGATAAGCAGATAGGCTAGATAGAATTTAGCGTTGCAAAAGTAAAGATTATGCATTGTAAAGAGGTGTAAGGTTGTTTTATTGAGATTTAGTGGAGAGCAAGGTGGCAGGCATGTATGTGCACGGATAAGGTAAACTCAGAGGCACTAAGACATGTATAGGATGGAGTGCAAGGAGAGTGTCATTTAAATAGGAAAGCAGGAGAGAGAATATTCCCTACCTCTAAATCAGGTTATTTTCATGCAGGGATTTTTTTGAATGTTGATGTAAGATGTAATTTGAGAAAATAAAGAGTAGAAAAAAATGCTGAAGTTTGATTAATTGTGGCCAGGTGATAAGAGTTTTTCTACCTTAGGTTGCTCCACATGACCACCAATAGCACTGACACTGTTCAGTCTCTACCACATAAATATTGAACATCACTGAAGGGTGCCAGACTTTGTGCTTGTATTTTTGTGGGGAGGGGGTGGCTGGTTAGTGCGTTGGTAGGTATGTCTGTTGAGATTTTGAGTAGGGGACAATCAATTGGGTTAGCATTGATCATACTGTTGTGTATTTGTTTGAGAAAGATGCATGGGTGTCGAGTTTCTAGTGAGATGTGTTTCTCCCTGATATTGGGGGTTGTTAGTTAGGGATTCTGCTGATTTAGCACTTACTTGATCTTAGATCGTTCTGGAGTGTAACAGTCTTGGCTCGAATTAAGATTGTGCAGGTTCTTTATTTGATAACATTGAGAATAATCAGGTCCTAATCCTCTTTCTGAATTGTAAGCGATTGTCTTTGGCTTTGATCTTTGCTGGTAGCGAATTCCAAAGTTTTGCTGCTTTCATGGAAAAAGTTGGACCGCCAATGATATTCTTCCTGTAGGCAGGATATAATGACAGTCTGGAACATAGGTTTCTGTGTTGGGAATATTTTGTGATTTTTGTTTGAATTAAATGTGGTATTTTGCCATTAACAGCTCTCTCAGTGATGCACAGTAGTTTTAAAGAGGATCTTCTAGTCACTGGGAGCCAACGGCAGGCTTCAGAAGTGGAGGGATGTGTATATTAACTCTTAGAAATTGTCTTGCTGCTGAGTCTTTTATTCTTTGTAACATTATGAAGGTTGAGGGAGGAGTGCTCTGGTATAGTCGGCATAGTCAAGTTTTGAGAGGATCAGTGATGTTGTTGCTTGTACCTTTTAGGATATCCAAGATGTGGAAAGATGTGTCAATGTGTTTTCATTTTGTAGAAGGTAGATAGGGACAGCCTCTGCACTCGAGTATTCATGAAAATTTAGGAGTCAAAGAAAATTCAGAGGTTTTTCACATTTGTGGCTATTTTTGGCAGGGGTCCCAATTCATCTGTCAAGAGAGATATGGGGTCAGTTATCCATCACCATATGTCAGTACTTCAGTTTTTGAAGCATTCACCTTGAAACACCACATCATTCATTGTTCTACACCGTTGAGACAGGAGTTACGTTTTGATGTTCCCAGATCCTTAAGGTTTTCTAGGTTGAAAATTAGCTGTGTGTCATTTGGATAGCTGTAACAGTGAATATCAACATCCCATGCACCTTACGAAGATATCTCTAGAATATGGAAAAAAAATTGGCACAACTCACTGCCACATTTTGTTGACTAAATTAAATACAGTAATGAAAAGCTATTAAAAAAAATACCAAAACCACTTATTAACAATGCCAACTCTCCTCTTCGAATAACCGAACTAGAGCAATTTTGAAATACATCAATGAAAACTTGCAGTCCACTCACTAAATATCTCTTCAACAATCCATCAACAACCGTAGTGAGCTTGTTTCCTTCTTCAAAACAAAATACAAGATATTGGAGACAAAATTCTACTCAACATTGATCAAGATAATACCTTCCATCATAAAACTTCAGCCACATGGAGCACCTTTTTGCCAATCACTTTTGATGATTTTTTAAAAAATGGATGGCAGTTACATGTATTACACCCATTCTGTGTGCCTAGGTGGTGTGTGTTTGTGAGGTAAGCTCCTACTACTGTTGTCCGTGTGCTTACCTGTTCTCTGTACCAGAAAACGTTTGTACTTCTGGTACCCTGAACTGAGTACAGTTATTGAGAGCAGTGCTTAATTTTAGCCGCTGTTTACAGGTGGACCCAGAGGTCTTGTGGGGACTTGAGCTTATCTTTCTATTATTAAACTGTGGCTAAGAACAAGAGAGAGAAAGTCAGAAAACGGGGAAAGGAAGAGAATGCCAGAACAATAGTCACAAAGGGAGAAAACAGAGGTGAAAAAGAACATTTGAGATTAAGAGGCAGGGAGAGTATGTTGGTGGATGAAGGAGGATGAGGAGGAATCAAGACTACACAGATTTAGGGGCATATTTACAAGCCCCTATCACACCACAATGTCACTTTCAGTGATGTTGTGATGGCGATAGGGGTCTCGCCTTATGTACAAGGCAGCGTTAAGCCACTTAACGTGGCTTAACGATGACTTGTAAATAAGGCACCCTTTCACGCTGTATTTAGTGTGAAAGGGGAGGGCAATGGGTGTAGTGGTGGGCATTCCACTGCAACACCCATTGATTTTGACGCTGCCCCCTATTTACATCGGCAGCGTAAATAGGAGACAGCACCAAAATTAAGACCAGGGAAAACCTGGTCTTAAACAGGCGAAACCAGGAGCAATGCTATATTTCTCTTCGTTTTTGCTGTTTTCATGTGTGCTGCCTTGTGCAGCACACATAGAAAACAGCAAATTGCCTATGATTGTTTATGTGTGGGAATGTCCCCCTTCCTGCACATAAACAATCATTTAAAAAAAATGCTGTTTTGCAACTTCTATGTGTGCTACATTAAGCAGCACACATAGAAGTTACAAAATGGCATTTAAAGATTGTTTATGTGCAGGAAGGGACACCTTCCTGCACATAAACAATCTTCCTCCCAACGCAGACACCCTTGCACTATGGTGCAAGGGTGCCTGCGTTGGTGCTAGGCAGCTGAACTCAGTGCCAGGGCTAGGGGAAACGCAGGGGGTGCCGCATTCTTGTGAATACGGCACATCCCTGCGTTTTCAGAATGAAGAAGCGTGGCGTTAGCAATGTTTGCTTAACACCACACTTCTCCATTCTTTTGTAAATATGCCCTTTAATATTCAGAAACTCCAACGTTCTGCATCATTGTTGGGGGTTTCTGAGAAAAGGTTTGGGCACCAGAGCACTTATGATTGTACAAATTAAGCACTGACTGCGAGTAAGCTTTTACTGTAGCTGCTAACCCAATATCTTTTCTGCATGCAAGCTCTAAGTTTGATTTGCCCTCGTTACCTACCAGAGGCAGAGGGGTAGTAGGGGGTTGCAGGCTTGTGTGCGCAGCTCATCTGTGCTGCCTGTGATGTGCATGTCCTGTATGGGTGAAAAGTTGTACTGTTGCTTGCAGTCTACCCATTCCAACTCAGGGCCAGATTTACCATTTACTCACACAGCGCAGTGTAGCAGCCGCAAATGCTGTGCTGCTTGAAAAGGAGAGATGAGGAGGACGCCATATTTACAGAAATATTGCAATCTCCTCTCCTTTCCCTAGCACTGGTGCTGAAATCAGCTGCCGTGCGCCACGGAGGCACCTTTGCACCATAGTGCAAGGGTGTCTCCGTGACTCTAGCATAGGTTTTGTACTGCAAGGTACCCTTCCAGTACAAAATACTATGCATAGTCTGACTTTAACCCGTTTCCCTCTTTGTATATGTGCTGTAAAGTGCAGCACACGTACAAAGTAGGAAAAGGAAGAAGAAATGAAAGCTTTTCTCTTTCATTGTGCCTACTTCAAAAGGACGCCGTTTTCCGACACTAAACCCTGTCAACTCTATTTAGTAAATAAAGTTTAGCATCAGAAACCTTGGGTGATTGCAAGGGAACACCCATGCTGCACCCATGGTGCGCCCCCTTGACGTGAAGTAATGCAGAGCAGCGCTATGCACTGCGTTGAGCTACTTTCACGTTATTTCCAGCACAAAACAAGTTTAGCTGGAAAGTAAATCAGAAAAAAAGATTTTGTGCCAATTTGCATCACTTTTGGGATGCAAACATGGTGTAAAATTTTAGTAAAGCTCCCCCTCAGTGTGTGCTTTTGTCATGTGAAAGGGCACTTATGAAGACCTTACACCGCAGCACATGTGCCTTTCAGTGCACTGATGATGCGATCCCAAGCCCCTGATGTGGACGTGTGAGTAACTTGGACAGCTTCACTTGCTCTGTGTACTGGAAGCTAACACTGCTGCCCATGTTGTGCCCGTCATTTGTGTCCTTGTGAAGGCTGAGAAAATATTTTTTATATACAGATCCCATAACTATTGTTTTTGTTCCCTTGAAAAATTGAAACATAAAAAACTACCCAAGGAAAGTTTTTAAAAAGCCAATCTCAAAAAAGGCTGCAAAGTTCAAGTATAGCTTATTGGAAGCATCTAATCTTTCTCCGAACACATGAAATAGCATAGATATTAGGCATAAGCCAGCCAATGAAACTGAAATAAAAAGAAAGTAGGAAAGGCAGAGGCTCTCAGACTTTAAAAAATACATAGCTGTTGAAAGAAGGCAATGTGCCCGTCCTCTGCCTCCTCCTTTCAAAATCAAACTCCACCTAAGTCAGTGCTCTCAAGTTTTGAGAATTGTTCGAAATGCGGTCTAACAAGCATATTTGCTTACATCACAGTTATGTCACATAAACTGATAATGGAATGAAAAATACTATCAGAAAAATGATTAAGAAATGAAGGCAATTTAAAATCGCAAAAGAATTGATGTTAAATAGACTATGGCCTTCAAATATACTAAAGCAGCACTCTGGTGTATTCAAAGTGGCTACTCTTTCCAACTGATGGAATCTGTTGGATGCCTTCCACGTGCTGGGGTTGCTTCCTGAAGCCTCTACAGATCCCATGAGCTGTTCACAATATGCCATGAAATACCATCACTGTGTCATTGATTCCTACATTATTCCAGAAATTAACACCGTTGTGCCAGAGAGAATCGTGTTCCACACTTGGGTGCCACTGGATCTTAACAATATATCAAGAATTACATCATGGTTACTTGCAAACATTTTCTCAAGGGCCATAAAGTGTGGTCTGTGATGTGACAGAGGGCTGCATTGATGCTAGCGGGGTGGCGTTGGGGGGGGGTAGTTGACAGTAAGGCAGATGTAAGGGAAGCGAGACATACATCTAGTGGCTGAATTGCGCAATGTGAAACCAGAAAACTAGAGATTAATCCCGGTTTACCCACTTAGCCAAATTCTGTGATCCTAGGCAATTGTTTTGACCTTGAAATGCAGGACTTTAGGATGTGCGCTGTACAAAACCTTCTCTTGTGTTTGATAAGATAAACTATAATATTGTTCATGTATAATAGGAAATCAGTTCACACAAAGAGTGCACATGACAACTGACCTGACTCTTAGTTCACTATTGGCATTGTTATTAGGGTGCAGGGAAGAATGAATGTTTCTACATTTATTTAAAAAAAAATACTTCTCAATGTGCTGATATAATCTGATGTTCTAAGGTGAACGGTTCTGCACGTTAATGAAATACACCTTTTAAATTTCGAAGACACTTTATCTCAATTTTAGGTTGAGCATTCGAGACCTTTTGTATATACTTTAGTATATACTTATATGTGTATGTGCTTTGTGGACTCTGGAGATCAGCCCTAGGACTTGTCTGCTTCCGCTTAGGGACTTTTTTTTCTGTTCAACTGCCTCTATTTAACTGTCTTGATAAAAAACGACCAGTAGAGGTCAGTAAAATACCAGAATTGCTTTCTGCTTGTTCAATTGCCTCTATTTAACTGTCTTGATAGAAAACGAACAGTAGAGGTCAGTAAAATACCAGAATTGCTTTCTGCTGGGACTTTCTTTTTTTCATTTTACTGGCAACTGCCTCTATTTAACTTTCTTGATAGAAGACGACCAGCAGAGGTCAGTAAAATACCAGAATCACTTAAGCATTCTTTAGATTCCAGTCCATAGAAAATGTCTTCCACGAGCACTCGTAGACAATAATATTTTTTTCAAATCTTGTATTTTCAGTGATATGACCACCGAAGGCCCAGATTTTATATTAAAAACAGAGCTTTGGATTATACCATTTCCCACTGAAGGGCAATATTTCTCTCCATGTGTTCCCATACCTGGTGTGTCACGCAGTTTGGTGCTTACTTTCCCTCCATGTTAAAGAACAGTAGATGTTTCAGCACCCAGGCTAATCTGCTGCATAGCTAAATACATATGAGGTCCCAAAGGCGAGACCGATTGCATTGCAAATGCTTGTTACACTTTTGCTGCAAGATGTCCATAAAAATGAAGGTGCTACTATAGTTACGATATGCAGGACAACCTAGTGACTTACTTTCTTTAACTTCAATTAACCAGTGAATAGATATATGCCGGTTTATTTAACTTCTTTTATTGCTAGTGCTGAGACCAGTAAACAGCAGCTAAGTGCTGCTGTTGACCATGGAGCTGCGTGTTAAGGTCAGGAATGCTGCATGCGGGCCCCGGGCCATACTTGAGTATCTCTAAATTACACCATAGTGGCAGAACTGCCATTATGTTATTGGTGGGCTCACAGTGCCATGGATGTTCGTAATAGTTCAGTCATGACCATATATAGGCCCCATCATAACAAGGATGCACACAGGGTGGCAAGAACAGTCATCATTGTGCTAAGACCACCATTTTACAAGAGTAGGCAATGGGCATCACCAAATGGATGCCCACACGTTGGCAGAAAAGACCATCATTATCTGACAAGCCAGCATACTATATAGGTTAGGGAATGTGGCATCATCCTATGGAAGCTTACAACTTGCTAAGCAGTGACACCCCAAAGCCTTAGCCAGCAATTTTTATCAGGTTTGGCAGAATGCACAACACCCATACATTCCTCACATATATACATAAACACACATACATGCACTCACACACTCAAACATACAGAATCATCATGTCTTTTTTTAAATTTACCATAAAAACTTAACAGCTGTTCCTGCTCTTGCTGGTAATCTAGTTTGATGATTCCCCCCCCCCCCGCCCCTCCCCAGGACCAACTACAGCTCCTGATCGGTGGTCCTGGGAGGAGGGAGAACCAGACATTTGTTCCTCGGGTGCCTGGAGGATCAAGGAGGAGGGAGTTTTGGACTACGGGTGAGAGAGCTAGCACATGTCCATGGGAGAGGGGAAACCAAACAGACGGGAGTGCCTGGGGAGGACAAAGAGGGCAAATGGGAGTGCCTGCATCAGGACAAAGTAGAGTGCTTGAGAAGGAAGGGGCAAATTTGAGTGTCTGCTGGGAAGACCTACTCGGATTCCCTGTGGGGTGGAAGGAAGAGCATGGACTAACCAAGCAGGAAGATTTGCAGGTGATGGTAGAGGGCTCTCAGATGCTTGTGAGGCATGGGGCACTCACGCTTCCCGCTGGACAGAAAATCTGTCAGTGCTTATCCATATGCAGAGGCACTCCTTATTTTGTTTTTTTGTTCATCTGTTAGAATGGTTAGTGAGAGAAAGCTTTTTTCCCTTCTTCCGCTTGCCTAGCAACAATGTAGTGAGTTTCCCATTACAATGGGCCATATGTCTTTCTGGAAAAATACGTCTATCCGATTTGCCTTGAGTGCTGCTAGACAGCGCCATCGAGGCAAAACCTAATCAAGACGCTAAAGACTGTGGCATCACATTGGCTGGTAGAGGTCAATTCAATACAATTTTATCAAGTCTGTGAAACATTATGAATTCTATCTGATAAGAGGTGTGCCAACTCACCAAGTGTATTCTTTGCTTTTTACTAGTTGTGTAAGATTGATTTTTCAATCAGAAATGCATGACAACAAGTCACAGAAAGCAAACGTAGAGCAGTATGGAGCGAGTTAATCACACACAGGACACGTGTCAGCCTGAGATCTCGGTTATGAAATCTCTGGCCCATCACAAAAGGCCAAAAATCCTGGATGCAGATAATGAGGGCCGCTGCCTGCTCCTTTGTGGATGCCAGGCGGTTCACATTTTTTAAATGAGTATTATGAGGTTGGCTAGCAAGGGTTGCACCTCTATTTACTTAAAGTGTTGATCCTATCACCCTTTTCTACTACCCAGCACTGCTATTAAATTTAGCGAGACTGGGTGTCATTTGCATCAATTTCAAGAACATTTTGCTGCAATTATTAACACATTGATGGCATGCTGGGCTTCTTCTGGAAGGATGAGGATTTGAATCCCAGGACTGCCTGGGGTTCGGAGACCTGGGGGAAGTGTGTATCACTCACATGTAGACTAGGTTAGAATGGATCATTCCCATGCAGATTGTGGACCTTATTTGAATGAGCCACACTTGGATGGAATCCCAGGGACTGCCTGCTGCTCCTTCAGACTTGAATATTTTGGAGTGGTCTGTGAATCCTTCCCCAGCTTTGCACCGCTTTCCTCCCTCATTCCGGATCGCCGTGACTGACGGTGAACCCTGAGCGTGCCTAAGGTTGTGGGAGCTTTGCAGAATCTTGTGTCCATTTCAGTGATGTTCTGTGAAACAGCTCAATATGAGGAATCTGGTGTTTTTCTGTGAATGAGTGACTCGAAAAGACTGACACCAGCAGCTTCCCCCGAGTGACATCTCTAGCACCTGCAAAGCATGCACAGGTAGCTACTCCGACCACTATCCACAGACCAGACAGCTCTCCCCTGAACTGCCTGCACAGCACTCACAGGCAGAATGAGGCATGTGAGGATGGGGGGCCTGTTCGCAGGGCTGTTATTGTATATGAGTCTCTGCTGTTTATGGAAACTAGGGCAGTGGGCAAGCACTTTGAAGCATTTAGTGACATTTAGTGACACATGCGTCCTTTTAGAGCTGCAGCCGATGTTGCCTGATAGTTAAGATGCTATAGAGCACATGGTTTCTTTTTAGGTTTCGCCTGCACATCGCTGCTTGGCTGAGCTTGTGAAATCTATTATTTTTAATATAAATCTTAAAAGGGGCTTACATCCTGCCCCTCGCTTTCCTGGCTTTTCATTGGGTCCTGTGCTTGCCACCCAGTTTTCCTCCATTTCTATTGGCTGTAGCATATTTTCCTACATTTACCAATGCTTGTTCCTTGTTGGCTTCTCTTATCAGTTTTCCCTAACCGAAATACTGTTAACATCGCATTGGTGGAACTATTTTTTCATAAACTTGTGCCTCTTTCTGCTTTTTTGTCTTGCAGCAGATTTATATAGTGCAATTTATCACCGGAGAGATTAGGTGATTTGCCCAGAACCACAGGATGTTGCAGGCAGAGACTGTAACCGGGCTCCCCAGCTCTCGAGTCAGCAGCTCTGATTCCTGCGCCACATCCTCTCTGCTGCCGTGAAACTTGTTCTTTTTCCTTTCTCTCTCCCAGTGCTTTAAATGGCCCAGTACTATCTGGTACTGAGTACCTGCACTTTTTTATTTTGAGAGGGAGGATACCTGCACTTCTCAAGAAAGACGTAATACTTTTAACTGGAGGGTACCACACTTCTCAGAACCAAGCAGGTACTCTGATACAGAGTATCTGCACTTCTATTTTTCCATTTCAAGCACTGCTCAATCCCTAATACTTTATTTCCTCTCCCTGCGCCAGTCAATGCCTTACTACAACTGTGCAAGCTTTCCAGAAAACAGTAGCCAGATGGCCCATTGCCTGTGCTAATGTGACCCTTACAATTTATATCTGAGGCTTTATGGAACTGTTTAATTCAAACAGTATATTTAAAGCCTTGCCGCGGTTGTCTGCGTGCTTAGATTATTTATATATCACTATCGTGCCGCCTGGCCACTTTAAAACGCCCTGCTGCACTGTAAATATATATAAATACAAAAATGTTTAGTGAAATTCACCAAGTACAGCCAGTCACAGTAAACACAGCAGACAGCGTGCCTCAGCGAGTGTACGTGAAGGTTATGATTTCTGGGATCCTAATTTACCGGGATTGTTAGTTATTAGGTGAAAGCAGAGACACATCACCAGGCCCGTCCGCTTCCGGTTGGCAGACGTTCACTCATATTCCTGAGCCAAGGGGTGCATTCAATGGCCCCCCTGACATTACTCAGACCTACGCCGTACTCACGCTGTGCTCTCTAATTGGTGCTTGTAAGATAGCTCGGTAATTAGAACGCTCGCCACTGGCATCAGCCGTCACCCGAAAAGCATAATTTTGAATCCCGGTGAGTTCAACTCAGCCTGTCATCCTTCTCTGGGAGACAAATGGAGGGTCATTAAACTGGATAATATTTCGAAGTTTAGTTTATGATTTGAAATATTTGGTTTAAGGGTTGCGACGCCTGCCATAATAGGGCAAATCTTTACTTCTGGTTAGGAACGAAGAAGTTAGTACCACACATTACAAATGAAGGCCACACCTGAGCACTTTTTTTCTTTCTTTTCAGTTTCATATAGCGTGAACTCGACCCGAAGGCATCAGAGCGCTTTACATGAGCACGAGTTGCATTACAGAGGACACATTCATTTTTAGGCACAGGGAGATTAAGTGATTTGCCCAGAATCACAGGATGTTTGAGCCTCCCGCCAGACTCAAACCTGGTTCCCCAGCTTCAAAGTCGGACGCTCTAGCCCTTAGATGCCCCCAAATGGGGTCACACACCTTGTTAAGCCCTTCCCCAGTTCCTGTGTTGGACACAGCGTGGGTTAGATTACATACAAGGTCAGTTAACCGTCTCTAATTGAAAATACATTTTGCTTCTCCTTCCCCTGGCAAACCAGCTATATTCGTCTCTATAGAAGTTAGTCCGCTCTGGCCTTATTATAGTGCCACAAGGCAGCTACTTTATTTTATTAGCAGTTTTGTGAAGCGTCGCACGTTGGCTACGTAAAGAGCACATTTTTAGCATTCAATTCATTCAGTTACACATAGAAGTAATACCTAAAGAGCACATATTTACTCATTCGTGCAGTTACACACATACAAATCGATTTTTGTGTTTTATTTTTATTAGAGGACCTCTATTAACCCACACATCGTCCTTTCTAGCTTCTCAATCAACAGAACAATACCTTGTATTTATGTTTTTTGTTTCTTAGGGGTCTTTTTCATGCGTTTCAAGTGGTAGGTGTCACTATTACTGCTACTACAACTGAATGTACTCCTCTTAAGATGGAAACTCGGTCTGCCCTGATGGGATTTGAATCTTTATGTTTCAGGTTGTTCGTAGCCAGTGCTTTAAATGGGAAAAAAATAGTGCAGGTACTCATTTAAATGGGGCGAGTGGGCGGGGTTAGGGGCGGGACTAAGAGCAAGACATGCTGATACTTATGGACTTCAGTACTAGTTGCAGCACATACCAAAACACATGAGAAATACGTTTCTATAAACAAAACAGGTTAACTCCTAACACAAAACGAAAGCCAAACGCTGTGATGTTTTAACATTTCCTTGTTTTATAATATTTAAAGTTTCCATACTGTTATTTGCTGTTGCTTGGCACAATACTAAATATATTCTCGGGTGCGCACACACACACAGAAAGAAAGAAACAAGCAGACGTGCACACACAAAGCATTCCTCACATTTCCTTTCATATACCTCCCAAGAGTGTCTCGAATCTCCCCCTCTCACTTTTTTACTCTCACAAAAACCGCCCACAGGCAAACAGACAAACATAAGCAGACACTCACGCAAAAGAATCAGGAAAGATTAAAGCCATTTTAACCTCGTTACCTTCTTTGGCTTTCTTAATTGCGCTGTCACCTGCCTGCCTCGAACCTGTGTTTGCAACACAGCATGATGGTGAACACCAGACGTTATGCAATGAGCCCACGCTGAATAGTTCAGCGGGGGCTCAGCTGCCGAGTCACCACGGCTACAGAAGTACCTTGGCTGTCAGACAGGTCACCAGCACTAGCAGCCAATGCGCCTACCGTTTATGAGTACCGGTACTCTCCTTGGCAGCAGAGAAGTGCCGGTACTCAGAGTGATAAAAATAAGAAGTGCCGGTACTCAGTACCTGTGAGTAACGGCCCATTTAAAGCACTGTTCGTAGCTCTCTGAAGCAGGTGCATTAACACACTGAGCAGAAGCCTGTAGGGTAGCTCAGAGTGCACGTGTAAAAACCTGGAGATAAAGGTTGGGACCCTGGCAGAGCCCAAGTAGCTTTTCATCCTTCTAAGGTTGATTAAATCAGTACCATTAACGGGAAGATTTATCAAACATATTAGGACAGCGTTTGTAGTAATTGACATTATCTCTTGTGTTCAAAAAAGGCAGATAATCCCGTACAATTGCTCAGAACAACAGGCTGTTGGTTACACAGCTTTTTCTTTTTTCTTCCTTTTTCCTCTCTTCATGATCATGCACATTGGAATTTTTCTAAAGACTTCACATCCTCTCTTTATCAACTACACTAATCTAAATCACATCACTCCATGGTTTGTTTTTATTACACTTTTAGTGGTTGGTGGTGGAGAATGCTGCCCTTATGCACCATTGTATTCCTTATATTTATGATGGTCTATTTAATGTTTACTGCCTTGAAGAAGTTGCGGTCTGAACGACCTATTGACGAAACACGTGTTGGCTTGCTGTCTCTAAGCTGTGTAACCAACAGCCTGTTGTTCTGAACAATTGTACGGGATTATCTGCCTTTTTGAACACAAGAGATAATGTCAATTACTACAAACGCAATATGAAGACTTGGACTACTATTGGGGCCTGAGCTTAAGATTTTGGATTAAAATGGACTATCAACATGATACTACTGTTTAAGTGATTTTTTGAGTGCTCGCATTTGTATATCTAAATATTTTGCTCTTCATTGGGAGAGCATGTAGGATTGTGGATGTTAACCAATCCTTTCCTTGGAGCACCACTCATACTCATCTCTTGCTATATATTTTCCCCTTAAATTTAAGTGCAGAGCACCCACGCTTAGCTTTATACCAGGTTACCATAATTTTTTTCATACATATTAGGACAGCGCCCTGAGTCCATTCAGGTTGTGGCTTGGGCTATGTAAATATTGGTTACAACCAGGGCCCTCCAGTGGTGATGCACAGCAGCTGGTGAAATCGTCAAGTTCAGTCTTCCGGCCAGCGTCTCCTTGGACGGTGGAGCTGAGGAAACTGGGCAGCGGATGTGCTTTTCTGGCGGGATGTTGCTTTTTCCCTGACCACTTCTGAGTCTCTTTGAGCAGAGTCACTCTTCCCGAGCCACTTTGCCCAGTTTCTGTCGGATCTGGCTCTCGCGAGACTGAGTGAGCCTTTCTAGCTAGTCCAATAAAATATTTTACAGTCCCACCCGGTTACCTTACTAGATTTCTGTGTTTTTTTTATGGGTTGCTGCAGCAATTCTGGTTTCTTGGCACCAGTAATCTATTTTTGATTTTATTTACATTACTGCTGCAAGCATCCGTTTTCCCCTGTTAGGTTTTCGTTTTTGGGACTTTCTAAGCAGACTCTAGACTAGGACCAGATGCAATTAAGAAACAGCCCCTGAGAGTTAAAGCTTTTCACACATCCTTGAGAAAGACCCGCCATTGATTGAAACACATGTCGGTTATAACAATTTTTGCTAACATTCACATTATTCCTTGAAGAGCAACTAAATACATTTTTATTCAGATGAAGGTATACTTCATTAATGCTACGTCATCCCGCCCCCTCACTTTCCTTGCTTTTCATTTGTTCCTGTGCTTGCCACTTACTTTTCCTCCATTTCTATTGGCTGTAGCATATTTTCTTGCACTTACCAATGCTTGTTCCTCTGCTTCTCTTAACAGTTTCCCGTAGCCGAAATACTGTTGACATCCGCTTTGGTGGAGCTATTTTTTCCTAAAGTTTTGCCTCTTTCTGCTTTTTAAGTTTCACCTGCACATCGCTTGCTCTGTGCTTGTTAAATCTCTTGTATTTAATATAGCTTAAAAGGGGGCTCTTATCAGTTCCCAATACAGAATTACTGTGTTTATTTGCTTTTGTGTGGAACTTTTCGTTTGTTGTTAACTTCTCCTGGCTGCTCGCATTACAACATGTCTATTAAAGTTGTGCACACTGTTTAAGCCCCATTCACTGTCAGATAAGATCTCTTCCCACGGAAACGGCAGACAGCTTCTACAGTATGCTGGAATGCTTGCTTTTTATTACTTAGTTGTGTAAAGCAGAAGCTTTAGCCTTAAAACGTTTGTGGCATTTCCTAGTCATGCCTCAATACCTTTATTTGCACTTTGTAGGCATTATCGGATTGATTTTTTTCAACTTAATCCATTTGGGTATTATGATCAAATTCTAAATGTTGCAATAAACATTGCACATTAAAAATAAAGTTAATAAACAAGAGCTATGCTATATTTTATTACCAAACAGGCAGCCACACGTGCAGTTACCGTGCAGACAACAGGGTCATGATTTGAATGGGGCAGCAGGTGCAGTAGCACCGGGCCCAAAAGATGTCAGAACTCCTCTAAACACATAATATTGCTATTTTATAAATTAATTCTATTATTTGCTTCTTTCATTTCATTTTTCAAAATGTTGCTATTACTTGCCGCACTATACCACTAGTAACAGTAAAATATGTTGCCTTTTTGTACATAAACAAGTCATAACACTTTAACAGACTTTCTATAACTAATATTGTACAAATACTCAGCAAGCTACAACTTACAACGTAAAACATCTTATTATTAATCACATAGGAGAAACCTAATGCATTTACCAATGCTTGTTTCTACCTCTAGCTACCGCTTCCCCAATTTAACATAGCATTCAATTGTGGGCAGAGTAGAACTGGGCATTCACATTTACGCATAGGTTGAAGCACCAGTTGTACCACTGGAAAATGTGCCATTATGTATAGTAAGACAAAGAGAATAGGGAACTGTGGACCTGCGGCAACTCCATTCTCAAACTAGTTTTTGTCAGTTGAATGGCACAGGCCAAAGGGGGGCTCATGAGGTATACCTGTTTGAGAGTGGCAGACAGTGTCGCAAAGAGTTTAGAGATTGATTCCTCCATGCCTGCCTGTGCTCACCAAGTGGGTTAGCAAACCTGACATAGTGGATAAAGCCTTTTTTCATGGGCTGGTTTCATTAGGGACTCCATTTATTAATGTTCTGATGATTTGGTGTTGTGGGGGGTTAGTAGTGTTGCTGATGTGGTGGAAGGTAGATACCCTGCTGGAAAGCCATATTCTATGGTGACCCTGACAAAAATTCTGATGAGAGTTCAACAACAGCACTTAGTTGACATTTGGCAGGTGCCCCAGTCGGATGACCAGTCCTTTTCCTCTATGCCGCCGTGCATGTTTTAGTCACCCAGATTATCCTTTTATCAGTGGTGATTTTGGGTGTGAGTGTACAAATAGTGATTATGGAGGCCCTGTTTTGTTGCACCACTCCCCTTGATGATAGTGCACTTCTCAAATGAGCAAACAGATTGACGATAACAATCTACTCTCTCCTATTCAATCCGGTTTTCGAGCTGGCCACAGAACAAAAAGGCAACATTAAAAATACTTGTTGATATCCTTAGCCTTTCGATGAGGGAGATACCAGCCATGTTATCTTATTAGAGTTACTTGCAGCTTTCGGCACTGTTGACCCTGCCACACTAGTAAAAATCATTGAACACAGAATGGTCATGAAAGGCTCAGTTCTCAGCAGGTTCAGATCCTTTCTTATCAGACATAAGCCCCTAGTCAAGTTAAGTAACTTCAAATCCAGGCTTGACCAGGTATTCTGCAGTGTCCTGCATGGCTCCAGTTCTTTTCAATTTGTATGTTGACCTACTGGAAGACTTAGACGTTAAATTACACCTATATGTGGGCGACGCACAACTCTGTCAAGACTCTCCTCATTACTAGATACAAACCCACTTCAAAGATGCAAGGTCCAGGTATTAGTCTGGGGGACAGAAGACTGCCTGAAATTAAATACTTAAGACTGAAATATTACTGCTAGTTTGCAAATCCAATAAAAGGACCCTCCTTGACCTAATCAGCAAACTCATGGAATTTGGCTACTCGTCATCTCCCGCTCAACTGTTAACCATCTAGGCTTCCTTATTGATAGCTCTCTTTAGTTCCTCACATGAACATTGCCTTGGCTGCAAATTTCCAACTTTGCCAACGGAGAAGCATCAAATATGGCATCTCTACAATTCAGCATAAAAAAAGCTACATATTTTATCATCATCTACAGAACTGACACTGGCAACACCATCCTAGTTTGCCTTCCAGTCTAGGGCCTGTCGCCCCCTAAAAGCCGTTCTTCATGCCTCCTCTTGATTAGTCACAGAGAAAATATAGTTTGACCACATCACATCTATTTAAATGGAACTCCACTGCAGCCCAGATACAGTTATAACTTTGTCGTCTCATATTTAAACCCCACCGTTTAGGCAAATAGAGATACTTATCTACCATTCTGACAATTGCTGAGGGCTCCAGAATATCTCTCAGCAAGGAATCTTACTCATGAATCTCCAAAATTGAGATATATACTGGCCCAACAACCCACCTCTTCTGGCTCTGCACTTTCGCTACGGAACTCTCCACTGACCAAATTAAGAACGTTTCACAATGTTTTGTCCTTCCAGAAAGGACTTCTGACATTGATGTTCAGAAGACTTCTAAGCAATGGGCTGACAAACTGATACTCATCCTCTCAGGGACGTCAGACTAAATTCTTGGGGCCTCGTTTATTATATTTTGACGCACGGCAGCACAGCAAGACTTCCAGCTGCGCTGCAGTGCGTCAAAATAAAAGGGCAGGAATGCATCTAATCTACAAGATACAGCGCATTCCTGACCTTCTACCCTGTGTTGGTGCACAAACAGTAGCCGCGCGTCAACGCAGTTACCCCTGCATTGCAGGGATGATTGTTGTTGTGCAGGAAGGGAGACCTTCCTGCACAAAAACAATAGTTAATGGCATTTTGAACCTTCTATGTGTGCTGCAGAACGCAGCACGCATATAAAGAGGAAAAAATGAGGAGAGATAAACGTTTTTCTCCTCGTTGTGCCACTCCTATTCCTGTCTGACGCATTCCCAGGTTTACAACATTTTGTAAATCTCGAAATGGGTCAGGTTCCATGGATGTTGCATGGGACCACCCACAGCAACACCCATGGAAAGCCCATTTTACACAGAGTAATGCGTGAAAGGGGTTCTTATTTTAAAGGCCATGAAAAGTCATGTAGGAAGGTTTTATGTGGCCTTGTAAATATGAGCAGACACACTGCGCCACAGGTGCGTCTAAAAAAGTGATGCACCGATGGCGCAATGGGCTTGTAAATGAGACCCCAGTCTTCCCTTGATTAACCAATCGCGTGCCTTCCGCTTCCCTTGCCTGTTTGTCCTTTGTGAATCTCATATTTTCCTTATACTCTCCCTGCCTCACCCATCTCTTTTTCCCCTCCCCTTAATGATCCATTTACCTTACCATATTCTATTATCCTTCTCACCTCCCTTCCCTTTTTCCCACCGGTCTCTCCTTTTCTTTATGACAATTGTTTTTTTAAAACATATCGTGCATATGTAAATTTAGTTATCTGTTAAGCACTCAAATAACTTGTGGTGCAGTGTTGCTAAAGAAAAATACACAAATTAATACATTGAGCAGAGGAAGAGCTTGTATTTCTGTGTGACAAATGAGTGAAGAGGCAATGCAAGACAATAGTTTTAGACTAGAGGGACTTGTGGCACTGCAGGATTACATTGCTACTAATCAGGATTAGGCTTTGAGTTGTGCTGTGGAATGGGAGTCCCTGAAGGTGGTCATTATGTATTAATGTATAGGTACAAAGGGAGACCTAGAGCTCAGATTGAGCATAAAATATTGAAGTTGGAAAGTTAAGGTTTGAAAAGGTAACAAAGATGGAGGAGAGAATGCCAGATAATCTAGATCTAGCTGGAGATATAAGATAAGAGACACATTGATGAATGACCAACGGGGTAGGATTAATTATGCTGCTTATAGACAGATACTTGACATGGGCGGAGATAAGGTCATTTAATTGCTGGCTTGTTTGCTCAAGAGGGAAAATCCCAAACAAGATATATGCATTAGGGACACCCATAAAAATGATGAATATACCCAAAAGGACATCAATGATGTGCTTAGGTATTATCTGACCAAGATATATGTAGTAAATATTGGAGATATGGGTCGTTATTTGGCTTACGCCTAACTATCTAGTCAAGTTAAGTTAAGAATATCTTTATTCGACCTTTGGATAAAAATCATGAAAGAGCAAGAAACAATTCTTCACAGCAATTATATAGAACACATCATAAGACGATAAAACGTTAAAACCAGATTGTTTAAGAACATCTCCACAGCATAACAACAACTTCTACAAAAAGGTGCGTTAACTTAGCAAAAAACTCCCTCCACTGACGCTATCCCTTCATCAATTTCCTACTTACTACCAACATTTTAAGGAAACAGCTGACACCAAAACAAATATCAGGACCACCTAACATCTTAAGATATGTTAAGGCATCCCTAAATTTCTTGAAGGCGAGTGGTTTCAAAATATGGTTAAGACAGTGTTGGGAAAAACAGCGATAACATTTACAAACAAGCATTTGCAATGCAATAGGTCTCGCATTTACGCGAGTTTAAGCTATTGGCATTGTAAATGACAATGCATTTTATTTATGTTTTAAAAACCAAAACATAAATAAAAGGCATTGTCATTTGCAATGCCAATAGCTCAAACTAGCGTCAATGCATGACCTTTTGCATTGCAAATGCTTGTTTGAATTTGATACCTAATGGTAGGGTTTGTCCCTTTATAAGCTTCATAATAAGCTTGTTGGTCGATTTGCTTTCTACAGCCTCATGGTAAGAGACATAGAAAACAGACAAATAGTACAAAACTTAATGGGAGACTTCATCACACAGCAGGCTTGTTATGCTGTATCGGTTTTGTTTTGGATTTCTTGTATCTTTAGTTATCCTGGACTGACCCTGAGTAAACTCAAGTAACATGCAGCAAGCTGGTCCTTTGCAACTAACTCGCCTTGTGCCCCCTCCGAAATTTTTTAAGGCTAATAAATATCCCAATTTTAGGTCAGCGAAGTTATTTACCCAAGCGAAGTCTTACCCAAATTTGTTCCTGGGACGGCGGTACAGTTGTAATCATACAATATTGTAAGGCGCAAGCGCACTGTCTGCAGGTGACGGGGGGGCAGGTAAAGGTGAAAGGGGATGAGAGCGAGACAGAGGCGGAACACAGGGCGGAGCAAATGTATATGGGAGCAGATTATAAGAAATGGGAGGGTCAGACACGAGGAGGCAAGTAGCGAAGAGTCGATGCAGAAAGAAAAATTTGCCACAAGGAGAAAGTAAGAGGCACTGACAGAGTAAGGCAAAAACTGCAAGAAAGTGAGCAGGTTGGGCTAGAGTAGGGAGGAGAGAGAATAGGTAGGAGAAGTGAAGATCGGAGAACGAGACCTTGAAGCAAGCCTGATGCAGAATACCGGCTGCGGTCTGTGGAGGGTATGACAGCTCGATTGAGATGAGCTGGGTCGCACAAGGAGGAGGAGCTTTCAGGGGAGATGGTGAGCGTGAGATTGGACATAGCAGCATTAGGAAGAAGGAGTGGAGTTCCATGCGAGCCATCCGGAGGGGCCGTACTTTGAGTGAGGATTGCTGGCAGGCTGAGGCGGACGACGTCCGTCTGAAAAAAGCACCTAACCTCTGCTGCTGTGTCCCGTTATGTGTGTGTATGTACGATCTCATGGTAAGAGAATACAGTTGTATCTTTGCAACACTATCATCGCTGCTGCTGTTAAATCTTTAACGCATGAAAATTGCGGTGCCGGACACTAGCTGCTGTTCGTGCCTCCTTTCAGAACTGTGAAAAGGACGGTGTGCTCGTGATGTCTGAAGAGTCATTTATACGATTTGCATCTCCTCCACCTAGCGTTTAAAGAGTACACGCACTCTTCCTCCCCTGGGAACCTGATGAGAGTTTAAAAACAAGCATTTGCAATGCAATAGGTCTCCAATTTATGCGAGACCTATTGAATTGCAAATGGTTGGCAACTTGGCATCACGGACAATGGGAGGGTGGGGGGGTGAGAAGGCACGGACATCAGGAGGGAGGGCGGAGAAGTCACGGACAACGGGAGGGCGGGCGGGGGTATGGGGGATGAAAAGAGAAGGCACGGACAAAGCTGTGTGATGCTAGGTGTGCACGAAGGAAATAGTTCATGCCCCTGTAACAACCAAGTAAAGGAGCCAGTAGCCATGGGAGGATACAAATGACGACATGGCTGTACTAAGGAGGGACTAACAAGCCTCATAATGAATCAGAAGTCAGCATTTACAAAGGACAAACACACAAGCCAAAGAAAAATAAGGGCGGGTGGAGTGGGTGAAGCTTCTCTCCGTACTCAACTACCACAGCTCTTTGCAGAGCAGCGCTTGTGCGCAGGCTCACGCTCAACCTAAAAACATGAAATGCAGCAAAGATTGCTCAGCAGACTCGTCGCAAGGATACGCCAGTAGGCTACTGTCCCAAGCTTTTGCCCCATCAGAGAAACACAAGACACGCCACACAGTGCCTGCCCTAAATCTCAAAAGAAAAGACCTCTCCCACGAGAGAGCTCAAAAGAAAGATAGTATGCCAGTTCTACATTTGCTAGCAAAATATAATAATTACGAACAGAGTGCCTACTAAAAACCTCCTCCGTTCTTTGGGGAAAACTAAACTCATCGTGGTTGTACCTTACCAGCCTCTCATCATGTTTACTTATAGAGGCCGGGCGGTAAACATTTCGGGGACACCAATATCAGTAAAAGACCTCCAGACATAATTCAACCAGGGGATTAAGAGACGCTTGTCTAGACTGAGGCAGTCCAAAATAATGTTTCTATTAAAACTAGCTTCAGTATTAGACCACACTATCACCGACAAAGGAGCGGGGCCACTCTAACTCTATCTGTAATATATTTCTGTTTTCTTCCACCTGAATAGGTGAAGCATTATGATACCCCAATACCCTTGCTCCATAAATAGATGTGGGGACACACTGCAGATTATAAATCCTGATATAAGGGGAGATAAGGCCCCTGCCTTCTCTCAAAAGAAGATTAAAAAGGGACCCAGCCGCCCTACCTAGTTTTTTCCACGCTGCATTAACCTAGGTTTGCCTGGAATTGGAGGAGTCAAAGGCGGCACCCAGGTAACTGAAATTCTGCAGAGAGCTCAAAGAATGATCTTGCAGCTTTAGGGATGACAGATTTCGCCTGCCAGGTCCAAAAGCCATTGTGTTTTATTTCCTATAGGGAACTGTTAGAACTGGGGGTCTCTAGTTGGCAGAGGTAGGTACCTTTGTCCAAATAGGGACCCTTGCTTCTAGTCAGGGTAAGGGGGATACACTAATAAAATAACCCCTGCTCACCCCCTTGGTAGCTTGGCACGAGCAGGCAGGCTTATCTCAGAGGCAGTGTGTAAATCATTTGTGAACACATACAGTAACCCAGTGACAACACTACAGATGGACACCACACACGCTGTAGTATAAAAAGAAGTATTTTTATATAGACTTAACACAAGACACAAAACGACAAAAATCCACAATACAATACGAAAAATATGACTGTCAAATGGTAGAAAATAGCTCAGTTCAATAAAGATGATAAATGCAACACTTTACTCTCAATGTACCTTTGGATGCGTAACGCAAAACAAACAAAAGGGTCGCAGGGAAGGTGATGCTTCGATTCCTTACACGCAGAAAGGAGGATGCGTCGGTTTCTTACTGCGGCCCGGTTCCGATGCGATGATGATCCGGTGCGATGCGAGAAAGTGGCGTCTTGCTTGCGGTGCGACAACGTAGACGGGATGCGTGCACGCCTGACGGCCGTGCGGCAACTCGGCGATCTTCTGAGCCACGACAGGCCCTGCGACACGCTTCTCCGGTGATGCGCCGGCATCCTCTGTGGCGGCGGCACGCTTCTCCAGTGATGCGAGGCGCTTCGGTGATGCGATGGCGGCAGCGGCGGCACGCTTACTCTGCGATGCGACGACAACTGCTGCGGCGGCACGCTTCTCCGGTGATGCGGGGCGCTTCGGTGATGCAACAGCGGCGGCACGCTTACCCCGCGATGCGACGACAACTGCTGCGGCGGCGACATGCTTCCTCTTCGTTGCGTCGCGCTTCCAGATCCCAGGGACACGCAGTCTCTCAGAAGGCCCAACAGTAGTAGGCACTTCAATTCCCAGCAAGGGAATTCAGAAGGGGAGCTGGGGGTGAAGTCTTGTATCCCTGAGACTTCAGGCAGGAGGCAAGCTCAATGTTCAAGCCCTTGGAGATGTTCTTCAAGATGATGAAAGCACACTCAGTCCTTTTCTCCTTTCTTTGGCAATAAAGTAACAACTGCAGGCCAACCCCAACAACACGCAGCATAGGGGTAGTCTCCTCCTTCAGCTTCCTGGTTCTTCTCCTCAGCAAAGGTTCGTCTTGATTCCCAGAAGTGATCTAAAATCTTGGGGTCTGGGTCCCAATATTTATACTAGCAAATCCTTTGTCCTCTTAAGGTAGAGGGTCCTGTACCTAGTCCAAACCAGTTCTGGGTGCATTCTGCCAGTGCACACCTTCTCCCTTTGTCAATGTGGGCCAGGGACATCAGACGCACCACAGGAGGTGGAGCCAGCATTGTGGAAGGCAGGCACAGCCCTATTCAGGCCCAGGTGCTACTCCTCCCACCACTCTACATGCAGATAGGTCTATTCAGCCCTGTGCTGACTAACCCTGTCTCCTGGAGTCCCCCAGCCCTTGTCACTCACAAACCCAGACATACAATACACAAGCTAGCAGAGGCAGGCTGGATGGTTAGGCAAGAAAATACCTACTTTCTAAAAGTGGTATTTTCAAACACAGAATGTTAAAACCAACTTCACTAAAAGATGTATTTTATCATTCTGAGTTCAGGCATACTAAATTCGTTTTTCTACCATGTTCCCTGGGTCAGTTAGGATTATAAGATGTTATAATCAAACTGCCCATTCTGGCCTATCGGGACAGGTAACCTTGCCATAGTGAAAATCGAAATTGGCTGTAATTCACTATCAGGACATGCCACACACACCAGGGCATCTCCTACCTCTTACATACAATGCACCCTGCCCGCAGGCCTACCTTAGGGGTGACTAACATGCAGAAAAGGGAAGGTTTGGGGACTGGTAAGTGGGTGCACTTACCAAGTCAACATGGCAGTACTAGACTGCACACAGGCCCTGCAATGGCAGGCCTGAGACACACTTTACAAGCTGCTCCAGTGGGTGGCACAATCAGTGCTGCAAGCCCACCAGCAGCATTTGATTTACATGCCCTGGGCACACGCAGTGCACTGTACTAGGGTCTGACAAGTAAATCAAATAATCCAATCATGGAATCACTAATCCATACATCAAATTATCATAGGGAGCACTTGCACTTTGGCACTGATTAGCAGTGGCAAAGTGCCCAAAGCATCTAAACCAGCAAAAGCATGTCAACAACAGAGGAGGCATAGCGAAAAAATGGAAGGGAGACCCACGCCAATGGTACCAGGTCTAACAGTAACATGTCTATGCTACCTATAAATGAAACAAAGGACTCTACCAGGCTATGCAGGCTATTTCCTAGTCATTAAAATGCCATGATTAGCAAATAATAACCCTGGGACGGATACTTAGTTCATTAATATAGGCGATGAAGAGCAGAGGTGCCAAAATGCACCCCTGATGGACCCCACTAGCTAAGGGGAAGATATCAGAGGTTTCTCCTGATCGGCCATAGTGCACCCTAGCCCCTAGATTCTTGAGTAAGGAGTGCAGGAAAATTACAAGTGGAACTTCCACGCCCTAAGTCTATCAAGATCATCCATAGCTTGGCCCTATTCATGTAATCGAAAGCGGAAGATACGTCTATAAAGGCCAGGTACATCGATCAGTGTCTGGCAGTGGAATAGTTACTCCCATCAAGTGCAAGTTCAGGCACTGCTCCACTGTACCTAGCCCTGGGCGGAAGCCGTACTGACATGGGGACAAGATGTTATTGTCACTGGCCCAAATCTGCAAATGATTAATTATTTCCCTCCCTACGATCTTCACTGAGCTTACAATAAGGGATATTGGCCTATAACATTTGGGGGACCCTCACTCCCCTTTTTTAAAAATTGGGACAATTATTGAAAGGGTCCAGGATTTCGGGATCCTACTACACAGAGTATTATTAAACAAGTATGTGAGTAGGGGACCCCAGACATCTAAATTACACTTAAGTAAGTCCAAGGGGAGCCCATCGGGCCCCGGGGCATTACCGCTAGAACTCTGTCCAACAGCTTCAACCACTTCTTGAAGGGAAATTTGGTAAGGAGGGGAATTATCCAAATGCGCAAGTAACCAATCCTTGCAAAGCTTATCCGTAGGCAGCTGGTAAATGGAGGTAAAGTGCCTAACCCACTCGAAACCCGAAATATTACAGACTAGGGATTGGTTGGGAGGAGTGTCCTGCTGGCAAAACCTGTTGCCAATATCCCAGAATAATTACTGTGATTGTGGGAGGCTGCTAATTCCAACTTTTGCCAATCCCTTTTATTCAGGAAGTTCTTCCTTTCCTTAACAGACTATTTATAGACCCTCCTAGCCTCCCGGACCTCCCCTGCATCTCTTGGGTGCCCTGACAAAGCCTTTCTCAGATGGCGGTTAGCCGCTGAACAGTTCGCATCACCAACGTGGGTGGTCTGTGGCAGGGTTTCAGCAAGTGATTCTTAATCTAGGAGCATAAAAGTTGGTAACAGGAGGATAAAACTTTCCCGGAATCCTCGGTTAAGCACCCCATAAACACCGCGCTGATGGGCTTTAAGAAGAAGATCAAATGTAGAGCCAGGATCTCTCAGGTGACATCACTTGAATGTTGGGTAATCTCAGGACATATTGAAGGCTGTTTATCCCTACCCTAGGGGAAGACCCCTGCCATTGACAATGCATTATGATCCCCCCATTGGGTTTCTATGATAGAACTGTTAGAACACCTCTGCAAGAAGTGTCTTGGAGCGCATATGTAATCAAGGTTGGATGTCTGCCCCCTTCTCCCCCTTCGGTGGATTTACTTGCCCCTTCACCCTGTTAAAAATTGATTACATCTACAAGACCATGTGAGAATACAAATTTCTTCAATTCTCTTCCAGGAGTACTGCAACTGCAGTACCCAACTCTTCGGGTGGATCCCTGAGTTTGGCATTAAGATCACCACAAAGCAAGAATCGAGGTTGGTGTGTGGTGCCAGACCCAGTTGGTTTCAGGCTCATAATAAAGTCTCCTCAAATAAAGAGCTAAAAGAATAAGTAAAATCGCTGTTATAAAAGTTAACCAGGTAAAAATAAAAAGAGCCCTGGTTGTCCTTTATACACAGAGCCTGATATGAAGGGCTATCCGAGTAAATAACTAATACTTCTACCCTGAGATTTAGTTTGACCCATCTTGAGACACCACCCTTAGCTCTCCCATGAGAAGAGGGTGTAGCATGGCAAGAGTGACAGGAAAATCCCCTGCATGAAATCATAGTAATAACCCAGGTTTCCTTCATAACAACAAAATCAAATTTATCAATAAAATCCAGCTAGGTTTAAGATCTTTTCTTTTAACCCTGCCACGTTCCAACTCAAGTGAAAAAAAAATAACCAGATCGTGACCAAGCCCCGTAGGTGCATAAGTAATCAGATTTCTGATGGGAGGCTGTGACTTCTGATAAAATAGCGAACGGATTCCCAATAGGAACATTAAAACAAACAGTAGGGGGAACAGAGGAGGAGACCGAGGAGCTAGTCAGTAAAGAAACTGGCCTCACCCCCAAGGGAACTTCAACCCCTTCCCCATCCAATGCCAGAGAGTTACATTTCTGGGAGCGTGCATGTACCAAGTTCAGTTTGTAGAAAAACCAAAGAGGGACAGGGACTATAGGCTCCCGGGAATAGATCTGCTTCGATTCCAACCCAGTATAGCCCATGCCACAGGCAGGAATCTAAAGTTAATGATAATGCAGTCCTCTTGAAAAGTAATAGGGCTCGGTCCAATCTAGCCAATCCTTCGGGTGAACAGCAAAGGGGAAATCCTTGTAACAAGCTAACCAATCCAGAATCTTGATGAGCAGCTAAGCATATGACTCCTCACAGTGTTTCCGTAAGGGCGTACACCAGCCAAAACCACAACATAGGGACACACAGCTGGGGAAAAGTTGATAATGGTCTGATTTGGAAACAGGTCAGGGTTAACTGCTCTAACCTTGGAGCCCCCCGCCGTAGGAATAGTCGCTGTTGTATGAGTGACCGGTGGCGATGGAGGGGGCACCTCTACCGGCACTAACTATTGCTCATTGGAGGAGTTTTATTGTTGAATTGGAGCAATAGAACTGGACGTGATTGCCTTTGATGAGTTTTGCTGAGGGAGAAATTGGTGTGCCAGAAAGGATGTAAGCTGGGTTTCAATGACCCCCAAGCGGGTTAAAATTGGAGTGAGCTCGATTTGTATCATAGAATTCAATTTTGTCATGCAATCATTGATAGATAGCTACTTCCAGGCAGAGTCAAACAAAAGTAAAAACGTGCCCGTCTCTGAAGACTCCAGAAGCTGAGCCAGTTGGTTCCTTCGAGCCCACGTTGATACATTAACTGCCTGAAAGTATATCTGAGTGGCTGCATATGATAGTACACATCGCTGCCCCTTCCTGGTTTTTTTTGCTTTTGCCTTTGGCAGACTCTTTATGCCCTCCAGAAGGGGAGGTAGCAGGCTTTCCCACTTGCAGAAAATCAGGATTAGATCTAGTACTAAGGGGCTAGACAAAAGATCCAGGAATGCTTCCTCTATGAGCACTGGCTTTTTGCAGGCGCTTAGGGACAGTCTCCTCTTACTGAGAGCAATATCTGTGCTTATAACCCTTACTGCCCTCTCAGGATTCGATTTCACGAGGTGCACCTCATTGGTGGAGTGGGAGAGGCAGAGCACCAGATGCTTTTCTTTTCACCATGGTTGATTGCAATACAAGTGGCAATATGAAATATCAGTTGAAAACCTTGAAAAAGACCAGACCCTCTTCACGGACTAACTGTTAAAAACAACAACTTGCAATCCCCTTCAAAGGATGGCGACATGAAAAGCAGATTGAAGCGAGGGCCAATGAAATAGTGCCTATGATGAAGTGAAGTAATTGTCGCAGTCCCAGCAGCAAAAGTCAAGAGGCTCCACGTTCGTCCCTAAATCCTGGCTATTAGGCCGTGAAAGCTAGGAGACAGAGCCCCATCCTGACAGAGCTCCCAAGGAGGAAGAACGGAGGGGGCTGGATGTGAAGATGATCTTTCCAGAAGCAACAGGTAGCGTTTGCCTACAGAGCCAAGGGGGGTGGTCCTGTCCTACCTCTTCCTTGCACTGACAGGCGCAGGACAGGCCTGCCCTTGGCCTGGGATTTGCCCAGGAGCGGCCCGCGTGTGGCCCCTGCTGCGGGCGAATAAGCTGCACTATAAGCACTGTGGGGGTTGTTGGTGCCTCCTCCCCCTGAATGCTGGTGCCTCCTGGTGCAGATCAGAGTGTCCTGGGACTAGGAGTCCCTTCAACATTGTCCCGCACTGCGGGAGAACTTGCCACGCTATAAGCACTGTGGGGAGTGTAGGTGCTTCCTTCCCCTGGTTGCAGGCACCTCCTGGTACACAGCAGAGTGTTCTGGGACTTGGAGTCCCTTCAATGATGTCTAGTCATTTTTTTAAGAAGCAGCATGAGCCACTGGGTCACTGTGAAAGTTTGTTTGCAAGTCTTGGGGACACACAGGGTCCACTGGGCATCACTTATGTCAGTTGGGCCTTTTTAGTACTGATGTCCTGAGGTATGACCAACTTTTGTACTCAAAACTGATACCAAGTACACGCCATTAAAATTTGCCCCTCAGGGTGAAAAATGAAGCCATCCGAGGATTACGTGTGGAGTTAGACACAGAATTCATATCACTAATATGATGCAATAAATCATTGTCCAATCCGTGCTTTGCCTTCAAAATTGAGAATAATTTATTCTACTAACAATACTAAGCATTGAATGTCACAGGTTTACAAATCTGCACAATTTGTTCAGGGTAATTAGAAGTTTGGAGCTACAGACAGTGGTTGCGAGTTTAAGACAGAGTGCTAGCGAGGCTTAGGAACTTTGAGTACTGCTGCCCCACGGGATAGATCTGATCACCCTTTGCTATCTGCCTGGGGACCCACGTCTCTCCTCCCTTGTCTGGGACAACCCGACTTCTGGGGGCGGGATGGCTGGTGCCTCTGGTCGACTGTGTTGAGGGCCCCCCCGATTCACCGCTGGTGTCCTGACATGCCCCAGGGCAGATACACCAGAGCTGCATCTGGAGCTGCAACTAAAGATGTCTCTGTCACCTCCCTGTGGCAAACAGTAAACTTGCTGATCATGAATTCTTCTGCCACTGGCGTGAAATCTCCCCCGGCAGGTGCTCCATCAGCTCCCCTCACCCAAGCCTACATGGACAATTTCCTCCAAGAGCTACGAGCGGAGATGGCTCCCATAAGACGGAATTATGTTATGTTATGTTATGTTAATTAGGTATTTATAAAGCGCACGGCTACTCCCAGGAGTGTCCCGGCGCTAAGCAAAAAACCACATAACAGCCGCAGAGAAGAGCACCTAAGGCGAAACCTGCGAAACGGATTAGAGTTGGAAAAGCCACGTCTTGAGCTTTTTCCTGAAGGTGAGCAGGTCCTGAACCTGTCTGAGGGCCAAGGGAAGGCTGTTCCATAGGTGGGAGGCGACCACTTGAAAAGATCGACCTCCGACCCGAGCAAGTGAAACTTTAGGAACAGGAATCAAGAGTTGAGTTGAGGACCTCAGAGTACGTTGGGGAGTGTAATGGGGAAATCTTTGTCAATCTTTGCATCCACGAAATCGAACATATGTCAACAGGCTCAGCGAGAGAGTCAACAAAATGGATTAAACATTGGACTCCCAGATAGAGGAGCTGAAGTCTCTGGGGCACAGGATGGTGACCTTGGAAGACCAGCAAATTGACCTCCAGTCGAAACACGAAGACATAGAAAATCACAGCCGCAGGAACAATATCTGCATCAGGGGCATTCCGAAGGGTATGGGGGGCCCGGAATTTATCTCCTTCACAGTGGACCTGCTACATGCTATCGGGGAGCTTCAGATGCCTCTCCTCCGATGCTGGATAGGGCCCACAAAGTTGTTGGAACGCGAGGGCACCTGGACTCTCCTCCCGATATCCTCGCATAAGTGCACTTCTATGTCCAGAAGGAGGCAATCCACCAGGCCGCATGAAAGAAAGCCGATCTGGTATATAAGGGACATACAATTCAACTGTTCCAGGATAGGGCACCTTCCACCCTGCGACATCATAGGGACTTCCGCCACATCACCAACAGGCTTTGGGAACTCCATATCCACTATGAGTGGGGCCACCCCTTTGCCATCACCGTCGACTGGGAGAGCAAATGTAGATTAATTCGGTCACTGAAAAAAGACCAGCACCTTCTAAACATCTCATCAGCCTCCAGGGGGGCAGCCCATCCTTGCCCAGCTCACCGGCTCGCCTGGTTCAACGCCCCTTCGTGGACTACAGTGCCCTCCAGAAACACCTCTAAATGCAGTAGAGGCCTCCAATCATGTGAATCCAGGAAAGATATCCAATATCTTTGAAACCTGGATGCTCCTTCTACCTCCCCCGCTAGATAGCGGAATCAGTTTGATCTAACTTGGCTTCCCCCACCTCTGTGCACAGGGGTCACTCAGCAGCTTTCTGTGCCACTCTGCCCCTGACACCTCTGGCCGACTTGGGCATCTGCTGACAACCTGATCCCTCTGTGGACCGGGGACTTTGGGTTCTGTCTACTGGCCGGCCACTTCCAGATTAGGCAATAGGTGGCACTTGCCACTACAAGTCACTGCTTCCGTGCCACCCACATAGACACCATTGCCTCCAGTGTGACCTCATGCTGCGTTGCTGGCCCCGATGGTCGAGGGCATTGGGAGTCCGATGGGCCTCAAACTTATCCTTGATTTTGGCCCGTCCCTCTGATCCAGACTTTTCGGGAGATCCTTCCCGTGGTCGGTGGCGTTGTCATGAGCCAGCCCCTTTCAACTCTGGATCCAATCTTTTGGCCTGGTTGGCCTTTCGTTATTGTTTTATTTAACGTGCACTTTTCTCCATCTAGGTTGTATGACGCTCAGAGGGCAGTCGGCGATGTCCCACTTGCTCTCTCCCTTCCACTCCCTTTTTCACCTCAGGCTGCTTACACAAGCTGGGTACCCTGCCTTAACTTTCTACCCGCACCAATTACCATTATCCCTGGTGTTAAATTCCTTACATTCAATGTGAGAGGTCTCAATGTGTCCAACAAAAGAAAGCAGGTGTGGCAGGATCTCCTGCAACAGGATGCTGACGTGATTTTCTTACAGGAAACGCACCTCCTCTAGCAAGACACCCTGCGCATGGCACATCCCATTTATCCCATCCGTCACTGTGCCTCTGCAGCCACCAAGATATTAGGGGTTTCGATCTTTTGTAAGGCCTCTTTCTGCTCCAAGATTCTGCAAGTGGTCCGGGATGGGGACGGCCACTTCTTGAAGCTCATTGTACAGCATGGCTTCTGCCCCCTCGCTCTTTAAAATGTGTATGCCCCTAATCAGGCACAAGATGCTTTCCTTCGGACCCTGCTTAAGGAGAAGCTGTCTTGAGAGATTGGAGATATAGTGCTGGGAAGGGACTTTAACTTGGCTTGGGACCCCTCTCTAGATCGCAGGGCCGCCCCCTTCCAGGGAACTGGTGCCATGTTGGCAGGCCTTAAAAGCGAAATAACAAATCTGGCGTCTAAATCATCCAGCCCCAGGCGGAGCACTAGAACCCTCAGTATTGCAATCACTGCCCTAAATCCCCAGTTGCAGTGTCATGCCGCACATGGGCAGCAATGCTCAGCTTTTACACCCATCCCCATGCAGTCAGTCCTGCTGTGGCTCATACCTCAGAAGGTGTGCTGATCACAGTGAAAAATGGCTAAAATATGGGGGCAGATTGTGTGAGCAGCAGTGCCTTTGGAACAGTGGCAACATTTTAGGGAAACTGCAAGTGCGGTGACTGTCCAAGCTAATATTCTGATCGGGCTGGGTGGTGGGCCCCATGTACCAGAAAACCCACCAGATCCTGCCTTCCTTCCTTCATCCATCTGTCTTCTATTGAGTCCAGTTCACACAGAGTGCAGAGCGTAGTTCAAGCACCATAAATGGCATCTAAGCAGTGACATGGCCAACCCGTGGTTCACCATGTACGGGGATCCTTAATCGCTCAAAGACTGGGGCCTTGACAGGGCTGCCAGTCCATGGCTCTGTTTGCAGTCAGTTCTGCGCTGGATATTGACAAAATCCATACAATGGATTCAAAGTGAAAAGTTTGAAAATACTAGTGTACTGACATTAAAAGGTGAGCTCTCTCTCTCTCTCTCCCTCTCACTTCTCAGCAAAAATATCCCATACAAATGTTCCTCATGCTAACGCATCATGTGAAATGACAGAGTGCATGAGATATCTGTGATATGATTGCCACTCACACACTTCACAATAATTTTTAGTTAACTTTGGTGCATTGATGTCTATCAGTGTGCCCTCCATAGTATATGATAGTGACATTTTGCTGTTTCAGGGTGACTTTTATCTGTGTCAGAACCTCTCCTCGAGGGCCAAGTGGCACACAGGGTTTACTCGGCTTAACCGTGGGGGTTGAGGTCTTTTACTCCTGATGTCCCTGGTCCCGACCTACTATGAATCCTGAGCAACTGGGCCAAGTACTTCTGAACTTAACTCTCAGTGGTAGACGTGAACAAGCAGTCTAGGGCTCCCTCAGAGGGAAGTGTGGCTACAGATTAATGAAGATGGCTCATAACTTAGAAAGCATGCAGCAGCAATAAATTAATGCCTAGCCAAGTACTACATTTATAATCAAAAGAAGCATTTTATTTCTAACTCCACTCATTCAAAGGAAGGTTATGGCATTCACAGACAGCAACACAATTCACCTTTGAGTTTGGGGATCTAGTGTTTCATTGGCAAGTCCCTGTCCCACCGGTTCCTCATACCTCACAATGTGGTTGGGGTTATTCCCCATTCACTAGGGCCTGCATTCATGAAATGCTCAGAAGCAGGCCTTATCTCAAGAGTCCACTCTGACTCTGTGAATAAAGACAAAAGTGTCTTAGTGCCGCAGCACGTTCAGCAGCAAGTACCCCAGTCTCCAGAAGGCCCATAACAAGCCTTACCCGCTCCGGCAGGGAGGAAGCGCGCAGCATCTTTGAGGGTGCTCCATCTGGGAGCACTCTCAACAGCACTGGTGCTGCTCAGGTTAGTCGGCTGCTTGCAGACTTAGTGGTAGCACTCGGCAAGCTCAGGCTCTCTCCTTAACCTATGCAGTCATGCTCCGGCAGCGATCAGAGGTGTTCCCGTGCTCTAGGGTGACCAACCGTCTGTAAATTTCACGGACCGTCCGTTATTTTTGTGGCATGTCCGTTGTCCATCATCATTCCTTTTACGGACGCCTTTTGTCCGTAATTTTCATGATTGCAGCAAGCTGTGCTGTTCCCCTGCGAGAAGCTCCAGGAATTTAAACGTTCTCTCAATCGGGGCAAACTCGCACTTCTCTTTCAAACTCTAGAGGCTGCAGCAGCCCCTCCCCGACCTCGCACAGGCTGTATACAGGCCCATTTTCATTCTGACTGCTGCTGATGATCACATAAAGAATGACAATGGGCCGTCTGCTTTTAACATATGTGCACGTAAGTGAGTGCCTTGGAAGTGAGTGACTCACTTGAAGCCAGTAGATTGCAATTCCTGATTACAGAGGAGCTTTCCCCAAACAGAGTACTGTGGGGAACTAGCGGCCTTGTGTAATTTGCCTGTTGTTCTCTGAGAGCCCAGCGTAACAGTATCCGAAAAATCACTATACCACTCACATCTGAGCAAAGAAAATCTCATTTCCCACTGCAGACAAAATACTTTTACTGCATGTTACTATTGGATAAGTTTATGTTTTTTTAACCATAACTGTTTAGTTCGTATTTATTTTTACTAAAATATTAAACATTACTTCTGAACCGAGTTTCCAGCATCATGCAGTTTTGTACAACTAGACTACTGCAATGCAATATGTGAGAACATTTACATCTCACTGCAGAGAAATTAGATCCTCAAACCCTGCAACCAAGTGTTAATTCTAGGGCCTCCTCCAAACCTTTGCTAGACACCAATCAGAGAAATACTGAGTTTTCAATATTCTCAATTTGGTCTGAACAATACTCTCTGCACATGACCACCAACATACAAGAAAAAACAAAGAAAGCTGTTCCTACTGGAAGATAAATTCATGCAAGCTCTCAGCTGGTGATCTTAAAGTTGATAAGGTGTTTTTCTTTTAGATCTGGCATTAGCCAAAACCTTAAGATTTGACTAAACTTCTATGTATAATATATTTACTCATAGGGGCATTCAGTCAGCCCTCTTCCCTCACAGCCGTTTGTTGTGACATTCACATTTAGTTTCTTTCACCTACTACCACATACACCATGGGGCATTATGTCAGCGCACTTCAGCCACTGGCTAATTTCATTATGAGTGATTGCATTCTACTGTTTCACACGGAGCACTTCCACATACAAAGAAATCTCCTTCTGTGCCATGGACTACTACGGCAATGCATGCTTTTAGACACCAAAAAAGTTTTTGCTTTCAGCCAATATTTTTTAATATAAATTTTCAAGGGCCCACCAACTTTACCAACAACCTAGTTTTACAAAAATCACGAAAAAATAACATTTGCATTGACAAAGCCTAAAGGCTAGCCACCAACGGATGATTTTTTCCTCTTTACCCAACAAAAATCTCGCAGCTAAAGTGATGTGCAAAATGTTGCAAATTATGTTTTTATTGTTCTCTACCCAAAATAATGATTGCAAAGTTAAAAACGAAGATTGGTGGTTAGTAATTGTACAGGGGACGCCTATCTTCTGTGTGAGATTTTAAAACATGACGGCGTATATTGTTGCAAAGGCCCTTTGCAAAGGTTGACTGGTCACATTTCTTGTCCATATTGCTATATCTGGGTGTTATACGGGTATCAATGAGGTTCAACCTATGCCCAGAAAATGAGAAAAAGTGTAAAAATGAGAAAATAATGTGGTTGTACTATCACTAAATTTGCCGCTGCATAATTTCCCTTTTCTTGCCAAATAATTTAGTCAACCCTGCAGCATAATTTTGCCCTCCCCTGCTGCATAATTCCAGTGGCCCTGCATATAGTACCTACCAGTATGGATGACATGCGACTCCTACACTTTGCAGCCCTCATTGTCTTAAGTAACATTTCCTACACATTGATTTGCACACTTATATGAGTCATTGTCTCTGAACAATATGTGTGTGAGCTAAAGCTCTCAACACCCTACATTGGGCAGATTAGCACTATAAAAGAAACGAATACACATGAGAGAGTGTCTATGTAGAGATGACTGGCACCATTGGAGGTTAATAGTGAGGGAATCTGTGCAGAGGGAGGGTCGTAGCTATCATTTTTGCAGCCAGGCTGTGTCCCAGGCCCTGAGGTAAACGCACTTCAGGAGCTGAATGTAGGATGGACTAGTAGGAAGGCATAACTTATGAACGAAACGATTATATTTTATTATAACCTATGTTTCTGTACAGTTTTTATTTCACCATTTCCAGTTAATGAAGAACATAGAGCACAATTAGAAATGTTTAACGTAGCAAAACTATTGCGCGACCTCTGATGTATCTGTAAAACGTACCTTTTGTCCTGAATTTTTGTCCCAAATTTTTGTCCTGAATTTTGACCTTCTGTCCTGAATTTTGACCCTTTGTCCTGAATTTTTACACTCACCGTCCTGAATTTTTACACTCACCGTCCTGAATTTGCACCCATGGCAGTTGGTCACCCTACCGTGCTCCCAAAGGGATGGTAGTGATTCATATGCTCCAGGTCTTGATCCCACTGAGGTGACTATGCTTCTACAGCATTGTTACTTGGTCCATGGGGTCGGGTCAGTTACAGTTCTCATGTCACCGCTTCTCGTAGTTGACGGGATCCTGCCCAATCCACACGGCACAATTATTCCAGGCAGCCCCTCCTGGCATACAGCATTGCTGCACCACTGCCACGCAAGTCTTCGGACCTTACTGCACTGTAGCCCCTCCTGGCGTATGAGGTCATCGCTACGGTGTCACACAGACTTCAATCCTGATTCCAAGGCAGTCTTTTCCACGACAGTCCCTTCTGACCCACAGGGTCGCTGCAACGGTACAGCACAAGCTTCCATCCTTACCGCATAGCAATCTTTTTACGTGGCTATCTTCATGGAGGCCTTCTCCTGGCATACGGGGGTCGCCAACTTGCTCCTGCACACTAGCAATGACCCAATGGGTGCAGCACCGATCTCCTCACACCTGGAGTCCACTCATCAGGGCTACCCACTGGACCTCACTCCCTCCAATGCTCTTCTCTACCTCAGAGGGCACACTGGTCTTGACAAGTAGGCAGGGGCTGGTGCTCCAGGCTCCAGAGCAGGGGTCTTGGTTTCCCTGGGATGTCCCCTCACACAACAGGGAGATTAGCAGGATTTGGCCCCCAGGCCTGCAGACAGGCAGAAGTCTTGCAGAGCTTCCCTCCTCACGCAGCCCATCTAGCTGCTTAGCAGATGACAATGTTTGGAGTCTTAACCTCCCATTCTTATAGTCCATTTCCAGACACCAAATGTGATTTATAATCTAGCTCATGGAAGTTTTATTTTAGGGATCTGCTTCTTTTGAAGTGCATAACCCCCTGCTCCCTCTTCTTCTTGAAATGCCATTCATCACCACAAGAGAGACTCTGAAATTGACAGTCCCACAACACAGGCTATGAGAGTGACTAGAGTTCACATCTGGATGTCATCTACATTGATATGTGCACCAAAAGGTTAATCCCAGCCCCACTCTTTGATTATCTCATCAACCACATCTCCTTCCTGAGATTTTCCCATGCCCCTTCCTTGTGATCTGTCCCTAAATCAAAGAGCACCCTTTGAGGTGTACAGGGAGAGCCTCGCTCTCCTACACTGTTTTCCACCCAGCTCACAAGAATGCAGCAATATACAAATCTTTCTGGGGGGATTCCTCTACCTCCTCATGTATTCACCAAACATGCATGGGCAACCGAAAATGGAATCCATGGTCCTCCATGCAATGTACTATTACAGGTACACTTGCACTCAGTGTATGTACACAGCCCACTTCACTGTTACCTCCATGTATTGTGCCACCACAGGCACAAATACACTCAGCACACACATTCACTCAGTGCGCACTGCTCAGTACTGTAGATTATCTGTTTTTGTGACACATGCAGGCACTGCTACAGCCAGCGCACACATTCACCATGCACGCTCTACACAACACTACACCCTTCATGTACTGTACTCACTGTTACACATACACCCAGTACATGCACTCACAATGCACACACTGTACTGCTCTATCCCTGGATTGTACCCTTCCCAGTCACACATACAACCAGTCACCACTCCTGCACTGGACAGCACTTCTCATCTAACTGATGTAGGCCAAGGGTGAGATAAGCACACAGCATCTGAACGTTAAAGTGAGTGACCCTGGAAGCTCACTCCAGTAACACAGTTTAAAAAGGACCTGTTCACACCCGCTGATCACTACACGGTATACTGCCTCCACAATGCTCATACTGCTTAACTCCTGGTGTTGGAGATAACCTTCCACCACTATGAGGGTAGCACTTTAGGTCTCGTCCAGTGAGACTGCTATCAATGAGACAGGCCAATGTCATGGTGCTAACGACCCGTGTTTACCTATGGCAACATGGATCAGTATTAGTGCGCCAGACTGTACAGTTGGGGACTCTGGGCAGGGGTATGCGTCCATTACCATTTAGAGGTCTTTTCCGTCCCAACAGAAAGCCATCCCCTACAGCTTCTCGAAAACTGCTCAGCAATTGTTTATTCAATGTGTCCTGTGAGATATTGCAACTGCTGGTCATTTAAGACTGATTTTAGAGCAGTTATGAAAGGAAGGAACGCCTTAAAAAGTGCCTACTCTACTGGGTGTCAATCATGAACAGATTGTGGGACCACTGGAATGAGGGTGGGGTGGGTCCTATGAACATTAAGATCATCTGCAGAATTTGAACGTTTTGTGAAGAGGTTCACTAGAGCCCTGTTCAGCTGGCCACGGTCTGCAGTGGCACTCACTGCCATTCTCCCTGCGGTGATTCCTCAGTCTGTGCGCCAGGCACTGGCGGTAGTTGGAGAAGGCCTGCCGGAGAGAAGATCCTCTGAGAAAGAGTCACTGTTGCAGTAAAGCTGATGGGCATTGAGGGCTTTTAGACCACTAAGCATCATGTGCTGAGATCCGAGGCGGTCTTGGAATGGACATGGCTGTTAACAGGAAAGCTCAATGGGACTCGCAAGAAGAGTAGAGAAAGAGGTGAGGCCCATCAGGGGTACATTGGGAAGGTCTACGAGTCGAGCATAATCCCGCACAGGAATTTGCCTCCCCTGAGACTGATGAAGAGAACATCATTGAGATATTAAAATAAAAGGGAAGGTGGTAAAGGAGTCATGCTTCAAATGGTGGAGTGTATGAGAAGCCTCTACTGAGATGGTAAGGTGCTAATCATTAGACAAGGAGTTGTGATGTATAAAAAGAGGAAAAAGCATTTGAGTGAATAAAAGCAATTGGAAGCAGGGACATCTTAAGGATTTTGGGGGCCTTGGGCCAAACGTATTTTGGGAGCCCTGTTCGGAACAGCTTGGAATTTATGATCCAATATCAACTGTTTCATGCCTTCTTTGGCCTGTTCACTCACCGTGCACACGCATCCAAATTCCTAATGTGTTTCCATCTAATATTCAGGGATGGTGATGTGTGTTTTCACTATTGCAACACAGCAGCAGCTCACTAATATTACTGCAAATAATCTCTGTGACACCCTCTCGTTTTTCATATGTGAGGTCCTGTTTTGATCTGAAAGAAACTTTTTTATGGATGTTGCATGAAACATAAATACAACATTTCTCTACAAAATGTCTGTAATGGACCCTCACACATCACTCGCATTAAAGATAAATTAAAGGAAAATGTATTTATTATTTTTTTAACTTAAAAATAAAAGGAAAATGTATTTTAAACAATCTGTTTAAGAATTATTCAAGCTCATCAGAGTATGACTCTCTGCAGAACAGAGCTGGCTGTATCAGGGGCCCCCTGAAAAGCTGGGGCCCTGGGCCAGAGCCCACTTTGCCCATGCCTTAAAACGTCTAAGCGCACTTTTAACTGATGGATAGAAGTAATGGAAATGGCACGCAAAGTGCTGTAGAGGAAGGCTGCTTGCAGTGGTGACCTATGTTCCCTTTAAGCTGCGCGCCTGCGCTCACTGTCATTCCTCAGGGCGCGCGGAGCCAGCAGAGGCGCACGGGGCAAAGATGTCTCCTGTCACAAACATTACACAGAAGGCTGTTCATAAGCTACACTGAGAACTAATACAAAGAAGATATTGAGGAAACACTCTTTTTTGCAAAGACCAGTAGGTGACATTGCGTTATTGTTTTTCCGTCTGCCTTCCAGTCTCTGTGCATGTTTGTTAACATTTTGCTCGTTCTGATTTGAGCCTTAAGATGCTGCTAAACAGCTCACATGCTTCTCTCTTGGAGCCCCACCCATTCCTTCAGTCGGCTCTACTGCGTGTTTGTCTGGCCCCATCACAGCCTTGATGACACCAGGGCATTCTGTATAAACGAGGCCTAACATAAGCTTGATAGGGATGGGCAGATCCCAGCTCCTTAAGTACTTCATGTGCACAGAATTGCACTGCACAATCCACAGTAGATTTTCCTTCACTTAGTTTTAAATGTAATGGAATGATTTATTCTGACATTAAATCTAGGGTTTGTGGCTCCTCTCACTGGGTGCACTTGTGTTTAGGCGCTAGAAACACTCTTCAGTCTGTTTTACATTTCTCCCTTTTCACGTTTATTAAGACACTAGCTTCCAACGAACATCCCATATAGTATTCTTATCTGAAAATTGTTTTTCACTTCGACTTAGTTTTCCCTGAGGACAGGCTATGACATTTAATGCTACAACAATTTCATTATACATTGTATACTGTACAAAATTTAAATGTCGTAAAGTCACATTCCTTCATATTGGTATATTGCCTATTATTTATTGGCAAGTTTATACCTTGTGTTTGATTCGCAGGACGTGCCAGAAAGAAAGGCAGAAAGAGTGAAGGTGCGAGAGGGGAAACAACCGATTTCTGAGCAAGAGTCAACTGTGGAGACAGAAAGAGTTAGTGAGAAAATGTAGGGCACAAACATGTTTTAAAATGGTAGTGACAGAGAGATAGTGACTGGGTTAGCATGTGAATAAGTGTTCTAGTAAGATATTAAGTTAAAGTGATAGACTGGGCATAAGTAAGAGAAAGAGAGCGAGGTGCAGAGAGTGATAGATAAACAGAGGGGCATATTTACAAGAAAGTGGCGAAGCGTGTCGTTAAGCCAAGAAGGCTAACTACACTCTTCGTCACTTTAGAAACGCAGGGCTGCACCATATTTACTAGAATATGGTGCAGCACTGCGTTTCCCTCTGCACTGGTGCTAAATTTAGCTGCCTAGCGCCAACGCAGGCACCCTTGCACCATAGTGCAAGGGTGCAAGTGTTGAGGGTAAGATTGTTTATGTGCAGGAAGGTCCCCCTTCCTGCATATAAACAATCTTGAAATGCTGTTTTGTAACTTCTATGTGTGCTGTTTAATGCAGCATACATAGAAGTTGCAAAACAGCAATTTTTTAAATGATAGTTTATGTGCAGGAAGGGACACCTTCCTGCACATGCACATGTCTTCCCTGTACCGGAAACAAGCATCCTGGGACCAGTTTCGGCTAACAGCCCTCATCAGCCAGGCCAGCTTGAATCCAGTGGCAAAGTGAGCAAGGGACCCACGTCTGGGCATACCCTGCCAACTTAGGGCGAACAAAGCAAACACAAGGAGATGATGGACGGAGCGCTGAAACTTTTCAGACACTCATCCCCAGTCACAGATCTGGGTTGAGTCCATCATCGTTCTTTAGTTCACTTCGCCACTCCAGTTCAGAAACAACTATATGCAAATCAGTCTTGACCCTGTGCCTCATGGGAACAGTCCAGCCCGAACTGCCAAGCCATGTCTTCCCTGTACCGGAAACAAACATCCTGGGACCGGTTCCGGGCTAACAGCCCTCATCAGCCAGGCTAGCTTGAATCCAGTGGCAAAGTGAGCAAGGGACCAAAGTCTGGGCATACCCTGCCAACTTAGGGCAAACAAAGCAAACACAAGGAGATGATGGATGGATCGCTGAAACTTTTCAGACACTCACCCCCAGTCACAGATCTGGGTTGAATCCAACATCGTTCTTTAGCTCACTTTGCCACCCCAGTTCAGACACAACTATATGCAAATCAGTCTTGTCCCTGTGCCTCATGGGAACAGTCCAGCCCGAACTGCCAAGCCATGTCTTCCCTGGACCGGAAACAAGCATCCTGGGACCGGTTTCGGGCTAACAGCCCTCATCAGCCAGGCTAGCTTGAATCCAGGGGCAAAGTGAGCAAGGGACCCACGTTAGGACATACCCTGCCAACTTAGGGCGAACAAAGCAAACACAAGGAGATGATGGACGGAGCGCTGAAACTTTTCAGACACTCACCCCCAGTCACAGATCTGGGTTGAATCCATCATCGTTCTTTAGCTCACTTCGCCACCCCATTTCAGTTTGGCAGGGTATGCCCAGACGTGGGTCCCTTGCTCACTTTGCCACTGGATTCAACCTAGCCTGGCTGATGAAGGGTGTTTCCCAGAAACCGGTCCCAGGATGCTTGCTGCCGGTTCAGGGAAGACCTGGCTTGGCAGTTCGGGCTGGACTGTTCCCATGAGGCACAGGGTCAAGACTGATTTGCATATAGCTGGGTCTGAACTGAGGTGGCGAAGTGAGCTAAACAATGATGATGGATTCAACCCAGATCTGTGACTGGGGGTGAGTGTCTGAAAAGTTTCAGCGCTCCGTCCATTATCTCCTTGAGTTTGCTTTGTTCGCCCTAAGTTGGCAGGGTATGCCCAGACGTGGATCCCTTGCTCACTTTGCCACTGGATTCAAGCTAGCCTGGCTGATGAAGGGTGTTACCCAGAAACCGGTCCCAGGATGCTTGTTTCCGGTTCAGGGAAGACCTGGCTTGGCTGTTCAGGCTGGACTGTTCCCATGAGGCACCGGGTCAAGACTGATTTGCAAATAGCTGGGTCTGAACTGAGGTGGCGAAGTGAGCTAAAGAATGATGATGGATTCAACCCAAATCTGTGACTGGGGGTGAGTGTCTGAAAAGTTTCAGCGCTCCGTCCATTATCTCCTTGTGTTTGCAGATATTATCCAGTCACATTAAATTTGATGGATACACTCTAGAATTTCTCGAGCTGATAGGTCCTACATTTCCTGTTTCACAAAGTATAAGTGTACAGTGGCGTATTGAATGATGTCATGATTTTACATACAAAACTCCCTCCAAAAAATGTCTTTACAAATAAACTGGTGTAATATGCTGTAAAATATACTAGGTAGCTCCAAGTAATTGAAAATTTACCAAACAGTAATTCCTCCAAATCACCCCATAAAAATGCAAGCTTACCCGCAGTTGCACACAGCATGAAACAAGGGTACACACAAACATTCCCTTTCCGCACAGAAACAAAAATTATTAGAAGGAACATTTTGGTGGCAGCAAATACAGTCACTGCATTAGCAGCAGGGAACATACCCGTACACATAGCCTATCTGTATACCTATGGAAAGTGGAAACCTCATATATAATAGAGGTGAGTGAATCAGTTTCTCAGGGTATGAACTAAGAGGCCAGGTATGCAGGTTATAAGTCACAGTTGTCATGAGTGAAGATGCTAGTGCAAAAATGCCAACATGGAACCCACTGGTCTAATTGAGTCATTTTAGAGTTTGGCGGAGATAGAGCAGCGAGCACACTGTAAACCAGCAATGCTCCCATCCCACCAAAGTTGTGTTTGCAATATATATAAAGATGCTGCTCTGGACTCCCATTAAGGTGTTTCAAAGTTTTATTGAGCGCAGATGAAAGCGACGAGCAGGCTAACCAACATCTGCTTATACTTTGTACAAAACATCACATTTCACACTTAAACATTCCAGCCCACAATTAATTACTAACCCACAGTTCTGCATAATATATTACAACCTAACATCTCTCACTTATACTTCTGCAGATTAATTATACAGAATAAATTAAACATTTATACAGGTAAACCTAATCACACACAACACATATAAAACATCACTATAGGGAAATTAACAGCGATTGACTATAATATAACATGACAAACACGAGTCACCTAGCACTTGAAATCCTCAAGGTTTCTTGGAGGAAAATGTTTCCTCTGAGATTTCCTAGGATTAATCAATAAATTTGGTGAACATTTACAAGAATGAAATTTTCCTAAGGAATGATTATACAATGATTCCTGACTGACTGATAATCTTTGTTCAAACATTTCCCGTCTTCCAAAACCACCACACTATCCTTAACACTCACACCTCTTTTAGAAAATGAAAAATGTGCTGTACCTTTTGGAGGGAATCTGGATAATAAAAACTTGCCATGTCACGCACCTTTACACTCAACATTCAACCTTATACAAATACTTTTCTTGGGCAGTCCTACTCATGCCCCCTACCCCTTGTATGAGACCAAGCAGTAACTCTTTTCTCTTTATCCACAGCCTTTTCATTTTGGAACCTGGTGGTCTTCCTTTTAATAGCACAAATGGAGAACCTTTAGTGTCCACATTTGGAGTGGTGTACATTGCCCACAAGAGATTTAACACACGTAAGTATTCCAACCTACTGGTTGACGATAACTAAGTCTTCATTAATGACCTTATTATAGCGTTCTACTAGTCCATTGCTTCTTTGAATGATACAGAGAGATGGTAAAATGTTTTATGTCTGCAGACCCTCATAGATAATTGTGAAAACAGCATTTCCCAACAAACTTGCTAAGGCTTCTAGCTCCAAAACTGAATAGGATACCCAAGTACCCTTTAAACTGTAACAGCAAAAGCCACTACTTCATCTTTTCCATTTCTATTTCATGAGGTCATGGAATACTGCTGGCATGAAGGCTAATTCAAAGGCCATACTTTCAAAAGAAAAGTCCTGAATGGGCTAATTAAATAAGTCATATGACAAAATTCTTCATGCAGGGCAACCTGGTGATGAGTTGAGGCCACATCTAAAGTAAAGAAAAATGTTGCCCTGGTGATAATCATTAGCATTTCTGTGATATTCAGGAGAACTTCTGGAATTGAGATCTCCAAGATCCACACATATTCTCCATAAGCCATTGGCCTTACAGTCCAAAACCACTGGGATAACCACTCTGAACCTTCGATACGTTTGATGATGGCCTGGGTACATAACTTTATCAATTTCTTATCTGAAAACTGGTCTTAGAGCAAGGTGCACCTTTCAGAGTTTATTCACAACTGGTACTGCAAATGATTTCAGCTTTCTTCTGGTTCACGCACTGTCTCACAATCTGCTACACTAATCTATCCAGCTCTGGCCACAAATATAATTCCCTATTTCTAGCTCTCATGCCTATATGCCCATCATGCAACAGTTCCACAACTTTAGATCTCAAAGATACAGACACAATAACAGTATCAGAGCATCAGGCCAAGCATTGATCATGTATTCTAATACCTTATTCAAAGTTTCATCTTCATGTAATACACTCAGCTTCAGAAATCGCACCCTTTGTAGCAATAGACAAAGAATTCACAACAACCTCATCCTGCTCAAAATTGCCATCTTATGACGCACTTGACTCCAAGGATGATCTTGAAAGACAATCTGCTGTTATACTTTTTATTCCAGGTATGTACTCAATTTGATAATGGAATTTTTCAATTCTGAGTTGCTATTTGGCAATCCTTAGAGTGGATTTTCCAGTCCGTCTAGTAGTAAACAAATTAACCAATGGTTTATGAGCCACCCAAATTTCGAATTCAGACCCCTATAGATAATTATGAAAATGGCATGTCCCAACAAACTTTGTAAGGCTTCTAGCTCCAAAACTGAATAGGATACCCCAGTACTCTTCAAACTGCAACTGCAAAAGCCACTACTTCATCTTTTCCATTTCTATTCTGCATTAGTACTGGCAATATGGTCTAGCATCAGGTTGTAATGCTAGGATCACGGGTGTTGGATAGCTTAAGCGGCGAGAATTATGCCACCTCCCTAATTACATCAACTTCTACAATGCAATTTTCATCCCAAAGAAACTTCTCACCGTTTTGGAATAAAACTTGCATGGTATTCCAATACCCCAAGGAAAGACCACAACTGGTCCTTTCCTTTAAGCCTGGGAGCCTGCACAGTGGCATGCACAAGACTGTCTTTTGGCAGTACTCCTTCGGCTGATAGCTTTTGACCCAGTCTACAGTAGTAACTCCAAAGGTGCACCTCTCCATTCCATGAACAACTCCCCTCTCCTCCAATAACCGCAACACCATAACAAGTCTTCTATCATGTTCTTCCTCACTTTGTGCATAAATTAACAAGTTATCTTTGAGGCACCTAACTCCCTCAGTACTAACATCTTCATGATTTCATGGAATACTGCTGGCAACAAGGAGAATGCAAAGTCCAAACTTTTAAAAGAAAAGGCCTGACTAGGCTAATGAAATGAGTCATATGATGAAATTCTTCATGCAGGGCAACCTGTTGATGAGCTGAGGCCACATCTAAAGTAGGGAAAAATGTTGCTCTGATGATAAGCATTAGCATTTCTGTGATATTTGGGAGGAGATGCCTATCCAAAGTTCTGGAATTGAGATCGCTAAGATCCACGCATATTCTCCATAAGCTATTGGCATTACAGTCCAAAACCACTGGGGATAACCACTCTGAACCCTCAATAGGTTCGATGAGGGCCTGGGTACATGTCTTTATCAATTTCATATCTCAAAACTGGTCTTAGAGCAAACTGTACCTTTCAGAGTTTATGCACTACTGGTACTGCAAACGATTTCAGCTGTGTTCTTGTTTAATCCCCTTATATATACCCAATTTCTCAAAGAAATTATTTGAAAATATTAGTTCCCAATGAGAACATTCATACACTGGCACATTCTTTCCTAAGTAGGACTTGATCAGATTAATATGAATCTAATATATTATTCTTTTGCTCCAGTCAGCCGAGCAAACATGATTTATCCTTAATTATTTAGACAGGTTTCAGCTCAGCATTGGCCTTAAAGGTCACCTCCGTAACAAATTTGCCCAAAACCTCTATGGGTTTTCCTCCATATGCAAATGGCTGGACAGAGGATTTCCTTAATGTTACATGGAGGAATTTACCCCACTCATTCAAATGTATCACTATAAATGGAGATTCTGACTCATCCATGACATTTACTGTAAAATCCTCTAAATCATTGTGGCAAATCGGTCTCCTGTTCATTATGGTATCAGTTTGTAAAACTGAACCTTCCTCATTTGCCTTTTTGACATCTTCTAGAGGAAGATCATCCATGCACAAAACAACACTTATCACTTGAATCTGAATCTTTTGAAGACCTTTTCTTGCCACCCACAGCATTCACATCTCTAGACTGCTGTAATGTCCAAGCTGATTCCCAGACTTTCTCAAATTATCTTTCTTATTGGAAATATTCAGTTCTAATCAAGGGGAGGACACAACTGAGCTTTTCCTAAATGATCAATACTACTACAATGATAACAGGATAATTTTCATGATCGTTATCAATATTAGTCAAACGTTTCTTCCCTCTATGTTTACAAGTAGAGCAACCAGATGATGGATGTTGTGTAATCGGCATGTCTGCCATATATGTCATAGTGTTCTTGATTCCAGAAGCTATCACAAAAGCTTTATCCAAAGTTACGTCAGTAGTGGTTAGTATGTCTGCTTGAATATTCCTGTTATTATCTTTTTCCACAATTTGGTTCCCAATGAAATGATTTTATTTCGGGTTCCTATTTATGACACTCAATATGAGCAAGCCTGCAGAAGGTCCACAGGCCGTTGGCCTTTCAGTGACCTTGAACTGTCTGTATTTTAGCTGTAACTGCCAGGCCTTGAGCAATGACTAAGCAAAAGTGTACATGACAATCTGTTACTATGCTTCTCCTGATGGTTTCATAAGTTATTGCCATATATAGCTAAGGCCAAGCGCCTGAAACTGGTTGGACAGGTATTGTGTAAAACCTTCTTTGTTGACATACTGGATGGTCCCAATGGCCGAGCATGTGGACATCACATCTTCCGCAATCCTGTATCATGAGATATTATTCCACTGTGAGCGATTGTACCCTTAATGCTTGTGCAACTTTTGCCTTCTCAGGTCAGCAACTATTCATGTATGCTGCAGAAATCACCTTTTGTGGTTTTCATATATAAAATTGTGTTTAAAATACCCAGAGAAAGTTCTGCTAATTGAACATGCTGCTTTACTCATGTTCTTGTGAATCATGTATAAAGCTGTTTATGAATCTTGAAATTGTCTGCTTTTCTTTAATTGAGGTTCCACATTTGGTGAGGAATGCGGTCATAAGCGATGTAGTCTCTGAACACGGCTTCTCTTCTCTTTCACCTTCGCTCTGGACCGGTGGACATCTGATGCCTCTGAGGTGATAGCTCTGCTCTGCCTCACTTGTGTGGTTTGAGATCCTAGTCTTTCACGTCTATTTCCCACAGCAAACAATTGTCAGTGTAAGTGTTCTCACCGCACCTGCCCTAGACTCTAACCTGCTCCTTGCAGTTTAACTTACTGTATTGTTGCTTGGATATGAATTTACCTTAAATAAATGAAAAGAGAAGAGGCATTTGGCAAAACAAGAACAAGTTGGTTTAATTAAACGTTGTGGCTAGGAGAGCCTGGACAGAATGCGTTTGTACAAAGTTTTGGCTGTCCATTTATACAGTTCATGAGGCACAATAAAACACTTTTCTACATTCCAAAAAAGCATCCCAGTTGTAAATCAACAAACGGGGGCATCTGATAAGGACATAGATGGCTCTCAACCTCGAGAAGAGCTAGTGTGGGCCATTGTGTAAGTGTCCAGATGTCCGGCATGAGGAGCGTGTGAGCACTACGTGTGGTGTGCCTGTCATGTCCTGATTGGTTGAGTGTGCCTATCTACATGTGGTATCTAGCTTTGTGGTAGTTTTGCGGAACGCAAGCCTTTAGCCAAAAGGTTTCTTTGGGGCCAAATATATCGGTCTTGTTTGTGGTGCAACTATCTATCTGTGGAATCGATCAGGGTTTTCCCAGGGTGCGTGTTTGTCTCTGGTTTATGGTGGAACCCACCTGTGATCTGATACCTCATAGACGTGGGCATGGGTCACAGGACCTGCCTGACCATGTATCTCTGACTCGGGGTTGATGGAGAGGTCACCGTGGGTGAATCGGACAGCAATGATTGTGAGTTCATCAGAACTCCTAAAAGTAATACTCCAGCCACTTATAATGTTTATCGACATCATCATCATCATTATGCATACAGTTGTAATTTTGTACACTAAAATCGTTTCTACTGCTATTAACAAGATTATGTTTGCTCTGGTCTGAACTCACGTTGACATTGTTCTTATTATCAACAATAATATTATCGTATGAGCATGGATCATGAAATACATTGGTATTATTATTACTGATGTTGGCGCTGCTGTGTGGGCACAAGTTGCAGTATATCTTGACATTGCATTGACGGGCATTGTGCAGGTACAAGTGGTGGTTTACGTTCACATTGCATTTTACTGATAATGCCGATGCCGGGCCTGCACATATCATGACATTCATTGACATCGTATTCACCCTTTCTGACAGTATTTTATCTGACATTGTTCCCTACACAATTTTTCTTCAGGGTTTCCCGCCTTTTGTTAATATTTTCCTGTTCCTTCTTTTCCATCTTTCTGATTTCTTATGTCACCTCCATGTGCCATGTGATGCACTATGTACCGAGGGGGTGCCTGACAGTTTAGTGCCCTTCACTTGGTACTTGGATGGTTAGTGTTTCCAATTGAAACAAGGGCAAGATTCTGATTCCAAGACGAGGGTGATTTAGGATTTTGCATCGGGTGATGCAGTTGCGTCCGTTGGTCCTGACATACGATTGTACTTCGGGTGGTCCTGTTGTGTCAGTTGGTTCTGATTTAGGACTTTGTGTTGGGTGGTCCCAAGCTCAGATTGGCCAACTAAAGAATGTGGTTGTACAGATGGACAATGCACCGTTGATTATGGATTCACTGTTGTACAGTAGTTATTGATTTGTGACTATCGTATGGACAGGATTTTATGCATTTATTAAACAAGTGGAGGTGGTGTTGGGTAAGGGTGTGCAGTAAACTCCGGTCTGCCTGTGGAGCTTGCTGAGTTTTGGCGCTCTGCGCGGAGCGCGTAGTTTGGCAAAACCTCTGCAACCGCTGTGTAGCAAAGTTTACAGCCCACCCCACCCCTCCCATTCTCATGCCTCGGTGCCCTCTGATCATTTCTGCATCATTTAGCTCTGATTTGGCTTAACAAAAAATGTTCCGAGCATGCGCAGAGATGAGACACTTCTTTTTAAAACATGCTCTAGGTGACACATTCTTCTGAGCGAATGTTCTGAGCCGGTGCAGGTGGATGCTCTCTGGCTCTGATCTCTTGGGCATGACTCATCTCACTGCGTATGCTCGCTGTGAGAATGTAAAAGCGAGGAATTGTAAAACCAAAATCTCACTAGCTCTTTCCCAGCAACATTTTTCAGAAACCTGATTTCCCTCCTCCACAAAACTTTCTCTACTCTCCAACCACAGCTGCCACCAGCATCTCTTGCCCTTTCATCACCTGGGTCTGGGCACTTCCAGGCCCCCCCACTGCTCCAGCTGACCACTGGAACATAACGACTGCAGGTGAGGGGCTTCTCTCACTTTGTGGTTGCCCGCGGCGGGTGCTGCGGTCTGTGGGGTGGAGGAATGTACATGGCTTTGTTGCAGAGGGCTAAAAATGTTATGTTCTGCATGGGTTCTGGGTCGATACCTACATTAGATAATGCAGTCAATCTAATGAGTGGCGCTGACAAGCAGTGTTAGTTTCTCACATGCAACGCTTCGCTTCTTCCGGCTGCTGTGTCCAAAACATCAGCACGCAGCGTCGGATTGGTAACGCGGGCACTCGGGCAATGCCCGAGGGGCCGGTGTCCAGTTCCAGCTGTGGGCTGCTTTTTTTAGCAGCCTGGGGGGCCGATTTGTGCGGTGTCTCTTTTGTTCGAATACAGCCAGCGGCCCAGTGTGTGTCTGAGTGGCCTTTCTGGAGGCAGATGGGCGCTCATTACCCCCCGTTTAGCAACAGGCAGAAGTGTCACTCCCTTTCTCTCGCTGGGCCGGCCAATTAATATATGCATACTGAGCGGGGGCAGGGGCCTAAGCAGAAGTGCTTTCACTTGTTTTCAGGTGTGTTTCACCAGTGTAAATTAATGCATGCATTTTTTTACCCCCCTTTTTTTAAATAAAATTACGCCGAAGCAGTGATTTAAGGAAAGGCATTATGCAAATGTGGGCCACTTATTTTTTTGCGTGCCCGGGCCGATTTGTAATCCCAATCCAACCCTGTCAGCACGTCAAGAGTCTCAAGCAGAGAGGGCTCTCACTTCATAATCGCTGCTCTCGAAAATTAAATACTTATATTTAAATAAATAAACATGTAGGTTCTCGCAAGCTGTAGCTTAATAATTGGCCCGAGTTGCGCATGGGCTGTTCTAGACATGTTTTGCTGCTCCCGCGCTCGCCGCTGATTATGTTCTCAGCCATAAAAATAAACAAAGAGGCCTGTATGCTGCAACGCACTAGCCATGGGTTCGCTAGAGCTGCAACTGGTGATTACATGTGTACAGTCACTGAATGGTGTGTAGTGTAAACTATTGGATTTACAACCGTTTCACACTTTGTTCATCCAACATAAACCAAGAATGCATAATGTATGCACCTTTTCACGCAAAAAATCCACAGACACCAATTAGAAAAAGTTTTGAAATCGCCCCCTTATTTTGTACAAATCAAAACTGACATTTATATCAGCCTAAAAAATACAGGCACACGCTACCTTTACCTTGGTTTAATTTTCAATTAATACCTCCCCACTGCAAGATTGCTTTGAATTAGTTGAGCATAACAAGCAGGCTTGTATGCTAATGTGTTAAACACAAATACACTTCACGAGTCAACAGATCCAATATGTTAGTACGTTAAATTCTGCAAAGGGGTTAGCACTAGAGCACTGCCACGCGCTGCTTTTATAATCAGTACTTTTGTGTCCGAGGTTTGATCCGCTGAATGGTTTTTGCAGTATTATTGCATATTCAATAAAAAGTGCAATTATCCGTAATAGGTATCCTGCATCTCTAAGGATATTAACGTCTTGCATGTCATTGCTTGGAATTCCTTCAGAGCACAGAATATGCTCCGCTTGCAAGCCGGCTCATTTACTTGACAAGGCTGGAGGGAATCTTCTGCTCAGAAGAGAAGAAATGTGGGGGGATATTCTCAAGGACCGGCGATACCTATCGCAAACGCCATTTAGTGGCAGTTTTTTTATCGCCGCCTAACCCTGAAATCTATCGCCATGTTAGCGGCGTTTTAACAAGCCGTCGCTACATGGCGATAGTATCAGGGAACGGCGGTGAAAACTGCCGCTAACATCAGCGCGATGGAGATAGGAAATCCGGCGTTAGCGGGCGAAAACTACTGATAGGCCCATTAGCGGCAAAAAAACTCACGTTAGTCAGCCCAACTTGAGTTTTTTTTGCCTCTAATGCAAAAAATAGCCTATCAGTCAACATCCAATAGAAAATAGGCATAACAACCAAAAAAATGCAGAATGGAGCAGCCAGGGCCAAGTGCAGCACACATCAACAACCCCTGCAAGCCACCCAATATCCAGGATGACCAGGATGAGAGCCTGGATGCCTCGCTGGACCTGCGTCTGGAGCCTGGATGCCTCGCTGGACCTGCGTCTGGAGCCTGGATGCCTCGCTGGACCTGCGTCTGGAGCTTGGAGTGGGATGCGGAGGACCTGTGGAGTCGATGAGCCATGGCGGTAGACATTGAGGTGCAACGATCGCCCGTACCTGGTGGTGAAGTCTGGCAGGTCGCATGGAGACCCGTTGCTGACCTGTGTGAGAAGACCGCCTTGAGCAACTTGGAGCTGTTAATAGTAGAGGCGCTCCTGCGCCCCAACGTAGGGAGGTCTGCATCGCATACTATGATCCACCACTACACCGGGGTGCACGGAGGGGATTACCAACGGTGGGTGCCGCCTCTCTGCATCACAGGCCGGATGATGTTGGGCTGGCCAGACGCTGTGGAGGGTGAGGCCCCTGAGCTGCGCCAAACTTGTGTGGCGGGAGCGCTGCAACTTCACGCCTAAGGGGGCCCTGCTGCATCAACTGCATCGGGATGTTCACCAGCGGACTTGGCGGCGACTGCTGTGCCCAGGCTTGTGAAATCACATCTGGCTGAGGCTCCTGCTGGCTGAGTCACAGATTTGGAGAGAGTGCAGTGGATTGCGCCACGGTGTCAATGTCCAGGTAAGGAGAAGGTGGGACGCGTAGCGCAGGACGCCTGGGGGTCGAGTCGCCCAGGCCTAGCACACGTAAATGACGCAACCCCAGTGGCGGCTCATCCGCCAAGGCGGAAGAGCGTTGCCCCACTGCTTTCAAGCAGTGCAGAAGAGGAACAATCATCACATGATGATAACTTACTGATGTAACCGTGCTATGTTTCCTTTGCGGGTGGGAGGGTAGGTAGGACTGCTCCAAGCACAGGGCAAGGCATGGGCGGATTGGCATGCCCACTCAAGTGCGCAATGACTGTCTGGTCGGCCCACTCAGGCCGCCCAAAGCAGTCATGCGCACTTCCCTGTTCGTAATGCAGGCTGCCCACCCCTCCAGCCCCTGGCTGCATGCCTTGTCCCTTTGCCAATTACAAATCCCACCGCTCATCGCAGCGTTGTGATTGGCTCAGGGGAGGGAACCTGGCTGCCTACTTCCTGTTCCTGGAAGCAGACGCAGGAGAGCAGGAGCAACGAAGACACGGGACCCGGCTTCGAGGTAAGACTTCCCATATTAATATATTTACAACACCCTCTCTCACACACACCCACGCGTCCACGACCCATCCAGTGTTCTTTGCTGCATTTACCACCTCCCAGCTGTCCAGCCCCCCGCACTTCTCAATGGCGTCCGCTGTGCGCCCATGAGCAGCGGGCGTCCCACTCGTGTGCCAAAGGTACATACGTACTTACGATGCATGCCATTACATGGTATTCCATTCCAATGCATACTAATACTAGGCATATTGCAACAGTAGGGAAGGTGTTGCATAGCGGAGATGTAAAAATTACTATTCCCACTTCTGTGAGTGCACCCAAAAACTAACCTTTGTACCCCAAACCAAACCGTGAACCCTAAAATTCCTTTTTGAGCCCGCAAAACACACCCCAATTTCCATATTTTACCCCAAAACACACCCCAATATTCATATTATACCCCAAAATACACCCCAATTTCCTGATCAGACCTCCGAAACCCATACCCACCCGAAGAACTTTTAATTACCCCATTACTGTCCTCACAATGCTTTGTAATCAAATGCGATGTAAAAGCACCTGCGTTGTCGGAGTTGCGTTGGTAACGATGTACTGCCTGCATTGTAATGGTCGTCTCACGTGCCAAAGGCAACCCATAGGCTACGCCGTTTGCGTCCGTCTGCTCCTGGACCGCGCTCAGCACCAAGGAGCCTTCCTCTTGGACACTCCACCGCTACGATGTCAGCACCCTCCTCGCCATCAACCCTGGATGCCAGCTCGCCTGCCAGGACCTACCTCTGCTCTGGACCGGACGTCGCCATCGCCATCACTGACGGCTGCAGTATCACCCGCAAGGAGCATCCCGACCGTCAAGGAGGAGGCATGCCATCACCTACAGAAGCACACTCCGACTGCCCACACACTCTAATGACCCAAGGGTGAACATGGACCACCTAAACTCCCAGATCAGGACCAATCCCAAGTACATCCTCTGCGGCACCCTCATGTGCAGGCCCCCGGGGCCATGGCCCCCCATTCTCCAATACCATTGTAGACCTCATTGCACCCCAGGGTCTCCCATCCACTGACGACATCCTACTCAGTGAACTCAAGTTCCACCTGGACAACCCCAGTGACCAGAACACTGCCCCCTCCTGGGGAAGGTCCCCTATATCAGAAGCAAGCAGCAAGTCACCTCAACAAGCCACATAGCAGGACACACAGTCGAGCACGTCACCTCCGCCAGCGGGAACTTCAACTACAGCCACAACACCGGACTATCCTGGACCAACCATCATTGGTAACATCACGTCTTCACCTTGCCCACCGGACGCCACCGCCATCATCGCACCCCCTCGCAGCTGGATTAAGGCCACTGAAGAACTTCTCGTCAACTCGCTCTGCACCAACACTCCACCAATGCTTTCAAACGATGACACCGCAGTGCGTAACCACCACCGATGGTTCTCCAAAAGCGCCGACATTCGGGCACCCCTCCTGAACGGCACTGCGTCAGTGCCTTCCGCCTGCCTGATGGCAGGCGTGAGGGTGACGCAGTGCCACAGGGATAGGCTGGCCCCATGCATTGCTGGAGTTGCGTCATGGTTGTGACACGACTGCAGCAATGCGTGACTTTAGCGCAGACAGATATGTCAGGATTCCTGACATATCTGTCATTACTTGCGTCATGGAGCGCTGTCCAGTGAATACAGCACATCCATGCTGTCGCAAGAAGGGCGTAGTGAGAAGTGTTGCAATGCTGTCTTGTCGCAGCGCTGCAGCACTTTTCATGACTGGGCACAGGAATGCGCACTATCTTATTGATGGTGCGCATTCCTGCAATGTAGTTTTGTCGCAGGGCAGCGCTGCAACATTGCTTGCAGCGCTGTCCAGCACCGTAACCTGCTGAGATGAGGCCCCAAGTGTTATCCCCATTTTTAAGACCAGCTATTTTCTGGTCTTAAGTAACTGGCTCTAACTGCAGTTAGAGACAGTTTTTTTGGTCTTCAGGACTTCAAGGATCCCCTTGTGAATATGGAGTAGTGGGGTTTGCGGCCGTTTTTGCACGGGAACGCCTCTTCTGCATATAATTATCGCTAACAGAAGTAGCGTTCTTTACAACTGACGTTTTCGCCTAAAAACTGTCGCTAACGGCTGTTAGCGACAGCTTGGTAATAGAGCGATAAAATTATCGCTGCATTAGCGGCAGAAAAGTGCCGCTAACGCGGCGATAACTCCTTGTGAATATGCCCCGTAGTGTTTCCACATTATATCCAGGCATAAAGAGGCGTGAACCATGGGGCTAAAATTAGCAGCAGTAAGAATGATTGCAAAATAGCGGCTGGTTTTGCGAATTGCATAATGTCGGTTTACATGTGTTGACTGTATGCATGCTGGCACATAAAAACAGGAGCTCTACTCGGAGCCGAAGCAACAGAGCCAATAATTTGGAAATAAACACTTGTCAAAACACAAAAAATCTTAAAACATGTCCTATGAACCCTTTATCTGGCTGGACATGAGTATTGCACTCTGAACACGTAACCCCCCCGCACCTTCACTCTCTGCCTTGACTTTTTGCATGATTGACAAATTATCTCTTTGGCTCGGAATGCCTCATCATGGAATATATGAATGTTTTAAGCAACAAACAAAATTAAATCTGGTTCTGTAGACTTATTGTGTTCTTGCTTCAGTGCTGCACTGCCAGCTAGTGAAGAATTCAAAACAATGTATGCTATGCTTCTGAGATTAAACTGTAGGGGTTCTTTATTTAACATGTTGTTTGTAACATTACCTTTTGTTCTGCGGGCGGAACTCCGCAAATCTCACAGAGTTTTTACGTAACTCTGTGGAATTCAGCAGAGTGAAACTCCGTGAGTTCCGCCCACCCCTAGCTGCTGGATAGGACTAGAGCACCAGTTTTGGCACAGTTTTAGAATATATGTGTATGAAAGAATGCGGTGAAAAGAGGTCCACCATTCTACCTGTTGGTTGCAGATGTATCAGAGGGATTCTTGAATATTTCTAAGGGCGTGTTCAACAGCCACACTAAAGGCTGGCTGTGTCCCTGACTACACAAACCTTCTTCCCAACTTGTTTTCTGTTGTCATTTTTGGGTGGCAAGGATGTGGATCCCTCTTTGAGATCACACACTTCTAGCACCTACTTTTCCTTTTCGACAGCAAGGCTGCAGGTCTTTCCAAAGACCGGACACCTCTAGCGCCTGTTCTTTACATCTATATTTCCTACTTGTGAAAAATGAACGTGTGTCTTCTGGTGGACTAGAAGTACATGCCATTATTAGGCAATGTCATACTGTTTGCGTTTGACTAGGTGTTGTGTTGTATTTCATTATTAACACTGTGCAGCATCTGTTTGTCTCTGTATCATTTGTGTATGTGTATTCTGTCATTCTGATTGTTGGGTATGAACCCCGGCAAATAGCTCAGAGGACTGTCTAGCACTTTGATGCAAATATAAACAATTGTTTAAGTTGCAGGACGAGTTAGCAGCTGGTCAATTAATACTGGTTAATTTTCTTAAAACATTGCACACTGTTCATATGATTAACAATTTCAAAACTGTAGAGACATGTGGCAAAAATAGGAAATTGCTACACTGCCTCAGAAATATGATGATCCTTATTTCCAATCCACAATTACAGCCTCTGCACTTAATTGTCTCATTTTCCTCTGCACTTGTCTCATTCTGGAAATGGCTACTAAAGTGCAAGAGTGGTGTACATATCAGTATATTTGTTACAGGAGTTGAAAGAGGCTTGACATAATAAAAAGGATCAGAACAAGATTGCAAAACCTCTTCCCATGCAAAATCTTGTCAGTAAGGCTACAAATGAATGTGCAGAAATGTTAACTAAATTAGCTGATTTACAATTTTAAATTTTGCACTGGCCCCCCATATGTGGGTTCCCAAGACCAGCTGGCTGAATTGCTGCTCCTTGCGCATAACTATTCAGAAGAAGACTCTTCTCTTTTCCATGACCACTACATTAGAGTTTTAGGAGTGTTGCTAGAAAGTAGCCTTAGAGACGAGAACATGACTGATAAGTAAAACATGAATTCGAATCTGTTTTATTTTACTGCAAGTCAGTTGACCACATGGGAATACTGTCTCATCTCCAATAGGCTGTAGCCCACATACGAATGTTTAGGAAAGCTGTTGAAGACCTTAATGGGCAACTACTTCATTTATAAATACAAGAATTAATACATCCTAGAACATTAGTATCAGATTTGAAAGATGACGAGAAAGAAAGTGAACTTACATGCCGGAAGTGCTCTCCTTGCCTAAGTTCTTAATGGAGAAAAGGGCTATTTATCATTTCAAAAAAGTTAGAACAATTAGGGTTTGCATAATGCATTTGCATTCATGTTAAAATTTCTATAAAGAGAATTATGGGAATGTTGTTTCAAGATTCACCTGCTTTTGTAATGCTTGTGCTATTTTGTTTTTTTTCCTGCTGAGTTTCAAGGTATGGGAAAGAATTAAATATAATGGTGTGCGCCACTTGTGATCCTCGGCACAGGGTTCAATAACTATACTCCATGTCAAAAATAAATAAACAAAACAGTTGTTCCTACTTCAAGATGTGCAAATGTTGTACTACAGTTAAGCAATAATTCACCTACTGCTAATAGTAAGGGTTCCACTTGCAAGTTCCCCCTTACCACTCCTGTTTTCTGTTCTCACAGTATGCAAGAGTCTAACCAGACGACAACCACAGACTCCGAGAAAAGAGCCAAGACTGGTTCCCCTTCCCCACCCATATCATTCTTAGAAAAACATTTGAGTTTCACAATGTCATGCTTGCAGTACAGAGGAAGTGGCATCCAAAGTTAATGATGCCTGCCGCGCCCCGGCCCCTCTAGCCAGGTAGCCACTATTCAGACTGTGGCATAGTCAGCAAGGGCAAGAAGGAAGTACATGAGAGGGAACAAAGCTACTGAAAGAGAGGGTGATAGAATGGCAAGATAATTCCACTAACCAAGCGAGGTACTGAAGAAGATTAATAAGATGCAATTATGTGTTCCAACACTATATACACGTATCACATTTGTATTTTTTCTAACTTTTGGGTTACCATTTGTTTAATGACTATTTTTCAGTGCTGGAAGTTCACTAATGATATATGGAACCAAAGATCTCTATCATCTTGATAGAAAACTTGCACTTTTTATTATGTTGTGTTTGGTTAGTTTTATGGTATAAAGCAAACATTTCAAAATGTTTTCCCTTTACTCCAGTCGCGGCTCCTGGAGGGAGTGCTGCGGGGCGGTGGGGCGGGGGAGGGGCAGGGTGGGTTAGTAAACTCCGGCATACGGCCGAACGGAGGTATGTACATAAATAAAGAAATAAAACGAATTACATTGCGCGCGCCGCATCGCCATTTGGCGTTGCAGCGCGCGCAATGTAATTCGTTTTATTTATTTATTTATGTACTTACCTCCGTTCGCCGTATGCCGGAGTTTACTACCTCCACCCTGCCCCTCCCCCGCCCCACCGCCCCGCAGCACTCCCTCCAGGAGCCGTGACTGCTTTACTCCCTATCTACTGATCATACAGATGTATGACGCATTAAATGCCATTTAGGGAACGGCACGCAGGGTAAACCTGTGCAGGATTGTTTCACAGTAATTGTCTCATAAAACCAACAGGCCTATATTTATAAGAGGATGAGAGTACGGCAGATGATATTTAGGATTTCTGGTTGCTCATTTTAGCTCCAAAACCGATGACATCCTAAAATGTGAAACAGAACCTGGCTGATGAATTTTTAAACATTTTTGTTACATCACATAGTAGACGGAGTGTTAAAACTTTTTCTGATGTTTAATTTTGCATGACAAGTTATTTCTGTAAATATTGAACTTTTACAGCGTATTCTTATCTCTTTGTTTTTTCCGATTTTTCCAAGTAAACATATTAAAAATAATTGGGTATGTTTAATGGCACTGGACATTTCACTAAATTCATAATGATGCTGATTTCCTTTGAAGATGGTTCTAGTCTACGTCTACGTGATTAGCAAGGCTATCTAATTGCAACGTTTGGTATTTACTTTGTTCTGGGAAACAAAGCAACTGTTCTGTGATAAAGTAGCTGTTTACACATGAAATTTATTCACACAAATTATTATATGCATTGGTCACATCATGAAAGACGACTTTGGGTGCAGGAGTAGTAACAAAAGTATTTGCATATATTATCAGTAGATTTTCAAAAGGTGTTTCTGAATGCATTCCCTATGTTGAACATATAGTATAATGGGAGGGCTTAGGGATTGTTTCCATTTTTCCCCATAATTACCTTTTGTTGCATATGTCTTAAGCTCCATCTTAACCTTATTGAGTTTTACAGGCTCCCGATGTACTGCCAATGTGATTTAAAGCCAATGCAATAATTGCATTTGATTGATTTCCAGTTGCCAAATTGATGTTTTGCCATCACTAAGGTGTTTAAAAAACATAAGGGAGCATACCACCTTCAAGGCTATTGATATTCACCCACTTTTGAAGAGAATTCTGGGATGTGTTTCCTCATGTTAAACATTACCTGATGTTCACAAAACAGCATGCACAGCTATTCGTGACCTTCTGCAGGGCTTTGTTATTGCCATATAAACGGTCCCAAAGAAATGCACAGCTGACACATTGTCCACACATGTAATGCATTTACATATTAAGCAATTGCTCTATAGTTAGGGATGTAGCATTTCTAAATTGTAAGTTTCAGGGTGTTAGTGTCCCACAGCCTCGATTTGAATAATATAGGGAGGAATTACTTCTATTCTGCAAAAAATAGAGATGTTGCACCATATGAGGTGCATTATAGATTCTAAGGAGGATGTGTGCAAACAGAGGAGGGGCTAGGTAGAACTATGTATCCCAATGACTTTATTTCCATCGAGGACTAATTTTTTAAGGACTCATTTGTTCCCCTCCTGAAAGAAAGGCTGTGCAAGAGAAGTGAAATTCATAAGCTCTTGCCAAATGCTTCTTTAAAGAATTGATTTAACTCGTACAACAGGACTACAATTGCTTCCCATCTGCAGAGGGTTGGGGGTGATGCAGAAGCTCCACTGTGCCAATCACCCATCACTACTGGGTGCAGAGGAAAGGTGATTGCCTAACCATTTTTTAATGTATGCAGTTCCATTAACTTTGAGCAGAATAGCCCCGCACACTACTAGATGTTAGATACATATATAAGTCATTGTTAGACCATGTTCATAACGGAATAAATTTGCATTCAGTAGTTGTTTTCCCAAGAGAAAAGTCAGAAAGGTCTTCAGTTGTTAAAATTCATTCTTTATTCATTTTCTTAAAATTTCGAAACCGCCAACGCGTTTCGTCCTCAATCGGACTTCTTCAGGGCTAACAAAAGTACATAAACAAACACTATTTACAACATTGAATACAAACATTTAAAACATAAGTACCAGATCATTATTAACATAGTTGTGGAGATCATTAAGTTACATTGGGAAAACACTTTTTCATAACGCATGTTCAAGAGATGGTCTTTAAAATTGTGTGTCGTCTAACTTATACTTGGGTATGTACAGATACTATGCAAAAACTCAGTTCCCTGCACAGTTAACCAGTTTACATTTTACCAAACCCATTTGTTCAAATGTATTACATCTTAGATTCGTCAACTTCAAAAAAGTACACATACCTTAAGATGTGAGAGGATATTCATTCATAGAATTGTGATCAAAGTGTACAACCCAAAAAAGAAAGAAAAGTGTGGATAAAGCTTATATGAGAGACATCACCGTCCCAAGATTAATACACCACACAAATTAGTTATCAATCTATTTTTCATCAAAAATATTATTCCTAACATAGCTTGTGGCTAGAACGAGAACCCATTATTCAATTTAAAAAAGAATTTATGTGGTCATAATGCTGGCGTTCACCCAAAACATTGTCAACTCACTGATGTCCCAAATCATATCTGTATATTTCTTTTTAAAAACAAAACGTCACCATAAGTTCATTCTATTTCTAGCGATAATTATCGTATATTTTTTCTCTCTTACCATCTTTGTTTAGCTAGTATATTGCACGTATACGATATGCGAATTCTACCTTTTCACAGATTCATCACTGTAAGATAGCGCCCACGTTTGCTCATGTTAAAGTCAATGTTATTTCTGATTGTCAAAGAGATGCCAAGTATTATCTCCTGACAAATGTATGGTACTTATACTATGTATATATATCATAAATAGATATAGCCTCTTTTAAGAGACAATCGTAGTCACAAAGAACATTATTGCAAATAAGCAGAATGAGATATCTCATAGAATGTACGTCCATGGGTCCTACCAATAAATAATTCGAAACGGCAAAATTGGCGGCCATTTTTAAACTCGCCAGATTCTGACACAAGGCCACATATTGTATATTGTAGATTGAAGGACTTGGTATAAGTGATCCTGCTCTGTTTGTGATCAGATTAAAAATTTCAAAAAACGGCAAAGATGGCGGCCATTTTTAGGACTCGCCAGATGCCAGATGCTGGATAGGCCAATTTTAACGTTCCATCATCGTTTATACTTGATATAGATCGACTATTTACATGTCGACATTCTTTCCTGTATTTTTTATAAAATATCAGTTTAAAATAAATATATAGGTCTAAACTTTTAGAAACGATCGATAAGAAAGAAATTGTGAAATAATGATATTAAGGGCTTAACAAACTTCTCATATATTCCTTTTAGTAAATAACGCGTGTCCAAACATGGCGGGTGAATTATGTAAATCGGACTGACAAGCAGGCTTTATGATCGCCGAACGAACAACAGATAAAAAACAATCGTGTTCGGATCATCATTAGAAAACACCGATATACTGCGTCTTTCATTATTCTTGTGGGTATTTTTATATGTTTTAATACCTACATTATGTAATTATAATATACAATTGAAGACGCTATTGAACCATTCAAAGATGGCGCTGTCTTTGGCACCATATATTCGTCACTTCCGGCGCGACTTTAGAACTAATGTGGGACTAATTGTAAATAATTGGTTAATTTACCAATTTTCTAAACATATAAAAGCGCGCGGTTTCGCTGTATCTCTCTGAGATCTTTTTCGGAACAGACGACCGCATGGAGACTAGAGCTACACTTGCTGTGAGTATTTTGGGTCCGTGTGTATGCATAGCGAGGGTTATGATGAAGGAACTGTGCGGTATACTATAACTTTTAATCTGACCACGAGTAGTGCAGAATTACTTATACCAAGTTTTTCAACCAATGGTATATAATGTGTGGCTCTGTGTTAGAATCTGGCGAGTCCTAAAAATGGCCACCATCTTTGCCGTTTTTTGAAATTTTTAATCTGATCACGAACAGAGCAGGATCACTTATACCAAGTCCTTCAATCTACAATATACAATATGTGGCCTTGTGTCAGAATCTGGCGAGTTTAAAAATGGCCGCCAATTTTGCCGTTTCGAATTATTTATTGGTAGGACCCATGGACGTACATTCTATGAGATATCTCATTCTGCTTATTTGCAATAATGTTCTTTGTGACTACGATTGTCTCTTAAAAGAGGCTATATCTATTTATGATATATATACATAGTATAAGTACCATACATTTGTCAGGAGATAATACTTGGCATCTCTTTGACAATCAGAAATAACATTGACTTTAACATGAGCAAACGTGGGCGCTATCTTACAGTGATGAATCTGTGAAAAGGTAGAATTCGCATATCGTATACGTGCAATATACTAGCTAAACAAAGATGGTAAGAGAGAAAAATATACGATAATTATCGCTAGAAATAGAATGAACTTATGGTGACTTTTTGTTTTTAAAAAGAAATATACAGATATGATTTGGGACATCAGTGAGTTGACAATGTTTTGGGTGAACGCCAGCAATATGACCACATAAATTCTTTTTTAAATCGAATAATGGGTTCTCGTTCTAGCCACAAGCTATGTTAGGAATAAGCCTGGGCGTAGTTCGCGAAGTAGCGCTACGCGAAGCTACGCAAAGTGCAGTTCACACTACGCGAGCTACGCGTAGCACTACGCGAACTGCGTAGTGCACTGTTCGCAATGATTGCACAGTGCCGGATGCTTGTCCGCACTGTGCAATCATTGAAAACGGCATCTTGCACAGTGCGAGCTGTCTTTTACTGCCGCTCGAGTAGATTTTTACTCGAGCGGCAGCTTTCTCAACGCGGACTGGTAGTTTCTCATCGCGAGCGGTCGCGAGCATACGCGACCACTCGCAATGAGAAACCCTGACCTCCCCGCGTTGAGAATCTCGCCGGGAGGTTTATTTTCCACGCTCGCGATCGGCAACTTGATGTTGCTGATCGCGAACGAGGAAAAGTCTCGCCGGGTTGTCATTTTGCTTGCTCGCGGTCACCAACTTGACGTTGAGGACCGCAAGCAAGCAAAAATGACCGCTGCACTACGCTACGCTTACGCGTGTTTGCACTGTGCTACGTGCAATTCGCGTTGTGCGAAGTAGCGCAAACTTCGCAAACTACGCGAGCGTAGCGTAGTGCTTTGCCCAGGGTTAATTAGGAATAATATTTTTGATGAAAAATAGATTGATAACTAATTTGTGTGGTGTATTAATCTTGGGACGGTGATGTCTCTCATATAAGCTTTATCCACATTTTTCTTTCTTTAGGATACATCTATTTAAAATCATGAGCCCTTTTGACTGATATGATACCCATACTCGAATATACATAGTTTGCAAGTAAGTCTTTCAATGTGTATTTTGTGATTGGACATTTGTCTAATTAGTTCAGAATGGCGTATAGGCCATATAACAAACTGTGGATATGAATATGTTACAGATCATATTAAGAATGCCCAAAGAAAACTTTTTCTGTTTGTTTATTAAAAAAAACAATACTCTGAATAACATTAGATCAATGATACTTTGTGATATGTTGTGGTGAATATATACATATGTGTATTTTTCACTTTCTCTATAGATTCTTTTTGGGTTATACACTTTGATCACAATTCTATGAATGAATATCCTCTCACATCTTAAGGTATGTGTACTTTTTTGAAGTTGACGAATCTAAGATGTAATACATTTGAACAAATGGGTTTAGTAAAATGTAAACTGTATATTCGTCTCCTCCTTTTGTGGTTAACTGTGCAGGGAACAGAGTTTTTGCATAGTATCTGTACATACCCAAGTATAAGTTAGACGACACACAATTTTAAAGACCATCTCTTGAACATGCGTTATGAAAAAGTGTTTTCCCAATGTAACTAAATGATCTCCACAACTATGTTAATAATGATCTGGTACTTATGTTTTAAATGTTTGTATTCAATGTTGTAAATAGTGTTTGTTTATGTACTTTTTTTAGCCCTGAAGAAGTCCGATTGAGGACAAAACGCGTTGGTGGTTTCGAAATTTTAAGAAAATGAATAAAGAATGAATTTTAACAACTGAAGACCTTTCTGACTTTTCTCTTGGGAAAACAACTACTGGATGCAAATTTATTCCGTTATGAACATGGTCTAACAATGACTTATATATGTATCTAACATCTAGTAGTGTGTGGGGCTATTCTGCTCTTAGTGTATTAGAGTGACTAGAAAGTTTTTCTTGTCTCTCTATTTTGGGACCTAGGGGATTGTGTCCCAAGCCCGTCGCACCTCCTCTTATTTGTGATAACTATCAGGGACGTTAGGACTGGTGCGGGTGTCGATGCTTTGATCCCCATTTTGTGTGCCAGTTCCATTGACTTTGTTGGCAATAAGACGTATCCTGACTAAACTATTTAATTGAGCCTCCATTACCGTCCCTTTAATTTGATGCTCTGCTGCCACAGTACTGCAAGGAACTAACAGAGGTACTGCGTTGTCTTCATCACCAAGTGTTGCAGGCCTTGCTAGGCTGCTTGGGTGCACTGTTCAATTGATTTAGCAACAACAGATTGACAATTACAAGGCAGAGCTGCCTGCTCCCTTAGACACAAGACAGGCTACTACATAGGGTCTGGAAAGCCTATTATTTTGCATCCAACGACTGGATAAGATTGCAATAGTGTGCGTAAAAGTGCTAGTTACCTCTGACGCACACAATGGCTGAGACCTCCGCTAGACATGCCAGGAAGTGGCTCTGGGCAGTGGCAGTCTTATGCACATTTTTGCCAGCAGCTATAACAGTACTACTCATTGTATTGAAAGATCTTATAAAGAGCCCAGAGACTGGTGACAACAAAGGAATTTTGGAGACCACTGAAATATCATATGACATTTTGCAGGAATGGGCGCAGTCAAGGAAGCAATATGATGGAAATCAATATGTTAGGCTGTTAGAAAAATGTTGCAGTTCTCAGTGTTTCTAAATCTTATGTTTGCACACATCTCCCTTTCAGCACTGAAGATGAGATGACATATAGAGTGGTGCCTTTAACAAGAGCTGTGAGTTGTGTGTTTTTACAGGAAATGCTCTCTGGTCTAGGGCAGTATAACATATCAGTGAAAACACATCAGAGAGATGCTAAAAGGGGACCACATAAGCAACTAAATATTATCTCTTGCATAACTAGGATACCAAGCCAGAAGAAGTATCACTAATAAAACAACTTGACAGAATTCCTAGGATAGGATTGAGAAACAGTAGCCTGGAGGTGTTAGAGGCCCTTGAGAACAAATATGAGATTCCCAAATTGAGAATAGAATAGGAAGAGGTAGCACCACTGTGCATACAAGCTACCCCATTCGTCACCCAACTCCCTTGCAAGTTCTTCCTAAAATTGTCAGAGGAAGAAGAGGAGAAATTCAATATTGTTGATTACTCAATGCACCCAACCAGAAAGAAACTTCTGGATAGAAATATATACATGCGAAAAAGTACCTGCAAAGATTACATACAGGAGAGGAGTAGTTATAGAAGGTTAGGCAGACCAGAGATGACACTATAGAGCGTCAGAGGAGGGAATGTGAAATCTATTTTAATTTGGGTTACATTTTGTGACACTCAAAAGGTGCAAGCCTACAGAATGTCCACATGCCGTTGGCCTTTAAGTGAACTTGATCTATCTGTACTTTAGCTGTAATCACCAGGCTTTAAGGAATGATCAAGCCACAAATGAACGTGATAAGCTGTTGCTATGATTCTCTTGTTGATTTCATAAGTTGAAGACCATAAATAGCTACGGCCAAGCACCTGCAACTGATTGGACAGGTATTGTGTAAATCCTTCTTTGTTGACCCACTATATGGTCCCAACGGTCGAGCATGTGGACATCACATCTGCCGCAATCCTGTATCACGAGATATTATTCCACTATAATTGGTTGAACACTTCATGCTTGTGTAACTTTTGCCTTCTCTGGTCTGCAACTCATCGTGTATGCTGAAGAAATCACTTTCTCTGCATCATGATTGCATCTGTATTAACACACCTGTTGTGGTTTTCATGGCTAAAATAGCCAGAGAAAGTTCTGCAAAGTGAACATGCTGCTTTGCTCATGTTACCGTAAATCGTGTATAAAGCTGCCTATGAATCTTGACAATTGTCTGTGTTTCTTTAATTGAGGTTCCACAAGTCAGAAATGGTTAGTAAGTCTGCTTGGATATTTCTATTTCTTTTCTCCACAATTTAGTCCCCAATCATTTACTCCTCGACATCTTTATACTTGCATTTTTAGGCACCCACAAAACTCAATTGGTTCATGAGGTAATGGAGGTCTACTATAGAATTGTCTTTCTAGTATAACGATCTTATGGGGCTCAAAACTAACATCCAACATTCTCATAGCAGACACATTCTTGTCTACCATACCTCCTTCACCAACCTTAGCTGAACGCTCTAGATGCAAAAAATCTTCCTGCCTTCTGACCCTAATCTATGTCTCAACAATGCATATTTCTTTTTCTGAGTGAAAGCATCACCTTCAATGGCATCGAGATATGCTTCAAAATCCTCTTTCCTTTGCTCCCAGTCAATGTCAGGAAGACCAAGAGCAGGCAAAAATGAAAGTGAAAGAATTATGTTATGCCTCATTGTTGAAACTATATTAAATCACTTGATTTGCAAGTTAGCCTGCTAAAGCAAACACTCTTTATATAAAAGTTACTTGGACAACTTTTAAATGTGCAGTGAGTTATACATAAACTTGCAGCAAAAACTTCTACAAAGTAACATGCAAAAATCAGGTTGTGCAATAGAAATGTCATTGCTGTAGAATATCACGTGCGCGTATCACTAATAATTAATAAGTAATGACTGTGTAACAGGTACTTAGTATTTCCTTCAACCTGTGACAGTAATTGCACATAACACGCTGTGAGAAATTGGGCTGTTGGTTGAGGGTGTGAGACCTTCTCAAGCAACAACCACAATCTCTGTCAGGGTGAACCACTAAAGTCGCTAAATTAATCTCTACTTAGCCCTCTGGTGGTGTTGAGACAGAATATTGAGTTGGAAATGTAGACTTACCCATATATCGAGTTGGAAATATCGTTATTCAGAAATATCGACAGCAGGAATATTGTGGTCAAGAATATCGAATTTAAGGTAAGAAATATCGTTTTTAAAAATATAGAAGTCATTAATATTGTTTGCAAAAATATAGTTGTTTAAAATATCCATTTTTTAATTAGTGTTATGTATTTTAGTTTATATTTTAAATGTATGTGATGTATGTTTTTTTGTATAAGTATTCATGTTTTTAATATATGTGTTAAATTTTTAGTAGTTATGAATTTTACTTTAATTAAAATTTGGATTTTTTTTTGTTCCACAGCGGGTTGTGGGTTTATAGGAGAATAGGGTGGGAAGTAATTTAATTATAATAAATTAATGATTATTTTTTATTTATTTAATTTAGATTTTATAGTTTTAATTGTGGGAAGTAATTATTTGTAATTAATTATTAATTGGTTGTTAATTAATATTAATTAATTAATTGATACTTAATTATGGTAATTGTGTATTTTTTTAGGTGTGGGTTTTATAGGGGTAAAGGGTGGGAAGTAATTTATTTTTGATTAATTATTAATTAGTTGTTAATTTATATTAATTCATTGAAAATTAATTATGGAAATTGTGTAATTAATTTTAGGTGCGGGTTGTGGGGTTTTTATGGGTAAAGGGTGGGAAGTAATTTATGTTTCATTAATTAATAATTAGTTGTTAATTTATATTAACTAATTAATTGATAATTAATTATGGTATTTGTATGATTTGTTTTAGGTGTGGGTTGTGGGGTTTATGGTGTAAAGGGTGGGAAGTAATTTATTTTTCATTAATTAATAATTAGTTCTTATTTAATATTAATTAATTGATTAAAAATTTAGTATGGAAATTGTGTAATTAATTTTAGGTGTGGGTTGTGGGGTTTATAGGGGTTAAAGGTGGGAAGTAATTTAGGTTTAATTAATTGCTAATTAGTTGTTAATTTATATTAACTAATATATTGATAATTAATTATGCTAATTGTGTGATTAATTTTAGTTGTGGGTTGTGGGGTTTATATAGGGTAAAGGGTGGAAAGTAATTTATGTTTAATTAATTAAAATGTGTTGCTCATTAATATTAATTAATTATTTTATATTCAATTAGGGTATTTGATTATATTTTTTGTGTGTGGGTTTTATTGTTATAGAGGTACAGTGTCGGGAGTAAATTAATTTTGCTTACTTTATAATTAGTTGTTAAATACTATTATTTTTTTATTGAAAATAGGTTTTAATTGTGTAAATCATTTTTTACAGTTTAATTTTAGCTGTGGGTTGTGGGGATTATAGGGGTAAAGTGTGGGAAGTGGAAAGAATTGTTATGTATGTAATAATTAATGTTTTTGTTTCCAAATAATTTCTAATTAAAAATATTTATTTGTTTTGAAATTATTTGTTATTTTATTTAATATAATATTTGTAGGTATTTGTCATATGTATTTAACATTATAATATGTTTTTTTTTTAATATTAAATATATTTGTATTTTAATTTTTAACATATTTATATATTTTTTAATTTATTTTGTTTTCTAAATATTTTGTTGTTAACATTTTGTTTGTTTTTAATTTTGAACTGACTGGAGTGAGAATATTAATTGTTACTCCTCTGCAATCCAACTCTTTCCCTACTGTTGCACTCCAATAGAGTGGGAATAGTAATTTTTACCCCTCCACTAGCCAACACTTTTCCTACTGTTGCACTGACTGTGGTGTGGGAATAGTAATTTTTACCCCTTCTCTATCCAACACTTTCCCTACTGTTGCACTCACTGGAGTGGGAATATTAATTTTTACCCCTCCGCTATCAAACACTTTCTCTATTGTTGCACTCACTGGAGTGGGCATAGTCATTTTTACCCCATCCGCTATCCAACACTTTCTCTACTGTTGCACTCACTGGAGTGGGAATAGTAATGTTTACCTCTCCGCTATCCAACTCTTTCCCTACTGTTGCACTCACTGGAGTGGGAATAGTAATTTGTACCCCTACACTATCCAACACTTTCCCTACTGTTGCACTCACTGGAGTGGGAATAGTAATTTTTCCCCCTACACTATCCAACACTTTCCCTACTGTTGCACTCACTGGAGTGGGAATAGTCATTTTTACCCCTACACTATCCAACACTTACCCTACTGTTGCACTTAAAGTATTATGCATTGTAATGGTATGCGTTGTAATGGTATGCGTTGTAATGGAATGCGTTGTAATGATAGTTCTTAAAAATGCTTTGTAATGGCATGCGTTGTAAAAACATGCGATGTAATGGTAGTTGCGATGGAAAAACTGTGTTGTAAAAGCATGCATTGTAATGGTTTGCGTTGTAACGTCATATATTCGTTAAGTACTGCATAGCGCAGGACCTTCACAAAATCAATAATATCATGATCCCTTGTTGTCCCGTGGTACTGAATCCTGCTGTAATATTGTTTTAAATTCCATGTGAGGCTGAGTGGTTTACTAGTATTGATTTGTGCCAGGCATTCTGCTCTACACCCTTACATGAAGACAGTCAATTCCTCTATGCCTTTAGACTCGGGAACTGTGTTTTGGCATGGTGCTGAGTCCCACAAGAGTATACGGAGAGCCCCTCCATCTTTAATCAGATTCTTAAGAAGAATTTGGGGTCTTTGGTTATGTCCTATAACTCTGTCCTGGTCCAGTATATTGACGACCTGCTGGTTGTTTCGAATACTCAGGAAAAATGCAAAACTGATGCTATTGCATTGCTAAACCACTTGACTGAGAATGGACATAAGGTGTCCCTGAGTAGGTTGCATTACTGTTTGAGAGAAGTCCTATATCTTGGTCATCATATTGAGAAAGGTGCAAGAAGGGTGTCACAAGAGAGAATTTCGGCGATCATGCAAATGAATCCACCAACAACACAGAAATCAGGATATTTTGGGGGATGATGGGCTCCTGTCGCCAGTGGATACGCAACTTGTCCCAAGTGGCCAAGCCATTACAAAGGCCGACACACAAGGATGTGTCGGATCCTGTGCCTTGGGACAATGACTGTCTGGTTGCTTTCCTAGAGTTGAGAGAAAGCCTCTGCTGTGCCCGGCATCAGGAATAGCTGATTACAACAAAGCGTTTTTGCTTTCCTGCTGTGAAAGAGAGGGCTGTGATCTTTCAGTTTAAATACAGAACCACGGAAGTGCCCAAAGACCAGTTGCCTATTTCTCAGCCACATTAGATCCAGTGGCTGCAGCGCTGCCTGACTGCCGTAAAGTGGTGGCAGCGACAGGTGTCAGCATCGAAAGGAGCGAAAGTATAATAATGGGTCATCCCTTGACTGTGAGTGTTCCTCATTCTGTCAAAATTTTGTTAACGAAGACACAGCACCTTACGCACAGCTGCCTGACCCGATATGAGCAAATCATACTGATGGCTGAGAACATATCCCTATAAAGCTGTTCTGTTTTGTATCCTGCCACTTTGCTGCTCCATCCTGAGAATGACAATGATGATGGTGAAGTGGAGCATGACTGTCTCGATGTCACTGAACTATGCAACTAGCCAAGATCAGATAGATATACAAGACATACCACTACCTGAATCTGATGATGAATGGCTTGTGTTTACGAGATCACAAAGAAAATTTAAGAGCTGCTTATGCAGTCTGTACAGTTTCAGGAGAAGAAGAAGCTGCTTGGCTTCAAGGAGCAGTCTCAGCACAAGGGGTTGAGTTGATTGCTCTTACCCAAGCATGCTATATTTCAGATCGACTACAGGTGACTATATTTACAGATAGTCAGTTCGGCTTTGGCATGGTGCACAACTTCAGACAGATATGGTCCCAGAGGGGAATTATGGCATCATCAGGATCCTCTATTCATAACAGTGAGCAGGTGAGAAAACTGTTAGAGGCTTTGCAATTACTTGCACAAGTCGTGGTTGTGAAACGTTCCACACATTGCAAGGGAGATAACTGTGACTCTTGGCAAAATATTTGCCAACGAAGTTGCAAGGTATTGTGCCTACAATGCTTCTACATTTAATGGCGAGTATCTAAATGAAGGAACACACAAGACCAATTGCAAGCTTTTGCTCACAGCAGCTGATACTTGGGAGGAAGTTAAGAGGTTACAGGAAGAGGGGACAGAAGCAGAACAGCAGAGTTGATTGAACGCAGATTGTGGTAAAAGAGATGAGGATGAAATATGGGTTTCAGTAGATGGTCTCCCTGTGCTGCCAAATAGTTTGCTCCCGCCAATGGCTAGACATTACCATGGTCCGACTCATATAGGGAGGGTCAGATTGTTTCATCAAACATGGTGTAATCCAAAGTCCAGGTTGCTGGCGGAAGCCTATGTCACAGATGTGTTGTGTGCCAACAGAACAATGTAGGGAAAAGCACTGCAGTGACATTAAGGCACATAGGGAGGTCAGGTGGTCCCTTCAACAGGATGCAGATGGACTTTATTGAGATGCCTGTGTGCAACGGGCTGAGATACATGTTAGTCGTTGTATGCATCTTTTCACAATGGGTTGAGGCATATCCCATAAGAAGAAATTATAGTCTCACAGTAGCAAAGTTGATGTTGAGGCAGTTGATACCAAGGTTCAGCTTCCTGACTTCTTTGGAATTGAATCTAGGCACGCACTTTAATACCGAAGTGCTGAGAATGCTGTGTGCTGCCTTACAGGTTGAACAGAGACTGCATTGTAGTTACAGACCTGAGGCTTCAGGTCTGGTGGAGCAAGTCAATGGGACTCTGAAATCAAGACTTGCCAAAGTATATGCTTCTACGTCTTTGAAATGGCCGGATGCTTTGCTATTGCTGTTGATGATTCTGCGAAGCACACCCGATCCTAGAACCGGACTGTCCCCCCATGAGATCATCATGGGAAGGACAATGAGATTGCCTGGAAATGCACTTGTGAACATTACTGATGATCTGATACTAGATTACCACAAAGGTTTGCCTGATGTGGTGCGTTCTGTGTCTCATAAGGTTAAAGCCGCTACAGCCCCACCACTCCAGGAGCAGTGCCACAACCTAAGTCCCGGGGACTTGGTGGTGGTGAAGAAGCACGTACGGAAGTTGTGCTTGGAGCCTCATTGGTGAGGGTCATATCAAGTCATACATGTGACTACAACTGCTGTGAAGTAGGAGGTCTTCCAACTTGGATCCATGCTGCCCATACTCGCAGGGTTCCATGTCCCCTTGATGAAATAACAGCACCTCTCCCAGAAGAGTCAGTGGTGGTTGAGAGATCAGGGGAGAAGGTTAGTCAAGCTGTAGGTGAACAGTCAGAAACTGAAATAGCATTTGATTGGCCTGAGAAGGGTTCTGGAGAGTTGGATGACGAAACTGGTGAAGGAGAGGCTAACTGAGTGGTTGTATCAGAGATAGACCCTGACAAAGGCCCTAGTACTAGAGAACAACGAGGGACAGCAGAAGAACATTGGCCGAGAAGGCAAGAGAGAGGGAAACTGGTTCCGCAAGACGAAAGTGAACTCCCAGATATCCCAGAGGATATTTAGGATGCAGACCTGAGTGAAGGAGGAGAAGAGACAATACTCGAAAGATCAAAGCGAGCTAGAATCCCCTGCCGGAAGTACTCATCCCCTGAATGGACATACTTTCATGCAAATAACAGGGAGAACAAGTTCTAGGAATTTTGGGATCACTGTGAAAGGTCAATTGAAACTTTGTGATCTTGATCTCTAGTTTGATCTTACCTTTGAACTTCCTTTGTTAACAAGACTGAGTGCTTTTAGACATCTTATCTTAGATGTGGCTGAATTTCCCTTTTTAGATGCAAACGTGTTTCCTGTGCTAGTATTTCATGCTGGGACTAATAATGAATCAACTAGAACAGTTTATTATTAAAGACATTTCATAGACTTTGTAGGGGAGAAAGAAGAGTACAGAGGCTCTAGGGATTCGAATGAGCCTAAGGTTGTCTTTTAGAAGAATACAGAGTAGGGCTAAGGAAGATTTACGCAGATTCCTATATATATTTTGTTGCATATAGTTTGATATTAGGCTTTGCTGTTTGCACAGGTGGAAATAGACAGAGACTCTGCAGCTGTTACGTTCCACCCAAGGTTTAGATTCCAATGAAGTGATTTAAACCAATCTTAATACTAGTAGGCGTATATACATCATAGTTGGCACACTAATGGCTTTGGTCGTAGTTTTAGTTACAGTGCTTGTAGGGTTATACTCAGCTACAGAAAGCTCAGTGGAATTTAGGTCTACTGTTGCCCCTACCACGCCACATTCTTCTGATAGTAACATGCAGTTGTGGGGGGTTAAGAAATTACACACAGATGTATCAAGACGAGATTATACCTCGAATGTTTATTTTAGATTACTTTATGAGTATATAGACACGATGAATGTTAGAAGTTATGTTTTTACTCAGTTACCCGCTTCTGCTTCAGGGGAATTACCTATCACTATCTCCCTCTGACATATGGTATTTTTTGTAGTTTCCTATGAAGTATCTTTTATGGAGAAGGTAGCTTTCAATATTATTTTTCGAATTATGATGTAGTTCTTTCACAAGTTCCCCTTATCAAACATTTAAATAAGAATCCTAATTTTAAAGGTGCAGAGATTGCAGGCAAGATTTTATATCCTTTAAATCATTAGATAAAGAGTATGCACACAGACATAATTTGACTTGTTTGATGTCAAATGTGGAAAGGAATTTTGGGGATTTGTTGGAGGACAGATGGAGAGACTTAAAATCTAAAACTGAAACTGATAAGGATCTCAAAAATCTCAAGTGGAGTAGTGAAGAAATTGAACATCAGAAAAAAGGAAATTTACCTGCCTTAGATTTAGGTTGGAAACCCAAAGGAAGTTGTGTATACATGTTGATCAGAGTTATATAGATGCATTGTTTTTAAGGGAGAGTGAATGTGACCATACTTTGAAGCGAGAGGGAGAAATTCTCGTTTCCTGGAGGGACAGGATCCTGGATTTTATTTGTGAACAAAAAGCATATTTCATGGCACCCATTATCTTGGCATAATTTTCATGAAGATTTATCATGCAGAATATTTTGATGAATGGGAGAAGTGTCGCGCAGCGGCCAGAGCGGCTGACTCCGGAGCGCGGGGATCGCAGTTCGATCGCCGGTGGCAGCTCAGCTCAGCATCACGTGACTCTGGGCAATAGCTCAATTAATCGCCCGACATCCCCCAGCGCCTTGAAACCCTTAAGGGTGATATGTTCGCGCTTTATAAATACGAATTATTATTATTATAATAATGATCCTGTATGGGAAGAGAAATCCAGAATCAAACAAGGTGTTCGTGCAGCAGAAGTAGTAGGAGGCATTTTTAGTGCTACAATCTCCTCAGTAGGTGTGATTCTGAATGACATGAATATTAGAAAGTTGTCTACAATAGTGAACAAATTGGCACCCAGTACCGCAAATCCCTTATCATTCGTAAATACTGAGATGATTGCTGATAAGGTCTATGGAGTCTGTCGGATGTTGACAGTTCAGTTATTATGTTCCGGTCAAAAGTAAGGACCTGGAGGAATATATTAATAATATATCCGGGTTGACAAAGGATTTGAAAGAGTTGGTAGCGACAGGTGCTTGGCAAGCTATTGGAAATGGGTTTGCTTTGATAGATAGATGGCTTGGAAGCTTGGGAAGTGGAATTATGGGCACCATTTTGAAACCTCTTGATAATTGCTCTTTTGCAATATTCCTATATCTGATCTTTAAGGGATATCAGCATCCACAAGTTAGACAGGGAGTGAAGAGAAAGAGAGCAGGTGTGGATTGAGAAGCTCAGAGCAGATATGATGATATTAAGCGTCTAGAGGAGTCTAGACAAAAGATGCTCGAGACCACTAGGTTTTGATTGGTCTTGTTTGATAATGATCTGATTGTAATCTGTGATGGTTTGATCGCCATCACAGGGGTGATTGGAGTAGCATAGTTTTGGCTCCATTCTTTTCCATTGGTGTGGCCACATATAAATTTACATTTGGCCTTATGTACTCATTTGACACAATAATACTAAAGAGATAAGGTGCACTAATGGTATAGAAAGTCAATCTATTGTGTATTTTGATATATGTATATGTGTGTGTGTGAGCATATTAACGTTTTTCCTTTTCAGAAACATCTGGATTGCTGATACTAATCTTCTATAGGTTTAGATTGCAAAATGGCGGGCTAAAATACATTTAATGCAGTGCATTCTTCTGGGATTAGTGAGAATGAATCATATGTGTTTAATGCTTTCTTTATGAATTGTGACCAGTTGTCGTTTCTGTTTACCAATACATGAAATAGTTTATTGTGCCTCATATAAGAGTACAGTATCATTTATATGTAGGTTGTAGAATTAAAATGCATTTAAAGAAAGTTGGTAAGTTGGTGTGATTGTGGGCCTAAAGCTTACAGTCGAGACATTTAATACTAATATGAAAGTTGTTTTTCTGCATATTTTTCTCCCTGCAGGTGTAGACCAAATGCATTCATTAGTTAGTGAAAAGCACACTGTATTTCAGAGATAGTGAGGAGAGGAAGAAATGGCAAGGTTGAATGGTTTCAATGAAGAACAAAGGAAGTGTTACAAGTTGGTACTATCAGATGAAGGGAAAAATCCAAGGACGCTTTAGAAGCGGAGATGGGAATATGGGAGTAGTCTTCAAGGTGCCAAGTTCTTTCTCGGGAACTAGAAAAGCACTGTGATGTGTATGAGGTCATACTTCTCGAATGTTCTTTGTGAATTTTAATTAGTGAACCCACCTTGGGTTATTCAGATTCCCTTTTAGACTAGGAGAGGTACAGACCTCTCTTGACATCTCTGTTTGTGTGACTTCATGTTATACAGAAAGACTTCATGTTATGACAGACAGCACCCCATGAAAGCCACTTGGTTCACCTCCGAGAATCCAGACGCACCTGCAGGCGCCTCGAGAAAGTATGGAGAAACACCAAAACCCCGGAAGCTCGGACCACCTACAAGAACTCCATGATAGAATACCCCCAATGCATCAGATCCACCAAAAAGACCTTCATCCTCACCAACTCCAGCAACTCGAAGGAACTCATCACCATCATTCAGGAATTCACCAAACCCCAAGCAAAGCCTCGGACGCCACTCCTTCCCAGGACCTCTGCAACAAACTCGGATCCTACTTCCATCTCAAGATCAAGTCCCTCTATGACAATTTCAAAGAAAAGACACCCGACGCCGAAACCACGCCCACATCCAGCAATGCCAGCCAGCCTACCATCTCCGCCTCGACCCCGGTCACCACCGAAGACACCGCCACAACCATGAAGAGCATTCACTCAGGAGCCCCCACAAACCCCTGCCCGCCGCACATTTTCCACAGAGCCGCCGCTGCCATAGCACCCGAGCTACGACGCACCATCAATGCCACCTTCGAAACTGGCACATTCTCCGATAACTGGAAACACGCAGAAGTCAAGCCCCTCCTCAAGACGCTCTACACAGACCCTACGGACCTCAAAAACTACAGACCCATCTCTCTCCTCCCCTTTGCGGCTAAAGTCACTGAGAAGATCGCCAACAACCAGCTTATGAACTTCATTGAAGACAACTCCATCCTTGACTCTTCCCAATCCAGATTCCGCAGCAACCACAGCACCGAGACTGCCCTCCTCGCCGCCACAGACGACATCCGCACTCTCCTCGACCAGGGCCACACAGCGGCCCTCATCTTACTTAACCTCTCTGCAGCCTTCGACACCCTCTCCCACCGCACTCTTACCACCAGACTCCACGACGCCGGCATACAGGGAACTGCCCTCAACTGTATCTGCTCTTTCCTCACCAGCCGAACCCAAAGAATCAGACTCCCACCCTTCCTCTCCGAACCCACGGAGATCAATTGCGGAGTACCCTAAGGATCGTCGCTCAGCCCCAAGCTCTTCAACATCTACATGGCCCACCTCGCCGGCATTGTCAGACAGCATGGACTCCGCATAGTATCCTACACTGACGACATATAGCTCATCCTCTCCCTCACGAGGCAACCCGACACTACCAGACTCAGCTTCCAGAAAGGAATGAGAGACATCACATCCTGTATGAGCAGCAGCTGTCTGAAGTTCAACTCGGAGAAAACAGAAGTCCTTGTCATCGGACACACCCCCTCAGCATGGTACAACACCTGGTGGCCCTCGGCAGCCCCCCTCCTCCCACGGACCACACCCGGAACCTCAGCATCATACTCGACACCTCCCTCACCATGGCCCGACAGATCAACGCCGTCTCCTCCTAGTGCGTCAACACCCTCCGCATCCTTTGCAGGACCTTCAAGTGGATCCCCCTGAATCCAGAAAGACCGTCACCCACGCACTCATAACCAGCAGACTGGACTACGGAAACGCCCTCTATGCCGGAATCAACAAATCCCTGCTCCGGAAACTCCAGACCATCCAGAACACCGCTGCCAGGCTCGTCCTCGGCATCCCAGGACACAAACACATCACCTAGAACCTACGAGACCTCCACTGGCTCCCCGTCGAGAAGAGAGTTACCTTCAAGCTACTCACGCCTACAAATCCCTCCACAACAACGGACCCCAATACCTCAACAAAAGAGTCTCCTTCCACACAACCAAGAGAAACCTGTGGTCCGCCGACCTCACCCTCGCCAAAACCCCGCGCATCCGCAGAGCCAGAACGGCAAAGACCTGGAACGAACTCCCGCTCAACATCAGAGGCTCCCCCACTCTGCACATCTTCAGGAAAAACCTCAAGACCTGGCTCTTCGGCTGATTAAAAACTGCACAACCTCCCCCCCCCAACCCCCCCCCCAGCACCTTGAGACCCTCATGGGTGAGTAGCGCGCTTCACAAATCTCTGATTGATTGATTGGTTGATTAATATATGACTATTCACTAAAAGGACTTCTACAGAGATTCCTAAACTGAGAGCTTTCTTGCTTCTATGATTCATTAGGGTTTTCCCTATCCTTAGTTTAGTGTAGGGTTTAGTAGATGTTGCGAGTCTTTTCCATGTATGGGGAGAAGGATCAAAACCATTTGTCTAGTCATCAAGTCCTTTTCCTTATTTTTTGTATCACTTCCACTGAAATTCTTATATGTTCTTTGCTGTTGAGAACAAATATTGTAAGACACTTTGGTCTCCCTTTGGTTATCTTGAAATTGTATACTATGTTTTTGACATTGATATACATCAGTCTGGCTTTCAGTTTGTAATAATCCTTTTAACTTCAAGGTATTGACTCAGACTTTTATTGTGTGGTGCTCATGACCACATTGTATATTAAGATCTAAATTGTTGTTAACCCCTTTTCCTCTCAGGCTACTAAAAAGGTCTATTGACCAGAATCGAATTAGAAGGACTGACTGTCAGGAAATCAATCGCTTGCACATGGGTAAAACCACTTGGTCTAAAAAGACGCAATATAGCGCAGTACCCAGTTGGCTAAAGCGCCGTCCACATGCTTGGCTTCTGTTACAAAGACTTATGCACCTTATGGTTTCAGAGAAGCTAACACACACCCAGCATGGTGGCCGCCGTGCAGTCTGAGGTCAGCGTTCTAGTTGTTCTGATCCTTCCTGCCTGACAGCGCTTTTGAAGAGCGCCAGCTATAGAATCTTCGCACTTCAACTGAGCTTCTATGAGGAGTGTACCTGTTTGGCACCTGCTCTGAGGAGAATTTCTTGCGTTCCTGGCGCTTGTTCAGTGCTAGAAGAACTATATCTTTGGGCTCCCCCAAGTGAGGAGCGGTGTGCACACCAAGAACTTTCTGTTACTGAAGAACTTTCTGTTACTGGAGACTGTTGTCCCCGGTTATCCCCTGAAGATAGAGGATGAGTTATTTGGCGACTCAAGACATCTGAAGACGACCCGTCATCGCTTGAAAAAGGACAGTAAGACTAGAGACTTAAAGACACTGATTATAGACTTCATTTGAGAATTTTGAACCATTAACGAAATTCATTCTCTTGGTTAAAAAGCTTTCTAGCGAAGGTTCCCTTCTTCTTCAACCAAGTTCTAAGGCTGTATAGAAGGAGTTTTCTAAGACTATCTATCAATATTGTAATTCCTACAGAGAGGGGCAAGCCTGTTCAGTGTTCACGTAGAGAAGAGTATGACTTTTGAGGAGAATAAAAACTTAAGAGACGAGATAAAAAGGTTCCAAGTTGAATCTCAACAGTTAATGCAAAGATTAAACAAATTCACCTTAGGAACACCTTCCAGCTCTAGCGGAACTACAGGCAAAACTTTCCCTAATTCGTCCTCAGAGGTCACCACCCAAGTAGTTCATTCAATTTCCCCAGTCATTCCTTTAGCCCCTCCAGAGCGCTTTAATGGTGATCCTCACAAGGCCCAAATTTTCCTCACACAATGTTCACTCCACTTTCTTTGCAGACCAGTTGTTTTTGCTGATGATCAGGCTATGTCTGCCTTTGTATTGTCTCATTTGAGTGGCGATGCAGAATCCTGGTCCATGCCATTGGACTCACAAAACGACCCAATGTTATATGATTTCAAAAGATTTAAGACCGAATTTCTTTGAATTTTTGATCGCTGAACTGTCTCCCAAGCTACCGATAATGAGCTACTTGACCTCAACAAAGGCAACAGAGATTTAATTTTGTACCTGGCCCAGTTTAACAAGTTAATTGTGGAAACGGAGTGGTCCGAATGTAAAAGAGCAGCAATGTTTTATCGAGGGCTGAGTGACGAACTAAAAGACGTGCTGGCTCAAATTCCAGATTGACCCACAGAGGTGTCAAAATTAATAGATCTCGTTCTACAGATTGATCAGCGCTTATTTGAGAGAAGAGCAGAACGTAAACAAGATTTTCGCCCTATGCCGCCGCGATTTGATAGAAGTAAGTCTGAAGGCTCCAAGACTTCGGAAGGGCACCCCACGGAAGAACCCATGCAAATAGGCAGCATCAGAGGTCCTTTAACTAAAGAAGAAAAAGAAAAGAGAAGAACTGGAAACCTTTGTTTGTATTGTGGAAAGTCAGGACACTTCGTAAGAGAGTGTCCTAAGAAACCTAAGAATTATAATTCGGGAAAAGAGACACCCCATCAGTGAAGAGGGTTGCCCTGATGGATGTTCGTCAAAAGTCAAGCCTGAATCACCAACAAGTGGCAATTACCTTGCAATCGGCTTCCCCCATCTAACCAAATATTTTAATCTCAACTTTCGAGGAAAAACTCTAAAAGAACTTTCAGTCATGATTGATTCTGGTGCTACGGGAAATTTCTGTGACATCCAATACGCCAAGAGGACTGGTATAAACTTTGTGAAGAAAAAGATTGCAGAGTCAGTGAGAGCCGTAGACAGTACCAATTTGTCTTCAGGTCCTATCACTGATGAAACAGAGCCCATTGTGCTTGAAGATCCTAGTGGACATCGAGAGGAAATTTCTTTCAATCTCAAAGACGCTCCTCAATTCCAGTTAATTCTGGGATTGCCGTGGTTAACGGAGCATAACCCAGAAACTAATTGGGAGAAAAGAACAGTCCGACTAAATTTAAGTTATTGCCAAAACCATTGTTATCCTCTTGCAGAAGGAGATTCCGGTTTTTCCACAGCTAAGGTGTTGGCATCCAACTCAAAAATGATCCGTGCCATAGATAAAGAAGTTGTTCCTGTGGAGTACGAAGACTTAGCAGCAGTCTTTGATAAGACTGAAGCGGAAAGACTACCTCCCCACAGACCCTATGACTGCAAGATTCAGCTGGAACCAGGAGCGAATTTGCCTTGCAGTAGGATCTATGCCTTAACTGAAAAGGAAAATAAATATCTCAAGGAATATTTAGAGACCTACTTGGCTAATGGCTTCATCCGTCCCTCTCAATCTCCAGTCTCCTCTCCCCTTTTCTTCGTCCCAGGAAAGAATCAAGAGTTAAGAACCTGCATCGATTATCAAGCCCTAAATCAGATAATGATTAAAAATTGATATCCTTTGCCCCTGATTTCAGTCCTATTGGATCAGGTCAAGGAAGCCAAGGTTTACACTAAACTAGATCTTCGTGGTGCCTACCATTTGATCCGTGTGGCAAAGGGAGATGAGTGGAAAACAGCATTCCGTACCAAATTTGGATTGTATGAGTAACAAGTCATGCCCTATGGGCTATGTAACGCCCCAGCAGCCTTCCAGCATTTTGTGAACAATGTTTTGGGAGAATCCCTGGATTGATTTGCTGTGGTATACATCAATGATATTTTAATCTTTTCCAAAAACTTGCTAGACCAATCAATTAATCAATCAATCAACTTTATTCGATTTCAGCATATAAAACCATAAAAGTTATAAAAACATAAAAATGTTCATAAAAGTAATAACACAAATCATCACAAATAAATTACAATCCTCAAGAGTCCATGTTGATTCAAAACCTAAAGTACAAAAATTGAGTACCTGTACCCATGACCCTCAGATAAAAAAATGTTTAAACAATTAAAAGAATGAGTCCCGAAGCCTTACCTAAAGTGTATGTATTATGAGAGTAAACATAGACCAAGGCCATTGCTAACATTTAATCAAGACAAGCCCTGGCCTTCGCAGCAGATTTCAGGTAACTGAGAACAAAAAAAAATGCATTCTTCGTGCAACATTTGTAAATAAATGAGAGCTGGACGGGCCTGTAAAAAATTCATCCTCTTTAAAATCGGGGCGATAAAGGTCTTCCAAGGGACTTCATAAAATTTACAAAATAGTATAAAATGTAGCAGATCCTGTGGAGACTCACTGTCGCAGCCACAGGGTGCTAACAACTGCCCTCTCCTACACCCCCTTGGTATAGCCAATGAAAAATGGAAAAGGTCCAGGCGAAACCTGGTTAATAAAAACCGTTCATAAATGCTTAAAAACCCCAAGAGATAAGGCTCAGCTGATGGGGTTGTTTTCAGCATTAGGAATTTACGGACGGTAGGTTTCCTCAACTCCAGCTCTTCCCTCTCAAGTTTCCTTAAACTACTAAAAGATTCCCTTATTAACCCCACATCCTTTTTAGTTACTGATTCAGGGATAGTATACAGTTGAGCTCTACCTAACCTTACAAAACTGCTCTTAATATATCTGAGCCATGGTATGTGGAGGGCATGGTCAAGGGTCATACACTGTTTTAAAATCAGTTGACTCAGCGAAGATCCCGCACTCAACCAAGTTTTCATCCAAAAGATTAAGGGGCGGAGGGCCAATGTATCACTTAAGTAAGGTATCTCCAGTTCTTCATGTACCACTATGTTGGACATGCCCCGGGGAACGCCCAGTAAACATTTCAGAAATGCATTCTCGGCTACTTGAAGATCATCTGTGGTAACATGCCCCCATATGTTGCTACCATAAGAAGCTGTCGCAACACTCTTAGCCTGATAGATCTTTAGGAGCGCCGCGATAGGTCTCTTTCCTAACTTCGAAGGGAAATTAAAGATAGCCGCATTTACCCATGCCAGGTCTCCCCTCTTTCTTTGTTTTAAAGGGCCCCATTTCATCTGCTCATCCATTACGACCCCCAAGTACGAGAAGACATCAGTGTGTGGTACTTTAGCAGAGCCTACCCTGAATTGAAAGGATTTTTTTTGGCGAATACCCACCTGCATAACATAGGATTTAGAGTCATTAATAGAAAGATCACGATCCGACATAAAGGCAGAGAATGCGTCAAGCAGGGTTTGTAGCCCCCTAGCGGTCCTTGTTATAAGGACTGCGTCATCCGCGTATAGAAGGACTAGGAGACCACGATGGCCGACATGCGGATAATCTACCCCCGTTGACAATAGGACTTTATCTAAATCATTAATATATAAATTAAACAAAAAGGGTGCTAAAATACACCCCTGGCGCACCCCTCTCCTTATGTCGAAATTGCGTGAAACTCTTAAATCCTGCGAGAATCGGACATGGGCCTTTGTTGCACTATGAAGATCTTTTAAAAAATAAATCCTGTTCACACGATCAAACGCGGAAGACAGGTCCATGAATGCTAAATAAATGGTGCCAGGACAGGCAACCGTGTATTTGTTAAGAATCATGGTTAGGTTAAGGCACTGGGCCACCGTAGACCGGCCTGGGCGAAAACCATACTGAACATCTGATAAAGAGGAGTATTCCTCTGCCCAGCTAGTCAACCTTTCTAGGAGCACTCGGCCCACCACCTTAACCACCGAGTCCAACAGCGAAATTGGTCTATAGCAATGTGTGCTATCACGGTCACCCTTTTTAAAAACTGGCACTATGGTCGAGGTAGCACAGGACGCAGGGCATCCTGACCTTACCGCGGCATTGGCTACTGCAGCAAGGACCGGAGCCCAAAAAGTTGGGTCTGATTTAAAAAGATCCGGGGGAATACTGTCCGGTCCTGGGGCTTTGTTACTTGTTAACCCAACAATGCCCTCCTCCATCTCTTCTATACTGAAAACCAGGTCAGAGGTAACTGCCTCATGGGATGGCAGGCAACTGAGCTCGACGGGGCTCTCGAACATCGTTTCAAAATGGTGCACCCACTCATCCTTCGTGATATGTGCACCTACTGCACTGCCTTCATCATGATTTAAGAAGGGACCATTGATAATGCTCCAAAATCTAGAGCTATTCCTCAATTTACTGGCCTCAATTAACCCCCTCCATGCTTCTTCCTTCAAAGCGGTTTTGCGTTTGGCCAGTTCCAATTTATAGTCTCTTCGACACGAACTAACGAGAGTCTGATTTCTTGGACTGCTATTCAAGGCTTCCCTCAACCTTCTTGCCGCCAAAGAACAAGAGGAGTCAAACCATCTAGGGGACTGAGCTACTGGGCGGCGGGCCGGGATGCTTAAAAGATCCTCTACTGTGCCAGAGATGATGTTAAAAGCACTAATGACCTCCCCTGGGGTTGTATGCGATGAAGTACACAGAGCTAGCTTGCTAGCACATGCGTCTTTCACTGACTTGTAAAATACATCTGGGGAGATCTGTGACCACTTTAACCTTCTTCTACCATCTGTGGGTCTTAATGACCCATTCTGCCCAACTCCCTTTTTGGGCAACAGTGGGGGACCAAGGAGTTCAACACATAGAGGGTTATGGTCACTATAGGCACTTGCTTGTATCGTGAATCCCACAAATAAAGCTTGTAAAGATGATGAAATTAGTATAAAATCTATAAGTGAACCACCTCCTCTCCCTTTAAATGAAGGGAGAACAGCCTTGCTATGGGGGTCACATAGTGACAAAAGAGACATTAAATCAAATTTGTTAAGGATGTCATTCAACATGTCCCCCTGAGGAGAGTGTTCAAAATGAATTCCCCTCACACGGGGACAACCAAGATCGGCTAACGTTACTACCCTGTGACCTCCACATGTGTGGATGTTGAAGTCCCCAGCAATCATAAGGTTTTGGAGAGCAGCATTACAGTGTTGCCTTATGAAAGAGCCTAACATGGTGATATTACACCCCCCCCTTAGAGCATGATGGTGAATTGTAAAAATTAATGAGACCCAGTTTATTAGACCCCTTACTTAGTACCAAAGACTGTGTGCACGAACTCACTGTGGGCAGGACCTCTATTTTGCATTCCACAGCTAGAGAGATGTAAATTGCAAGACCACCCTTTGGTCTGCCTGCCAAGGAAGGGGATGCTGGAACGAAGAAAGACTTGTATCCCTCTAAAAATAAGCTACAGTCCATCAGCCATGTTTCCTGCAAACATATCACACAAAATTGCTTCACAAATGCGATCCACAACGGATCCGAGAACTTATTAGCTAGACCTGCAACATTCCAGGATATAAAGTTGTTAACATGTTCACCTAAACAACCCTGGCTTTGCCGTGGAAAAGCCCGCTGAACGTTTAAATTCTCTATGTCCATAGGAGAGAGACTACCAAGTCAGTCACAGGCATCCGTCGCGGCCAGGGGGGTAAATCGATTTGACAGTTCCAAAGGGGGTGGACCAAAATCCTGTTGTCTTAAAGGCATCTGGGTCAGGTGAGCTAGGGTGGAAGGCAGATTAATGTTAGTGTTCCAGGTGGGTCGATCTGACGGCAGCAATCTGTTGAGTGGAGCCATGTTGATGTTATTAACGTTATTCATAGGGTTACGCCCCATTGACTCTGGTTTGTAGAAGAAGCCAAGGGGTAAGGCCATGATGGACGACTTGTGGCCAGGGGGGGAAAGGTGTAAATCTGTAACTAGGATCCTTTCCGCGATGTGGGGTCTGTTAAAGTTTATAATAACACAGTCACCTGTACAAAATTTAAAAGAGCGACCGATCCAGTTGACCCTTCGCACCATGTTAATATTGTTCTCCACCCTCAATCCTATGGTGGTGTTATACGACAACCAATGTAAGACTTTGTTCTTTAGTTGGGAAAAATCCTCCTTTGTACCCAGGGGGAGAGTTGGCACATTCCCCAATATTACAACATAAGGAGTAGACTCAGCTGGCAGATGAATGACCGGTAGATTCTGCTTAGGGGCGTTCCCTCCCCCCTGTGAGTGCCCCCCTGAAAGATGGTTCTCTGGGGCTAACTGATCCCATATGGCCAGCCTGACCGTATAGCCATTGTTGACCCCCGAGGCGGACACTAGGCGGCTATCGGGTACCTCTCCCCCTGACAACTGTGGATGTCCCCTGGTGTGTATAAGTGGACCTATCGGGATGGCTCTCTCCGAAGTTAAGGGGACCACTGAGGGACCTGGTTCTAAAATGGCAGCTACCCCTCCTGTCGATACACAGTGTTTGAGATCAAATAAGCCTTTTTCAATCGAGTTAAAACGTTGGATTAGCGAACCCAATTTAGAGTCCAATAAAATCCTCATTGACTCCTGAAAAGCTTCTAGAGCGCCCGTCAATTCTGCCTTAGTCAATGTTTGTGTGGAGGACGCCTCATGAGGTATCAGATTAGGTCTTGATCTTTTGGCCTTCCCCCCGTAGATTGATTTTTCCTTTTTATACCTGACCCTGAGCTGCCCGGCTCAGCCACTATTGAGTACCCTCGTGTTGTAGGGCCAGGGACTTTCAAAATAGCTGGATGCTTGCTGAGAGTAACTATCCCGTGCCCATGATTTGAGGGTACGATATCGTCTCCCTGGTTAATTATAATGGCCGGGGAGAGAGGTAGCTGTTGGACTAAAGGATGGCTGTTTGTCCCAGTAAAATCCTGCGGTGTCTCTCGCAGCCCAGAGGTGTTTGATAAATCCCCATCAGCTCTAACCATTGCGTTGGCGTCAGCAGGCCCCCTGGCAGTCAGGACCTTGTAGCCCCGGCAAAAGTGATGCAGAAAGAAAATCGGGCTTCCCGCGCTGCGGGAGCCCGCAGCTGTTTTTAAAGCGCCTCCAGGCGCTGTCGATTGCGTGGGCGTCAGCAGGCCCCCTGGCAGTCTGGACCTTGTAGTCCCGGAAAAAGTGATGCAGAAAGAAAATCGGGCTTCCAAGACCACGTGGAGCATGTGAGAGCGGTCCTGAAGAAGCTCTTAGAGAACAACTTGTACGTGAAGTTGGAGAAATGCACATTTCATGTTAAGGAAGTGGAATTCTTGGGATTCGTCCTGTCAGAGAGCGGAATTTCCATGGACCCAGCCAAGATCCATGCCATCCTGGAATGGCCGTCACCCAAATGTGTTAAGGATGTGCAAAGTTTCATTGGATTTGCTAATTTCTATTGCCGTTTCATCAAGGAATTTTCTAAGAAGATTGTTCATATTACCCGACTTTTGAAGAAAAGAATACCGTTTCACTGGTCCAGTGATGCTGAGGAGGCATTTACCTTCCTGAAGAAATCGTTTACTTCAGCACCGATTCTTCTTCATCCGGATCCTAATGAACCACTTTATGTGGAAGCTGATGATTCAGATCTTGCCATTGGAGGAATCCTGTCCCAACGACACAAGGAAACCGGTCAGTTGCATCCAGTCACTTTCAGATCAAGAAAATTGACTCCACCTGAAATCAATTACACCATCGCAGACAAGGAGCTGTTGGCCATGAAAGACACCTTTCAAGAATGGAGGCATTATTTGCTTGGAGCACGTCACGTAGTCACTGTGTTCACTGACCATAAAAATCTTCAATTCTTGAAATCTGCCAAGACTCTAACTCCAAGACAACTGAGATGGTCATTGTTCTTTGCAGACTATAATTTTATCACCATTTACCGACCAGGCTCTTCAAATGGCAAGGCGGATGCTTCATCAAGAATGGATACTGAACCTGAGTCAGGAGATACGCATATAACTCCAATTATTCCTATGGAGAAGTTTGCTTGCATTCTACAGTTTTCTGAAATCAAAAAGAAAATCCGAGAGGAGATGTCGGACCAAGAAATCTTGGATTGGGCAAAAGAAGATGAGATCAGAAGAATCATAGAGGATCTGCCCTTTGTTCAAGAGGCCTTGTATCTGCCTACTCAGGAATTGCAACAAGATGCCTTGAAAGCCTGTCACGACGACCTGTTGGCAGGTCATAAAGGGATTTCTAAGACCACAGAATTGGTAAAAAGACATTTTTGGTGGCCGGCTATGTCCTCCCAAGTAAGACAAGTAAGACAATACGTTCAAACTTGTGAAAAATGCATTCGAGGAAAGACAAATCAACAAACCCCTGAAGGAGAGCTCCAACTCCTCCCCACTGCTCCTTATCCTTGGCACACCATAATGATGGATCTAATTGTAGATTTGCCCTTGAGTCAGGGGTTCGACACCATTTTGGTATTTGTCGATACCTTCTCCAAGATGAGTCACTTTATTCCCTTAAAAAAGGTTCCTAGTGCTTCTCAATTGGCTCAACTGTTTTCACAACATATAGTCAGAGCACATGGTATTCCAGTGGTGGTGATCTCAGATCGTGGGTCCCAATTTGTCTCTCAATTCTGGAGAGCCTTCATCCATCAGTTAGGGATTGATTCTCAATATTCCACCAGCTATCATCCTGAAACAGATGGCCAGACAGAGAGGGTTAATCAGGAGATAGAACAATACTTACGATTGAACCTCTTAGATCAGGAAGGTGAATGGCCAGACATCTTCTGGACAGCAGAATTGGCATATAATAATGCAGTTCATGCTTCCACTGGTTTGTCTCCATTCTATCTGAACTCTGGTAGACACCCAAATGTCGTCTTAGGAAAATCTGATGGCTCAGTTCCAGCAGTGGTTGATCTAACTAAAAGAATTAAAGAGGCTTACGATTCAGCTAGGGAACACTTGACTAAAGCTAAGGTTTCTTGCAAGAAATACACAGACCGAAGGAGGAGAAGAAATCCTGATTATTCAAAAGGAGACAAGGTTTGGCTCTCTATTCGAAACTTACATCTTAGGGGGAACAAGAAATTCCAACCCAGATATTTAGGGCCCTTTAAAGTTATCAAGGTCGTGAATCCAATAACAGTCAAACTTGCTTTGCCTTCCCAGGTGAAGGTTCATCCAGTTTTCCATGTTTCCGTACTAAAAAAGGGTCACCTAAATGTCAGGATTACGACCCCTCCAGGTCCAGTTGAAATTGACTCACATTTAGAACATGAAATTAGTAGAATCCTAGATTCTAAACTAAAAAGAGGGAGGTTACTGTATCTTGTGGACTGGAAGGGTTTTGGTCCAGAAGAAAGATCCTGGGAGCCCTCTGAAAATGTCCATGCTCCAAGACTCATCAGACAATTCCACAGTACCTTTCCAAACAAGCTTTCTGTGGGAGGGAGTTCTTTGAAGGGGAGTACTGTCAGGAAATCAATCGCTTGCACATGGGTAAAACCACTTGGTCTAAAAAGACGCAATATAGCCCAGTACCCTTGTTGGCTAAAGTGCCGTCCACATGCTTGGCTTCTGTTACAAAGACTTATGCACCATATGGTTTCAGAGAAGCCAACACACACCCAGCATGGTGGCCGCAGTGCAGTCTGAGGTTAGCATTCTAGTTGTTCTGATCTTTCCTGCCTGACAGCGCTTTTGAAGAGCACGAGCTATAGAATCTTCGCACTCCAACTGAACTTCTATGAGGAGAACAGTGTTTCTGTTTGGCGCCTGCTCTAAGGAGAATTTCTTATGTTCCTTGGCACTTGTTCAGTGCTAGAAGAACTATATTTTTGGGCTCCCCCTAGTGAGGAGCGGTGTGCACACCAAGAACTTTCTGGTACTTAGAGACTGTTGTCCTCCGTGATCCCCTGAAGATACAGGATGAATTATTTGGCAACTCAAGACATCCAAAGATGACCCTCAATCGCTTGAAAAAGGACAGTAAGACTAGAGACTTAAAGACACTGATTATAGACTTCATTTGAGAATTTTGAACCATTAACGAAATTCATTCTCTTGGTTAAAAAACCTTTCTAGCGAAGGTTCCCTTCTTCTTCAACCAAGTTCTAAGGCTGTATAGAAGGAGTTTTCTAAGACTATCTATCTATCTATCTATCTATCTATCTATCTATCTATCTATCTATCGATATTGTAATTCCTACAGAGAGGGGCAAGCCTGTTCAGTGTTCAGGTAGAGAAGAGTATGATGTGAATGATAATGAGCGAGAGATGAGTAAGTTAGGCAGGATGTTTTAACCTTAAAAATCTTGTCTTCCAACTGCAGGTTCCGTCTCTGTATTTTCCCTGGATGCGAGTGGTTGACATGGCACAGAGTAACGACCATTCCAATTGTTGAGGGAAGATTCTGACAGAATCACTGGACCTGGAGGCAGTGTCTCTTTCTTATCCCATTCCAAATTCCCCCTGGTGGTTGCAGGACACAGGTTTTAAAACTGGGCCTGTGCTTGTAGTCGCGAGGGAGATTTGGGAACCTAAGCATCTGCTCCTGTGGAAGTACTGGCACTAGTAAGTGGTTTTGACACCGGACCAGGGCATTTTCATGACCATTAGTCATAGTTAGAATACAGAAAGAACTGATGGATTAGGCAAATGGGCGGAAACTATAAGGAATAGATGTGTTTTAAATTTTCTTATCAAAACAGTTCCTATAATTCTAGACAAAGAATAGCTATTTCCATGTGGTCAATGAAGACTTTGAGCTGTCTCAGGTTGAAAGGAAGGGAGTAGGCACCCACCACTGTGAAGATACATTTAACTTTGATTTGTTTTTAACTTAAGCTGTATGCTTTTTGGTTTAGATGCTGTTACCTCTAGGTGAAGGTCCAACAATACAGTTAAAGTATATGTTAGTTTTTAATTATGCAGTTGATCCTGTCCCCACACTCACTGACCCCACTCCTATGGTGATCAGGATCACAGTTCTCCTGCTTTTTTTCTTTGACAGCTGTTTAGTACTGTAAAGTGGAAAAATTGAAAGCATTTTATAATTTATTGATAACATTCTTTTGGTTAGGAAGAGAAAAATACCTTTGGAAAGTATAACAAATGGAAGACATGAATGAATTATGACAATATACAAGATAACCAATATACCAATGTAAGCTTAGAAGATTCAGGTGTCAACCAGTCACAAGCACTAGTAACTAATCAATCCACCAAAGAAAAGGATAGAAACTTACTACATGCAATTAGTTTTCACAAAGATTCCTTACAAAAATCTCCCTTTTTAGGTCGAGCAACAGCGCGCATGCGCTGCTGCAAGACCTGCTGTAATCACTCTACTGAGTGTAATTACAACTGCTGTTTGCCATTGGTCAAAAACTCTAGTGCTCTTGTTTCCTGGCTCCTTATTGGCTGGTGCTCCCTATACATCACTTCCGTTTGAAAGCAAGGAGCACCGGCCAACTACAGTTTCCTTACACTGTAGGTGTTTATCTTTTTGTTTAAGGACTATTTTTTTTATAAGCGCCCCATTACAGCACACAGCGTGCCCCATTACAGCGCCCGTAATGCTTGCCTGCAAAGGACACCCCTCCCACCTTCCAAACAGCATCACACAGCAATCGCTGTGGCTCCCCTCCCACCTCCCAAACAGCATCGAGCAGCAATCGCCGTGGCTCCCTTCCCACCTCCCAAAAAGCATCGAGCAGCAATCGCTGTGGTTCCGCTCCCACCTCCCAAACAACAACGAGCAGCAATCGCTGTGGCTCCCCTCCCAACTCCCAAACAACAACGAGCAGCAATCGCCGTGGCTCCCCTCCCACCTCCCAAACAGCAACGAGCAGCAATCGCCGTGGCTCCCCTCCCACCAAGCAAACAGCAATGAGCAGCAATCGCCGTGGCCTTTTATTAATTTATTTAATAGAGCACTGTTGAAAGTATCAAGGAATGAATATCAGACAGGTTCAGGAGGATACTTCTTTATTGGTCATCCACTCTCCACAAGTCCCACAACCCCAACATTCCAAGGTAAGCTCTGGGTGGGGGAAACCATTTACGAAGGGAGCATGGGGGTGACGGAATGAACCATCAAGGTTACAACACACCTCCTTACCTAACAAACCAAATAACAATTTAGAAAATGTACAACACTTAATTTCCAAGGTTGACACAACATACAGTTAGGCCTGGTTATATTTCAGATCTTACAATGTTGTCGAAACTCCACCATTGCCCATTGTCTAATTGAACCACATTTTCCAAGACCTTGGCTACTTTGCGAGGGGGGTAGAATTTACTTTCTTTTCGCCCATCCTTCCCACTCCTTTTTACTTGTACTACATCTCCCACCTTCCATAACCCTGCTTTGACCCCATGTTTCTTGTCATACCAAGCCTTGTATCTAGACTGATGTGATTCAACCTTCCTAGTGGCCCCCTCCATGTCAGGAACTGACTTTTTACCTCCTTCTAACCACCCAGGATTGAACTTGGTGCAAGGCTCCCTCCCCCGTAGAGCTATGAAGGGAGAGATACCCGTCACCAAATTGGGGGCAGTGTGGTATGCCCACATACACTTGCGTAGGTGAGATTCTACATCCTGATTGTTGGCCACCGCCAATTGGATATGCTCTTTGATCATTCTGTTGGCCCTCTCCACTAGGCCATTTGCTTTAGGGCAGTAGAGTGCCGTTAACTCATGTTTTATATTCATGTGCTCCAAAAACTCTCTCATTAATTCAGAAGTAAACTGTACACCATTATCAGTGACCAACACTGATGGAATCCCTTCACTTGAAAACACTTCCTTAAGGAATTCCAGCACGGTGTTGGTGTTGACCCGATGCACAAATTTTTGACTGATCCAGTGTGAAGTGTAATCTACGAGCACAATCATGAACCGCTGCTGCACCCCCAAACTGTCCATTGGCCCTATAATGTCCATGGCCAACTTTTTCCATGGTCTCGAAGGTACTTCCACTGGAGACAGAGGCGCTTTCCGCAAAGCTTTGTATTTGTCGCTCTTGGCGCAGCACAAACAGTCCTTGACTAGTTGTTCAGCCAAAGTGTCCATCTTGGGGAACCAAAAGTTAGCTCTGACCTTGTGTTTGGTGATGCTCCGCCCTAAGTGTCCTTCATGCGCCAATTCTATGATTCTTTTCCTGAGACCCATGGGGGGCACCACTCGGTTTTGGCGGTATATCTTGTCTCCTATGACACACAATTCATTCCTGATCTCCCAGAAATCCTTTAACCCCTCCACGAGGTCATTCCTTTTGGTTGGCCACCCTTTTCTCATAATGGTTTTAAGGACCTTCAAATCCTCATCATTTTCCATGAACTTGTCCCACTCCTCTTCCGTAATGGCCGGATCATCCACCACCATTATGGGGCTGTCCAACATTTCTTCTTGTTCTTCATTGCTCAGAGGTGCTCTTGACAAGTAATCTGCAATCGTATTTTCTTTACCAGGCACATATTCCACCCTGAAATTGAAATTTTCCAACCCTAAAATCCATCTGCTGATTCGTGGTGAACAATTCTCCATTCCTTTTACTGTGAATATGGACGTGAGCGGTTTGTGGTCCGTCCTGATCGTGAAATTCATACCCCACAAGAAAAATTTGAAATGCTTCACCGCCCAGAAGCACGCCAAGGCCTCCTTTTCAATGACGGAATAGTTGAACTCAGCTCTCGTGAGACTCCTGGACGCGAAAGCAATGATTTTCTCCCTCTTGTCTTCTCTTTGTATGAGGGTGGCACCCAATCCCTTGTTAGACGCATCCGTAGTGAGGATGGTTTTCTTAGTAGGGTCAAAAGTCCCCAATGCCGGTGAGTTCAAAATCTCTTCTTTCAGTTCACTCATGACTCTTCTGTGTTCATCCTCCCATGCAAACTCCACATTTTTTTTTAGGAGGTTACGCAATGGCTCACTTTTGGAAGCATAGTTTTTTATGTACTTCGCCAGGTATTCCATGAGACCCAAAAAGGACTTGAGTTCCTCTTTACTGTTGGGATACGGTGCATCTCTTACAGCACTCATAAGACTGTACTTTGGCCTGAAGCCCTCTTCAGAAATGGAATGCCCCAAGTACTCCACTGACTTGACTCTGATTTTGCACTTGTTCCTTTGAACGGTTAACCCCGCCTCTGTGAGTTTCTGGAATACCGTCTTGAGGGTGATATCGTGCTCTTCTACGTTGTTCCCATATACCAAGATATCGTCTTGGAAACACATAGTCCTGTCTACCCCTTCCAGAATCTGTTGCATTATTTTCTGGAAAACCGCCGCCGCTGAAGCCAAGCCGAACGGCATCCTACGGAACATGAACGCTCCTTGAGGGGTTACGAAAGCAGTCAAAGGTCTGGAATCCGGATGTAGGTCCACTTGGTGATAGGCCATGGACAAGTCGATGACACTGAAAAATCTGGCGCTCCCCATGGTGCTGAGCATCTCGTTAATCTTTGGCAGTGGGTGCCGTTCCACCCAGATACTTTCATTCAAACTGCGAAGGTCCACACACAACCGAATGCCTTCTCCGTTGGCTTTGGCTGCGATAACTACTGGGGCCAACCATTCTGAGCAGTCCACTGGCTGAATGACTCCCATCTCACTTAACCTACGCAGCTCCATCTCCAACGGTCCTTTCATCTGGTGGGGTACAGGACGTACCTTGTGGACTACTGGTTTGGCGCCTGATTTGAGTTTGATTTTGTGTTGAAATTCCCTCAGGCATCCTAATTTTTCCTTAAACAGATCCTTGAACTCCTCGCAGATGCTGTCGCTCCTACCGATCCCTTCAGTCAGTAGTACTTGTTCCTTGCCATTGGGATCCAGGATTATCCCCAGTTCTTTTTGGTGCTGCCAGCCAAGCAAATTGGATCCTGATTCCACGATGTATACTTTGCCGACGGTCACTCTGTTTTTGAACTGAATGTCCATTTCCTTCATTCCAACTAAGTCTATGGGTTCCTTACTGTACCCTGTAGGAGTAATGTCAGGCTTTTCCAAACAGGACACCACGCCCTCACCTATGTTCTCGTAGTCCTTCTTGTTAAGTAGGGTAAACGGAGAACACGAATCAGCTAACATAGTTACTGCTTTTTCATTTAACAAGACTTCACATGAGGGATAGATGACATTTACCGAATCAGTGGTATCCTTCAACTGTAATATATATATTTTTTTCACTCGGTACCACATATTTTATCTCTTTAATCTGGGCCTTCACCTGTTCTCTATCATTCTCTTTGGTGTGTGCCTCTCCTTCTCTACATACCCTAGCGAAATGCCCTCTCCTGTTGCACTTTTTGCAGGTCACACTTCTAGCCGGGCACTGGGGATAATTAGCAAAATGATTGTTACTCCCACACCTGTAACACTTTGGTTGGTGACCTTTCTCCGGGGTTCTATACACGAATCCCCCTTTGTCTTTTACCTTGTACACCCCTTCTGACTCCTCCTCATTCTGAATATTAGCAACTACTTCGCTGTTGAGCCTCATTTCCTTTGCACATTTAGCTGTGTGTTCAACCGATTTGGCAATCTCAACCGCTTCTCTCAACCCGGGGTTCCTTGAAAGGAGTTTTTCTTGGATGCGTGTGTTATTAGTGCAACGCACCAATTGGTCTCTGATTAGAGAATCAGTGAGATTACCAAATTCGCACAGTTGTGACAAACCCCATAACACAGCAATGTAATTTTGAACTGACTCTTGTTTTCCTTGTGCCCTGTTAAAAAACTTATGCCACTCCAACACTACATTAATTTTGTCACCAAAATGTGTTTCCAACTTACCCACAGTATTCGCAAAAACATCCACCTCCTCCCCACCAGCACCTACCACAGTTTCTGGCAGAGTCTCGTAGACCTTACGCCCTTGCACACCTAGATTGTGTTGGAGGATGTGCTGTTTACGCAATGCAGAAAAACGTTCCCCCCCTATAGCTATGATGTACGATTCAAACAGTTTGAACCACTCTTTCCAACATATCTCAGGTTCCCTAGCTCGTTTAAGAAAGGAGGGGTTGACTCATGCTTGCAGCAGCCATCATGGTGACTTACGGAAAGGATTAAAGCACAGTAAGGTGGACACAAGCTGGCACAGGCAACGGGACAGGGACAGGAAAGCACGTTCCCGGGGCAACCCTGGATGAGGGATCAAGCAGTAGACAATACCTAACACACGTGACCCCCTGCACGATCTGAAACCCCTGCACCCTAACTGCAGTTGCCCATAACGTCATGAAAATTACAAACCCCGTCCCCCCAAAAATGAGGCCAAAGTCACGATCCAGAAAAATTTAAAAAAAAGAAAAAATCCAATGCAGGAATGTCTCAACCATAAAGTATTTACCAGCTTGGAGAAACCCCTCTGAACCAGCCTCCTGGCGCGATCGGAGGAACGCTGACTCGCCTTGGCCGTAACTGGAGTACGCAGCTCAAGGAGCAGGCTTGCCTCACGCAGCCGGCCTCCAGAGCTCAAATCAGGGGAAACACTGACTCACCACTCGATGTCCTGGACTAAAGTGACGTTTGGAATTCCTCACACTCACGGCTTACTCTTCCAGGCTCATGATCCAGCTTACGACGGACGACGCTCCAGGAATCAGCTGATAATCGTGCCGTTCTGACAGAAGAACTCCTCCCCCGCAGGCAGAATGTGGTACTGCACTATTCTCGTCAGGAAATCTCCACAGAATACGCTTTCATCAACGACGGAACAGCAGTGACAGGCGTAGATCGAGGTAGCCTGACGCCGTGCCCTCAGTCTAGAAATGCTCGACTTGCAGGAGAATAAACGGTACTGCACTCCTAGGGTCAGCCCACGGAAGTATACTTCTTCCTCGCAAGACAGCTTGTTGCCGGTCGTCTGTTTCAGTGCCAGCTGACAACCCGGCTTCTGACCGGAGGTGTGCCCTGCGCAATGCCAGCACCCCTCGGTACTGTACAAGGATCGTCCCAGAAAGCAGCAACTGTCTGCAGTTTGGAAATAGCACCGCAGCCGCCCTGCCCCGCTGGGCATGAACCAATGGTGGTCACTCGGTGAACTTGAAACACGCAGTTCCAGCGTGAGGGGAGAGAAAATCCAAAACGACACCAACCAGCTCCGCCGCTACTCCGCTTCGCTTTGCCAGTCAAAAGTGTACAGGAGTGTGCTGTACCTTCCGCATACGGATCTCTGGTCGCACTCGGTGTACTTAAAGCCGCAGTTCCAGCGTGAGGGGATAAAAAGACACAAACAGCTCCGCCGATGCTCCGCTTCGCTTAGCCAGTCAGAAGTGTACAGAAGAATGCTGTACCTTCCGCATACGGATCACTGGACGCCGGATCCCGCTCACTCACGCTAGTCCTTAGGATATGGAGAGAACTCAAAAGGGAGATGACCAATGCTGCCCCTTGCGCAGTAAAATCGTCGCCAGTGTTGAAAGTATCAAGGAATGAATATCAGACAGGTTCAGGAGGATACTTCTTTATTGGTCATCCACTCTCCACAAGTCCCACAACCCCAACATTCCAAGGTAAGCTCTGGGTGGGGGAAACCATTTACGAAGGGAGCATGGGGGTAACGGAATGAACCATCAAGGTTACAACAAGCACCCATAATGCTTTCCTGCAAAGAACACCCTTCCCACCTCCCAAACAGGATCGAGCAGCAAACGCCGTGGCTTTTTATTTATTTATTTAACAGAGCGCCCGCAATGTTTGCCTGCAAAGAACTATAAGCTTCACTCTGACTGTCCTACATGCCAAGAATCACAACTTAGCTGCGATTTGTGATGAAGCAGTCAGAGATCCATTCATAAGGATGAAAAGCTGAGTCTGCCCTGCGCCTGCCTGCTGCAGGAGCACAACCTATTGGGGTATCGCCCCTCACTAGGTCTATCACATCTGCCCCCCTGCCCTTGTGGCACCTCTCCACTCTTTCCTAACCAGTTACAGTTGTACATGTACTGATAGGTAAAGTGTTCTATGCAATCTCGCACAAGTGGTTTAATGTAAATTAGTGTGCATTAGGTACCTCTCATCTCTCATCAGCCCCTTGATGGCAAAAACTGACCTCGGGTGAGCAGTTTATATGCAGAGACAGGCATGAGTGCGCAGTATGCACCTGCCATTCACAGTTTACACTGATCTATAAAGCGCTATATGTGATCACAGCTAAGCGTTTATATGCAGAGACAGGCATGAGTGCGCAGTATGCACCTGCCATTTACAGTTTACACTGATCTATAAAGCGCTATGTGTGATCACAGCTGATCGGTCTATATGCAGAGACCAGCATGAGTGCGCAGTATGCACCTGCCATACGCAGTCAACACTGGTCTTTAAAGCGCTATAGCTGATCTAAGCTGAGCGGTTTATACACAGAGACAGACACCAATGTTCAGTAGGCACATGTCATACACAGTCTACACTGGTCTATAAAGCGCTATATCTGATCTAAGCTGAGCGGTTTAGGGCACAGTATGTGCCCCCCGTCACTTGTGGCACCAGACATTTATTGGTTTCTCTAAATTTAAGAGGCGGGTTAAGCCACCTCGGCTAAGTGGTTTATACATAGCGCCAACACAGCTGAGCACTATGTTCCCTGTACTATGGTGGCATAACCCATGTATACTTTATTGTCATAAATGAAGCGCTTTATGTACGGGGTATTAACAGTGTATGTGGATTAGCGCCCACCCCCTCCCCGGGTGCGTCCATTCGGTGGACAGCTTTCCGCCCTTCATCCACATAATCATCCCTCTGCTCCTACAAACCTCTAACTATAACAAGCGAACTCTACACCACCTTTCCTTTCCTCGGGCGTGTTAAATATTTCCCTACTATATACCTATTATCTTATAATAGGATTGTGCATCACCGTTTTATAGCACTTTTTCTTAGTGTTAACAGTGGTTCTAAGAGCTCGCAATGTGTTCACATAAAGGAACTGACATAAAGGAACTGAGGGGAAACGTAACCCAGTGATTTGCCCAAGATCACACAAAGCTCAACCTCGATGTCACATCTACAGCTTTCAGGGCCGCTAACTTCACTTTACAGCGCTGCTTGGGTCCCTCCCTGCCCTCAACCCAATGAGCCTCCACCATTCTCCGACCTCTGCCTTCCCACCCGGTCCTCAGTCTCACCTCACTCCCCATGGTGGCCTCTGCCTTCCCACCCGGTCCCAAGTCTCACCTCACTCCCCATGGTGGCCGCCGCTGTCTCTCACATGTGCCAAGGCTCCGGGCTTCAAAGAGCTGGGACTGAGTCACACCAGCTCCTTTAGGCATCGAGGAGGAAGCGGTGGCAGCAGTCATGTGACTGGGGCGGGTGTGATGATGTGTAAGTGAAGGGATGAGATGTGAGTACTTACAGGGTTACCAGTAAAGTGATATAATGTGAGGTGAATGGTTCTACATAATGCGAGTGACGTGAGGTGATGTGATGTGCATGGGTTAAGTGATGTGGCATAAGTGGTGTCACGTGATATGATAGGGTGTACATACTTTCTGCAACTTTCAGCGCATTCCAAGCAGTCCGGGACAATGGCGGCCAAGGTCTCGCTTCTACAGGAGTTTGAGCTACTGGTATTGTAAATGACAATGCCTTTTATTTATGTGTTAATTATCAACACAGATAATAAAAGGCATTGTCATTTACAATCAGTGCTTGAAATGGAAAAATAGAAGTGCAGGTACTCTTTACCAGAGTACCTGCTTGTTTCTGAGAAGTGCCGGTACTCTCCAATTAAACGTATTATATTTCTCTTGAGAAGTGCCGGTACTCTCCCTCTCAAAATAAAAAAGTGCCGGTACTCAGTACCGGACAGTAGTGGCCCATTTAAAGCACTGTTTACAATGCCAATAGCTTAAACTCTCGCAACTGCGAGACCTATTGCATTGCAAATGCTTGTTGAAAATGGTACCATTAGCATACAAAGTTTGCGATGAAGATTAGGGCAAGAATATAAACGTATCGCGAATAAATTCAAAGTCAAGTTGCAATAAAGTGCACCAAGAAAATACCATAAGCAAGTCGAGATGTTTTTCTAGAGCAACCCTTTTACAAAAAAAAATTAAAAAGAAAATGAATTGTCCAGTCTTCATGAAAAAATACTTGGTCCGAAGCAATCAGATTATATGGATTAACAATAAACATTGGTTGATTAAAATGCATCAAGAATTAAATCTAATTTTCACAGAACATCCTATGTTTGCTTTCGTTCATATTTTTTATTTCTACTCCTTGCAAAACCAATTACCCAGTGGCAGTGTGGAAGGGGGGATTAGACTGTCAACACTCAAAAATCAACAAAAATGTACTTTTCCAGGCTTGATATGCTTGCAGTGTACTCAAAGGCAATTCTGTAATGCATCCACAAACAAGATAAACATTATTTTTAGGAGACTTTGCAACGTGTGACTAAACATTCTGTGTTTATGCATTAAAAACTGTCCTTGTTGATATTTTTATGTTGCCAAAAGGGAATGGCAAATCAAAGTTCCCCTATCTGAGTACAAAAGCTGTATCACTACAAACAAAAGAAAAATCCATCTGTAACCACGCATTCCAATGAAGCCAACCACATGAGTCAATTGCGGTTTCAAGTGCTGTAAATCGTATAGAGACATGAAAATAGTGGGAACTGAAGCAAAAAAATATTAAGAGAAAACTAAAGGATAAATAAAATGAATACATTCCGAGGTTGAGGGCTAATTGACAGATGGAATGCCAGTAGTTACTTCTGACAATCACAAAAGGAAACAAACGGACTAAAATAGATCTAGCAAAAAGACTTGGGGGTCGAAAATCTTGCTATTCTGGAAAGTAAATGTGTTTTGATGACAAACTAGTAACAATACACTTTTGAGAATAGATTTATACATTGAGTAGTTTTGAATTCTAGTTACATGTCAGGTACCAAGACATGTATTGTGAACAAGAAGCTTTTTTTTTAGAAAACATAAAACAATTTTGAGAAGGATGCCACATCCTGAGACGTTAACTGAAAATAACAGTTGTGTTATATATTGTGACGGGCCATAATGTAACAGATATGACATAGAACAACCTCTAAGGTTAACAAACATTGGCAAAACGAATAGGTCTTGCCTTTGAAACCTATTGACTTTGCATGGTTAAATATGAAAAAAATGCCTATGATGCAACCAGCCGTGTCATTTTGTAGGCATGTGTCTACAAAATGGCATGGCCGCTTCTTTTCTTTTTATTGCCCCATCAGAGTTGGATCAGTAACTAAAAAAGAAAACGAATATGCAAAAGCACCTTTTTGAAGCGTGTGTAGGTGGGAGCAACACAGACAGTGCCGGTGGGGGGGGGCGCAACACGGTCGGCACAGGTGGGAGGATGCGACATGGATGGTGGCAAAAGCAATGAGGGGGTGTTGGAAATGGCCCTTTTTGCAGGGTTATCCCCAAACGTTTTGCTTCTTCCTGCTATTTTTTCCTGGCCTGTTGTTGTTGGCTATAGGACTCTGGGCACTATACCACTGCTAATCAGTGCTAAAGTGCATATGCTCTCAAATACTACTAGTGGGCTTGCAGCACTGATTGTGCCACCCACGTGAGTAGCCCTGAAAAGAGGTCTCAGGCCTGCCACCGCAGTGCCTGTGCGCAGTTTGTTAACTGCCATGTCAACTTGGCAAGTGCACCCACTTGCCAGGCCCTAACCTTCCCTTTTCTTACATATAGGGCACCCCTATGGTAGGCCCAAGATACCCCCTGGGCAGGGTGCAGTATATGTGAAAGGTAGGACATGTACTGGTGTGTGTAACATGTCCTGATAGTGAAATACTGCCAAATTCGTTTTTCACTATTGAAAGGCTATCTTGCCCCATAGGACAGAATGGAGAATGCTTTGTAACATTTTACAAGTATATCTTCCCATAAGGATAAGATTGAAAAATTGAGTTTAGTACCCCTGAACTCAGAATTTAATAACACATCTTTTAGTAAAGATGGTTTTTAAATTGTGTGTTTGAAAATACCACTTTTAGAAAGTGGCTATTTTCTTGTTCAACCATCCTGTGTGCCTCTGCCTGTTTGTGGATTGACTGTCTGACTTTCGAGTGACAGGGGCTGGGGAGGTGCTGTTGCTCCAGGAGTCTGGATGAGCCAGCACTAGGCTGAATAGGTCTGACCTGCATTTGGAGTGGTGGGAGGAGTAGCACCTGTACCTGAATAGGGCTGTGCCTGCCTTCCACAATGCTGGCTCCGCAGGGAACCAAGGCCCACACTAACAAAGGATGTTGTTGTGCACTGGCAGAGTGCCTCCAGAACTGGTTTGAACTGGGCTCAGAGCCCCTTGCACAAAGAGAACAAAGACATTTTGGGGTATAAGTATCAGACCCAAATCCCCAGACTTTAGATCATTCCTGGAATTCATGAGGAACCTTTGCCAAAGAGAAGAGATGGAGAGACTGAGGAGAAGTACTGCCCTTGCTGTGTGTCTGGGGTTGGCCTGCAGTTGCTGTTTCTGCCAAGGAAAGGAGAAGGACTTTGCTGTGTGCTGTGACCCAGGCTTGAAAGAGATCTACAAGGGCCTGAAGTGAGCTGGCCTCCTGTTCAGAAGTCTCAGGGACACAAAGACTTCACCCCAAGCTCCCCTGAACTCTGCTGTTGTGAGTTCTGACCTGCATTGAGGTGCCTGTGCCAATTTTGGGCCTCTGGAGGTTGTTGCTGCTGTTTGGGAGCTGGAAGAGAGAAGAAACTCAAAGAACTACAGAAACCGACGCATCGCTATTCTTGCAGTTGTTTTTCCGACGCATCTTCACGGCGCGACAATAATTTCCACGCATCGCCGCTGCGAAAACCGTCGCAGCGCCTGTCATCACTGCAAGAATCGACACATCAAGGGATCGTGACTGAAGAGGACAGACGCAACGCCGCGCACCACCGCCGCCGCATCGATCGCCGACTCATCCCGAAGATCCACGCGTCGTACCTGTGCGACACGCTTCCCCGATGCATCACCTGCGGACCGGAACCGGCACGAAGAATAGACGCAACACTCCCCATACAGACCGGAATCAACGTAACCCTTCCTCTGCGTGCAGCAGGACTGTCGCATTGCCTCCTCAGGGTCTCAGGAGTGTCGCATCTCTTTGGTTTTCCGACGCTGCGGCTGTTTGGCTTGGTGAACTTTGACGCAACTCCAGGTACTTTGGTGAAAAGTCACGCATCCATAGATTTCCATGGTACAAGTTCTTGAAACCTTTTGAAAGTCATATTTTTAACTGTGTATGTTGGATTTTTGTAATTTTGGTCTTGTTTAGTTTAGATAAAGATATTTTATTTTTCTAAACTGGTGTGGTGTCCTTTGTGGTGTTTTCACTGTGTTACTGTGAGTGTTGGTACAAATACTTTACACATTGCCTTTGGGATAAGCCTGTCTGCTCGTGCCAAGCTACCGAGGGGGTGAGCAGGGGTTATCTAAAGTGTGTATCCCCTTATCCTGACTAGAAGCAAGGGTCCCTATTTGGACAAAGGTACCTACCTCTGCCAACTAGAGACCCCCATTTCTAACATTGGTGGTCAGCGGTGAAGATTTGAACCTGTATTTGTACTTGACCCACAGTGATTGGTATACATCACTAGTTTAGTGCAGACCACTACGCAACCACATACTGTTTTCTTCTGTGTCCTGCTGGAAGTATTTTTTGATACTGAGACTCTGGTTAGTGTTGCGCCTGTGAAGTCTTGGCAAAATGGAAGTCCACTTTTGTCACCTGAATAGCTACACAATGGAGGAGATAAAAGCTTTTTGCAAAGAGAGGGGGCTGCCTGTGGAGAGAGGGTCCACAAGGAGGGATCTTGAGGCACGCCTGTATTCCTATGAGGTCAGACGTTGGGAAGCAACACTACCAGATGATTCTGAGGAGGAGGACTTCTCTGACAGTGAGGGAGAAACAGAGAAAAGTGAGTGGCTTCTGGCTGTTCAGCGAAGGCTGAGAGAGTTCGACCGGGAACTCAAAAGGGCTGAGACCAAGAGGGCCTTAGCCCAAGGAAAGAAAAAGTGTGCAGCTCATGAAGTGAGCTTGGCTGGGTTGTAGGTGGAGTCCAGCTCAGATGGTGGCAGCAAAAATGTAGTGTCCAGTGCTGAGGGAGAAGTACACACATCCATAGATGTGGCGCCTGACTTGAAGGAGGGGGTTGACATACACCAAGGGGTTCAGGGTTATGAGGTAGCTCCAGTGGTGTGCAGTGTCCCTGAGGTGGATTGGGGAACTGACACAGGGGATCATATTCCTGGTGGTGGGAGGGACACTCTACTGACTCTAGATGAGAGGTGCAGGGAGAGGGGTTCCCCCATGGTAGGAGTCCTGGTGTGTGAGTGTGGAGACCGCCCAGAAGAGTGTGGGTTGAGTGACAGAGACAGTCAGACACTGTCTTGCCAGTCTCAGGAGAGTGGTGTGGGGTACTTGTGTGAGGCACTGGATGGTGGGGCAAAGGGTAGCTTGGTTAACAACTGTGGGGGGCTGTGTGATTCAATTGTTGGAGAGCATATTTTAAGTCCCTGTTTTCCAGATCTATGCCAACACCAGTATGAGTTCTCTGATTCCAGGGAGCTTGCGCTGGAGGCAGACCTTTTGGTGGATTCCAGAGGGTCTGAAGAAGCTTTTGGGAGTGATCCTGAAGGGGGTGGCTCAGGTTTTCCCCAACCAAGTGAGGTAGGGGAGGTTTGCCGCACTAACCGATATGGAACGTCGGGTCTTTAACTATGCGGATGATACTCAGCTTATCCTGAAGATCGATAACTCGGTCCGCGCCCAAGAGTCTGCTCAGAACATCCTCAGGTTTACAATAAACTGGATGACTGCAAACTCCTTAAAAATTAATCCTGATAAAACCGAAGTCCTAGCAATTCCGGCAAAAAATAACCCATGGAGTGGCTTGTTCTGGCCCCAAGAGCTGGGGGCCTGTCCCAGCCCAGCACCAGTTGTAAAAAGCTTGGGAATTAAGATCGATTCCGAGCTCTCCATGATTAATCAAGTCAACTCGATGGTGGGTACTTGCACTGGTCTGCTGAGACAACTGAGGAAGCTGGTTCCACTGCTCTCAGCTTCATCGCTGGAAACCATTGTACGAGCAACCATCGTCTCGCGACTCGACTATGGCAATGCGCTCTATGTCGGGCTCCCCCAGAAACTTATGAATAAGCTACAGGTGGTACAGAATGACGCCGCCAGGCTGATTTTCAGGTTGCCTAGAAGAACTCATGCCACTCCTTTGCTGCGCAAACTGCACTGGTTGCCGGTTAGGCAAAGAGCGAAGTTTAAGTGACTCTGTATTGCCCATAAAGCCTTTTACGGACACGCCCCAGGGTACATAAGGGAACGTTTAATCAAATATGTGCCTGGACGGGCGCTCCGCTCAGCAGAAGCCGCCCAGATGGTCTGCCCGCGGGCTAACTGTGCTTCCAAGGAGGACGAGCTTTCTCGGTCCTCCTGCCACAACTCTGGAACCGGCTGCCCGATACTCTCCGAAAGAACATGGTCTGCTCCCTTTCCGGAAGCAGCTCAAAACCATCCTTTTCAGAGAGGCTCTAGACATGACCTAATTCTTCCTAGTACCATGGTGACCACCCTGCCCTGACGCTGTTCTCTTCTTCCGAAGCGCTAAGAGACCTGTCGGTATACATGCGCTATATAAGAATAAAATAACATAACATAACATAACATAACATTGTGGAAGCCCAGATAGGTCCCAGTGTAGTGGGAGGGGTGTAGGGTCCCACATCCTGTCTCAGAGGAGAAGGAGTGGGAGTGGGCTGTGTCCCAGGGTGCCCAAAACTCAGTCCCAGGGCCTGGTTGGTTCCATAAGTGAACATCAGGAGGGGGGCCTAGTCTGTACCGGGAGGCCATTTCCTGAGGGGGATCCCAAAGTGTCAGGTGGACTAGGGGGGACTGCTGTAATAAGCATCCCACCAGTTCTGGTGTCTGGCAGCACCGCTCCAGTGGGGAAGGTGCATGAGTCCAGAGGAAAGGGTGAGGGGGGGACGCAGTCCCCAGTGGAAGGACAAGTGGGTCAGGGGTTGCCAGCTCTGAGGTCAGAACACCCCAGGACTGACCCTGGTGAGGCCACTTCTGGCCTGGGGGTCTTCATGCTCTGTCAAGTGGACAGGAGGCTGGAGACCTGCGCCAGGCAGACTCTCATACAACTCATGAGGAATGTGTTTCCCTTGGGGGGGTTGGTGTACTCCCCCGGAAGTCCTGGGTTGGCAGGCACAGGTCAAGCCTAAGGGTACAGACCCTGTGTTGGAGGACCAGGTTCAGGGTGTCCCCCCCTGAACTGGAGAAAGGGGTGACTGCTAACAGTGCCCCTACCAAGTTGTCTTCTGGGGGTACCACTCCAGGTGGGAGGGTGCAGAGCCCCAGGGAGGAGGACCGGGTGTGGAAGAGCCCACCCCAGTCTCCTGTCCAGTCGCAGGGTACAGACTCTGGGCTGGTGGGCTAGTGTCAGGATGCCATACCTGACTTGGCAGGAGGGAGAGTGGAAAAAGGTGCCAGGCACCTTGGGCTACTGCCCCCCTTCTCTGATGCCATAGAGGTTACAGAGGCCTGAAGGGCATGAGGCAAGGCTCTCATCACTGACAGCTGTCAGTGGCCACTGTGACTGGCTGTCCTGGTGGACAGAGTTGCCCCTGGGAGGGGGACAGGAGTCACAACCCGGGGGTGGACTGGGCCACACCACTGTGTTGGCCATGTGGATACTGTCTACCTGTTGGGACACATCTGTGAGCAAAGTAAGTTTAGACGCTGCACAGATGGGGTCCAGAGGTAAGGAGAAGGGTTCCCCTTGGGTCAGCTTAGTGGGCCCTGAGAGCATAGATAGAGGGATTCAACTAGGTTCAGGAAGGCATAGAACGGGAATAGACACCTGCTGTTGCAGGCCAGGTTCCATGTTCTATCGCCTCAAGCAGGGAAGCCCATCGAGGTATTGATTGGTCTACCCTGGCTTTAGGTTGGAAGGGGCTTGTGTTGGAAATGGCCATTTTTGCAGGGTTATCCCCAAACTTTTTGCTTCTTCCTACTATTTTTTCCTTACCTGTTGTTGTTGGCTATAGGGCTCTGGGCACTATACCACTGCTAATCAGTGCTAAGGTGCATATGCTCTCTGTGTAAATTGATATTGCGATTTGTTCTCCCTGATTGGCATATTTGTTTTACCAGTAGGTCCCTAGTAAAGTGCGCTAAGTGTGCCAGGGCGGGTAAGTCAAATGCTACTAGTGGGCTTGCAGTGCTGATTGTGCCACCTACGTGAGTAGCCCTGAAAAGAGGTCTCAGGTCTGCCACCGCAGTGCCTGTGCCCAGTTTGTTAACTGCCATGTCGACTTGGAAAGTGCACCCACTTGCCAGGCCCTAACCTTCTCTTTTCTTACATATAGGGCACCCCTATGGTAGGCCTATGGTACCCCCCTGGGCAGGGTGCAGTGTATGTAAAAGGTAGGACATGTACTGGTGTGTGTAACATGTCCTGAAAGTGAAATACTGCCAAATTCGTTTTTCACTATTGAAAGGCTATCTTGCCCCATAGGACAGAATGGGGAATGCTTTGTAACATTTTACAAGTATATCTTCCCATAGGGTTAAGATTAAAAAATGGAGTTTAGTACCCCTGAACTCAGAATTTAATAACACATCTTTTAGTAAAGATGGTTTTTAAATTGTGTGTTTGAAAATACCACTTTTAGAAAGTGGCTATTTTCTTGTTCAACCATCCTGTGTGCCTCTGCCTGTTTGTGGATTGACTGTCTGACTTTCGAGTGACAGGGGCTGGGGAGGTGCTGTTGCTCCAGGAGTCTGGATGAGTCAGCACTAGGCTGAATAGGCCTGATCTGCATTTGGAGTGGTGGGAGGAGTAGCACCTGTACCTGAATAGGGCTGTGCCTGCCTTCCACAATGCTGGCTCCGCCCCCTGGTGGTGTGTCTGGGACCAAGGCCCACACTAACAAAGGATGTTGTTGTGCACTGGCAGAGTGCCCCCAGAACTGGTTTGAACTGGGCTCAGAGCCCCTTGCACAAAGAGAACAAAGACATTTGGGGGTATAAGTATCAGACCCAAACCCCAGACTTTAGATCATTCCTGGAATTCAAGAGGAACCTTTGCCAAAGAGAAGAGCTGGAGAGACTGGGGAGAAGTACTGCCCTTGCTGTGTGTCTGGGGTTGGCCTGCAGTTGCTGTTTCTGCCAAGGAAAGGAGAAGGACTTTGCTGTGTGCGGTGTCCCCTGCTTGAAGGAGATCTCCAAGGGCCTGAAGTGAGCTGGCCTCCTGTTCAGAAGTCTCAGGGACACAAAGACTTCACCCCCAGCTCCCCTGAACCCTGCTGTCGTGATTGCTGACCTGCCTTGAGGTGCCTGTGCCAGTTTTTGGCCTCTGGAGGTTGTTGCTGCTGTTTGGGAGCTGGAAGAGAGAAGAAACTCAAAGAACTACAGAAACCGATGCATCGCTATTCTTGCGGTTATTTTTCCGACGCATCTTCACGGTGCGAGAAGAATTTCCACGCATCGCCGCGCCGCTGCGAAAACTGTTGCAGCGCCTGTCATCGCTACAAGAATCGACGCATCGAGAAATCGTGGCTGAAGAGGACCGACGCAGCGCCGCGCACCGCCGCCGCATCGATCGCCAACGCATCGCGAAGATCCACGCATCGTACCTGTGTGACAAGCTTCCCCGACGCATCACCTGTGGACCGGAACCGGCACGAAGAATCGATGCATCACTCCCCATACAGACCGGAATCAACGCAACCCTTCCTCTGCGTGCAGCGGGACTGTTGCATCGCCTCCTCAGGGTCTCAGGAGTGCCGCATCTCTTTGTTTTTCCGACGCTGCGGCTATTTGGCTTGGTGAACTTTGACGCAACTCCAGGTACTTTGGTGAAAAGTCATACATCCATAGATTTCCATGGTACAAGTTCTTGAAACCTTTTGAAAGTCATATTTTTAACTGTGTATGTTGGATTTTTGTCATTTTGGTCTTGTTTAGTTTAGATAAAGATATTTTATTTTTCTAAACTGGTGTGGTGTCCTTTTGTGGTGTTTTCACTGTGTTACTGTGAGTGTTGGTACAAATACTTCACACATTGCCTTTGGGATAAGCCTGTCTGCTCGTGCCAAGCTACCGAGGGAGTGAGCAGGGGTTATCTAAAGTGTGTATCCCCCTTAGCCTGACTAGAAGCAAGGGTCCCTATTTGGACAAAGGTACCTACCTCTGCCAACTAGAGACCCCCATTTCTAACAGGGGTTGTGTAAGAAAAGCAATGGATGACAGGGAAGGAGGGGGCAGGTGGCCGGGGATGGGGAGGAGAAATACTGGTTGGGGAAGAAGCACATGGGTGAGAAAGCAAGGAGCGGGAGGACACATGAGCAAGCGCAACATAGAGGGGTATAGGAAGAAGCACATGGAGTCAGAGCAAAAAAATGGGGGTCTCTAGTTGGCAAGGGTTTGCACCGTTGTCCAAGTAGGGACCCTTCTTCCTAGTCAGGATAAGGGAGTTACGCTCCTAAAATAACCCCTGCTCACCCCCTTGGTAGCTTGGCCCGAGCAGTCAGGCTTATCTTAGAGGCAGTGTATAAAGCATTTGCACATAACCAACTGTAATACAGTGTAAGCACTACAAACGGACACCACACCAGTTTAGAAAAATATCCAATATTTTTATATACTTTAAACAAGACCAAATACGATAAAAATCCACAGTACAGTACTTTAAAAATCTTCTGTTATCAAAATGTCCTTAAAAACAGTTCCTTGATGTCAATAGCTCCGTCCGGGGCTATCACGCGTCGTGAACAAACAAATCCAAACAGTTCTGGCTGACCGCGGCGTCGCGGGTCAGCTACGGTGTCGGGAAGACCCGCAAACAGTACCTTTCAGAAATGCAGGGCGTCGATGACCTCGCGGTGAGCTTCCGAAAACACGGCGTCCGCAGGCCGGTGCGGGCGTCGTTGGGCCCTCGAAGTCACACGCGTTGCAGATCGATCTCCTCTCTGTTGAAGTCAGGAGCGCTGGCGTCGGGTGCTGCGGTGCGGCGTGCGGTGCCCTCAGGTCGCGGTGCGAGCAGCGGCTCGGTGGCGGCATCGGATGGCGTCGTCGGTGAGACCAGGGTCGCGGTGTGAGATGAAGGCGGTGCTCGTCACGGTGCTGGCAGGTCACGGTGCAGCAGCGGCGTCGTCGTAGCTGCAGCGCTGTCGTCGGCTGACGAACTTGGAGTCGATGGCACCGGCGTCGGTGGGCCAAGGTTGCGGTGAGGGATGAGGGCGGCGCATGGTGTAACTTACGAGCGGTGCCCCCGAACCACGGTGCAAGCAGCGGAGTCGAGTCCGGCGTGGAGCGGCGTCGTCGGGGATGCCACGGCGTCGTTGTGAAGCGAGGCGGTGTGGAGTGCGGTGCCCACAGGTCGCGGTGCGAGCAGCGGCTCGGTGGCGGCGTCCGCAGGCGTCGTCGGTAAGACCAGGATCGCGGTGCGGTGTTGCGGTGGTGCCCTCTGCGGTGCCTTCAGGACACGGAGTCAGCAGCGACGTCGTAGACGGCGTCGGGCTTGAAGTCTTTGCTGTTCCTGAGACTTCTTGAACAGGGGCAAGCTCTACCTCAAGCCCTTGGAGACACTCACAAAGTAGATTGCAGAAAGTTCAGTTCCAGTCCTTTCACTGCCCAAGACAGAAGCAGCCACTGCAGGCCAACACAGCAAAGCACACAGCAAAGTGGTAGTTCCTCCTCACAGCTTCTCCAGCTCTTCTTCTTGGCAGTCTTCTTGATCCCAAAGAGTTCCAATTTTCTGGGGTTTGGGTCCCCCTTTTTATCCTCAATTTCTCTTTGTTCTCTGAAGGCAGAGAGGCCTTTGCCTAGTCCAAACCAGTTCTGGTCAGTCCTGGAGCACTTTGTTGACAAGTCTCCTTCTCTCCTTTCACAGTGCAGGCCAGGGACATCAGACGCACCACAGGAGGTGGAGCCAGCATTGTGGGGGGGAGGCCCAGCCCTATTCAGGTCCCAGGTGCATCTCCTCCCACCCATCTACATGTAGATCTTGCTATTCAGCCCTGTGCTGACTCACCCTGTCTCCTGGCATCCCCCAGCCCCTGTCACTCACACTCCAGACAAGGAATACACAACCTAGCAGAGGCAGGCTTGGATGGTTAGACAAGAAAATACCCACTTTCTAAAAGTGGTATTTTCAAATACAGAATGTTAAAACCAACTTCACTAAAAGATGCATTTTATCATTCTGAGTCCAGGCATACTAAACTCGAATTTCTACCATGTTCCCTGGGTCAGTTAGGACTATAAGCTGTAATAATCAAAACTGCCCATTCTGGCCTATGGGGAACAGGTAGCCTTGCAATAGTGAAAAACGAAATAGGCTGTAATTCACTATCAGGACATGCCACACACACCAGGCATGTCCTACCTTTCACATACAATGCACCCTGCCCACAGGGGTACCTTGGGCCTACCTTAGGGGTGACTAACATGTAGAAAAGGGAAGGTTTAGGGACTTGCAAGTGTGTGCACTTGCCAAGTCGACATGGCAGCCCCAGGCTGCACACAGGCTTTGCAATGGCAGGCCAGAGTTACACTTTACGGGCTGTTTGCGTGGGTGGCACAATCCAGTGCTGCAGCCCACCAACAGCATTTGATCTATAGGCCCTGGCACTCTCAGTGCACTTTACAAGGGACTGACACATAAATCAAATAGGCCAATCATGGAAACACCAATCCATAACACATTTTATACAGGAGCACTTGCACTTTCCCACTGGACAGCAGTGAGGAAAGTACGCAGAATCATTACACCAGCAAAAACAGAGTCAAAACCAGGAGGTCAGAAAGCAAAAAGTCAGGGGAAACACGCCAAAAGATGCCAAGTCTAACACATGTCCCCTCCAGCTGAAAGTAGGGAGAACTACCCAACCCCATTGGAGTTCTCTTCACTAAGGCGGAAGAACCTGGACAGACCATCTGCGTTGGCGTGTTCTGTACCAGGGCGGTGTTCCACCGTAAAGTCCATTCCCTGTAGGTAGATGGACCACCTCAGCAGTTTTGGATTCTCACCCCTCATTTGCATCAACCATCTGAGGGGCCTGTGGTCTGTCTGAACCCGGAAGTGAGTCCCAAACAGGTATGGTCTCAGCTTCTTCAGTGCCCAGACCACAGCAAAAGCTTCCCTTTCTATGGCACTCCACCTCTGTTCCCTGGGGAGTAGTCTCCTGCTAAGGAAGACTACAGGCTGATCCAGGCCCTCTTCGAGAGCACTGCTCCCACACCATGCTCTGAAGCGTCAGTCTGCACGACGAATTCCTTGGAGAAGTCAGGTGCCTTGAGCACGGGCACCATGCACATGGCTGCCTTCAGGGCATCAAAAGCTTTCTGGCAGGACTCAGTCCAGATCACCTGCCTGGGCTGCTTCTTAGAAGTCAGCTCTGTTAAGGGGGCAACGATAGTGCCATAGCCCTTAACAAATCTCCTATAGTAGCCGGTGAGACCTAAGAAGGCTCTCACCTCTGTCTGGGTCTTGGGGGGCTCCCAAGCCAGAATGGTGTCAATCTTGGGTTGTAGGGGCGCCACCTGGCTGCTTCCTACCTGGTGTCCCAAGTACACCACAGAACCCTGCCCGATCTGGCACTTACTGGCCTTGATCGTGAGGCCTGCACCTTGCAGAGCCCTCAACACTTTCTCAAGGTGCTGTAAATGTTCTTCCCAGCTGGAACTGAACACAGCAATGTCATCCAGGTAGGTGGCACTGAAATCCTCCAGTCCAGCCAACACCTGATTGACCAACCTCTGAAAGGTGGCAGGGGCATTCTTCAACCCAAAGGGCATCACCCGGAATTGGTAATGACCTTCTGGGGTTGAGAATGCTGATCTCTCCTTGGCCCCATCGGTTAAGGCAATCTGCCAGTACCCAGACGTTAAATCAAGCGTGCTGAGGAACCGGGCAGCTCCCAACCGATCAATGAGCTCATCAGCTCTGGGGATGGGGTGCGCGTCAGTCCTGGTGACGGCATTGAGCCCACGGTAGTCCACACAAAACCGTAGTTCTGGAGTGGCACCGGGTGCAGCAGCCTTTGGGACCAAGACCACTGCGCTGGCCCAAGGACTGTTGGAGGGCTCAATCACCCCTAACGCCAACATCTTAGAGACCTCCTCCTTGATGCTGGCCCTGACCCGGTCAGTCAACCTGTAAATCTTGTGCTTCACAGGAGGGCTGTCACCAGTGTCCACGTCATGGGTACACCAGTGAGTAACACCGGGGGTCAGAGAGAACAGTGGGGTGAACTGTCCCAACAACTGGTGACAGTCCCCCTGCTGCTCCTGAGTCAGAGTAGGGGAGAGGATCACACCCTCCACTGACCCATCATGCTCCTTGGTAGACAGGAGGTCAGGGAGAGGCTCACTCTCCTCTTCCACCCCATCATCTGTCGCCAAGAGCATACTCACTTCGGACCTCTCGAAGTGGGGCTTGAGGCGGTTCACGTGAAGGACCCTCAAAGGGTTCCTTGGAGCTTGCAAATCCACCAGGTAGGTGACGTCACTTTTGCGCTCCACCACCTCATATGGCCCAGTCCACTTGTCCTGCAAGGCACAAGGTTCCACTGGGGCCATGACCCACACTTTTTGCCCAGGTTGAAATTCAACCAGAGTGGCATTCTGGTCATACCACCTCTTCATTTCTTCCTGGCTTGCTTCCAGATTCGGCTGAGCGAGTTTCCTGAAGCGGGCAGTTTGGTTTCTAAAGGCCAGCATGTAACTAAACACATCCTGGGGAGTTTTCCTGGGAGCTGCCTCCCAGCCTTCCTTTACCAAACTCAGAGGTCCTCTGACAGGGTGGCCATACAGGAGCTCAAAGGGGCTGTACCCAAGAGACTTCTGAGGCACCTCCCTGTATGCGAAGAGCAGGCATGGCAAGAGGACGTCCCACTTACACCTCATGGGTTCTGTTAGACCATTGATCATGCCTTTCAAGGTCTGGTTGAATCTCTCCACCAGACCGTTTCCTTGTGGGTGGTAAGGAGTGGTGAACTTGTAGGTTACACCACACTCCTTCCACAGGGATGTCATATACTTGGATATGAAGACAAAGGTGTATGAGCATGCACAGCTTCAGTTGAACAAAATTCGATTTTGTTGCGTGCACTAGAGGTATCACCCTCTGGAAAGGGTGTCACGTGAAAAGTATTAGGTAGTGCCACTCAAAATGAGTGGTAACCCTCTAGGCGCGACAGGAAACCTGACCAAGCAGGTATCAAATCTTCAAGGTCAGAGTAATCAACTCCTTAGTGGTTACACAAAGTCCAAACAATTTTCTTCAAGTCTGTTGAGTACATGAATTTAATTCATTCAATGCATATAATTCAAAAGGTTAATGTGAGTGCCAAAGGCATCGTAATCCATTTCCCAATGCATTTCGGGCATGCAAGCCCTTCTTCAGGGAAAAAATCTGCTGGTTGCTGAACCGGTTTTGACAGCTAGTCAATTGTTTGGACTTTGTGTAACCACTAAGGAGTTGATTACTCTGACCTTGAAGATTTGATACCTGCTTGGTCAGGTTTCCTGTCGCGCCTAGAGGGTTACCACTCATTTTGAGTGGCACTAACTAATATACTTGGATATGAAATTGGTCCCCCTGTCAGAAACCACCTCTCTGGGGAAGCCCACACGGGAAAAGATCCCCATTAACGCCCGGCCCACCACTGGCGCCGTCGTTGTCCTGAGAGGGATTGCCTCCGGGTACCGGGTGGCATGGTCCACCAAGACCAGGATGTACCTGTTACCCATGGCTGTCTTGGGATCCAGTGGCCCCACAATATCCATCCCTACCCTTTCAAAGGGTGTTCCAACAACAGGAAAAGGTTGGAGAGGAGCTTTGACCTTCCTCCCACTCTTACCACTTGCCTGGCAAGTTTGGCAAGACCTACAGTGTGCATCTGACTGCCTTCACATTTGGGGCCAAAAGAAGTGGGTGACAAGCCTGTCAAAGGTCTTGTCCTGCCCCAAATGTCCTGCTAAAGGCACGTCATGAGCCAGACCCAGTAGGAAGGTCCTGAAGCGCTGGGGTACCACCAGCACACGGGCTGACCCAGGCTCAGCAACCTTAGGCTCACTGTATAGGAGACCATTCTCCCAGTAGATCAGATGTGACCCGGACTGATTACCAGCTGCCTGGTCTGCAGCCTGCCGCCACAGACCCTCCAGAGTAGGGCACTCGTTCTGCTCCCTGCAGAACTCCTCCCTGGTGGGACCCCCTTCTTGCTGCCAATGGGTCAGCTCAGAGATGTCTCCCAGTTCAGCTACCTGCTCCCCTGTAGGCACCGGGGCGTCCCCCTCGAGGTCTGCCTCCTCCCGGTCCGTGGGAACTTCGGGGGCCGGTTTCCCGCGCCCCCTGCCCTTCCTCTTGGCAGGGACTTGGGCCATTGTTCCAGGCTCCAAGTCCTCTTGATCACCCTTTCTGGCTGCCATTGACCGAGTAGACACGCATGCCTACTCTGGCAACCCAAGCATCTCCAAGTGAGACCTGAACTCAACATCCTTCCATAAGGACTGCTCCAGTTCGTTACCTAGCAGACAATCTACAGGCATGGTGGGGCTCACAACCACCCTCAAGGGACCTGAGACCCCCCATTCAAAGGGAACCTGCTCCACCATACACTGGCGCTCAGAGTTGTCTACAGCAACTACTTGGTGGAATGCCCCTGGGACTACCTGCTTCTCAGAGACCAGGTGACACCGGACTGAGGTCACACTGGCTCCAGTATCTCTGAGAGCCTCTACCCTGTTCCCATTAATGGTCACCCAGGTGCTATATTTCTTTGTGTTAGGGGGCACCTGGTTTCCTGGGACCATCTCACTGTCCCCTAGTGAGACAAGGGTCATTTCTGCGGGATCCCCACCCTCCTGTGGGCACCCCTCCTCCCCAAGCGCTACACTAGCCAACACTTTGGACTGTCCACCGGTGGGTGGCTGTGTCCCCTTTGGGCACTTGGGGTCCCCTTAAAGTGACCTACCTGGTCACATGCATAACACTTGCGGGGGCCAGTCTCAACAGGCTTCCCTGTAGAGACCCCTTTCTTCTTATCACCGGGGGCTGGGAACCTTTACCCTGGGTACTAGTTTGGGGCCCTTTAGAGAACTCTTGTGCTTTACCCTTGTCCCCCCGCCTTTCTGCTGGGGACCCTGCCCACCTTTGGCTGAGTCTCCCCCAAACGCTTTCTTGTGGACCCTGGTACTCACCCAGCGGTCCGCCTCCATAGCAAGCTTCCTGGGGTCAGTTAGCTTACTATCCACTAGGTGCTGGCGCAGATCTGCAAAACATAGACTAGACAAGTACTCCCATGCAATAAAATTGTAGAGCCCCTGAAAATCTGTTACATTACTGCCCTTCACCCAACCATCCAGCGACCTACAGAACATATCCACACATTCCAACCAAGTGTTGGCCTCAGACTTTTTACTGGACCTGAACTGATCCCTGTACTTCTCAGGAGTGAGCCCATACCTAGTGAGGAGAGCGTCTTTCATGTCAGCATAGGTGAGGTCCTGCCCCTTACCCAAAGCTATCAGAGTATCTCTAGCTTCCTCTGGAAAGAGAGGCCACAACCCCGCTCCCCAGTTCCTTTCAGGGACCCCATTCATATGAATAGACGACTCGTACCCTTGAAACCACCTTTGTATGTCATCACCCTTTTTGTACTCTTTACCTACATTCTTGGGGATGTGTACAATCCTGTCTGTGTGTGCTGAAGAATTGCTGCCACCATCTGAACCGGATCTACTCTTTAGCTCCAGCTCCTTGATCATTCTCTCATGATCTAGTATCATTTTCCTTTCCTCCATGGCTATTCTTTTCTCTTCCCTCTCACTTTCTATTCTGAGTTTCTCCAATTCAAACCTCCTTACTTCCCGCCTGTCCTCCAGCTCCTCTGGGGACAAACTACTGCTGCCTGGCCTGGAGGGTTCCCCCCTCCCAAAAGCACATCCACCCTAGGAACAGGCTCCTCCACCTCTCCATTGAGATCACCAGATTGCCCACTGGCACCTCTGGCTACTACCCAGGCCCTCAGCGCCTTTTGTAGCTCATCCTTCCTGGTGAGGCCTCTGACCTGGACTTTCAGGTTCTTGCAAATCGATTTTAACTCCTTGACATTGTAGGCTTCCAATCGATCCTCCTCAAAGGCAATTTCTACTGATGCAATTGATGATACTATAGATTCAGGCATGTTGAAGTAGCAAGTTCAAACTGGCAAGATCAAAAATAGGCCAAAAAGAAAAAGAACCTGTATGTGGTATGTAATGGTCTGCGATATGGTAGTAGTGCACACCAATCACTGTAAGTCAAGTGCAAACACAAGTCCTATCCTCACCGCTGACAACCAATGTTAGAAATGGGGGTCTCTAGTTGGCAAGGGTTTGCACCTTTGTCCAAGTAGGGACCCTTCTTCCTAGTCAGGATAAGGGAGTTACACTCCTAAAATAACCCCTGCTCACCCCCTTGGTAGCTTGGCACGAGCAGTCAGGCTTATCTTAGAGGCAGTGTGTAAAGCATTTGCACATAACCAACAGTAATACAGTGTAAGCACTACAAACGGACACCACACCAGTTTAGAAAAATATCCAATATTTTTATATACTTTAAACAAGACCAAATACGATAAAAATCCACAGTACAGTACTTTAAAAATCTTCTGTTATCAAAATGTCCTTAAAAACAGTTCCTTTATGTCGATAGCTCCGTCCGGGGCTATCACGGCGTCGTGAACAAACAAATCCAAACAGTTCTGGCTGACCGCGGCGTCGCGGGTCAGCTACGGTGTCGGGAAGACCCGCAAACAGTACCTTTCAGAAATGCAGGGCGTCGATGACCTCGCGGTGTGCTTCCGAAAACACGGCGTCCGCAGGCGTCGGTTCCGGAGGTCGGTGCGGGCGTCGTCGGGCCCTCGAAGTCACACGCGTTGCAGATCGATCTCTCTGTTGAAGTCAGGAGCGCTGGCGTCGGCCGGCGTCGGGTGCTGCGGTGCGAAGTGCAGCGGTGCGGCGTGCGGTGCCCTCAGGTCGCGGTGCGAGCAGCGGCTCGGTGGCGGCGTCGGATGGCGTCATCGGTGAGACCAGGGTCGCAGTGTGAGATGAAGGCGGTGCTCGTCACGTTGCTGGCAGGTCATGGTGCAGCAGCGGCGGCGTCATAGCTGCAGCGGTGTCGTCGGCTGACGAACTTGGAGTCGATGGCACCGGCGTCGGTGGGCCAAGGCTGCGGTGCGGGATGAGGGCGGTGCATCGTGTAACTTACGAGCAGTGCCCCCGAACCACGGTGCAAGCAGCGGCGTCGAGTCCGGCGTGGAGCGGCGTCATCGGGGATGCCACGGCGTCATCGTGAAGCGAGGCGGTGCGGAGTGCGGTGCCCACAGGTCGCGGTGCGAGCAGCGGCTCGGTGGCGGCGTCCGCAGGCGTCGTCGGTGAGACCAGGGTCGCGGTGCGGCATTGCGGCAGTGCCCTCTGCGGTGCCTTCAGGACACGGAGTCGGCAACGGCGTCGTAGACGGTGTCGGGCTTGAAGTCTTTGCTGTTCCTGAGACTTCTTGAACAGGGGGCAAGCTCTACCTCGAGCCCTTGGAGACACTCACAAAGTAGATTGCAGAAAGTTCAGTTCCAGTCCTTTCACTGCCCAAGACAGAAGCAGCCACTGCAGGCCAACACAGCAAAGCACACAGCAAAGTGGTAGTTCCTCCTCACAGCTTTTCCAGCTCTTCTTCTTGGCAGTCTTCTTGATCCCAAAGAGTTCCAATTTTCTGGGGTTTGGGTCCCCCTTTTTATCCTCAATTTCTCTTTGTTCTCTGAAGGCAGAGAGGCCTTTGCCTAGTCCAAACCAGTTCTGGTCAGTCCTGGAGCACTTTGTTGACAAGTCTCCTTCTCTCCTTTCACAGCGCAGGCCAGTGACATCAGACGCACCACAGGAGGTGGAGCCAGCATTGTGGAGGGAAGGCCCAGCCCTATTCAGGTCCCAGGTGCATCTCCTCTCACCCATCTACATGTAGATCTTGCTATTCAGCCCTGTGCTGACTCACCCTGTCTCCTGGCATCCCCCAGCCCCTGTCACTCACACTCCAGACAAGGAATACACAACCTAGCAGAGGCAGGCTTGGATGGTTAGACAAGAAAATACCCACTTTCTAAAAGTGGTATTTTCAAACACAGAATGTTAAAACCAACTTCACTAAAAGATGCATTTTATCATTCTGAGTCCAGGCATACTAAACTCGAATTTCTACCATGTTCCCTGGGTCAGTTAGGACTATAAGCTGTAATAATCAAAACTGCCCATTCTGGCCTATGGGGAACAGGTAGCCTTGCAATAGTGAAAAACGAAATAGGCTGTAATTCACTATCAGGACATGCCACACACACTAGGCATGTCCTACCTTTCACATACAATGCACCCTGCCCACAGGGGTACCTTGGGCCTACCTTAGGAGTGACTAACATGTAGAAAAGGGAAGATTTAGGGACTTGCAAGTGTGTGCACTTGCCAAGTCGACATGGCAGCCCCAGGTTGCACACAGGCTCTGCAATGGCAGGCCAGAGTTACACTTTACAGGCTGTTTGCATGGGTGGCACAATCCAGTGCTGCAGCCCACCAACAGCATTTGATCTATAGGCCCTGGCACTCTCAGTGCACTTTACAAGGGACTGACACATAAATCATTTAGGCCAATCATGGAAACACCAATCCATAACACATTTTATACAGGAGCACTTGCACTTTCCCACTGGACAGCAGTGAGGAAAGTGCGCAGAATCATTACACCAGCAAAAACAGAGTAAAACCAGGAGGTCAGAAAGCAAAAAGTCAGGGTAAACACGCCAAAAGATGCCAAGTCTAACAGTAACCAAAAAGAAAAAAAAGTTGTGATTGAAAATTAAGCAGTGAAAGCATAAAGGCCAGCCAATCAAAAAAGATGGCAAAGATACTATGCTCAATGGGAGGGACAAACACAAGATTGACAAATGAACAAGCAAGCAATGGGAGGGCTTCAAGGCCCTTATGCTCTTGGTATGCCCACAGTACATCTTTTGCAACCTGGAAGGCTTGACCTAAAAAGTGTCCTGTAACTGAAAATTAGTGATGGTCTGTGATTATTTTGAGGACTGGAGCTGTAGTTTAGAAACCAGATTTGGTAGGGTTCATGCAATAGTAGCACTAAATAGGTTGCGGCTGTCATTTAGCAATTACTGCCTAATCACCCCAGGCTGTGTACTGACAAGGATGTAGTGGCCGCAAATAAACAGTGCAGTAGCACAGGTGTTTCTACTTTTACCCCTTGAGTAGACTGCCTACCGGCTCCCTCTGGTTAAAGTTCTGTGCAGCTCCCGTAATGTGGGTCACTTACCTTAATCATGTAAAGAGACTCTGTATCTGTGTAGTTACTTAGGTTGAATACATGGTGGGGTTCACTTGACCAACATTTCTGCAGTGGTGCTGGAACAACTTTTAGAGTAGGGGTGCTGAGACCTCTCTACTCACCTTTTGCAAGGGTCTGAAAACCTGGCTGTACTTAAATTAGTCTTATTTATAATCTTTATCGCTGGCCTACCTTACTCAGCGCCGGGAAACCCTTCAGGGTACTGTGCGCCCTATAAATTCTAAATAAATAAATAATAATAAAATAATACCATTATAAATATAAATAATGTTTTCCAAGAAAGAATAATACTCTAGAGTAATACAGTGAAGTAGAAAATGTCCCTCAGACACGGAACAATGCTCCTCAAAATATCGGATCCAGTTCATGTCACAGATACTAGGCCAGAGAAATCAGCATCTTAAAATTGAGTGATAGTTAATTTATCGTCATCACTATTTACGGAAATAAACAATTTAGAATAATTAAGGCAAGCACATACTGTTGATGTTAACGTTTTTTTTTTTACTTCATCTTGTTCCTAAAGCTGTGTAAGTAATGGTGAATCTATAGCCAAGTGACAGCCACCTGAGAATATGATTCACTTACTTATATGCGTCACAAATTGCTTTTATACTACGAAAATACACATTCACATGTAGTAGTGTGTCCTAGTATGTTTTAATAATCAATTTTGACTTCGTTTTTGTGCCTCCTAAAACCCACTAAGCTTAGCATTATTGACCACTTACACACCTTTTAAATGGGTTTCCATTTTGGTACCCCGTAGACCGCATATTTTAGCTTAATCACTCTGGTACGCATAGCCTGCTCCTGAAGCTAGCCCACCCAGGCGAGGACTCTAGGAAGTAGCATGTGCCAGATCATGCTGGTCATACATGTACCTCGTTCCCAAGGCCTTTTTGTATTCTTCCCATAAGATGTGCTTGGCACGTGCTCATTAGCGCATATCTGTTGGTTTCTGGTTTTATCAGAAGTCCCTGCTCTCATTCACTTGCACTCAGAAAAAGTGTAGAACTGTAGCACCCAAATGGGTAGATTTTAGCATTTTAGATAGGAGGCAAAGCTTTGGTTCGCTCATTAGGCAATCGCCTTGCTTAGTTTTGAATGCGCATGGGCTATTTTTGCATTAGAAATTTGTTAGACTTCTATGCCCTATCCAGAGTGTCTGTGTTTTATTTTATGGATCCCGGTGCAATGTGTTCTGGGAAAGATGGCCACTCTGCAAGCACAGCAGGTGCTGCACCTGACTCCACGTGATGCCCACTGGCGCCCGAGGTAAGGGGGAGATTTCTCTGAGGTGCCTGGGGTGGAGCAAGCTCCAGCGCTGGACCCAGTGATGAGGCCGGACACATATTTTGGACTTTGTAAGATTTTGACCTTCAGAAACTCCATCATCCGAGCTCCCCGGTGACGGAGGGGAATGGAGGATGCTGGAGCGCTATAAAAAGCGTCAGAAACTCAGCAACGCGGACTGCACCAAGACAAATCCAGGGCCAATGAATTGGCCCACTTGTAGCCTGTCAATGGGCAGAAGATGCCTGGCCAGTACCCCCACCCCCCCCCCCCAAATTTTGATTATACTGTGACACGTCCATAATTTTATCTTTCAACAGTTATGAGCAAAAGAAAGGCAGCCGCACCTCCCACTTGTGCTAAGGTAAGAAAATCGAAGTGTCCTCGTAGTTGAGCAATGAATTGGCTAAAACTGGTGGAGCTCTTAATGATGAAATCACAAATACCGAACAACGTTTGAATGTAGCATCAAATGTTTGCAAACGTAATAACTATAATGCATAAGTTTTAGTCGTGGAGGCAGCGCGCTGCTATTAGAGGAGCAGTTCACTGTTCAGGCTCGAATATCTTTACTGATCCACCTGAGGAGAGTGATCATTTGTCCTAGGCTCAACAAAGAGGTGCTGATGGGATTTTATTTCCTAATTCTCATTCGTTACTTACCTTGCTTGATTTATTGGGGACCACATGACTCGAAAGAATGGAATCTCTCTCCTTGAATCGGCCCTCAAGAAAACTAAGGGATGATTAAACTCAACTGAAACCTTAGTTACCTCGAAATTCATTTTAAATGTTGTTTGTGACGCGTCGAGAATAACTGTCCCATTCAACTTTCTTTACTGCAATCTGAGGACCTCACACTGAGTCATTAGTGGAAGCTGGTGACCCTGCCTTTAGGAATTTTGATTATTTGAACCTCAAGACAATACACAGAAATTCAGAAACAAGCATTTATCAAACAAATACAAAAATGATGAAATATTTTATATAATTCACAAAAAATAGAAACAATTACTTTTTAATGGTAAGTTTGGACTTTTCTAAATTCAACTGAGGCCACAGATCTTTTGTTCTTTATTCTGTTTGAGGCATTGTCTTTGCTCCCACAAATCATTCTGGGAGGATACCAACTTACATTTTGGCCTCCAATTTTAAATATCCTCACATTTGCAGAACAATTTAAATTTTTTGATTTTATATTTTGCTTTCTTAGTTATATACACTTTATTAATATGTCAATATTCTTTATAATCTGAGGAGGACAACACGAATGTCAAAATAATAAGCAGCGTGTACACATTCCAATAACTGCTTATGATTCTCGTTTAACCTCTTTGTTGCCTCAAAGGAACAGTCTATGCTGTTGGTCATTGACCTTCCTCTGCCGGCTGCATCATACGTAAGGGTCTAAAAAATGTTCCACCATTATCTGAGTGGCAGTCGGAGGATTCTGTTCAATTCATTAGCTAGGATGTTTTTTAAAAGCACTTAACATTTATTTTAATGATGTTCCATTAATTCCATGTTTGTATTGCGATTGTAAAGTCAGGGTCTGACTGAGACAAAAAAATAGGCCCAGGCACCAATATAAAAGTGGCCGGCATTAGGGATCCAGATAGCTGAAAAAGTGGCCCACATTTGCAAATCAGCAGAGTTTTGAACCTGTAAAGACACGCTGTGTGGTATTTTGCAATGTATGGGAGACCGGATGCATTTGCATGTGTTTGCTGCAGGCAATGCTTGTGGTAATAGCAGTGAAATCAACAGTAAAAACTTGCTCACCTGGTCCTAAAAACAGGCCTACACACTGCTAAAAAACCAGCCCACACATTGACCTGTCAGACCAGTCCAACCCTGAGTAAAGTGCCCAAAAATTGTGTTGGGGGTGTAAGAAATTGGGTTACTGGTTGAGGGCGAACCCTTCTCAAAAGAAACCACAAATCTTCTCAGGGTGAGGCCCAAGCAAACCCTTAATTAACCTGTACTCAACCCTCGGGTAGCTTGGCACAGAGCAATCAGCCTTAACTCAGAGGCAATGTGTAAAGTATTTGTGGAACACTTCAAACAGTAGCACAGTGAAAACTCATCACAAAAGATTTTCACACCAGTTTGGAGAAATCGAGTAATTTTAATAAATAAAACAAGAACAAAGTGACAAAATCCAATCAGAAGAACCGGGGATACTCAACTTTTTTTTTTTTAGTAACAATAGTGCCAAAAGGCAAAAAGCACCAACTGTGGATATCTGGTAATGCCAGACCGGGACAAAGTTCAGGCCGACCGCAATGGAGTGCCAGCCTGCTGCATGGACCCAGTTAGGCCTGCTGAACAAAATACCTTAAATCCTGGTTTGCGGAGCATTGCAGATTTCTGCCTCGAAGATGGGTTGTGCAGCTGAAGCAATGCTTCGGTTCTGAAGTGCGGCAAGGCTGCGATGTGAGGTCCTGCATTGTCATCGAGGATCCCGTCACCAAGGGCTTATGATGAGAATTACAGCGTTGAGATTGTGTTGCTCAGTCCGGGGGATGCGTCAGTTCCGAGAAGCTTCAAGGCTGCGTTGCGGATTCCGGCATTGTCATCGAGGCTACTTTCGACTAGGGATGCGAGAGCCTGCACTGAGGAGGCGTCAAGCAGTGACTGTTCCATAGAGATTGCGGAGGCAATTTGGGTATTTGTAACAGGCCCAATCCATGCAGCAGCATGTGTCGGTTCTGCTTGGGGTTGTGCCGTGCAGCAGAGGAGATGCATTGATTCCACTGGATCCACAGAGCATGGATATGGAATTTTTAAAATATTCTACTTGGCAAAGGGACAAAATGCAACCAAAATCTACATGTCTGGAGCGAAAACTACTTGTCCCACCTGCTCTTTAAAATATATGTACCAGCATGGAAATGTTAACATTCTTAGATTTGTAATTCTTTTCCATGAAACAGACAAAAATTGTTTGCAACAATGCTAATATATATATATATATATATATATATATATATATATATATATATATATATATATATATATATATTCCACCAAATGCCCAGAAGCTTGAGGCCGCACACCGCTGCAGGTAGGTCAACAAACCTTTATTCAACAAACAGGCAACTTCCCATCCCGTATTCAGTCCCTGGCCTGACGCGTTTCAGAGAGTCAATCTCTTTCTTCAGAGGTGGCTTGAAAGAACCAGCAAGTCTCGTACACTGCCTCTCCCCTGCATGCTACTTAGCATAATTACTTTAATTGGCCTCCGGTGTGCCCCAATGTTGTTAGTCATTACAGTGCATGCTGGGATATGCAGTCAATTCGTACCTTTAAGCCCTCCAGTGGGTTCTGGTTTTTCAAGCAAATCCGGGACAAATTAAGCAGCCCTCCATTGAGCCTCGGATGAGACTCTGCCTGCTTCAGTGAAAGTTTCCTGCTGCGCCAAACAAGAAGGGTGATTTCCCCTCTCATGGACCCTTCCAATGTTTGTGGGTGGTGCGTTCCCTCTGCGGCCTGGAACCGCTGCATTACATATTCCACCAAATGCCCAGAAGCTTGAGGCCGCACACCGCTGCAGGTAGGTCAACAAACCTTTATTCAACAAACAGGCAACTTCCCATCCCGTATTCAGTCCCTGGCCTGACGCGTTTCAGAGAGTCAAACTCTTTCTTCAGAGGCGGCTTGAAAGAACCAGCAAGTCTCGTACACTGCCTCTCCCCTGCATGCTACTTAAAATATTCTACTTGGCAAAGGGACAAAATGCAACCAAAATCTACATGTCTGGAGCGAAAACTACTTGTCCCACCTGCTCTTTAAAATATATGTACCAGCATGGAAATGTTAACATTCTTAGATTTGTAATTCTTTTCCATGAAACAGACAAAAATTGTTTTGCAACAATGCTAAAATATATATATATATATATATTCACTGAAAAAACCATAGGTTTCAGACACGTTATAGTTAGAAATTAGCATTTAAAAAACCTTTGAAATTCACTGAAAAAACCATATGTTTTAGGGACAGTTATAGTTAGTTGGACATTTCACTCGTACAAAACCATAGAAATTCCCCCGTTATAGTTAGTTCAGCTAACTATAACTCGCGCTCACGCAATGCACTGCTGATGACGTCACATATTACATCACTCATGACATGGTCAGTGACATGACTGATGACATCACTGATGACATCTCAAATGACATCACTGATGACATCACTGATGACATCATCCAGTGACTGTGTGTTTCTGTAAAGTTTAAATATGTTTAATATATATAGGGAAAGGCGTATTGAAGAATGAGTGGGTGTATAAGTGTCTGAATGGATGATTTAGTACGTGAGTGACTGACTCTACAAGTGAGTGATTAAATGTATCTTACTGAATGCATGGGATAGTGACTAAACTGTGTGAATGTCTGTATCCGTCTGTCTGTTGGTTTGTAAGCGGCTGCATGGCTTTCTGAATAGCTACATGAGTGTCTACATGGGTTATTGATTGATTGTCTGAGTATCTGTATGGGTGCCTGAGTGTTTGTGTGGGTGGGGTGTGTGTGACTCTGTGCATAGATGTGTGAGTTGGTGATTCACTGGGTGCATGGTTTCAAGAGTGCATCTGTGATGGACTGTATGGGTGGGTGAGTGTGTGTATGGGTGTGTTAGTGATTGAATGTATATCTCAGTGGTACATGTGTGAGTAACTACATATGTGAAAGGCAGTATATATGTGTGTTGGAGTATATAAATGGCTATAAGTGAGAGTGTGTGATTGTGAGAGTGGCTGTATGGATGAGTGTGTACTTGTATCAGTGATTGTATAAGAGCGTAAGAATGTGCTAGTATTTGTATGAGTAAGTGAGCTGGTGTGTGTATAACTGTATAGGTGAGTAAATGGGTGTGTGATTAAGTTTTTTGCATGTCTCACTAGGTGTGTGAGTACCTCTATGGATGAGTGGCGGTGTGTGAGTGTTTATATAGGTGTATGAGTGCATATGATAGTCCTGTACTGAGTGACTAAGTATGAGTGACTGTACGGGTGAGTGAGTGGATGTGTGTGTAGACCTAAGAATCAGTGAGTGGGTATGTAGTTTTTGGTGTTGGAGTGTCTATGGTTTTGAGAATGGCAGTCTGTAATTTAGAGTGGGTGTATCAAAAGTTATATTAGGGTGTGAGAAGATGCATGAAATTATCACATGGATGATGTCATCAGTGATGTCATTTGAGATGTCATCAGTGATGTCATCAGTGATGTCACTGACCATGTCATGAGTGATGTAATATGTGACGTCATCAGCAGTGCATTGCGGGGCGCGAGTTATAGTTAGCTGAACTAACTATAACGGGGGAATTTCTATGGTTTTGTACGAGTGAAATGTCCAACTAACTATAACTGTCCCTAAAACATATGGTTTTTTCAGTGAATTTCAAAGGTTTTTTAAATGCTAATTTCTAACTATAACGTGTCTGAAACCTATGGTTTTTTCAGTGAATTTCAAAGGTTTTTTAAATGCTAATTTCTAACTATAACGTGCCTGAAACCTATGATTTTTAAGTGAATTTCAAAGGTTTTTTAAATGCTAGTTTCTAACTATGCCTACAGAGGTAGGACATGTGAAGAAAGAAGAAAAAACGCACAGAAAGAAGCAAAAGATGTGCAGAAAGAACCAACAGAGGAGCAGAAAGAGGCCTTGTTGCAAAATCATCCTGTGCCCACAACTTTTTCAGACGGGTACTGGTGGTAACTGACTCTGACTAACCAGAGCCAGTGCTATGCTAAAAGACACTTAGAATACAGTGAAAACACCTACATACACTAGGGAACACTATGCGTTGGGGTACCCCTGTGATTAGCATGACCTCCTCTGCAAGTCCCTAGTACATAATAGGGCAGGGGGATTAAAACTACCTCTTAAAACGCGCAACAGGGCGCGTTTGCACAGTGGTGAAGGGAGGGGGGGCCTGAGGTGACATGTGTGCAAACGCACCCCGTGGCGCGTTTTAAGTTGCGGGATTAAGTCCCCTTGAATTCTGAGGGTCCCTGGGGCCCAACTAGCCCCCCAGGTACCTACAGTTAGGACCACAGAGCTGAGTTGCAGAGAGGCGTTCCGAGGCCACGCACCTTTTTCACCTCTCTGCAACGCAACTCTGTTGTGCTTACTGAAGGTACCTGGTGGGCTAGTTGGCCCCCAGGGTCCCTCAGGATTCAAAGGGAATTAATTCCCCAACTTAAAACGCACCACAGGGCGTGTTTGCGCACATGTCACCTGAGGCCCCGCCCCTCCCTTCACCACTGTGCAAACGCGCCCCGTGGTGCGTTTTAAGTTGGGGTATTAGGTCACCTTGAATCCTGAGGGTCCCTGGGGCCCAACTAGCCCACTAGGTACTTCCAGTAAGCACCACAGGCCTGCGTTGCAACGCCTGTAACAAATTGTGCAGTTGTGTTTAGGTAGTGAAGAGGGTCGTGCTGGGGGTAGTGTTTTAGGGTTTAGGGTAGTGCAGTGGTGTTTGGGTAGTTTAGGGGTCGTGCTGGGGTAGTGTTTTAGGGTTTAGGGTAGTGCAGTGGTGTTTGGGTAGTGTAGGGGTCGTGCTGGGGGTAGTGATTTAGGGTAGTGCAGTGGTGTTTGGGTAGTGTAGGGGGTCGTGCTGGGGTAGTGTTTTAGGGTTTAGGGTAGTGCAGTGGTGTTTGGGTAGTGTAGGGGGTCGTGCTGGGGGTAGTGATTTAGGGTAGTGCAGTGGTGTTTGGGTAGTGTAGGGGGTACTGCTGGGGGTAGTGTTTTAGGGTTTAGGTTAGTGCAGTGGTGTTTGGGTAGTGTAGGGGTACTGCTGGGGGTAGTGTTTTAGGGTTTAGGGTAGTGCAGTGGTGTTTGTGTAGTGTAGGGGGTAGTGTTTTAGGGTTTAGGGTAGTGCAGTGGTGTTTGTGTAGTGTAGGAGGTCGTGTTTTAGGGTTTAGGGTAGTGCAGTGGTCTTTGGGTAGTGTAGGGAGTCGTGCGGGGGTAGTGTTTTAGGGTTTAGGGTAGTGTAGGGGGTCATGTGGAGGGTAGTGTTTTAGGGATTAGGGTAGTGCATTGGTGTTTGGGTAGTGTAGGGGGTCATGCGGGGAGTAGTGTTTTAGGGTTTAGGGCAGTGCAGTGGTGTTTGGGTAGTGTAGGGGGTCGTGCTGGGGGAGTGTTTTAGGGTTTAGGGCAGTGCAGTGGTGTTCGGGTAGTGTAGGGGGTCGTGCTGGGGGAGTGTTTTAGGGTTTAGGGCAGTGCAGTGGTGTTCGGGTAGTGTAGGGGGTCGTGCTGGGGGTAGTGTTCTAGGGTTTAGGGCAGTGCAGTGGTGTTTGGGCAGTGTAGGGGGTAATGCTGGGGGTGGTGTTTTAGGGTTTAGGGCAGTGCAGTGGTGTTCGGGCAGTGTAGGGGGTCGTGCAGGGGTGGTGTTTCAGGGTTTAGGGCAGTGGTGTTCGGGCAGTGTAGGGGGTCGTGCTGGGGGTGGTGTTTCAGGGTTTGGGGCAGTGCAGTGGTGTTCGGGCAGTGTAGGGGGTGGTGTTTCAGGGTTTAGGGCAGTGCAGTGGTGTTCGGGCAGTGTAGGGGGTCGTGCAGGGGGTGGTGTTTCAGGGTTTACGGCAGTGGTGTTCGGGCAGTGTAGGGGGTCGTGCTGGGGGTGGTGTTTCAGGGTTTGGGGCAGTGCAGTGGTGTTCGAGCAGTAAAGGGGTCGTGCTGGGGGTGGTGTTTCAGGGTTTAGGGCAGTGCAGTGGTGTTCGGGCAGTGTAGGGGCAGTGCAGGGGGTGGTGTTTCAGGGTTTAGGGCAGTGCAGTGGTGTTCGGGCAGTGTAGGGGGTGCTGCAGGGGGTGGTGTTTCAGGGTTTAGGGCAGTGCAGTGGTGTTCGGGCAGTGTAGGGGGTCGTGCTGGGGCTGGTGTTTCAGGGTTTAGGGCAGTACAGTGGTGTTCGGGCAGTGTAGGGGGTCATGCTGGGGCTGGTGTTTCAGGGTTTAGGGCAGTGCAGTGGTGTTCGGGCAGTGTAGGGGGTCGTGCTGGGGCTGGTGTTTCAGGGTTTAGGGCAGTGCAGTGGTTTTCGGGCAGTGTAGGTGGTCGTGCTGGGGCTGGTGTTTCAGGGTTTAGGGCAGTGCAGTGGTGTTCGGGCAGTGTAGGGGGTCATGCTGGGGCTGGTGTTTCAGGGTTTAGGGCAGTGCAGTGGTGTTCTGGCAGTGTAGGGGGTCTTGCTGGGGCTGGTGTTTCAGAGTCTAGGGCAGTGCAGTGGTGTTCGGGCAGTGTAGGGGGTCTTGCTGGGGCTGGTGTTTCAGGGTTTAGGGCAGTGCAGTGGTGTTCGGGCAGTGTAGGGGGTCGTGCTGGGGTGGTGTTTCAGGGTTTAGGGCAGTGCAGTGGTGTTTGGGCAGTGTAGGGGGTCATGCTGGGGCTTGTGTTTCAGGATTTAGGGCAGAGCAATGGTGTTCAGGCAGTGTAGGGGGTTTTGCTGGAGGTGGTGTTTCAGGGTTTAGGGCAGTGCAGTGGTGTTTGTGCAGTGTAGGGGGTGGTGTTTCAGGGTTTTGGGCAGTGGTGTTCAGGCAGTGTAGGGGGTCTTGCTGGGGTTGATGTTTCAGGGTTTAGGGCAGTGCAGTGGTGTTCGGGCAGTGTAGGGGGTCGTGCTGGTGGTGGTGTTTCAGGGTTTAGGGCAGTGCAGTGGTGTTCCGGCAGTGTAGGAGGTTGTGCAGGGGGTGGTGTTTCAGGGTTTAGGGCAGTGCAGTGGTGTTCGGGCAGTGTAGGGGGTCGTGCAGGGGGTGGTGTTTCAGGGTTTAGGGCAGTGCAGTGGTGTTTGGGCAGTGTAGGGGTCGTGCAGGGGGTGGTGTTTCAGGGTTTAGGGCAGTGCAGTGGTGTTCGGGCAGTGTAGGGGGTCGTGCAGGGGGTGGTGTTTCAGGGTTTAGGGCAGTGCAGTGGTGTTCGGGCAGTGTAGGGGGTCGTGCTGGGGGTGGTGTTTCAGGGTTTAGGGCAGTGCAGTGGTGTTTGGGCAGTGTAGGGGGTCATGCTGGGGCTAGTGTTTCAGGATTTAGGGCAGAGCAATGGTGTTCAGGCAGTGTAGGGGGTTTTGCTGGAGGTGGTGTTTCAGGGTTTAGGGCAGTGCAGTGGTGTTTGTGCAGTGTAGGGGTGGTGTTTCAGGGTTTAGGGCAGTGGTGTTCAGTCAGTGTAGGGGGTCTTGCTGGGGTTGATGTTTCAGGGTTTAGGGCAGTGCAGTGGTGTTCGGGCAGTGTAGGGGGTCGTGCTGGTGGTGGTGTTTCAGGGTTTAGGGCAGTGCAGTGGTGTTCCGGCAGTGTAGGAGGTTGTGCAGGGGGTGGTGTTTCAGGGTTTAGGGCAGTGCAGTGGTGTTCGGGCAGTGTAGGGGGTCGTGCAGGGGGTGGTGTTTCAGGGTTTAGGGCAGTGCAGTGGTGTTTGGGCAGTGTAGGGGGTCGTGCAGGGGGTGGTGTTTCAGGGTTTAGGGCAGTGCAGTGGTGTTCGGCCAGTGTAGGCGGTCTTGCTGGGGGTGGTGTTTCAGGCTTTAGTGCAGTGGTGTTCGTGCAGTGTAGGGGGTCTTGCTGGGGCTGGTGTTTCAGGGTTTAGGGCAGTGCAGTGGTGTTCGGGCAGTGTACGGGGTTGTGCTGGGGCTGGTGTTTCAGGGTTTAGGGCAGTGCAGTGGTGTTCGGGCAGTGTAGGGGGTCTTGCTGGGGCTGGTGTTTCAGGGTTTAGGGCAGTGCAGTGGTGTTCGGGCAGTGTAGGGGGTCGTGCTGGGGCTGGTGTTTGAGGGTTTAGGGTAGTGCAGTGGTGTTTTGGCAGTGTAGGCGGTCGTGCTGGGGCTGGTGTTTCAGGGTTTAGGGCAGTGCAGTGGTGTTCGGGCAGTATACGGGGTTGTGCTGGGGCTGGTGTTTCAGGGTTTAGGGCAGTGCAGTGGTGTTCGGGCAGTGTAGGGGGTCATGCTGGGGGTGGTGTTTCAGGGTTTAGGGCAGTGCAGTGGTGTTCGGGGAGTGTAGGGGGTCATGCTGGGGCTGGTGTTTCATGGTTTAGGGCAGTGCAGTGGTGTTCGGGCAGTGTAGGGGGTCGTGCTGGCGGTGGTGTTTCAGGGTTTAGGGCAGTGCAGTGGTGTTCGGGCAGTGTAGGGGGTCATGCTGGGGGTGGTGTTTCAGGGTATAGGGCAGTGCAGTGGTGTACGGGCAGTGTAGGGGTCTTGCTGGGGGTGGTGTTTCAGGGTTTAGGGCAGTGTTGTTCGGGCAGTGTAGGGGGTCTTGCTGGGGGTAGTGTTTCAGGGTTTAGGGCAGTGCAGTGGTGTTCGTGCAGTGCAGGGGGTCGTGCTGGGGTGGTGTTTCAGGGTTTAGGGCAGTGCAGTAGTGTTCGGGCAGTGTAGGGGATCGTGCAGGGGGTGGTGTTTCAGGGTTTAGGGCAGTGCAGTGGTGTTCGGGCAGTGTAGGGGGTCGTGCTGGGGGTGGTGTTTCAGGGTTTAGGGCAGTGCAGTGGTGTTCGGGCAGTGTAGGGGGTTGTGCAGGGGTGGTGTTTCAGGGTTTAGGGCAGTGCAGTGGTGTTCGGGCAGTGTAGGGGTCGTGCTGGGGCTGGTGTTTCAGGGTTTAGGGCAGTGCAGTGGTGTTTGGGCAGTGTAGGGGGTCTTGCTGGGGGTGGTGTTTCAGGGTTTAGGGCAGTGGTGTTCGGGCAGTGTAGGGGGTCTTGCTGGGGGTGGTGTTTCATGGTTTAGGGCAGTGCAGTGGTGTTCGGTCAGTGTAGGGGGTCTTGCTGGAGGTAGTGTTTCAGGGTTTAGGGCAGTGCAGTGGTGTTCATGCAGTGTAGGGGGTCGTGCTGGGGATGGTGTTTCAGGGTTTAGGGCAGTGCAGTAGTGTTCGGGCAGTGTAGGGGTCGTGCAGGGGGTGGTATTTCAGGGTTTAGGGCAGTGCAGTGGTGTTCGGGCAGTGTAGGGGGTCGTGCTGGGGGTGGTGTTTCAGGGTTTAGGGCAGTGCAGTGGTGTTCGGGCAGTGTAGGGGGTCATGCTGGTGGTGGTGTTTCAGGGTTTGGGCATTGGTGTTCGTGGAGTGTAGGGGGTCTTGTTGGGGGTGATGTTTCAGGGTTTAGGGCAGTGCAGTGGTGTTCGGGCAGTGTAGGAGGTCTTGCTGGGGGTAGTGTTTCAGGGTTTAGGGCAGTGCAGTGGTGTTCGGGCAGTGTAGGGGTCATGCTGGGCGTGGTGTTTCAGGGTTTAGGGCAGTGCAGTGGTGTTCGGGCAGTGTAGGGAGTCGTGAAGGGGGTGTTGTTTCAGGGTTTAGGGCAGTGCAGTGGTGTTCGGGCAGTGTAGGGGGTCGTGCTAGGGTATGTGTTTCAGGGTTTAGGGCAGTGCAGTTGTGTTCGGGCACTGTAGGGGGTCGTGCAGGGGCTGGTGTTTCAGGGTTTAGGGCAGTGCAGTGGTGTTCGGGCAGTGTAGGGGGTCGTGCTGGGGGTAGTGTTTTAGGGTTTAGGGTAATGCAGTGGTGCTTGTGTAGTGTAAGGGGTCGTGCTGGGGGTAGTGTTTTAGGGTTTAGGGTAGTGCAGTGGTGTTTGTGTAGTGTAGGGGGTCATGTTTTAGGGTAGTGCAGTGGTGTTTGGGTAGTGTAGGGGGTCGTGCTGGGGGTAGTGTTTTAGGATTTAGGTTAGTGCAGTGGTGTTTGGGTAGTGTAGGGGGTCGTGCTGGGGGTAGTGTTTTAGGGTTTAAGGTAGTGCAGTGGTGTTTGTGTAGTGTAGGGGGTCGTGCTGGGGGTAGTGTTTTAGGGTTTAGGGTAGTGCAGTGGTGCTTGTGTAGTGTAGGGGGTCGTGCTGGGGGTAGTGTTTTAGGGTTTAGGGTAGTGCAGTGGTGTTTGTGTAGTGTAGGGGGTCATGTTTTAGGGTAGTGCAGTGGTGTTTGGGTAGTGTAGGGGGTCGTGCTGGGGGTAGTGTTTTAGGATTTAGGTTAGTGCAGTGGTGCTTGTGTAGTGTAGGGGGTCATGCTGGGGGTAGTGTTTTAGGGTTTAGGATAGTGCAGTGGTGCTTGTGTAGTGTAGGGGGTCGTGCTGGGGTAGTGTTTTAGGGTTTAGGGTAGTGCAGTGGTGTTTTTGGAGTGTAGGGGGGTCATGTTTTAAGATGCAACGCTCCAATACCTGACCAGTCTGCACTACATAAAACTGCAAAAAAACTAAAAATAAAAAACGTTTTGCACACTTTTGTCATTGGGCTATATGTGGGCTACATCTGGGTAATATTTGTGCTACATTTGGGCTCTTTTTTCACTGGTGGCCATCTTGGAAGACTTCTTTGTTATGAAGTTTCCTAATTTCCTCATTTACTGCAGTCTCCTCAGTAGGAAATGCTTTCAGTTTTTACTTTGATTCCATCAAGAAGGCATTCAGATGTGTCACACATTTGCCATAAATTCAGAATGTTATTACTCTAGTTGTTCATTAGATCACTGTAGTAAAGCTACTGCTCACCAAGGAGTTAACTGGAAGTCTACTGCTGGTATTGAAAGTGATTGTTTCAGTCTGCATGTCAGAATTTTCTAATGAAATAGAAGAGGATTTGAGATCTCACTTAAAACATGCACTAAATTTTCTTTTGCAGCACTAACCATAATTTCTATGGCAAAATGAACCCCCTCATTTTGTTCCTTTTTAAATTAAATGTTTTAAGTGTTACCAGTTTATTCCAATCAAGATGGCTTCAGGTGTGCCATACTTTTGTCATAAGTAAGGCTGTTAGCACTCTATTTGTTCTTTAGAACACTCTGGGAAGCTGCAGTAGAACACAAAGGCATCAACTGACAGGCTGCTCCTGTTGAAATATAACAGGAAGATATTTGAGATCTCACTTAAAACATGTCCTAATTTTTCTTTCTACAGCACTAACCATAATTTCTATGGCAAAATGAACCCCCTCATTTTGTTCCTTTTTAAATTAAATGTTTTAAGTGTTACCAGTTTATTCCAATCAAGATGGCTTCAGGTGTGCCATACTTTTGTCATAAGTAAGACTGTTAGCGCTCTAGTTGTTCTTTAGAACACTCTGGGAAGCTGCAGTAGAACACAAAGGCATCAACTGACAGGCTGCTCCTGTTGAAATATAACAGGAAGATATTTGAGATCACACTTCAAACATGTCCTAATTTTTCTTTCTACAGCACTAACCATAATTTCTATGACAAAATGAACCCCATCATTTTGTTCCTTTTTAAATTAAATGTTTTAAGTGTTACCAGTTTATTCCAATCAAGATGGCTTCAGGTGTGCCATATTTTTGTCATAAGTAAGACTGTTAGCGCTCTAGTTGTTCTTTAGAACACTCTGGGAAGCTGCAGTAGAACACAAAGGCATCAACTGACAGGCTGCTCCTGTTGAAATATAACAGGAAGATATTTGAGATCACACTTGAAACATGTCCTAATTTTTCTTTCCAGAGCACTAACCATAATTTCTATGACAAGATGAACCCCATCATTTTGTTCCTTTTTAAATTAAATGTTTTAAGTGTTACCAGTTTATTCCAATCAAGATGGCTTCAGGTGTGCCATACTTTTGTCATAAGTAAGGCTGTTAACACTCTAGTTGTTCTTTAGAACACTCTGGGAAGCTGCAGTAGAACACAAAGGAATCAACTGACAGTCTCTGCCCTTGTTGGATGTACATGTTTTACTGAGAATGTCAGACTTCATTCTCACATGACTGAGAAAGATAATGTGAATTTACAGAAAATATGCTCTCATTTTAGCTTCTGGGGCACCTTCCAAAACTGTATGGGACAAGCATGTGAAAATAGTTTTCTCTCAAACATGATTCATGATATCCCAGCAGAAGGTTTTTCACAGGGTAAAATCACCTTAGAACACACCACAATTCCTGAAATTAGTATGGTACCATCAACAAATGAATTCTAATGTAACTAAAGTCTGTTATCACCCTTTATAGTTCTCCTTTTGGTAACCCTCAAAATCTTCGATTCACTACAATGCATTTCAATGGGGTACTATCATTTATATTGGTCCCAAGATGGCTGCCAGCAATTCCAGGATGAAGTGCTGACAGCCAATCAGATCTCACGATGACATGTGTGGTTAGGCTCCTCCCAGATATATATGTGTTTTTACTTTTGATTTTCTCAGCAACTACTGAATGGATTTACACCATTTAACAAAAAGGGTTCTTTCTGAACCAAGAACTACCTCTTTGCCAAATTTGGTGTAATTCCGTTCAGCAGTTCGGGCTGTAGCCGTGTCTAAAGTTTCCTATGGGAAAATGAATGGGGAAAACACGTTTTGGGACCCCCCTTTTTCTCAGCCCCGCTTGACGAATCACCCTGAGACTTTCAGGGTAGGAGCGGACCGGAGCGGGCCATAAAGTTTGAAAATTTCGCGAAGATTCGTCAACCGACGCAAGAGTTATTTCAAATAGAATGTTGCGGATTTCCTATGGAAAATAGGTCCTAACTAGAACTATCTACTGGCGACCGCCAGTAGATGATAATATATATATATATATATATATATATATATATATATATATATATATATATATATATATATATATATATATATATTATCTACTGGCGGTCGCCAGTAGATAGTTATAGTTAGAACCTATTTTCCATAGGAAATCCGCGACATTCTATTTGAAATAACTCTCTTGCCGGTTGACGTATCTTCGCAAAATTTTCAAACTTTGTGGGGCGCTCCGGTCCGCTCCTACCCTGAAAGTCTCAGGGTGATTCGTCAAGCAGGGGCCGAGAAAAAGGGGGTCCCAAAACGCGTTTTCCCCATTCATTTTTCCATAGGAAACTTTAGACACGGCTACAGCCCGAACTGCTGAACGGAATTACACCAAATTTGGCAAAGAGGTAGTTCTTGGTTCAGAAAGAACCCTTTTGTTAAATGGTGTAAATCCGTTCAGTAGTTGCTGAGAAAATCAAAAGTAAAAGTACATATATATCTATGGCCGCGTCGGATTCGCGCACCCTCCCGATCACGAGCTGCATGCTAATTGGCTGTCAACACTCCAAATCAGGAAGTGTTGGCAGCCATTTTATCCCTCGGTAGAACCGAGGGACAGAAACAAGTGCGCAAAACGCACAAAGGGGGCAGGGTAGAAACACCCTGACCCCTAGGTCTGCTCAGGGGTCCCACAAGGACCCCCTGGGCAAACATTATTTTTTTTTTTTTTTAAATCGGCAGGATGCGCTCAGGGAGCGCGGATCCTGCCGGAAAAAAAATCGAAGCGTGGTCTCCTGCGCTTCGATGTTAATTGGCCCCCGGGTGGCCCAAGTCCCGGGGGCATGGTGGGGGGGTTTTAGTTTATGTAGGGGGGGCCTCTAAGGCCCCCCAAGCCTCGGGGACCGCCAACCCCCGGGGCTTTATTTAAAAATGATGGCGGGAGGGCTCTGAGCCCTCCCGCAGCCCGAGGACCGCCACCTCCCGGGGCTTCTTTTTTTTTTTTTTAAACCTGTGTGGGGGCTCCAGCCCCACATGCCCGGGGACCGCCACCTCCCGGGGCACTAAACATTTAAATATGGGGGTCCGTTACGGACCCCAAGCCCCGAGGACCACCACCTCCCCGGGGCTGTGCACTGAATGGGAGGGGGCCGCTCAGCCCCCTCCTGGAGCCCTTGATGGCCCTGGGGACCACCACCCCCAGGGCCGGCTCCTGCAGTGTCCCGGGGTGCCTACCCCTGGGACACTGTAGTTTGCTATGACAGGACGGGAGCCTCGCGGCTCCCGTCCTGTCATAGCAAACTCGGTTGCATTTTGAAAGAGAGGCAGGAAACCTGCTCTCTCTTTCAAAATGCAAACCAATGCTTTCCACATGGGGAGCAGCATGTTAGCTGCTCCCCATGTGGAAAAGCAATGCCGGCTTCCGCAGGAGGCGGGGAGCCGGCTGGGACTGTGGGGGATTGGGGACCCCCACAGTCTCCAACGTGAGGCCAGGCCCGGGGGATGGGGTCCCCGGGGCCATAAGTGGCCCGGGAGGGGGGCCACGCAGCCCCCCTCCCCAAAGTTCAAATTTTTAAAAAAAAAAAAATAAAGGAAAGGCCGGCCCCGGGGATTGGGTCCCCGGGGCCTTAAATGGCCTGAGGAGGGGGCCACGCAGCCCCCTCCAAAGAAAAAAAAAAAATCGAGGCCATGCCCCGGGGATGGGGTCCCCGGGGCCAATACAGGCCCAGGGAAGGGGAGCCACGCGGCCCCCTTCCCGTTTTTTTTTTTAATTTAAAAAAAATAAAAATGCTCAGGCCCCGGGGGATGGGGTCCCCGGGGCCAAAAGTGGGCAAGGGAAGGGGGCCACGCAGCCCCCTCCCATTAAAAAAAAAAATAAATGAAAAAAAAACGACCGGCATCGTGCCGGAGGCCCGCCCCCTCCCTGCAGTACTCTGCAAACGCGCCCCTGGCGTTTGCAGAGGGGAACGAATTCCCCTTGAATACTGGGGGTCCCTGGGGCCAACTAGCCCACCAGGAACCTCCAGTATGCGCCAGGGGCTGCCTTGCAGAGACGTGTACATAGGCCATGCCCCTTTTTACACCTCTCTGCAACGCAGCTCTGTGGCGCTTTTGGAGGTATATGGTGGGCTAGTTGGACTCCAGGGACCCTCAGGATTCAAGGGGACTTAATCCCCCAACTTAAAACGCGCCACAGGGCGCGTTTGCACAGTGGTGAAGGGAGGGGCGGGGCTTCATGTGACATGTGTGCAAACAGGCCCCGTGGCGCGTTTTAAGATGGGGGATTAAATCCCCTTCAATGCTGAGGGTCCCTGAGGGCCAACTAGCCCAACAGGTACATCCATAAAGCGCCACAGAGCTGCGTTGCAGAGAGGTGTAAAAGGGGTGTGGCCTCTCTACACGTCTCTGCAACGCAGCCCCTGACGCATACTGGAGGTTCATGGTGGGCTAGTTGGCCCTAGAGAACCTCATGATTCAAGGGGACTTAATCCCCCAACTTAAAACGCGCCACGGGGCGCGTTTGCACAGATGTCACCTCAGGCCCCGCCCCCTCCCTTCACCATTGTGCAAATATTCCTCTAAAATCTGCCTTACTACGAATTCCGATTTACTCACCTGTTATCAGGAGAGACCTCAGTGCTGCATCTTTCAGCCCAGTACTGGTCCTGAAAAGTAATTTTAACCGTACTTACCGGTAACTTGAATTTCCTTCCATAGGCTAACATTGACTGGTTTCACTTGGAAATTCTTCTAAGTGTGGAGTTTTGGAACTTTAAAATATTCCTCTAAAATCAGCCAAAATACGAATTCCGATTTACTCACCTGTTATCAGGAGAGACCTCAGTGCTGCATCTTTCAGCCCAGTACTGATCCTCAAAAGTAATTTTAACCGTACTTACCAGTAACTTGAATTTCCTTCCATAGGATATCATTGCCTGCTTTTTGCTGAAAAAGTTTCTAAGTGTTGATTTTTGAAACATACAAATATTCCTCTAAAATCAGCCGAAATCCGAATTCTGATTTACTCACCTGTTATCAGGAGAGACCTCAGTGCTGCATCTTTCAGCCCAGTACTGGTCCTGAAAAGTAATTTTAACCGTACTTACCGGTAACTTGAATTTCCTTCATAGGCTAACATTGACTGGTTTCACTTGGAAATTCTTCTAAGTGTGGAGTTTTGGAACTTTATAATATTCCTCTAAAATCAACCAAAGTACGAATTCCAATTTACTCACCTGTTATCAGGAGAGAACCCAGTGCTGCATCTTTTAGCCCAGCACTGACCCTGAAAAGTAATTTTAACCGTACTTACCAGTAACTTATATTTTCTTCCATAGGAATCCATTGTCTGGTTTTCAGCAGAAAAGTTTGAAAGTGTCGATTTTCACAAACTACAAATATTCCTTAAAAATCACCTGTATGACTTAAACGCATTCTTTCAACTGTTTACAGGAGATGCACCAGTGCTGGATCCAGGATCCAACACTGAGTAAGAAAAAGTAACGATAACAGTTTTTACCTGCTAAGTGAATTTCCTTCCATAGGATAACATTGGTGATTCTATGAGAAAAAGTTTCTAAGTGTCAACTTTTAAAATACAATAATATTCCTTAAAAATCACGACTGTAACCAAAACGCTTTTACTCAACTGTTTACAGGAGATGTACCAGGACTGAATCTAGGATCCAGTCCTGTGGTTAGAAAAGTAATCCATAAAGTAACTAATTGCATTTAACTAGAAATTCACATTGAGCTGAATGTTGCATTGTGTTTGAAAATGTGTTGCCCATTGCAACAACTGTAACTACTGTACTTAAAAGTCTATTGCCTATGTGCAAAGTATTTAAACTAAAGTAATTCATTCTGAGAAAGTATTTTTTGTAATGTAATGTATAATGTAATTATAATGTAATTTAAAAAATAAAATATGTAAAAAAAATTGTTTCTAAAAATGTAGTAAATCAGTATGAAAAAAATTAATATAACAATTAATACATTTAAAAATTGTCATTTACAAAACCTTTGAAATTCACTGAAAAAACCGGAGGTTTCAGACATGTTATAGTTAGGAATTAGCATTTAAAAAACCTTTGAAATTCACTGAAAAAACCATAGGTTTCAGATATGTTATAGTTAGAAATTAGCATTTAAAAAACCTTTGAAATTCACTGAAAAAACCATAGGTTTTAGGGACAGTTATAGTTAGTTGGACATTTTACTCGTACAAAACCCGTGAAATTCCCCCGTTATAGTTAGTTCAGCTAACTATAACTCGCGCCCGCAATGCACTGCTGATGACGTCACATATTACATCACTCATGACATGGTCAGTGACATCACTGATGACATCTCAAATGACATCACTGATGACATCATCCACGTGATAATCTGATGCAGCTCTTCACACCCTAATATAACCTTTGATACACCCAATCTAAATTACAGACTGCCATTCGCAAAACCATAGACACTCCAACACCAATAACTACATACCCACTCACTGATTCTTAGGTCTACACACACACATCCACTCACTCACCCGTACAGTCACTCATACTTATGGTCACTCAGTACAGGACTATCATATGCACTCTTACTCCTATATAGACACTCAAACACCGCCACTCATCCATAGAGGTACTCACACACCTAGTCAGTCATGCAAATAATTAAACACACTGCCATTTACTCACCTATACAGTTATACACACACCAGCTCACTTAATCATACAAATACTAGCACATTGTTACGCTCTTATATAATCACTGATACAAGCACACACTCATCCATACAGCCACTATCACAATCACTCACTCTCGCTTATAGCTATTTATATACTCCAACACACATATATACTGCCTTTCACATATGTAGTTACTCACACATGTACCACTGGGACATACATTCACTCACTAACACACTCTTACACACACTTACCCACCCATACAGTCTATTACAGATGCACTCTTGAAACCATCCACCCAGTGAATCACCCACTCACACATCTATGCACAGTCGCACACACCCCATCCACACAAACACTCAGGCACCCATACAGATACTCAGACAACAAATCAATAACTCTTATAGACACTCATGTAGCTATTCACAAACATTGCAGCCACTTACACAGCAACAGACAGACGGATACAGACATTCACCCAGTTTAGTCACTAACCCATGCATTCAGTAAGATACGTTAAATCACTCACTTATAGAGTCAGTCACGCACCTACTAAATCATCCATACAGACACTTACACACCCACTCATTCTTCAATACGTCTTTTCCTATATATATTAAAAATATTTAAACTTTACAGAAACACACAGTCACTGGATGATGTCATCAGTGATGTCATTTGAGATGTCATCAGTGATGTCATCAGTGATGTCACTGACCATGTCATGAGTGATGTAATATGTGACGTCATCAGCAGTGCATTGCGGGGCGCGAGTTATAGTTAGCTGAACTAACTATAACAGGGGAATTTCACGGGTTTTGTACGAGTAAAATGTCCAACTAACTATAACTGTCCCTAAAACCTATGGTTTTTTCAGTGAATATATATATATATATATATATTTTACTGGGTGTAGTGCCACTATCATTATTCACCCAAAACTACTACAAAAGAAAAATAAGCCTTGAATAATAAACTTAAGGTACTGCAGTTTGGTCATCCCATAAAGCAAGTTGCAGACCATTTGTATGGGCAGGTGCTTCTGTAAAAATATTTACACTGAAAATTACTGTCAGTCAGTAATGATAATGGGGCCTTTTAAGGCCACTCACATGGTAATGTGGTAGTAAAATGTAAAAAAATAGCTAAGGAAGCTTTACAAACTGAAGATCAATCAGATCATGTGTTTGTGGGGGGTGAATATTCATGATCATATTTTCTTTGAGATAAACTCAGTTTCTATCACAAATGTAAATGATTTTAACGGTAGGTAAAATAAAAAGCTTTTACAGATGAAGATTACAAATACTATTCTAACGAAAACTCATCCACTCTTTTCTCTAAATAATATCCTCCCCACCACAAACTTTCTTTTTTTTTTTTTCCTCAATGGATTTTTAATAGGTCTGGACTGCCCGATTAGTTTCAAATTAGGTATACTGCTCACTCCATTCTCGGAAGCTTGAGCTCGGATTAGTACTGTTATTTCTCTTATGATTTGGGACCTCCTAAATGGGCATCTCAGCTTCTCTAACTTGACA